>JABSTQ010011433.1:0-600000 GCA_013358835.2 Ixodes persulcatus | reverse complement strand
TTATTCTGCGCAAGGTGCGGCAAGTTTCATGATCTTTACATATGACTTGTTTCGAGAACAGTGCCGACTATCACCTTTGATTGCGAAGAGCAGTGCCCAAAATTGTATTTGGCGCTGTATTTAAAATACAATTTTTTTTTGTGTATATATACGGTTGAGAAATAAATTCCCCAATATGTAATTAAATACGAGATACCGAATATTCAAAGTATTTTCAATTCGTATTTCAAATATTTGTATTTGAAATACTGCCCATCACTGCAAGCATGTGAGGCTCGCTGTTCACAGGCTGTGATTATTCTAGATGGTGTTATCCGAGGGCGAGCTTCCTCACTAAATTGCTAATCGAAGTATCAGCATTTTTCTTTTTTTTTTTTGCAGCCCAGAAATACTGTTATCATGCTGACGTGGCCAACAGCAGAATAAAAGTTTAATGTAGTTAAAAAAAAAAAAGGCTCTTGACGGTGGTTTGTTGAACGAAACGAAATTCTATACTTGGCTCGACTGACGAGTGCCAGTCGCTTGAAATAATTTAATACGAACTAACATTGGACATATGACACTAAGCACGGTATAAAATATTAAACATTGAGGCAGTCTCCCGGAGCATGCCTTCCAAAATTCTGCCATTGCGAATGTTAATTGTCCCGTCGCCGAAACTCCTTCGTGGTTAGCCAGCCGAGGTAGACTACATGAAAACGTTTGTTTCTATCCGTTGGGATGCAGCGAACCACTGAGATGATTTTTTTAAGAAGATTATTATCTCAAATGCTCACTACTATTACCATTTCAGCAGCCGAACGTCTGTCGTTGCAGCATTGTCATTCTGGGGGAACAAGAAGCCGCCGTTTATCCACGCAAAAATATCTAACATTTGCAAAGGTCACATTCTTACAGCGAGCACCTGGTCCGAAATGTATTCGAAAACACGCGTCGAAGGAAACCTTGTGGAAGCACCGATGCTCCACAGATTATAGAAACTCTTTCTCAAGCCATTGCCGTTCGAAATCGCCCATAAAAACGATATAAACAAATCTGTCATTTCTCATGAGTGCTAACTTAGTTTCCAAAGAACGCGAAAAAAAAAAGGGGGGGGGGGCGAAGGGTGTTGGGGGGGGGGGGGAGGAGGGCAAACGAAAATTACCACTAGAGAAGTCAAGCACGTGTGCCGTTTCCGCGCAGTTCTCTCCCTCTCAGCCATCTATCCCGGTGGCGTTTCTGGTCCGAGGCAGCAGTGTCTGAAAGATACCTCGGTGTGCCCGTTGACCCGCGGGGAGTGCACGCTGTGAGCAGCCCGTCAGAGGGTCGGCCCCTGATTTATTTTTACGGTCGCTGTTTCCCCATAAATACAAGAAGAAATAAAAACCGTTTCCCCTTAATCGGCGGGGGGCGGTGAGCAGGGTGAGAGCGCCTTCTCCCCTCTTCCCGGAGGGCCTCGCGGCAGCGGCTAACGTGATCGCGGGCGGCGTACGGGAAGTTTTATCGCGGTATGCATTTGTGCCAAGTGCAAACGTTGAGTGAATCCGGCTCGAAACCTGAATCCACGGGCACAAATAAAATGCCGTAGAAACACGCGACTTACGGCAAACCACAGCCAGAAAAAAGAAAAAAAAAAGGAAAGGAAAAAAAGAAAGAAAAAGGCACACTTTGTCCGCTTGCGATCCTGCCAAAGTTGACTTCCTGGGTCGGAAACGTTTACAGGCAAATGGATCGCCGCGATAAATAAAATGAAATGGGAGTGCCTTATCGTGTATCGAACGAAAAGAGCAGAGTGACAATTTGTACGCTTTAAACCGATCCTCGTGTCTGTCTCGTTTCTTTGTGGTGTTTTAAATTTTGTTCTCGCCTGCTACTTGGTGAGCAAGCTTTGGAGAACAAGCCACGGGTTGCATGGCCCTGAAGTAAGTGAACTGGATCGATCCGCACACAAGCAGCCTTATGTGGAGGCAGACATCTTGTTTTGAGCAAAATTGGTCTTACAAGCTTTGATTTAAGAAAAAAAATAATTCTTGTTTTGGTGGGGAGGGGAAAGGGGGAGGTCGTTTGGAACGTGCCCGTTTTGGTGAAATAATAGGCAAGGGACATTAAATAAACATACAGGTCATAATTCAGCCTAAAGTGGGCGGGGGGGGGGGGGGGGGGAGAGAGAATTAGTAACATCCCGCAATGTGCCGTACGTCTTTTTTTTTTTACTACGGTTTTTGAGGAGAAATTGAATAGACACAAGCAATTCGACATGATTTTGAGGCAATTAAGCGATATCTATTTGAATAATTATAAGTTACTGTTGCCACAGGTGGTGCGAGTCAGACATGCTTACGCTGCTGAAAACTGATGAAAACAAGTAACTAGAAACCGTTGCTCAACACTCGCTCGAAAAGTAACTACATGTGGTACGTTGCTCGTCACTGAGATCCGAAGAAACCCGCTAGTTTAGCTCAAACGTAACGCGCTACTTTCTCATTACTTTGATTGTGTCGTTTCATGTGCAAGGCAGCATAACAGTATTAATCTCTCGGTTTTTAACGATTAACTTAGACTCCGAAACTAACACCCTGCGACATGTTGATTGGAAGAATCACCTGCAGGTGATTCTTTCAATCAACATATCGCAGCAACATAAGTGTTGCTGCGGTTATGACCCTCTGTTATACGTATGAGTAGACACACAATCTAAAAAAATATATATATATATATGTGTGTGTGTGCGCGCGCGTGTGTGTGTGTGTGTGTGTGTGTGTGTGTGTGTGTGTGTGTGTGTGTGTGTGTGTGTGTGTGTGCGTGCGTGCGTGCGTGCGTGCGTGCGTGCGTGCGTGCGTGCGTGCGTGCGTGCGTGCGTGCGTGCGTGCGTGTGCGTGTGCGTGTGCGTGTGTGTGTGCGTGCGTGTGTGTGTGTGTGTGTGTGTTTACATTGCACTACTAGCTGGTAGCTGATGCAGTAATCTCTTTGTATTTTAACGCGGTATGGTCCTTAATTTTAACCTTCATTTTTACACTCGCGGGTACGATTGAGGCGACGGAGACGCCAGGTGGGTATCACTTGTGCCCGAAAGCAACGCTCACTCTGTCATTTACGTTTTATTTTATTAGTATTTGCAATGAAATTCATAGGGTCATTTTGGTGAGATCGCGTTAAACCCGAATTCCGTAAGCTTCATTTGGATTGCACTGATCGCGGAAACAGGCGTCTCAGAGTGGTCGTTGAGTTCCCTTTATCTTGTCCGCGTAATGCTGGGGTGTGGAGATCAACTTGGCCAATGACTATTTGAGACAGGCCAACGACCTAGCTCAAGATAGGGCTTCAACCCCCGGTGCGTGGGGATAAAGTGGGAGAACCACGATCAGGAAGCATCGCGCTTTTATTGTTCCCCTCTGTCCGTAAATGTCTGGGTTCAACTCTTGTAGCTTACACGAGTTCGCCTGCATAATGTCTCTGACCTAATGTTGACCGCATTCAAATCTTTTTTTTTTATTGAAGGGAAGATAGGCGGGACAGAACGCCAGAGATAGAAGAGAATGTCCTAAGGGGTTCACCAAACGAACCTAGTTATGTTTGTTTGTTAAAGGCTTATGCAGAAGGAGGGGACCGTTCCCCGATATTGAGTCGAATTAATATGTTTGGCGAGAACTGTGGCTAATAATTTGTGCATATATTTTATTGTCTATCTGGTGTTTCTTGCTTTCATACATACGGGCGATAGCTTGTGGCTTCATTGATACAGGCGATAGCTCGTGGCTACTGCACAGTGCGTACCCCTGTTCATTTGTCTACCAAGTGAATCACACTGGTACGCTTCAAAACTTAAAACGATATTTCAATTTTAATTTATTTTTTACACTTACAGTTTTTCTTTTAACATGGCGCTTATACGCCCTTTTTTTAGGTAAATAAAGCTAATCCATAAATAAAGAAGTAAGTAAATGAGTATAAATAACTATAACGATGTTGTTTTTTTTCTGTCAGAGACTATAATAGTTCCTACGCACTCCACAGGGGCTTAAAAGTAGTCAGAACTAATTTGGGCGCCCCACGAAACCGCTTGTATTCACGGTGTATTTTTTTATTTTTTTATTTTTAAGGAGGGTAGCGAAGGAAAAAAAAATAAACACCCCTCACCTCGATCCCAAAGTTGAAATGATCTCCTCTTCTAACCGTCCCCATGTCATTACATGTCTTTGTTTTTTTTCTTTCCCATACGACAATTTTTTTTTTCTTTCTTCGGAGCTCCCGACGCTCAATAATTATGCTTGGATAAACGTTTCCGAATATTACGTGTCTCCATTCCCATATGACAATCCTCTCTTCTCTTTATTCGGAGCTCCCGACGCTCAATTATGTTCGGATAAACGTTTCCGAATATTACGTGTCTCCATTCCCATATGACAATCCTCTCTTCTCTTTATTCGGAGCTCCCGACGCTCAATTATGTTCGGATAAACGTTCCCGAATATTACGTGTCTCCATTCCCAACTCTTTCATCTCAATCAACTACGGCAAATAACAAAAAAATGCGAGCACAAAGCCGCAGCTGCGATCGAACAATCGAAGCATGCAACCCCGATCTCGAACCGCTCAAAAGGAACACACCGCTCCGTTGTATTCGAGTGGCCTTCGGCTCTTTCTTCTTCTTCCCAGCAGACTTATACTCTGTTTCACCTTACAATGAAATGCAACGGATGCTACAAGCCAACCCAGTCAATCCAATGTCGTGTGAGTGTCACGTGATTTTCAGGAAAGGACCAGAGACGCGTGGGGCCCGTAGTGACATGATACGTTCAGTGGTAACATTGTATGTCTCGTAGCGCCCGCTGCAATCCATCGTATAATCCCTGCAGCAAACACGTGGGCCGGGGTGGGCAGGGGGCACACTCTCGGGAACGGTGCTGCAGTTCGCAAGCCGCAGCAGCGCGTCGGGGAGACTGCAATTACGCCCCGACGCAAAAGGGGCACCTTTTGTCCTGTGGCGGGGGGTGCATGTCTTGTTGTACGCTGCTCCGATGATTACGTTGTCGGGGCGCTTGTAAATCTTCTCCTCTCTAGAATGTTCGTTGCTGCTCCTACCCTGCGTTTTCGGTGCTATCTGCTTTTCGTTGCTATCGAAACATTCGCCGTTGTTGTTTCCCCGGGAGGAAGCCTCAAAGTTACCGCATGCGGGTAGCTCATTATACTTGCGCGCGTGCCTTCTTGCCGATGTCCTTTCTTTCTCTCTCTTGAGATAGAGAGAGAGAGAAAGCGCGTGACTGGCTTTATGGCACTTCGCCGAAGCCCGAACGAATGTTGCCAGCTACAAACGATCGATCCGCGTTATTGCTTCGAGACACAGTTGTTGCGCTCGGCTCCCCGGTTGACATTGGGGGAACACGCTGTTAGTGCCACACTGGCTTTCGTAGCAAGAAAAGAAAAATCGCCTGGCTTTGACATTCCATCAAGTGCAATAGAGACGGGATAGCACTTGTACGTAGTTCCTACCCTACTACGCAGCACTCTGTTTCTACGTCACCAAAGACAATTGGGGAGACAAAACAATCGCGCGCGCTGTGACGTTGAATCCAACAGCTACTCCCCGCTGTTGACACTGTGCGCGTTAAGTCCGCACTCCCCTATTCTTACTACGACGCTCGGAGTTAAACATTCTGAGCACAGCAACTAAACGGAGCATAGCGTACGGGAGCGCGACACATCAAAACTATCGAGGAGCCGCATGAGCCACTTCTGACCGCACGATTATGACAAACCCGGCACCTCGTGGATACCTCTGGCAGGAGCCGACATTATTTCCAAGCTAAACTAATTAAGGCCTGTGTAAAGCTGTAAAGCGTAAAAAAAAGGGACGGTGACGTTACGAAGTTTTTACGAATGTTTTACTATTCGTGAAAGGTTTGAAAACTATAGCTTCGAGCACAGATGCGTAAAATTACCTTGACCAATCTATTTATTGGCCATGCATGCTGTTCAGATTTAAAGGAAAGACAACATTGTGGAACCCACTTGTGAACGCGCAGGAAACCATTAAACTTGTAAGATGTTTTGGGGGATCGGTGGCCAGCTGTCGATGATCAGAGAATTTTAACAATTCTCACCGCCTCTCCAAACCTTACAGGCGACGTTTTATCTTCGTCTTCACTAACGTCGTCAATATATTATTGTACATGTTCAAGTGAAATGTATCGTGCATTGTGAACCTTTGTTAACTGTCAAAATCTTGCAATAAAGAAAAAAAAAAATCGGTGGCCGAGTGGTCTAGCGCACACCAGCTCGGAGCACGTGGAGCGAAAGCTCGCGCTGCAGAACCCAGGATCCTGGGTTCAATCCCCACCCCTGTCTGTTTCGATCTGGATGAGCATCGTACCGGCGTGCGGTCGTGTATCACTACTGCGTGATGCACGTTAAGGATCCCAGGCTAGCGGTTGTACTGCACTGGCTAAATTGCTCATCTACAGCTGGGAGACTCGTCGCCCGTTGAGGCAGACCAAGTTCTAGGCTGTATAAACACACACACAACCCAATTTTTTGTAAGATGTTCCGTGGTTACGTCTTGCAGCGCGAGACGAAACCCGTCGATGTGCCAAGCCGATACCGGTACACTACTATTCATTAGATAGCACGCCAGTTCGTTTTGGGGCGAAAGGCATGAACAAAAATTTTCGCAAAGCTATCTGATGTTTTGGCTTTTTAATCAAAGTATCTTTATTTGCTGGGCTAAACATTCTAAAAGGGGCAGTGGTCTGACTGTCTTCTCATATCGACAACTTTTCTGTCGCTGCGCTATAGGCCCGCTACCTTTCGATAGATTAATTCGTTTTCAGGCTAGGTGCATGAATAAACTTTTTCAGCGAAGCTAACTGATATTTCGGCTATCCAATCAAAATATCTTTATTCGCTGGGCTAATCCTTCTAAAAAGGACAGCGGTCCGACCAAGCACGTAGCCAAGGAGGGGCCTGAAATCTTCCATTTTGCTGGGGACTCCTCTCCCTTTTCCCCTCATACAGCATTTTGTCATGGGCGGGCCCCCCTCAAATCAAAATCCTGGCTACCTGCCTGGGTCCGACTGTCTTCTCATCTCAACAACTTTTCTGACGCTGTGCTATCGGCACGCTCCCGTTTGATAGATGAATTCGTTTTCAGGCGAGATGCACAAACAAACCTTTTCCGGAACGCTTATTGCTGTCTTGGCTTTCAAATCAAATCGTTCTTAACTGCTGGATTAAGCACTAATCAACTGCAAAGGAGCGGCGGTCCTATATACGCCTTTCGTCTCAACGGTCTGAGCAACAGCGCAGCCATCTTGTTTGTTTACGTGACGCCACGGAGCGCGAAGAAATCACTCGCGCCTCGAGAAATACTCGATGCACGAAGAGCGCACTCGAGTGTCAGTTTCTGGCGGCGTTCCTGTCCGTTTTGTGAACGGAGCGCCTAACTCTCGCGCTCCGGAGCACGGACTTAATGCGCCCACTCTCTCCGTGGGCTTGCTGCGGTGACGCCAACACGAGCAAGCAAGATCCTCTTCTGCTCTCTGATTTGTTGTCTTGTTTTTTCTTTTCTGTGCAACGCGTATGTTAAAAAAAAAAAAAAGATTGTGCCGTGAATTGTTTTTGTCCATGTCAAAACAGGATGAGGTTGCATATGGTCTCTGAATTTGCATAGCCAACTTGAATTCACGTGAGTCCGGACAGAGTTGCGCATTTTCAGCGTTCCGCCCACGAGGGTGGTGGGAGTCGAACCTTGCAAGCATCTTTTTAGGAAGACAAAGCCACAGCTTTAATGTTTCTCACAAATGCTGCACGAAAGTTGGTGAATGTGGCCCATGTTTAAGAACTCCCAGACGCAAAAGTTGCCCTAGAGTGAGAACATTTAAGAAATTGAGCAACATATAGGGCGGCACCACATTCGTTACCGTTTCTTGGTTGCTGCTGCTTGTTTTGCAGTTCAGAGGAAAAGGGGATCGCTGAGAGAGATCTGGGCAACCTCTACGGGACAAGTCAAGAGGGTGGGAAATCCGAGGCGGTCATGGAGTGTAAGTTTTGTAGGGGTTCAATATATTGCTGCGCTAGAACGTTTGGGGTGGCAGACTTCAAAAGGATACGCTGGATTCGATTCTGTGTTCGCTGCATCTCATCACAGCTGTTCCACCAAACCAATATGCAGCAGACAGCTCAGGATGACTTGAGAAACTGTTCGCAGTCCCGCGCGATGTGCTCAAAAAGGTGATTTACGGTCGAGTAGTGCAAACCTTTGACGAATTACCGCACTGCTGGTGGAACTCCTTCCATCCTGTCGTCTTCATATTTCGAGCAGCAATGAATCACATGTTCAATATTTTCAGGACACCCCCCCCCCCCCCCCCCCCCCCGCTCTTGCTCTGGGACTCCAAAGGCCAGGAGCGTCATAGACAAGAAGCCCTGGAGACAGGCACGTAGCCAGGATTTTGTTTCGGGGGGGGGGGGGGGGGGGGCCCGCCCATGACAAAATGCTGTATGAGGGGGAGGGGGGAGAGGAGGCCCCAGCAAAATGGAAGATTTCGGGGGGGGGCCCGGGCCCCATGGGCCTCCCCCCTGGCTACGTGCCTGCCTGGAGACCATCCAAGGTGAAGGAAAACTGACGACACCGGAGGAGTAAACCCCTCCAAGGATCACCACACAGAAAAAAAAAAAAATCGCCATACTTGACTTTTTTAATGCATCAGAGAGACGGGAACCTTTTACCTCATCTAGATTTCGCCCGTTGTAGACATCCCAAATTCTTGAACCTACACAACCGTAGCCCGCCCGCCTCAGGAGAGCAAATCCAAAGCGGGTGAACCCCTTCATAATAATATTCTTCTTTTTCTCTCCCTTTCTTTCAAATATTTCATATAATTTCAAAATTATAGTTTATCTGCATATACAGATGTGCGGAGTCACAGACAATAAGCCAACTTCTGTAGGCTTGACGAGCACTGGGAACCGAGTGCTTTTATCTTCTATATCCTCACGTACTCCGCAATTTTTGCGCAAGTTTTGTTTCGCTTAAAAAGACAAAAATATTCGGTAACTCCGACGATATTCCCCGAAGAAACGAAGCTAAATTATGACCGAACGCTGCCGACCCCAGTGGGAAGCGACTCCTGCACTATGATTCACACATCAGAAGGCCGGAGCCAGAGATGCACGAGCCCTGCCAATGTCACCCGCTGTACAATTAATCTCGCGGGCACAATAGCCCCGGGACCTCTTCCGAAGTCCCGCACGGCGTCGTTCTCGGCGAACCTGCGTGGCACCAGCTGCGGTGCCCGAAGCCTCCAGGCAGTCCACTCGCCGAATCCTTTCACGGAAGTTCCCCCGAGGAAAGCTCCTCGCACGGAGTCGCTCATCTACCGCCACAGGGCCTTTCTGCCGCGTTAATCCGTAATCCGATGGCGCGGCTCATCCGCTCCTGGATGCATTCTACCGCCGGTAACCCCACTTCAAAGGCGCCGACAAGCGGTCGACCGTCGCTTGCGGCTGTGCTGTCGCAGCAGTCCAAGTTTGCGACCTCAGACGTCGCACTCCGTCCACCTTTCAAAAGACACTGCAGCGGAACCTGCGCGCCATTTGGACCAGTAATACGTCGACCTTTCGCCACGTCATCACGCTCTCGCCCATACCCATGCCCAGAAAGCGGGGTCAGGTGAAAAAAGGGAGGCGGTTGATTGGTTCGGCGAGGGCGTAGCGCTTAACGCATTGTCAGCTTCGGGTGAACGCACTATGCGGCGAGAAATTGAGGGAGGGGAGGAGACTAGAGTGCGTGGGGACGTCAGAACGCCGGGCTCTGGTTGGAATGTTTAGTGGGTAGACCTAAAAAGCCTTGGTCTCCACTGCACTCGTCAAAGGAATTAGAACGGCGAACGCCGGCGTTCGGTTTTCGCATTCGAACACGTTCGGCAAGTGCAGTGGAGACAAAGGCAGCTACTCACTAATCATTCAAACTATAGCTCAGCGTTCATGACTCCCGCACGCGCTCTCGTCTCCTTCTCTTCCTCAGTTTCTCGGCGCATAGCTTACCTACAGGTGTCTGCGCTACACCGGTATACAAGGAAAAACAAATAATCGGCTCTCTGTGTGAGCACGCCAGCACGATTCCTGTTGCGTGAGAGACAAGCGTGCCACTGGCTTCTGCCACGCACGGCTTTTTTTGTCGGACGGAAGGGGCGTGGGTCATCTTCCTATGGTCGCTTTACAAAACATTTCTAAGCATGCAATATTTTGGAGAGGTTTACGGTTACCCTTGGAAAAGGTGTATAACAGAAGCCACCGAACTTTAGCCGCTGGACGACTTTGAACTCATTGGAACTAATTTTAGGTGCACGGGTACCACTGTACACGTTGAAGATTTGGCAAATGTCCCTTTTACGGAGGATTTGAATTTGCGCATTGGCGCTCAAGCATGAAGGAAAAGCTGTTGGCGCCAGCTACCCGACTTTCGGTAGGCCAAGTTTTTGTTAACGCATCTGTTTTTAATAGAAACAAACTTGCTCCATTTTTTAAAATTTCTGCCCGATTGACTGAATTCTACTTCTATCTGGACGGTTTGGAAGGCAAAAAATCCTGATTAAAGAATCGGGCACAGCTGTATCATAATGTCCTAAACGTGTCAATTTTCATTGAGCGTTTGAAAAAAAAAATAAATATGCTCGAAAAAAGGCTTCTTCATTAGCAGCGAAGACGCCTTTTTTAAATCTTTTTTCTAATAACAAAATATCACCCTGTATATTGGTGCGCTTTGTCCAGCTTGTCTTCCACAGAGCTCGGTGTTTACCCAACTCAAGGCTCCCGAACCGACTTTTTTACGTCTTGTACCTCGATTGAGCGCGGATTAAATATTAGACGCGGGTGTCAGTGCGTCAGTTCTCGGCTGCGACCTGCGTTTATTTGGTGCTTCACTGACTGAGCACGAACCCCAGCCGAGCGCTTACGCAACATTCGGCTACATCGGCCGAGCGCTGCGTCAGAAACACAAATAAATAATCAAAGTTGTCGTTGTCCCCATCTATGTAGTTCCGAACTTAGCCGCTAGGTTTGCGGGGCTTAGATCCTCTCAATAGGTTCCGTTCAGTCAAACAATTAAGATATTCGCGTTGCCGGGTATTCATAAAACTGCCATTATCAACGAAGGGCATGTTCCAACTTTCAACTCCTCCTCAGACACATGCCTTCGTAGCCCCCAAATGTAAAACCTGACCCACACGTGTCATCTGCTCTAACGATCGATTTGAAGCGTCTCCATAACGGTCTTTCCTTCGTGCACGACGAAACAAACGGCCGTGAGGAAACGGTCAGAAAATCGTGTACCCACAACATTCGCAAATCTTCCCGGACTCGAAACTTCTTCCGCAAAGACGACTGTGGGACCGACGCAGCCGAACCGGCCAGCGGCTCTCACACACACACGAGACAGCGACGCCGTGCGGCTGCAATTGCGATCTCCGCGGTGGCCTTATCAACGCTCGGTCCTAATGGCCGTCAAGAGATGCCGGACGCAGCCAATAAAAGCCGACCCCCCAGCACGATTCGAGCGTGCCATCTACAAACAGCCTCGGGGGATCTGCGTGCATCCGACGAGGACCCGCACTGCATGCAGGGCAGCGGACGCCCTCGTTTCACCGTATACGCTTGGACCGCTGCGGATGCTACGAGCCATCCAAGTCCAGCACTGCAAACGTGACGCGTAACTATACGCTCTTCGTGCGCTGCTTCGCCACTCCCGCAAAGCACGTGATACAGCAAAAAAACATAAGCAAATTAGTGATCGTGTTTATACTTAGTTTCAGGTTAAGTCCAGGCAGAGCCATGTATACAGAGAGTTTGGTCAATGGGAGGCGCGGGCAGAGCCAGGGCCTGCACCAGACGCAGAAAGTGGGCTCGGCATGCTCTCTTGGCCAACCATAAGCCGAAAAGAATCCCCTAGCAGTGGTATAGCAAGAAACAGTTTTAATAAGGGCGTAAGGGTTAAATGTTGTAACTCTTCGTGGTTGAAAATATGGTGCACGTGATGTTTCGGTTATGATCACGCAGAAAGATGTAAAAAACGAATGCACCACTCAACTCTGCTTTGCTCGCACAGGGTGTGACCACTCGGAAGGCAGATTCCCGGCCCTCGGCGCTTGGCGTACGAAGTATGTCGATCGTTCCGCTAATCGCACTCTTCCACCGTGATTTTGGATGACCGGGATTGAAACATCACGTGCACCATATTTTCAGTTACCGAGAGTTACTCCGATGGACTTATCAGGTTTGTTTCTCGCGACCACCGCCAGCGTATTATTTCCGGCTTCTGGTTGGCCACATTCCGATTTCTGAAGACGCCCTGGAACACGCCCAGCCCGCTTTCGGCCAATGGCGCCTCCTCATTTGTCTCCTATACTTCCCAAAGAATGGCCAAACTCTCTACATATACGGCTCTGAGTCCAGTCGCAGACGACGCTACGAGGCAGTGGAATTAATCAACTAGCGTCAAAAGCGCAAGTCACTATTCCTCTTCTGTTAACGATTGGTTCAGCGATGACAGAGCACATGTACACAATACATATCACGGTGTGCTTTTGAGGCTGTCTGATTAGTCAGCTCGCAGCGTCGGCGCAGCGTATATTTGAGCTACCACAAATAACTATATTTTCGGAACCTTTACCCAATCCGGCGTGCTATTTAGTACCGTGAAATTCAGAATGGTTACTGCGAAATCGGAAAGTGAAAGTGATGCCAAAACGAACATTCGAATATGTCCACGCTTTTCTGTGCCGTGACGTCGGGAGAAGGCAGGCCTGCAGGTCGAGCGGGCAGTCTAAAAATGGACCATGCCGAGCATTTGTTTTTCGTGCTGTTGAGCGGGTGCTGGGGGAAGCTTCCAAGGCATTCATTTGACACCATTAAACTGCTTGTAATCAGTTGCGAACAAAGTCTACAGTCGAAAGAATGAACCCCTGCGCATAGCCTCCTCTACACTCAAAAAGACTGGCAGTTCGATGACGGAGCCATAGAGTGCCCGGACTCAGATTTGGAGCGCGAGGATCTCGTAGCACAGTGAATTTCTCGGGGGGCCTGTAGTCAGCGCACAGCTTTTGCAGCGGCGAGGACCCGAAACATGGTTTTCAAACCCGACGAGAAAAGGAGCGGTAGCCCGAGGAACGCGAGAAGCACGTGCGGGCATTCCATCGCTTGGGACAAGTGTGTTTCGGCATCTCGCCGCAGCGGGGCGCCCGTTACATGCCTCTTGTCTGCCGCTCTACCTTTTCACTTTCGGCGGACGCGTCCCGTGGCGATCTGCCAGGGTTGGTCAGCATAGAGGAGGCTATGCACTGCCTTGTGCTGACGTCACTTTTTAATTGTTGCCAGTACAGACTTATACCCCATTCACACGGTCAGCATAAAGGTACCTTTAACATGGGTCCCTTTGCTATCAGCGAATCAGCCCGTGCTCTTGGGTCGCGAGCACACGCCACGCGCAAAAGATCGTGAATGGCTTGGCCGCAGAGAATAAAGGTCCCTTAGCTAAAGGTACGTTTACGGTCGTGTGAATGGGGTATAACTTTGAAAAAACGCGGTGAGGACCAAACTTGTAAATTCAATCACTTCGCGAAACAAATTATTTTGGCTCAATATTTGAGTTACTACTTCAACGATGTTTGTTGGTGTGTTTAGCGAATTTTGAGGCAAATCGGGGACTATGAAGAAAACTGCATTAAGGTAGCAATGAACCTTTTCCGAGAAGCGTTCTGCGCACGCGCGAGCGCCCGATGCCAAGCGGCGGAAGTCGGCACTAAAAATCGAGGAAATTCGGAAGGAGGCTGTGAATTAGCGAGTAGAGCACGTAATTTCCGCATATATATAATTGTGTTACACAAAAAAAGAAAGTGGACGGAAAGAAAAACACGACGTTTGGGTCGTGTTTTTCTTTCCCCACTTTAAAGTCGCTTTAGGCACACGCCGCAGCTCAGAGAGCGAAGAAACTGGTAGCGTAGCTCCCATTATCCATTGGTAGTGCAGGTAGGTCACTTCCTCGATTTTTAGTTCGTGCAGCCACCGCCTGGTGCCGTCGGTATGTGGAAAAGGTCCATTTGGGCCAGTTGGTTCATGATCACCTAAAGAAGCGCAAAAAATACAAGGACGAGGAATTAAACAGACAAGAGCGCACTCGCAAGTGGTCTTTATTTGCGAAAACAGTCATATAGATAACTTCGAACTAACACAAACTCTCTCCTAAGTTTTGTTTAACCCCCGTAACAAAAAGGAATACTTATTCACCGATAAGGAAAGAGACGTGTCACTTATGCAATTTTTTGCCCTTTGCCTGGATTTCGAAGGCCTCGTGCACTTCTTTAGAAATCCTATCTGGGTATCTAGCCAGAACCAGGGCCGGCTTGCTAGAACCAGCGTCTCAGCTGAGACTGGGTGAAAGAAAGCACTGCCAAAGCCAGCGCACAAGCTGAGCGGGACTCAAGCTGCGTCTCAAGACGCTCGCGCGCCCCAGCCTTTGCAGTGCTTTCTTTCACCCAGTCTCAGCTGAGACGCTGTTCTAGCAAGCCGGCCGTGTTGTCGCCAAAGGACGGGACACATGGGCAACGATTGCAGTGAGTGGCTTTCGTCGCCACGGCGTGTTCCCGTGCACGATCATTGAAACACTTTCCCGTTTGGCCGATATAAGACGAGCCGCATGACGTAGGAATTTCGTAGACAACGCCCGTAGTACACTCCGTGTACTTTGCGCGGTGCCTGGTATCACAGGGATCTTTCGATACAATGGGATTGTTGATCCTACGGCACAGCCGCCCCAGCTTATTGGGTGGAGTGAACACCCCAGGCACATCGTAACGCGAGGCAACTTCCTCAAAGGGGGGGTGCAACAATATCCGGACTTCTGTCACAAATATGTGGAAGTTGCCCTCTGACACTTTTAAAGTAAAGACCAGAAAACCGATTTCGCTTGCGTGTCCTAGTTGTAGTGTAAAAAAAGATAAAGATTGGCATTTCTGGCACCCCTCAACTCACTCCCAGTCTTCAGGGTCACACCTGGTCCCCCTCCTAGTGACGTCATTCGGAGTGCCGTGTAGCTTCCCGTGTGCTCTCTCGGAGGGCGCTTCCTTTCCCTCTCTCTGCTGACAGTAGCGGGCGTTATGCTACAGCTTAGAGCCGAGCGAGGTCACGTAATCTTCCGGCCTGATTCCCTCGGCTGCCACTATGCGGCTGCAGATAGGGGAAAAAGCTCGACTTTTGTTTTGCGATTATGCAGCGGAATCGCGACATTTTGTAGTCAAGGAGATGTTTTTCTATTCTCCGGGATACGATAAACAACGTAAAAATGACGAGATGCAAATTCTTTTAATCTTAAAATCGTTGCACCCCCCCCCCCCCTTTAAGATTATGCGTGACTGAGAGTGTGAAGTGAAGGAAGTGTTTGAGGTGTTTAGGACCTGTGGCTGCGGCTTAAACTTTACGCATGAGGAGCCAAAAGAGGGACAGTGGCAGTTCCTGGATCTTCGGTTAAAGGAGTAGGGAAACGAAATTACAGCGCTCATTTTTTGTTCCTTGTTTTCTTGTTCCTTGTTGTTTTTTTGCGCTTCTTTAGGTGATTATGAAGATAACGCCGGTGCACCTCTTGAAAGGGCAACGGAATTATGGAGCTCACTTCTTTGGTTCAACATGACGTCGGTAGCAGTAGAACCTCGGAAACATCATGATGTCGTTGGAAAACGCAAAAAAAAAAATATATATATATATATTTCAAACTGAGTTAAACGATAACCAAAAACCTCCTCTTTGTGGGTTATGATTTGATGAAACTTCAATGGAATGCCGTGGCGACATCGACCTCATATGGCAGCGCCACTATATGGAAAGTACGCTTGCTAGGTATACAAATTACTTAGGTCAGAACGTATTACCGAAGGTTTGGTGAAGAAAGTCAAAGCACAGTTGGCCACCTTTGATTCACTCCGCCAGTCTATAGTGGCTCGAAGGGGAAGTGTGACGGCCGGTAGCGAAGGGCTGCACAGAGTTGCGATGAAAACGACTCGCCTGCAGACTACTGTTCCCCTCGCGGTGGCGAAGATCATCACAACACATGCGCTGCCCGCCGCACGTGTGTTGAAAGGTAACCTATAGCTTTATTTTTACAGCGAAGCTGTTATGCGCTAAGATCTGGGAAACAATGCGTCCGCGGATGTTGACAGAAAACTCCCCATTGGTCGTGGCAAGATGAATAGATAAAAATAAAAAGAGGGGGCAACCAGCGTGAGCAGCATTCCTCGGCATTATTAGATAGTGAGGTCCTAATCCCTTGTTATCATCTCTAGGCATCGTCCTAGAAGTCGTCCTAGAAGTCATCCTTGAGGTCGTTCTAGAGGTCATCCTAGGTGTCGTCCTCTAGGCGTCGTCCTCGAGGTCGTCCATAGAAGTCGTCATTGAGGTCGTCCGAGAGGTCGTCCTCTAGGCGTCGTCCTCGAGGTCGTCCTAAAAGTCGTCCTTGAGTCTGTCCTAGAAGTCGTCCTTGAGGTCGGTATTGTAATGTCGGTTTGCCTTCGAGGTGTGACGACACTCATTTGCGCTGCAAATGAGAAATTGAGCCAGTGCAGTACTACAGCTAGCCTGGGGTTTTGAATGTGTACCACGCAGCAGTGATACACGACCTCACGCCGGTGCGATGCTCACCCATATCGAAACGGGCGGGGATGGAAATTGAACCCATAGGGTTCTGCAGCAGAAGCTTTCGCTCCATGTGCTTCGAGCTCTGCTGTGCTATCACGCTATAGGCCACCAATCTGCCACGTGACAGGCATATGACATTGAAACGGTTGGGATGGTTCCATAGCATCTACCGCAGTCCTAGTAAGAGAAGCACCGCCAGTGCATGCCGCAAGGATGTGACCATGCTCGATGAGGCCACCTCAGCCGAAAGCTCTGTACGTGCCAATATAAAGGGGGGGGGGGGGGATAAAGAATTGAGCAGTGTCGAAGTACGGGGCCATTAATCGGAGAGCCATCTGCAAAGAACGGGAGGGAAAGGGAGTGGCTACACGCTATAAAGCTGTTGGATGCGTGCGGGCGCACCCTATCGAAAGCACACAGAGCAGGCCGCGCATGCACGCGGAGTGATAAACTTGAGGGTTCTCGGTATTAACGGTCCGAGGTTTAGAGTTTAGTATATTAGGCGGTGGGCCGTTTGTGCGAGAGTATGTATGGCTTCTGCAATGCACGTCCCGTCGACGGTATACCTTGGAAGCGGTGCGGACGTCAACGCAGCGGACTTTGCTGATTTAAACGGTGGCGTGAGAACGGCGGCCGCGGGCGCGACGAGGGGGGGGGGGGGGGGGGAGTGTAAATTGCCCATAGAGTTGAGTAATGGTCAGGCCCGCCCATCGCACTTGCTGACTTGGCCTCCATTAGGGAGCCTTTAATGTTTTAATGTCTCGGCCGTTTTTTCGAGGGCTTAGGGGGGCTCGGACGGGATGGCCTAAACCCTTGAACGAAAAGACAGTCCGTGTGCATGGGAGCTGATAACAACTAATCATACTGTGTAACACGCTAGAGTGTGGTGAGGTAAAAAAACGAGGAAACTTTCCAGCCGAAGAAAAAAAAAAAACAGCAGGAGAAACGGCAGGAGGAGAAGTGTTTTCGAGACATTCTCTTTTACTGGGTCTTTTTCTTCGACATGAAAGTTTCTTTGTATTTTTTTCCTCTCCACAATCTCGCGTGTAACAGGTTATGATTATAAAGGTTGGTGTATGAGCCTGGGAGTCCCGAAGCAATAATCGAGCGGTACACAATAAATGCGATGTAGCCAGCACGATTTTGATATACTCAGAAATCTAGGAACGGCGCATCCGCAGTGCCTTGAAGAGGTGTGCATTTCTTAAACAATCGGGTATAGCAGATTCGCCGATGCACCGGTTCTCAATTACATGCTCGCGTGCTCTGTAAACTATAAAAAAATATATAAGGTTTTTTTTTATGCATTCGTTCAAGTCAACTTAGCCGACATAAAAAGCTTGCGAGCAAATTTCTCGATTGCTGAGTGTGCCTGCAGCATCTGCCTCAATGAACGTTTGTTACCCAACGAAGAAAACATGAAAAAAGCCGATGTATTAGTATGGCTACTTTTTCTTCAACCTGCACTGTGTTTAAACGCACATGCGGTTAATGTCATCTCAATGGTCAGGCATGCGAAAAGCATTTTAGTGCTGAGCCGCACGCGTTCGACGAAAGTCTCAATTGGGGCGCACCCCTCGTCGTGTGAGGTACGCCGCTGGAGGCAGCCACTACCGTTTAGCGGAACTCATTACGGCGTAGAACAGGAGTGCTCTGCCGGTGGGCCCGAGTAATTAAACTTTCCCGAATTAGGAGAGGAGAGTGAAATTGGACGCTCAATGCAATGGGCAGCCGAAGTTGCTCGGGAGGACTGCCCACGAGTTTGGCGTCAGCGGCGGCGCGGCGAGGCTTACTCTTCGAATGTCGCGCTCGTTTTTGGATGTGCCGATCGTCGCCGTAAGCACACAGGACCGACGAGATACGACCACCCGCTGCGCCTCGGCCTCAAGGCCTGCTGCCCAGAATGCACACCTGGTCCCCGAGCACGCGCCTGGCGCGAGTGAGACAGGGACGGACGTGCGACGAGGGCGAAGGAGAATCGCGCGCGCGCTTGGAGTTGGCGACGAGGAATTTTTGGCTACGTTGGCCGAGGCGCAAGCCTTATAGTCCGACTATGAAGGTCGCTCGTTGGCTTGGGGGAGTAAGAAATGAACAATAAAGCAAGCTGTGGATGCGCTTAGCCACATAAATATCCCAAATCTTCGAAGCTAAAAAAAGCAAAAGCAAAAAAAAAAAACATAACGCGAGGAAAAATAAAAATAAATCTACTTGAAAGCAATTTACAACCCTTACTAACGGAAAGAATGCGCTTTTTATATTCGCATTTTACACGATTTTAAAAAAGTGCAAACGCCGTAGGGCACTCTAAGCGTAGCTTTAATAAATAAGTTACTAACCAGCAATATTAATTACGCATTCTTTAAGTCACAATCTAAAGATACACTAGAAAAAATGACAAATAGATACCTAGTGTGACTATAGCGGGTTAAAGCGCAAAATACTAAACTGAATGCAACGAAGTAATTATCAGTTCATGATTTCTTGTTTAATTAACAAGCAATAAGATCTCCCGCACGGATTAATTTTGATGGAGTGTCTTGACAACAGGTGACGGAGCAATAATGCTTAGGCATATGGTTAAATAAAAAGTGGTCGACGGACGTACATAAACTCTGCCCTGAATTGTCGAAGCAACAGGACGTATTTATAAACTAGTCCCGTTTGGTTAAAAATATCCTATTATACGTTATGCTGTTCAAGAATGTCATATAGCGTATTACTGTGGGGCACAACAAACAAGATCAAGTGCAACAAAATAATATTCCTCCAGAAAAAGATACTTCGCATGTTTGAAAAGTTTCAGGGGAACCCACCTCCGTATTCACAAAGACCAACTCTTCAGAAAATACTCTATATTAAAGGCTAAAAAATATATTGCTTTAATTTGCTTCAGCTGATGTACAAGGCGAAGCTGCTCCTAAACTTAGCTCAGATCAAACACCGAATACAAACACCCGGAAAACCCCAAAAATAAAAACCAAGAGCGGCGAACAACAATTCAATTACCAAGTTTCTTGTTTGTTAAATACAACTGAAGACCATATACGCTTCCAATGTTTCTCTCCCATTTTCAAGAAAAACAACAGCGAGTTCCTGGTGGCTAGTGATGTCGTTTTTGAATAAAACAAAAAGTGAAAATTGGAATCAGAATTAAAAAATTATAGCGTCTTGATTAGTTGCGATTAGTATTGTTTTAAAGAGATCAAGCGCTGTTCGAGATATTTGTCCATTTGATTAAATTTTGCACTTTAATTTTGACGATGTTCTGTTCCAAAGCTGAAGTGTAAGAGGAAGGGCATGGGTGCCTCGTTAAGCTGCGGCTGCAGCTTTTTTTTTTACCTCTAAATAAAAAAAAAATAGTACAGCCCGTGAAGTTTCTTCACTCCTACTTAAGCAATTTCAGAAGAGAATTATGAAAATGAGAAGCTTGCATCAGCTGACTGAAGCAGCTCACAAGCTTGCTTAGCCTCCCCTTTCTTCAATCGTTTAAGCCGGAGGTCTCCAAACGTCTTGACTCATAGCCGGATTTCGGATATCTCGCAATCTCAAGATAAATAAATAAAAGTGCAGAGGAAGTTTAGCTGATTCACATAGGGCAGTAGATTAATGCGAATGGTAGGACTTTGGTGATGACACTATGCAGTAATTCTGACACAGAACACTACGTATGTATGCATGGGAACTCAAAAGAAACGTTAACATAGACATAAAACCGATGGCTAAGAACGGTGATGCTGGTGATGACAAGGTTCAATTTGTGTACTATAGTAATGAAACATTACTATCAGCTTGGAATCAGAACGGTTGCGCTGAGTTTGCTAAACGTAGCGGCGCCGTTGCTTTCCGCGAGCTTATTTTTATATATATATATATTTTTTTTTTATTGGGGGGAGGGGGGGGGGTTATTGTTATACGGTACTGTTAAATGCACGCTGTATAATGAAAAACCTTGTTCAATGAACTCAACTAAAGTCTAAATATCTCGAGTTTGTTTCTGCAGAGAGACGAAAAAAAAGGTATGGTTACTTATATTTGTTAAACCTTTTCAAAACGCAACCAGTGGTTAATTTCGTCGTAACAATATTTTTGGATTTAGTAATTGGATATATACGTTTACTGTAGCTATAAACACAGTAAAGGTCCTAAATATATTAGGGGGAGCTGCGCTATTCTTGGCGGGCCTCAAATCAAGCCTCATATCAATATTTTCTGCATGGCGAAAAATTGGAAATGCATTCGTGGTGTTTTTTACAGCTGGCGCCAGTAGGTCTAGAAGATTTTAACGAAATATTTTAAAATGATGTTTTATATACGTTTTTACATAACTTGTCCGTGATCTTTGTACATCGCAGTCTACACCAAATGCTCCCCTGCTCTCAGTACCGCTTTGTCATGGTTATCTTGACTTGCCCTTGTTGTGGTACTGACCAATTATAGTTCCCCCGATGGTCGCATGTAGATATACTCAACACAAAGAGCATCTTAATGCAACCCGATTGCAAAAAGAAACCTTTAAAAGGCACGACGTGGTCTTTTTGCCTAGATATCGTAAGCTTTCTTGATAAACTGCTGTGCACACAGTGATGATTTGTGCTCCAAACAAAACGGTGTATTAACTTTTCCACAGAATGAAAACAGCTGCTCAGTAATAGGTTTTTCTTTCAGCGCTGGCCGCCATCCATTTTAAAAGGACAGGACTGCCTGGCTGGTTCTCGTAAGATATGCCATGTAGTAATTAGACCACACTTTCTTACTCAATAGTTCTAATTTATAAAACAAAATAATATATTTTTTTTTTTACTTTTCGTGTTTATATCCATATGGTCACACTATTTTCTGAAAAGCCGAACTCGCGCCCTGATGACTTATGAGCCAGGGTTCTTCGAATGAGTGGTGCAGTGCAAGGCGAACCATGAGAGAGATAGACAAACTGGCGCTACCAGAGCGAGAGGGCTCTTGGATGTCTGTAACTTGGCAATGCACCTGTTCACGAGGCTGAATGGCGGGAAGGTTTAGAGTCCCTAACCCGTCCAGTCCTGACTGAGGGCATCCACTGCTGCAGCCAGTGGGTCCAGTTTCCAGCTGGAGTAGCGCCCCACTTGGTGTTGTGTAGAAGTCTGCAACGAGGTCTGTATGAACGGGACCCCGCGGATTGTTAATCCTCTGGAACGTGCTTGAGCACAACTTCCAACTGCTGTCATCCATCACCTTCCTGGATGCTTTGTGACGCGGGATATGCTTTGCCCTTGGCCGATATTCCCCGAATCCAGCATCGTGACCACAGCTGATGGCAATTCTGGTAAGTTGAGGGGAGTGGGAGCTTACCTTTCATGCTGCGGTGTTGTCTATCTCCAAAAGGACACAACCGTGATGTACACTCAGCTACACAGTTAGCGCGAACGAGCCATCGCCAGTTTTATTGTTCGTTTTTTTTTTTTTTCAGTATTGAATGACTGTAATTAAAACTACCATATTTGATGATAACTTTGCTTAGTTGAGGTACTAAGCTAAGCAATAAAATTTGACGCCCACCAATGCCCTTTCAAAGTAATAGGCGAAGAAGCACCGGTGTCGTGCTCGCGCTAACAGTGTCGCGGCTTCTTGCCAATGCATGAAGTGCCTGGAAGGCGCAGTCAGCCCCAGGGCCTTGATGCGCCATGCGGGTTCCACGGGTGTCCAGTGGTGCCCTATTGTTCACCCCAGTGGCTCGCTGAAGCCTAATGCACGATTATAAACGATTTGTAACGGGAAAGGGAAGGGGAATTTTTGTTTCCTTCCCCCATTTATTTACTATAAAATGTCTGAAATGTTGGAGGATGCTGTCTTGTGACGTTTGTGACCGTTCTGCAATTTACGAGTTTTATTTATCCTAAGAAAATTGTGCGGGATTAGGTTGCCTGTACCTCGGACCACCGTGCTTATGGAGGCCGATTTGCTCGTCCGACGCCATTTCTGATGAATGGAGAAGTTCGTAGTCGTATTTTGTTCCTGCGACCATGTCTTTGGCGCTTTCAGTTTCATAGAACAGCGCCAACTAACCCACGTATCGATTTGATTTTATTTAGCATAGACTCCAGTATAACGAGTGAGGTTTTCCTTTCTTACAATATACCTATATTGCATCACATAACGTTTCTATGTTTCGAACCTATCCACAGTATATACAGGGTGTTTAACGAAAGGTAGACAAATTCGATATTGCAAAAACTACGCGTCGCAACAAAAAAAAAAAAAAAAAAAGGCTTGTGTCGTTTTGGTCCTGGGCCAGGGGCCTATTTAGGAAAATTATTAAAGTCCAGGATAATTTAGTGGTTAATTATTTCTGCGTAATTAACTTTTTCATATTGTGTTTAAGGGCATGGTTTCAATTAGAAAATTGCTCAGCATCACCGAAAAACAGTAAATCGACAAATTGCAGAACGATAGAAGGCACGCGAAGCATTTTACGGGTTTCTGAAAAACCGCAGAAATTCGACGGGTTTTTACGTTTCGCTTTGCTATCGGAGCGCATCTCGGCCCCGGCGGCACCGCGCCCCGTGGAGAAATAGTGCAACCAACCTCTGCTGCTCTGTCATTGCATGATGCAGCAGAGGCTGGTTGCACTATTTCTGCATGGGGCGTGGTGCCGTCGGTGCCGAGATGCGCTCAGATAGCAAACCGAAACCCATCGAATTTGTGCGGTTTTTCAGAAAGCCGTAAAATGCTCGCGTGCCTTCTATTGTTCTGCAATTTGTTGATTTACTGTTTTTCGATGCTGCTGAGCAATTTTCTAATTGAAACATGCCCTTAAACACAATATTAAAAAAGTTAATTACGCAAAAAATATTAACAACTTAACTATCCCGCACTTTAATAATTTTCCTAAATGGGCCCCTGGCCCAGTACCAAAACGACACAAGCCTTTTTTTTGTTGCGACGCGTAGTTTTCGCAATATCGAATTTGTCCACCTTTCGTGAAACACCCAGTATATAGATGTTGACATTGCATTCCCATAGTATAAGATATCAGAGCCACGAAAATATGCTGAAGCCATCAGATGCGGAATGAGCCGGACCGGCGATCTCGAGTGTTCGAACTGCCTCGCAGCGCGTGTACCTACCCGTATCATTAGGCCGTGGGAGCGTGTCCAATCGTTTCGTTGCACCCCTTGGCCCCTCATCCAGACGACGATACCATCTCCAGAACGCCGCGTCGCCGGAGCCTCTACGTAATCGCTACTGACGTTTCTGAAAACGTCAGCCGAGCGTGAGTGCGACTGCTCACGTTCTTTGATTAAGCCAAGAGCATGACATGGTCGGAATTCTTATGGGTGGAAGAAGGTCCGGTGCCGAACAACGTAGCCAAGGGCAAATCGAGCTTTTGCTGTATTGATTGGGAACCATGCGTATATCTACTTGTATCGTGATGATCTACAAATGACCTTGATCGTGCCCCGATTAATCAAGGGTGCCACAACCTGATTACTGTCAGTTGAATTGTCCGAAGCGTATAAAGAGTACTGAAACAAAAATCAGAAATAAGATTGAAACCTCCACAAGAGTACACAAAATGTTCGCTATCACTATGCATAGCTTGCAAGTGTTGCCATTGCTGGGTACTGATTGTTATTTTTACTTACTAGTTTCTCCGAACTAAAACGTGTGCGTTGTTAATCTAACACGGCGACCCGAACGCTCGCAGCGCATAAAATACTGGCATGGCCGCGATTGACGTATGCAAGCTAAGTACCGGTTACATTATCCTTTCGTTCTCTTTTTGGGTTGTCATAAAAACACGATGACATTTAACGATGGCTATATCCAGGCGAGATTAACCAGGGTGACCCATGGTGGCGACAATTTAAAAAAAAAAAAAAAAGTGACTGCTGTAGCGCCGAAAAGGGGAATGGAGCCTCGTCAGGTAGCTTCGGCAACCTTTTGCTCCTCCCTCCCCGACATTTCATATGTCAAATAATCTTCAATTCAATTCAATTCAATTCAATATAGCGCTATTTTTTCTATTGTTCCATGTTTCCAAGGTTCTCATGGAGCGTGGTCTCTAAGATTGTCTCCACGATTCATCTCATTTAACAAAGAAAAGAAATTCTTTCTGAGTCCGGCTCACGATAATCAGTGATCGTGGATGATGGAAAAAAACGAAAAAGTAAAGACCCATAAGCCGTACAGCGAAAATATATTAACTAAATAAATCAACAACCAACGGAGTACGACGTAAACGGCCGTTCGCTTTCGAAAAAAGAGACATAATCCATCTGCAATCTTTCAACTACGTCAAACTCTAACTTGACGTTCTTAAAATGCCAACGCGTGAATAATGTTTAGGCCATCTCTTGATTACACCAGAGCGACAGAACAAGGTACGCTTAGAGCTTGGGCACTCCATTTCGCGAATCTCTTGTGTGCATCGCCATTTGGGTGCTTAGCGCAGAGCGGGCGAAATTGGCGATGGTTGCGATTCAGAGATTTCCTTCACCTTCAGTGATCGGCGGAACCAGCGGGACTCCCTCCCCGACTCAAGCATTCACACAAACGGTGGGAAGCCGAGAGGGATGGCAGTGTTATCAGACGTATTTATAGCGGTAGCACTCTCGACAACAGGGCTCGGTGCGCGCTGCCGAGAGTATAAAAAAAATGGAGACGTACAAGAAAAGGCCACACGGAATTATGGCAGCAGCGCTGTTAAGTGCAGAAAACGACGAATCGTTTCCCGCTAAAAGAAATATGCTTCTTGAACAGCTGGGGGCAAACCGAAGGACGTGGAATCCAAAACCAGTTGTATGAGAAGCGGCTTGAGGACTGCGTCGATGAATATCGAAGACTCCTTCGGGTGCCTCGGACGACATGCGCAACAGCGCAAGTCAGAACAAGTTAGGCGATCTCGATGTCACCGCCGGCATCTCATTGGATGGATGGATGGATGCTAACGTCTGCACCCTCTATAAAAAAACGACGACGACGACGAGACTGCACCTGTTTATTCTATCCCCATCTCCTGAGGCTTTTCGTAAATAACCGGTAAACTGATTTTTTCCACATTATATTCTGCGATCACATACACGCAGAGAGGCACCCGACCTCGTCTCGCAAACGGCCTCCTTCTTGGAGGCCAATACATCCACGAAGATGACCACCGAGTCACCGAACCATCCCCCCGAATTAGACAAAGACCAGGCGAGTTCAGCAACGATCGTCAAGGATGGCTATACAATTCCGTCTGTGGACGTCACCGATGAAGCCGCCAGCTGCTCCTCCTCAACGATCGTATCCGCCTGCGATGATGACGACATGCAATCGAACGACGGTGAATACGAGGTCGCTCACGGAAAGAAAAGACGCAAGAGGTGCCTGGATTCAGCATCCCCTTTCAAGGATGAAGCCAACCTGCAAGTCGGTCATACGGTACTGTTCATCCCCACTGGAAACCACCAAGCTCGGTCACTGAGCAAAATCAAGCTCACCGACTTTCTGAACAACGCTGCACCAAGCATGGTGAGTGAGATCCGAATTAACAAGGCTCGCAACATCATCGCAGTTGACACAAAAAGACCCCTCTTTAAAGCTGAACTGCTCAAGTTAACGAAACTCTGTGCACTGCCAGTAACAGCCTTTCTGCCCAGAGACCGCTCGAACTCTTTCGGCGTCCTCCGAGATATTGACCCTGATTGCACAGAGGACGACGTAAAGACACATCTTCAGTCCTCTGTCGGCATAGCAGAAGTGAAGCGACTCGGGAAGAAATCGCCCGTCATACGCGTTGCCTTCACAGGAAGGGTGCCACCCCAACATGTCAAAGTGGGTCTTGTCAGAACTGAGGTACTTCCTTACCGAGCACGACCCCTGCAATGTTACGAATGCCACAAGTTTGGCCACATTGCAGCTGCATGCACAGCGGCCTCTCAGCTGTGCTATCGATGTGCGCAGTGCCACGAAGGTGAATGCACAGCCAACCCGCGATGCGTGAATTGTCAAGGAGAGCATGCTTCCAACGCAGCCGAATGCCTAGTGAAAGTAAAAGAGACAGAGGTCACGAGATACCAGCTGAAACACAACACCACTTTTCGCGAGGTCAGAGGTGCAGTGCACACTAAACACCAAATAATCAAGAAAACTGCCGAAAATGACACATCACAACCTGATGCCACCATCAAGAGTGTTCCACAACGGACTGTTCAAGAGTTCCCTCCCCTTGAAAAACAACAGAGCAGAAACGAAAACCCCGATGCCGTAGCATCCACCTCAAGAGTCGCCACCGGAGGAATTGAAAAACCATCCTTCTGGGATAAACAAAACATCAAAGACATAATTTCAAACAAGTCTTCCAATTTGAATACGTTGGCATCTAACCAAAAAATGGAAGGAGAAACTACCTCTATCTTCAAGGTCATAATCCCACTCGTGTTCACTACTCTTCGTAGATTATTGTCAACAATAACACCGGGGTCAACGCCTCATCAGGTGATCAAGGCTATTCTTTCATTAGAGTCCATTATTTTAATGATTCTCTGAAGCTCTTTCAGGCTTACCTCATTCGACGCACCAAACACAGCCAATGCTGTGTCTTCATTGCTAAACGACGACCGGGAAAAATTCCGGCAACTATACTGCAGTGTATATAGCTTTGGTTTTCATCTTTACAAATTTTATATTCATCTGACCCACGGACTTCACCGATTCTCGCTTTCTGACGCCTACCACTCCTGCACTTCATTTCCTAAACTGCAGACCTCAGTTTTCTCTGGCCATAGAAGACGCAGCTTCTCAAGATGGGATTCCTCTCCTGCATCAGTACCAGCCGGAAGCAGAAATACTACAGCGATTCATCCAACTGCAAGTGGTCGTAAGCCAGCTAGCAGCAGCCCCACCAACAACTGAAAATGGGAAGCAACATTAATCCAACATCAAACACCCCATCACGTGCTCTTTGCTACAATGGAACGCTAACGGAATACAATCGCGGCTGCCAGGGCTTCGTGACCATCTGCAAGGCAATGCATATGATGCCCTGGCCTTCCAGGAACCGAACACAAAAGACATTCGCATCTCAGGGTATGTGACTTATATGAGCAAAGCAACGCGAGCAGGAAAATTCCCAGGAGCCATGTTGCTGGTACGAGCAAGTCTTGGACAGACTGAAGTGGACCGCAATGACTTGTGCAGTGACACTGAAGAGTACGTGGGGGTCACAGTGGAGCTCAAGGGAAGGCCGGTTACCTTCGTGTCCGCGTACGTGCGGCCGCAGGGTCACTGGGACCCAAAGACAATTGTGGACATCTGCACGCAGATCAAGGGTGAGGCAGTAATCGCAGGCGACTTTAACTCCCACAACGAGACATGGGGCGACAAGAAAACGGACGCAAGAGGTCGTGCATTACAGTCCACTCTGGATGGCCTGGCACTCCGTAATATAACAAGTGGAGAACAAACATTCGTCCGCCCAGGAGTGGAAGGCAGCGTCATTGACCTCACATTTATTACCAGAGGACTACGCCTGACAGCCAGACCAGAGAAGGACAGCTGGGGCAGTGACCACCTTCCCATAATCATCGGGAAGCCACCCAAAGTCTCACTCAAGAGATGCCACCTCGTGGACTGGAAGGAGTACAGAGGACAGCTGGACAAACTGGTAGACTCTGGCGCACCCCTTGCCCCCGAGAACATCGCCGAAGCACTTAAAAAAGCCACAAGAATGGTGCAGATACCCATCACAAAGCCAAACCCGGACATGCACTGGCTCCGCCTGAGAGCTCAACGACGACGTGCACAACGCAGATCCTGGAGGACCAACAAGCCGGAGGACATACAGGAGTACAAGCGACTAGACGCAAAGTTCCGCCGCCACGGAAAAAAGCTGGCAAAAAAGTGAAAGCCGTTTACAACTCCCTGTAACGCCGAATTGGAGCGCAGCTCTTGAGGAAGACGAGGGAAGGGTAATTAGGGGAGGGTATACCCCTCCTCCTCCTCCTCCCCTCATTCTTCAATCTCCTCCGGGGGGGGGAGGGGGTCACGGGACCTCGGGGGGAGGGGGGTCGTGATCTGTGACCTCGGGGGGGGGGAGGGGGAGGGGGGGTCACGTGACCCCTCAGGTCACGTCCCCCCCGGGGTCACGTGACCTCGGGGAGGAGGGGGAGGGGGGGGAGGGGGTCACGTGACCTCGGGGGGAGGGAGAGGTGGGTCACGTGACCCCTCAGGTCACGTGACCCCCTCCCCCTCCTCCCCCAGGTCACGTAACCCCCCTCCCCCTCCTCCCCCAGGTCACGTGACCCCCCCGGGGTCACGTGACCCGGGGGGGGGGCTCGCGCGGTGCATTATGGGATATTTCCCATAATGCACCGCGCGGTTACGCCGACGCCGACGCCGACGGCGACGCCGCTCAAGCCGGAAACGGGCGCCTAAAGGCACGGCCACATTGGCGTCGCGGAGGCCAGCGGCGTGACGGTCGTCGCTGCCGGTTGCCGACCGAAACCAGTTTTCGGCTTCACCGGCGCGACGTTCTGCGCCGCACAGTCAACCGCTCCATGCGCGGTTCAGAAATCGGCGCCGCTCGCCGCAGAAGAGAGGAGCCAATGGGAGGTGGCGTAGATAGTGACGTTGCGATGCCATGGCAACGCTCAAGCCGGTCCCCCGCGCTTCTTTCACGTTCCGAAGGACGTGTTTCGTGTCGTCTGCTATCCCTACTTCGCCCCCGATGCCTTCCCCAACGGAGCGGTTCCTTGAAACTGTGCGTCTGGTTCCCTTTTTATATGACAAAACGCAGCCAGACTACCAAGATAATGACGCTAAGAACAACCGCTGGGAAATTATAGGAGAGGAATTCGGAATTACAAGTGAGTTTCTCCGTGGCACTTGTTGCTTGTCGTCTCTGTTGTGACGGATGTCGCGTTGATTTGGTGACACTTTCGAAAGTAGCCTTCATCTCTGGCGCGCCGCCGGGGCAGCAAAGCACGGACCCTTCCTTCGGTGTTTTGGTAGTGTTAAGAATGGAACCTTCGGCAACCTTCTTCCGAGTTTCAACGCTGCGGAAACGAGTCCCGAAACGAGTCCCGACGTGTTCAGGACTGACGCCCACCTGTCGAAGGCTGCCCAAAACGAGTCTCAACGCGTCCGTGACGTCAACGGGACGTGTGTGTGTGTGCGTGTGGGTTCGTGCGCTCCGGAAGGGGAGAGAGGCCTGGCCTAACTGCGGAGAACCTTGGCTATGACTCATTTCTGGCTATGACGCGGCGGACCCAGCTGCAAAGCACGTGGCGGTCGCACCTGCTGCCCTGGCGGAGAGAGAGGGAGAAAACGGACCCCTATATAAGGCGGGGCGTGAGGGCTCCAGTTGTTCTCTCGGATTTGACGACTGTATCGCTACCATGTAATTAAACCGTTCGTTACGTTACCAATTCTCCCACCTCCACTGGACCCCTGGGTTCTTCACTTCGGGGAATGGACGTCGTCAAAGGCCAGGAAGCCTTCGGACGTGCGGCCTAAGCCCCGCCTCGAACAACTGGTTGGCAGCGGTTGGGATCGGACCATGCGACATCGTGCTACACCTGTGGGTGAGCGTTTGGACTTTTCTTTGAGATTCGCCAGGCTTCAGATTATGGGTAATTAATTTTGAACTGCTGGGAATCCTTAGTGTTTGACTCGTGCGCTAGGTTTGTGTACAACCTCGCGACAAGTTTTATTGCAAAGCCAAAGCTAAAGAGCAGCGATCATGGATCTGATGAGGTTACTGAGAACAGATTTACTCTGTTTATGTGAAGAATTGGGTGTGGAGGTGGAGCAAAAGATGAAGAAATCTGAGATCAGTAAAGCGATTTCAGAGAGCGCGGAAGCAGAGGAAATTAAAATTGCGTGGGAACTGCTTCAGAACGCTAAGAGTGAAGCTGCAGCAAGAGAGGAACGAGAACAGGCTGCAGCGAAAGAGGAACGAGAGCGAGCACAGACTGCAGCGACAGAGGAGCGAGCGCTGAAAAGGCTAGAGCTCGAAATTGAACAACAGCGATTAAACTCGCAGAACAGTAGAGTTGGGGCTCCGGTACGAGCAAGTGAGACCGAGTCGTATCAAATGAAGAAGCTCATGCAGCCGTTTAAAGTTGGGGAAGACGTGGGCCTATTCTTAGTTAACTTTGAGAGGACATGTGAGAAGTTGAGCTTCGCCCCAGAAACGTGGCCGCAACGGCTTTTGACTCTGTTGCCCTGTGAGGCTGCAGAGGTTGTCGCGCGCCTTAGTGCTGGAGACGCGGACGACTACGACAAGGTGAAGTCCAGCCTTTTGAAGCGGTACCGCCTTTCTGCCGAGGCGTTCCGTCAAAGGTTTAGAAACGCATCCAAAAAGAGCAGCGAGGGCTACTCGGAATTCGCGTACGGGCTTAAAACCAACCTGATAGAATGGTTGAAGAGCGAGGAAGTGTGCGAAAGCCGAGACAAGGTAGTCGAGTGTGTGTGCCTCGAACAGTTCTTTCGTAGCATTCCGCAGTCAGTCAAGCTCTGGGTGCAGGACAGGGTGGGAGTCGACTCTGTCGAAAGGGCCGCTGAGCTAGCCGAAGAGTACGCAACGCGTAGAAAGCTGAGCTTAGAGGAAAGCGAATCCGGCCGAAGCGATCAGCGCAAGACCTTCCGACAGGGAAATGACTCGCGAGAAAACGGGCCCGAGAAGCCCGAAGCAGGACAAAAGGTCCCAGACAAGAGCGCAGAACACTTGAACGGAGACGAGGCGCGGAAAAGCCCAACAGGGCAGTTCGAGGCAAGGAAGCCGTTCCTGTGCTACAACTGTCAGGAGCCGGGACACACAGCGGCCAGATGTAAGAAACCGCGGGTTGTGTTCTCGTACGTGAACGGTAGTGACAAGGACCTGAAGCTTCTTCGTCCCTATCTTCACGAGCTCCAGGTAAACGGAAAGCCGTGCAGGGTGCTTCGGGACAGTGCAGCGACGATGGACGTTGTTCATCCGTCGTATGTAACGACCTCCGATTTTACTGGAAAGGTAGTTTGGATCAAGCAGCTGCTCGAAAAGCACAGTGTCTGTCTGCCTATGGCGACGGTAAGGATAACTGGCCCGTTCGGAGAACTAGTGACAGAGGCGGCTGTCTCGCAAACAGTCCCGTTGGAATATCCTTATTTGTTTTCTAACCGGTCAGATTTCCTGCTGCGCGAAAGGGGTCAACAACTGGGAGAAGGGCTAGTTCAGTCGTGTACGAGGTCCAAATCGCGTCAGGTCGCCCCTTTGTTGACGAGTGATCCAGAGCCAGAGGCAGATGACGGGGAGCAAGCACTCCCAGAGTTGGAGGCAGAAAACCGGGATGAGAGGGACCAGGTTGTAGAACAGCCTGACCTCGCAGCGCTAGAAAGCGTACGCCGTCCCAACGAGCCCGCGGAAAAGGCGGAGGAAGACGGGATCAGTGAAAGATCTCTCGTAGCTCCGGCGTCACGTAACTTTGGTCCTCTGCTACGAATAGACAGAGTGTCTTTGACAGTCGAGCAGAAGAGCGACCCTAGTGTGTCAGGGTTTCGCGGTACAGCTCAGGAGATTGCTAGGACCAATGTGGCGGGGAATGAAAGAGGCGGATTGTTTTATCGGCGCTATAAGGACCGCATTTTCACGTCTAGAAATCACGTGAAAATCGATCACTATGACTTCAGGGTAAGAAAAAGAAAAGGCAAATTTAACGGCAATGCCGATGGGTTGAGCAGATTTTTCTGACATCACGAAAAATAGTAGGAATGATCTCAGAGGTCTTCGTCATCCACGGGAATGAGGAACTAAGTGGGGGCACTTCGTTGAAACCCCAAAAGGACCTCACAAATTGCGAAGAGTTTTTGTCTTTTGTATTTTGTTCTTAGTGACCTCGTTGAAAAAATGAGTTTTTTTTGGCGACAGGGGGTCTCGATACCCGGAATTGTACCAAGTTTTGGTAATCCGTAATCCAGTCTGGCGGGTCTTTGGCGAATTCCGAGCGTTTGACTGCGGTGTGGCGTGGTGTTGTGGGGGACGTTTCCGCTGATGCCTCCGTTGTGAGAGGTTTGGGAGTTTGTTTAGTGCTTGCAGCGTCTTCTCAAGGCCTACTCCAAGCCCACCTCTTCAGGCCAGCGATTGTACCACCGGCCATTCGAGGTTTCCCTGGCCCCGGAGGGGCTGTTAAGAATGGAACCTTCGGCAACCTTCTTCCGAGTTTCAACGCTGCGGAAACGAGTCCCGAAACGAGTCCCGACGTGTTCAGGACTGACGCCCACCTGTCGAAGGCTGCCCAAAACGAGTCTCAACGCGTCCGTGACGTCAACGGGACGTGTGTGTGTGTGCGTGTGGGTTCGTGCGCTCCGGAAGGGGAGAGAGGCCTGGCCTAACTGCGGAGAACCTTGGCTATGACTCATTTCTGGCTACGACGCCGCGGACCCAGCTGCAAAGCACGTGGCGGTCGCACCTGCTGCCCTGGCGGAGAGAGAGGGAGAAAACGGACCCCTATATAAGGCGGGGCGTGAGGGCTCCAGTTGTTCTCTCGGATTTGACGACTGTATCGCTACCATGTAATTAAACCGTTCGTTACGTTACCAATTCTCCCACCTCCACTGGACCCCTGGGTTCTTCACTTCGGGGAATGGACGTCGTCAAAGGCCAGGAAGCCTCCGGACGTGCGGCCTAAGCCCCGCCTCGAACAGTAGAAACAACTCGGCCGGACCCAAAACCTGTGCCTCCTTCCCTTCAGAGGGCGGCGACGTCGCAAGATCAACGAGCAGGCTAGGATAATCACTTTCACGCTGATCACCAGGTCATCATGGACACCTACCATGTAGGCAGCGAGTGCGGTTTCGATGCTGATATATGCGAAAGATGAGAGCCGAAACGGAAGAATCTACCGAAGAGCAGACGACGAAAGAGCGGAAAATCCGGCGGGAGGCGCGCGCGCGATGGCGGGAGCCAGTGCTGTCACGTGACGGCCGCGAAACGGAGGCCAATGTGGACTCCTCGCGTTGGGACGCCGGACGGCGGTGCCGCCCAGCGGTGCCGACCGGCGGCGCCGTTCACGCTAGTGTGGTCAGGCCTTAAGAGCTGCGCTCTAAAAGGCAGTGGGACCTCCGCTGCTCCAAACTTCACATGCCAGCCGGAGGAAAAAGAGCATGGCGGATGGTGAAAACGCTTGCCGGACCATTTTGGAAAATGTGCCGGAGTTACTAAGTCTTTTTCCGGAAAAAATGAAGCCGCAAAGAAGTCGTGGCGGTGTCCACAATGCAGGAGCAGTGCATCCCGCGCTAGCGGCAGCGAGGACAGTCAGAGTGAACTAGATATAAAATTTCTTCTAGCGTCTATCAATAAGAAGCTGGACAGTCTACCCAGTCTAAACGAAAAAGTGGACCGCATGGAACAGTCAGTTCAGCACATGTCAAATAGGTTCGATAAACTTGAAAAACAATTGAAACACCAAGCGACTGAAATTAAAGACCTAAACAAGAAAGTGAAAGAATTGGAGCAAAAGGATGAAACGAACAGAGCGATAAGGGATCAGCTCCAGCAGGCGGTGAATGAGCTTGAGTTTCGAAGCAGACGGCTCAATTTGGAAGTCCACGGGATTACTATGACGCAGGGTGAGAACCTGCTTTTCATAATAAATGAGGTGGCCAATAAACTTGAGCTCCCTCATCTAACGGAGTCTGACGTTGTATCTGCTCATAGGTTGCCCGCGAAACAAGGACTCGTGCCTGGAATAATCGTTCATTTTATGAAACAACAGAGCAGGGACGCGTGGCTGAAGCGCAAAAACAAACTTAAGAACAGTGCCCAGCGGATTTTCATTCAGGAAAGCTTAACCCGCTACAATAGAGAGCTTCTTCGGGCGGCGAAAGATCGGGCTAAGGAAAAAAGCTATGCCTTTACGTGGTGCACAAATGGAAAAGTTCTAGTTCGGAAAACTGAAGGAGCACGTCCTATTCACATAAGAACCAACAATGACCTTGATCAGATTAAATGAATTAATTGTACTGACGTTTGAAAGGAAACTTATAAACGAACCAACACCGTTATTATTTGCCGAATGATGTGAATGGGCTTGTACCTCGATTTTCACCCCTTTCATTGAAATGTATACATTTAAACACTAGGTCGGTAAGAAATAAATTTTTGTGTTTAGAAGAGTTTTTTACTGAATTTTTGTTTCAATTTTCCGTTATTATGCTAACCGAGACTTGGAGCACAAGTGAGTTTGATGTTTTTAGATTGCCAAACTATAGAACCTATTATTTAAACAGAACCAGCAGCCGAGGTGGCGGGGTTGCGTTGCTACTTTACAATAGTACAGAGTGCACGTTGCTTGATTGTTACAGTGCAATTACTCCTGATTATGAAGTACTTTCGCTATGTTCGGGCCAGACAGTGTTTTCTGTTTGCTATCGTCCACCAAACGGAGATGTTTTAAATTTTTTTTTAATTTCTGCGATCAATTTCTTGCATTTGTGGCCGAAAATGAAAAACTCTTAATTGCTGGAGGGGATTTTAATATAGATATGGGTAATAATAGCCCGTCAGCCAGAGATTTTGACACACTTATATTATCAAATGGTTTCGTTAATGTGATTAACGTACCAACAAGGGTCATAACGGATTGTCTATTCGTCCTTGATCTGTTCATTACAAACTGTGTGCAATCAAATTTTGAAGCGGGTGCTATATCGTGTTGCATTAGTGACCATCTTCCTGTGTTTCTTTACATTGAAAAAAATGAGCCAGCAGTGAACAAATCATCCAAAATACTTTACCAATCAATTACAGAGACAGCGCTTAATGCGTTCCGGGATGCAATCTTGCATACAAATTGGAGCTATATAAGCAATTTAAAAGAGCCAAACGAGATTTATAATATCTTTTTGAGCAGTTTTAAGCATTTATATTGTACTCACTTCCCTGTAAAAGTGCGTAGGCTAACTGGAAAAATTCGTAAGCCGTGGATCACGCCAGAATTACGGAAGGAAATGAAAATAAGAGATGACTTGTATAAAAAATTCTTAAATACTCGCACACCCGATGATTGGACTATTTTCAAGCAGTATCGAAACAAAATAACAAAGAAACTACGATGTGCGCGAACGGAATATCACTCCTCATTTATAAACGATAAGAACTGTAGGCGTGACGTGATGTGGTCTAGATTAAATACAGTCCTGCATCGCGGTCCCTCACATGCCCCTCTTTCAAAACTGCAAGTCAGTGGAAAAGAATTATCCGGAAGAGAATTAGCTGACGCATTTAATGATTTCTTTACTAGTATGGCTGTCGGCGATGACTCGCTTGGCACATGTTGCGATTATGTAAATGTACAAAATGACAGATCTATGTTTTTACATCCTGTTACCGAGGAAGAGGTGATAACAGTAATAAAAAATATAAAAAAACAGTAATAGCTGCGATATCGACGGCTTACAAATAAAGCCCGTGAAGCACGTAGTTCATATCCTTGCACCGATTCTTGCTAAGATATTTAATCAATGTATAGTGGCTGCTGCTTTTCCAGAAAGGATGCAAGTTGCGAGAGTAACTGTTCTTTATAAAAAGGGAGAGAGAAATAATCTGGCTAATTATAGGGCAGTTTCTATTCTGCCCGTTTTTTCAAAAGTATTTGAAAAACTTTTACATTCAAGACTTTCAAACTTTATCGATAAATGAACCTTGTTAACCCCATACCAATTTGGCTTCCGTAAAAACAAATCTACTGAAATAGCACTACTTGAACAAAAAGAATACATACTTACACAGTTTGAAAGCAAAGCTATTCTTGTTGGTATATTTGTGGATTATTCGAAAGCTTTTGATTTGGTAAATCATAATACATTGTTAAAAAAACTTGCATGCTACGGTATTCGTGGACAGGTGTTGTTGCTTTTGAAGTCGTACCTATCTCATCGAAAGCAGGTCGTTCAAATAAATAATACGTGCTCCAAAGTTCAACCCGTCCTTTGTGGCGTGCCTCAGGGTAGTATACTGGGGCTGCTACTTTTTAACATTTATCTTAATGACATTGTGAACATCAACCCTATTGCCAAATGTATTATATACGCGGATGACGCAAGTATTTTCTTTTCTGGTAATGACATCCACCAACTTGTAGACAAATGTTATTTTACGATGAAAACGATAGAAAAGTGGTCAGTTTCTAATTCCATGCAGATAAATGAAGTAAAAACTAAAGCAGTCATATTTGGACAAAAAAACAAGCCAGTTCCAGTACATAAAGATATCATCCTAAATTCACGTTCTATAGAAATTGTTGAACATTTTAAGTGTCTTGGTGTCGTATTTTCTTCCACTATGTCGTGGGATAGCCACATAAACCATATAGTAACTAAAATAGCTCAGATCTCAGGCATTATAGGTCGTGTTAAATACCTTCTTTCCACAAAAATTAAGTTACTCCTTTATAATTCGCCCTTTTACTCTCATCTAAACTATTGTCAATTGGTATGGGGAACAACATTTTCAAACCTTCAACGTGTTCATATATTACAAAACAAATGTCTTCGGCATAATTACAATGAGCCTTATGGAGCGCCAAGTACTAACTTGTTCTACCGCTCCCATGTGATTAAAGCGTTCAACTTGTATAAATATCGATTAAGTTCGGGGTATAAATTAGAAACACGAAACAATATTACTAACTTACGTGATCTGGCTCATCTTCAATTAAAGAACATAACTAGCTACTCAACAAGACATAGAGAAAAGTGAGTAGTGCGTACACCTCGTTCGAACTATGGAAAAGATTGCTTAAGTTTCATACTACCGTCTTTATTAAATAGATATCATCTTGCGCATTTTGATTTATTTACCTGCAAGTACAGTGAACTCCGTAGAATGTATGATTTTTTACGATTTTGTTTTTTTGGTTTAAACGTGTGCGCCCTAAACATTTATGATCACAATGATTTTTTTTTGTGTGTTGTTGCACTGTATTGTTAAGATTACTTTTTTTCCCACCTTTTTTGTTTTTGTTTTTCTCTTCTGTGAATATTTTAGCACGATGCTGCTTAGCTGCCAATATAAGGGCCTGTGGACTCGTCAAGCTGCAATGCTGTAGCTTTTTTCCACAGCTCCTTCATCTTCTTTGTACAAGATAAAAAATAAACTGATTTGATTTGATTTGATTTGATTTGACATCCGCTCCCAAGACAGTCAATACTTGGTCTGGCCCTAGCGAGAGGAGCGACAGTGCAGCAGGTGACAGAACTACTCGCAGACCTCTTCACAAAGGTTCCAACCCGCCCACTGGTGGGTCCAGCCCCCCCAGACTGGTCAACCCGCAGAGACCCTTCGGCGCCTAGCATGAAGGCTATGGATGCCCCCTTCACGCTACACGAACTAAGACACGCCATCGACGCATGCCCGCGCAAGCGCTCGTCCCCAGCCCCCGACGGAGTGACGAACCAGGCCATCAGGAACCTGGACGAGTCGTGCAACGACAGCCTCCTCGACTACATGAACAAGGTTTGGAGCAGTGCTGAGATCCCCGCTGGAGAGAGGCCACTACCGTGCCCCTGCTCAAGTCTGGAAAGCCGGCCGATGATTTGAGCTCCTACCGGCCCATCTCACTAACCTCCTGCTTGGGCAAGCTACCGAAGCGAATAGTGCTGCGACGTCTAAACTACCACCTGGAGGCAGTAGACGCGCTTCCAGACTGCTTCTCCGGCTTTAGGAGACACAGGAGCACTGCGGACTCCATTGCAGACCTCACCACCACCATGGAGGAAGCTAAAGAAAGGGGCTGGTTGACGGCCACAATCTTCCTAGACGTGAGGAAAGCCTTCGATGCGCTCCCCCACGACACCATCTTCACGGCTCTCCAGAACCTCGGAATCACCGGGCGCCCCCTGTCATACATACGTGCATTTCTGACCGAGAGGACACTGCGTGTACGTGTCGGCAACGCTTACAGCACACCACGCGGGATAACAGCCGGTGTGCCTCAGGGAAGCGTGCTGAGCCCGCTGCTTTTCTCCATCGCGATCGCGTCTCTCCCCTCTGCTGCCGGAGTTGGAGCTCGATCACAGTTCCTCGTGAATATGGCGGTATACGCAGACGACGTTGCACTTTGGGCCACCAGCCCACCAAATCGCAGACAGGAAATGGTGAAAGAGTGGCAACGGGCATTGACCAACACGGTGCACAGACTACACGAACTGGGCCTCGGCATCTCGGCTGAGAAGACCACGGCCCTGTTCCAGGCTCCAATACTGCGAACATTTCGTACAGTACTACACATCGAGGGAGCACCGATAAAATCAGAAAAGACAGCAACTTATCTGGGTTTGATGCTCGACGCGCGCGTGTCCTGGAGGCCGGCTGTAGATGTAGTGCTCCAGAAGATACGCACAAGAACAAACACCCTGCGGGCACTTGGAGGCACAACGTGGGGCACGCGCTGCCATTGGTGACGCTAAACAGCACACAACAAGAAAACCTAGAGAGGGCGCAGAGAGTGGCACTGAGAATTTGCCTTGGCACGCCCCGAGGCGCCTCATCACACAAGACACTCGTCGAGGCCGGCGTAGCCACGATTTGTGCCACACTACAGAAACGGGCTCTTGGGCACCTTATCCGAATGTAGAATGGGCGGTCGACGGGCAGCCTAATCATGAAGATTGCGCAGAGAACAGAGTCGGGACTTGGACGCGCGCTCTGTCAGCTCGGCGACATCGCGGGAACCGCTGCTGCCCTGGCCGACCTCCCACCACTGCAAGAACGTCCACAGCCCATGGACGTCGATCTACACATTCCCGGGTTGAGATCAAGGAGGACGGCAACAACAGTGACCCTCCGAACCCTTGCGCTGTCCCACATCGAGGACCAGTACCACGGCTGGGCTCAAGTGTTCACGGACGGCTCAGTACGTCCCACAGACGGGTCATCAATGGCCGCGGCGGCCTTCGAGGCGGCTGGCGTTGGACTAAGCGCGCGCCTTACACATCATGCAACCAGCACCACCACAGAACTAGCAGCAATCCTGCTCGCCCTCGAGGCCGTTCAGAAAGGCAGCACCAGGGGCGGCAAGTGGGTAATCTTGTGCGACCCCCAAGCCGCGCTCTCCATGCTAGATAACTTGGAGAAGGCACCACCACCGGCGCCAAGAATCGCAGCAGAAGCGATGGCACTGGAGCAACTCGGACACCAGTTCAGGTTTCAGTGGCTGCCAAGCCACTGTGGCATCAAGGGAAACGAGATCGCCGACCAGATGGTCAACTTCGCCTGCGATGAGCCCTCTACGCCCACATCCAAGGTGCCCCCGTCCGCGGACGCCAAGCTCCTTGTGGCAAGGGAGATCGCAAGTCAACACCCAAACGCAAGGATCACAAGGCGACCACCCGACCCGGCTACCAGCACGCATGAACAGGGCAACGGTGGCTGTTTTCCACCAAATTCGGACAGGCAGCGCCCTCACCCCCGCATAGATAACCAGGATGAGAGCCTCTAGGAGTCCAGACTGCAACACCTGTGGGACTCGCGCAGATGACGTCCACCTCCTCCTACAATGCACCCTCTACGACACAGAGAGAAGGGCACTCCAGGAAGAGTACAGAAAACTCAAACTACCCTACAGCTCTCTGGAGGAGATCATCAGACCACGAGGCACAAAATGCACCAAAAAAAAGGTGCTGAAGGCACTGGAGAACTACCTGGACGAGACAGGATTAATCTCCCTCCTCTGAAGAAAAAGGCAACAAAGAGAGAAATGGTGACAACAGCCTTTCCGACAGACTGACTCATCAATACTACTCCCTGAGGTTGAACTAAATCAGGAAACTACCCTCTTTCGCTTACATCGGACTTCCCCAATCACCATCTAGGCGACTGGAACCTATTCGAACCAGCCGTGCCGATGGCTATGACCATCGCAGACCTCCTGCCTGCAAATTAGACTTCGACGGTTAGAGAAAGACGAGAAAAACCCCACCCTTCCCCCCTCTTCTACTCCCCCTTTTCCCCTCTTTATTTCCCAAGAACCCTTCCCCTCTGACTGTGACATGGGCGTCTAAGTACGCTCCAACAACAGTCGGTTTCCCAACCCCCCCTTCCCAAAACGCATACTACTGCACCCTCTATAGTGGGCTGTAGCTTGCGCCACCTAGCCTAGAAATTAAGAACCAAAAGTATGATTTCTTTCCTTTGCCGATTTGTTTACCCTCTGCAATTTCGTGACTATCACCAGGCGGTACGGGATATCGTCAGAATGACATTCGGAGATCAGGCAAAAAAACTAAAAAGATCATTTCCCCGCCTCTTCCTCCCGACAAGAGAGTTGCCAATTTTTCTCTGTTCAAACCTGGTCGGCGTTACCCCGTCACCAGGCCCACTGGGAGACAGGGTGAAAACTTTGGGCCGGAACCACGCGGGAGCGAATCCCGATTTTCCTCCCCGGGTGTCCCCAGCTGTGTCAGTTAGTTGTACGTCATTCAGGTCTCCCTAGATAATTTCCACCAGTCTTCTAATCTCCTCTTTGTTATTAAAATGCACTTATCAACTATTCTCCCATTCTCGTCTGCAAACCCCAGCGCTCCAGCCAAATTCGTCTTCCCGTCCGGAAGGGCGGGAGCAACACCTGTGCACCTCCACACCACATGTACTATTGTCTCGCCTTCCCCTTGATTTCGCTGAGCAGAATCTGTAAATTTGCCAGACACGCGCCATGCAATCATATTTAAGCGTCTACATTTTTTTCCGGTTTCCACATCTCTTGGGGTTCGGGCAAGCCAGCAGGCGCGTAGAGAGTAACTAAATATCAGTGCGTCATATTTTAATCGGACGTCGCGTAAACCTCCTCCATCGACGGAGGCGACCCGCGGTGCCGAAAGCGCGCGATATGTGACGACATCCTGACGTTTTTGGTCCTGGCCTTACTACTGGTCAGAGCCGCTAAAAGCTTTTCTTTAGTCGAAATACAAAATATAAGTGGCGTGAACCACTTCAATTAATTATGAAAGTAGTTTTTGTTCAGTATTTTAAATCAGAAAAGAAACAAATGCAGTTCATAAAGAACGGAAACAAGAAATGACCCGTCGACATACCCGCCACCAAGCGGCGGAAAAGGCAACGCATACTAGAAAGGGGTAGTGGGATCAGGCGTCGACGCGGAAATTTCCCGGATGTACGTGGCGGCGCTGCGGTCGTATGGGCTCAAGGATCCGGCCGGTTCCGAGCGTTCCCAAGGCCTTCGGCGAGCAGGCTTGGCTTGCGGTTCGGCCGTTTGGCGGTATGACAGCGCGAAGTGGCTGCCGTTCTGAACTGATCTTTACACCGTGTTTGCTATCGTTTGTGGGCAATGAAGTGTCATGCAGAATTAATGTTTCTTGGACGCGCAGCAAATGCAATGCGAGCCGCCCTGGGCGCCAGCTTCATCCAGCGTATACTGCACATGCTTTAGTGGCGCCCTCTCGAGCCGTCGACACGAAATGCGGCAGCCGTGAGTGCTCGCTGAGCTCACTACCCCTCCTCTAGTTCACGGCCGCTCAAGCAACCAAGGACGTCATAAAGGAGGTTATTTTTTGCTTGTATTTGTAATTTTAATTTGCCTATAACTTTTAAATTAAAGCGAAATTCAAGAAAATAACAGTTTCACTAATGTACTACGTTCAATGCGTTCAGGTTCGGTGCAAATTAAAAACGAGTCAAAAAGTCACTGCAAGGCCCCTTTAAAGGCCGACGTACACTTTGCGCTTTCCACTTTTGCCCGCCTCGTCTTTTCTTTATTGTCTCAACGTTTTGCCTTGCCCCAACTTGACTTCCTTCGCCGCTTAGGAGACGGGAGCGCTAAGAGGGTTATCCTCCATGCAGAAAACCGAAGTTCTACGTTGGTCTTTAAAATGCGGGCGGTGTCAGGAAGCTCAGGGAATATCGTTTTGCTCTTTCACGAACTGTTTTGACATATCTGAGCGACAAAAGCGCGTTCCCGGCAAAAAAAAAAAAAAAAATTAAAAGCTCGAGATAATTGGCAACTATGATTCTAAGCAGAAAAATGGCAGACGTTTTGTTAGTCTGAAGCTTATAGCTTATGTAGAGGCTCTAAGTTACATTAGTGCCGTTCTGCCATATGTGGTTAGAGTATTGCTATCGATTTTGCGCGGGAAAACTACGTCAATGTTGTCTACGAGAGGACATGATGATGCTGGTAATAAAACGAAATGATAATCGTCATCCGCATGGTCCGGTTTTCCGATTCATTAAACGGGTCACCTCGCGCGAAACAGTTTTACGGAGCTTACAAGATTTTGGATCCGCGTGCGGAATAAATTGTTCTTTGAAGCCTCCTAAGGCACTCGGGATGCTCTAGGTTAGATGCAAGAGACCTCAACTCTCGACGTCTTGACGACTCTTGTACGGAAATAGAAATCTACGGAAATCATTAATGAAAAAAACAAAACAAAACACGCCGATGTTTGCTTTGCGGGACAAACCAAATACCCAGCAGCGATCGGCCCGTTGTGCCCCTCACTTCTTTTCTCGCTGTCAGAACCGTTTCGCAGAACGTACAGAGGCATGCAATGCGCCACGAAAAGATAGAATGGAGGAGGCAGGGTTAGAAAGGGTTAGGCAGGGTAACTAACTACTAGGCCCGTGAAAATTAAACGGGAAAACCTGTAGCCCATAAAACTTTCGGAGAAACTTTTTTACTATATTTTAATTTTTTTTTGTGTGTATATATTTTTATTGGTTATACAACTACAAAACGTAACGCATGAATTCAACCGATGCCTAATCAAGAAATCCCTTTATTGTCACTATCACCTATACCCCCCTATAGATCTTCCACGTGGCCCACCACGAACAGGAACACCCCTTTGCTACAGTCACAATCCGAGCTGTCGCCGAGAAGATGCAATGCACTCGCACGCAGCCGCAAAACAAACGACCCCCATTTGTCCGGACGTAGCACCTCGTAGAGATATACTCTCGCACAGCCGCAGAAACAAAAACAGACAAAGTCACACATTTATTTAATCTGCCCCCCCCCCCCCCCTTCCCCCTCCAAAAAAAAAAAGAACAAATAAGCGGTGAGCTTTTCTTGCAGCGATAAACCAGCCCAAGGTTCCGATTGCGTTTTCGTGATTCCGCACATGGAATCGCAAATGGCGAACGCGTGGGCCACCATCCCTGCGACGGAGGCGACTACGTACGAGTCGCCCTCAACGGCACTTCATTCCAGATTTCAATTAGGTATTCGGGACCTCCCCGGTGTGTCGACTCGACGCGACTCCGGAGGTCAGGCGCGCCGGGGTGCGACGCGTCGGACAGACGGCGACGCGTGCGTGCCATGGCGCTGTGGCTGGCGGTCTCGGGACGGCGGGAGGTCGCCCGGCCGGTACATCTCTGTCTTCCGCTAACCACAACAAGTCCGGGGTCGAAAGTGCGCGGCCGAATTCCCACGGCGCCGCGTCCTGCCGCTGCCGATGCTGCAGTGCTTGATGGCATCGGTTGCGGCATTCGACCTGCGGGGAGTTGAAATCTATGCGGAGGGCAAGTTCGTCTGCTTCTTGCGCAGGGGGTAGCGGTGACGTCAGAACGCCGAGCCCTGATTGGCTGATCGCGACCCCCCTATCTGAGCGTCGTCTGCTCCTTTGCAACGTCGTACCTTTCTGCGACTTTCGAAAGTGCAGAGGCCAGATTCACGAAACGATCTTACGCCAAAAATGTGCGTAAGACAAAACGTAAGAGCAAATTCGTATTCACGAAACGAAATTATCGTAAGTTTTGCGCAGGTCATGACGGAATCCTGCGACAGCTCCGAAGCTGTTACGCACTTCTTACGATCAAATCAGCATGGCCGACAGCGTCGCCCAGTTACTTGGTCGCGACGACCAAAAAACATTTATTTTTGTACGTGCTCTTCTCACGCGTCCCGACTACAAGCAGCAAAAAAAAAGTAAAAAGTACCTGAAATAGACCACGACGAACAAGAACGCTGGATGCACAAACACACGGAAAATGCTCCAACGGCCACGATTCCACTGACCCCGTCCAAGCGAGCTCGGCAGATAGGCCTAGCAGCGGCGCAGCGGTGCTCCGACGGTCCTTGGCCAAGACCGTGTGCCCACGACCGGCTGGCGTGCTGAATGGAATATGCCCGCACGACCCTTGTGAACCCTTCCCGTATTATACTTTGATCGCTGACCTCAATTTTAGATTAAGAGGCCAATCTCTTCCTCTTGTCATCGCCTTGTTTTCCGAGGCAGCGGTGACTCTCGCCGGTGAAAAAGCGGTGAAACTCCGACAGACGCAGGAAAGGTAAAGCAGCCATCGCTTTGACTAGCAGACGTAAAGCAGACGACGTTGACTGCGCCAACCCGCCGACGCCGTTAAAGAGTGAGGAGTCTCGCCGCACACGAAAGGAGGGAAAAAGTATTTGGGAGGGAACTTGCGGACACTAACACGCTCACTCTCGGTTCTTAGCAAACAAACCTCGGCGTCTCGGGACACCTCGCCAGTGGGTCCTTTGACTTCTCTCCTTGATGCGCGTCTGCTAGTTGTTAAAAACAATGTACCGCTCGATTTATTTCGTCTGCCCTCTCTGAAAGGCGAAGTCGAGCTCGCTCGTAAAGACTTCCGAGAGTCGCAGGAAAGGTAAGACAGACGCAGACGACGTTGCGAGCAGACGACGTTGCAAAGGAGCAGACGACGCTCAGATAGGGGGGTCGCGATCAGGGTTGTAAAGTACCTAGGTACAAGTAACTGGAAATGAGTATCTAGGTACTTTTGTTGTACCTGGGGTACAAACCTAGGTACTTTCATTTCTCGATATCTGGATCTGTATCTTAGGTACATTTTCCAGTAACTTGTAACTGAGTGAAGTTACTTTTTACAGGTACTTTTCTATTCGCTTCGTCAAAATGGTAGAAACTATAAATCTGAAAGTTTTAACACACTACAATGTGCCGTGATTAACGGTGAGTTGGGTACGACCTGGCAAGAATTAACTTGATCAAACGACGTTTTAGCGAACGAACCCCAGCCCATAATGTTTCATCGAACGACACTTTACCGAATGGCTGTGTTCGTTTGAGCGAACGGTGGATGAGCGATGCCGTTCTAGCGACACCAATTTATCGAATCGCTTCGGAACTCCGTTTGGAAAAAGTAGCGACCTGCTTCCTTCATTTCAAACCGAAACCCAAAAAGGTAACGTGTCCTAGAATGCTCATGTCAATGCGGTTTTCCTTATTTCTCACATTGACACCAATAAAGCATATTTATTGAACTCGTTTTTGTGTGCATCCTTAGTATAAAGAGCTTTACTTCCAATATAATCTGACGAATTTGGGGAAAATAAATGAAGAAAGTATCTTTAAAGTAACTGGACCTGTGCATAGGTACATTCTTAAGCTCGTACCTAGGTACGTACCTAAGTACCTTTTTGTATGAGTAACTGTAACTGTATCTTAGGTACATTTTTGAAGTAACTTTTACAACCCTGGTCGCGATCAGCCAATCAGGGCTCGGCGTTCTGACGTCACTGCTACTTCCTTTCTCATGCGCAGAAGACGAAAATGAGCCCACTTGCGAGGCGTATAGAGTACCTCGAGGTCCGAGAACTCGCAGCGTCTGTCGTTGAACCTGCGGCCACTTTCCATTACAGTGATAGCTGTTCTAAGGAACTTCTCGGTTGCATTGGCGGCGCCGGAGTCGTGCCGGGAAGAAAACTCCGTTTCACGTGGGCTCGCGCATTCACCGTCCCATAACACCAGGCAAAGCGTGCGTACTTAGTTCTGCCAGGTAGCAGTATCTTTAACTTTGCCGCTACACATATTTCACCGGAGAATTCAATTTACGAGTACACAATGTCATAAGTAAAGCTACCCACTTCTCGTAACGTTACATGTATCGATGTAGTCTTAGTGAGGAACGCTGACTCGTTAACGCAGTGTGTTCCCTTTCCTACATACCGTGGTGACCACAAGGCTTGTATGTGATCGAGTATTTAAGTCAATATCCAGAAAAGTGGGTGTTACAACGCTCAGTAACAGATATCGCTGTCACTTCTCTCCTACAGTGGCGAAAAGCTTACGTTATCTTTTTTTAATAACACATAAATAATAAGTGAAAAAAAAGGAGTAGACCGATCTCACCCGTAAGTTTCATTGCGCCACCGCTGCCGGTATACATCGTGGGAACCGTATAGACTTCCTGCACAAGTTACAGCTCCGCTGCGGGTCTGCGCGAGCAGAGTGCGGGACAGCACGAACTGCATCGTGCACTGCCAACTGCCTTCTGTGAACGACAGAGTGCAGTTATGGCGGCGTCAAGCATGCGTAGAACGCTTAGTGAGATCGGTCTATTGGCTGCCTCTGGTGTCGCGTACTTAAAGGAGCCACGAAATGATTTCTCAACTTCTGCCTCCTTAGCTTTAATTCCTCAACTCAAAAGCGAAATGAGAAATAACGTGGTTGCGATGTGCTTGGGCACCGGTGCGATGATTCCAAGCTTCCACCGTGCTCTTTAAGCACATAATGGAACTTGTCATCTGCAAGTGATGAGAAGTGCCGTTACAGTACTCGTTGATCACAAAGGAGAATCCAGATATTCGTCGACGGACTGATTTGTGACGAACGCATACGTCCGAGTGAAACAGTGCTTGTGTCTAATGCGTGAGTTGGAGTCGTCTGATGTGCTTTGAGTGCCGCGGATGTATACCATTGGCAAGGCTCCCGAAGAAAATCATGTACGAAATTGTCCGCTATATTTTTGCATTTTCTTGCCGAAAAGCAGGCTTTTGACTTTTTCCCCTCTTTCGTTTGGCCCCCTAAACGATATGCGATTAGTAAAATCCCAGTCTAAAATAATTCATCCCAGCCTAAAATGTATTTCATGGCCTCTTTGAGAATAACTATTGTCCATTATTTCTAGAGGACAGCCTCTCTACGGAAGAAAGTACCTTGCAGAACACCCGGCGTCATACTCCGAAGTATAAAATTGCACTACCTATACTAGGATGCATCAAGATGTTGTCATATTTACATACAATAACTTGTGCACTCAAAAGCGAGCAACTTATTTGAGCACAGCGCAGTACGGGTATACACTAAAGTGACAATATGCGTTAGAATGCACAGTCAATTAGAAAGTTTAGGATACTGAACTTAGCTCAATATTGCGCAACCAAGGAATCGCAGTGCGCCTAGCTATTCATTCATTAGAAATGCATACAGTGTCTATTTATTACGAAAGGACTTTGTATTGTCCGTAAAGATTTGTACATTCAAAATTGCCTGTTGTTTCAGCTTCCAACTGAAAGTTCGTTTCATGGCGACGTTGAAATGAATGGCTACGATTGAATCAAACCGGGGCGGGCAAACCTTGTCGAGCCTAAAGACTACAAGATCCTGCTCGTGAGCGAGTAAACTAGACGGCATTCTATTTTCGCGGACTGGATTACGAGATACTTGATATTTAGAAATTCCAAGCGAAAACAAAACACGTCATCGCCCCCCGAGTGGCCGCAAGAGCTCCGTGCGGGCACGTTGCAGGACGCAACACGGCGCGTATCGCTGCCCGGAGCATGTGGAGCGAAAGCTCGTACTGCAGATTCCAGGGATCCTGGGTTCCATCCCCCACCCTTGTTCGTTTTAATCTGGATGTACAGTGGCCCAATTTGTTAATAATATCACGCGAGCGTCGACCGCCGGGACGGCCAGCGCTGAGCCGCGGAGAAATGCGGCGTCAGTACAACGCTCTTTCCGTTGCGAGCGTCGTCTGCTTCGTTATCTTCGTTATCTGCTGGCATAGCTAACCGCCTTTAAGCAAAGATTTGAACAGCGCTTGCTTGCGTGATACTGCTCAGGCGTGGCGTAAACCGCGCGTCATCTCGAGTTTAATTTACTTTTTTTTTTTAATTTCATGTTTGCGTTTACTTTTGTGAACACCAACAAAAATATAAAATGCGGTGACGCGACAAACTGAATGCAACGATGCAATAAACCGCAGACAATGCTACGAGCCATCAAAACCAATGCAGTGCTCTCACCCAGCCACGTGACATCGTGCTTCCCCGTGCAGTTGTACCCAACGGGAAGGCCACGTGACACACTTTTAGCGATGCACTGGCCAAGATGGCTCGTAGCGTCGGCTGCGGTACAACACAAGGTGAAACAGATTATCAGGGTTTCCGCCTGGTGTTTTGTATTATCAACTGCGTTGATGCTGTCGTCATCTAGCCTATGTAGCCGGGTAGTCACACTTTTCTTTGACCAGTGGGCGCGCGCACATTTTTATGCCTCCTCGATTGCCCATAAAAACACGTGAACGTGTTTTTCAGAATGTCGATGGGCGGCATGACGCAAAGGGATATAGCAACAACAGTCGGGGTTACGCAGGCTAACGTCGATAGAATTGTGAACGCATTTCAAGAGGAGGGGCGTATCGGCGATACACTTCCGACATTGCAAGCGCCCTGCCCTCCTTTGCTACGGAGCAGGGGCTGTGTGCGATCAATGGAATAGCCCAGCAGACGACGCTCCCACCAGAAAGGGCTTTATGCGCACGCGCTTAATAGGGAGTTTTAGCGAGTCGTTTTTGAGGCACACGGTTCCGAAATCACGAACGGTACAGCTGGTCCGTTCCGTGAAACCGTACGTGAAATTTGACATACTTTAGCGAATCGTGAAAGTTGCGCGACCGTGTAAACGATGATGATGATAGTGCTTAACGGTGGCGCCATCTTCTAGTGAACATGTGAAACATTCTGCAACGTGTAAATCCGTGGCGGACACCGTGGTGGCGGCTCGTGTTTCCGGCGTGCGACTGATGTAAACAAGACGGCCGATGTAACATTTGCCGGTCGGAATTTCAAGAACTGCGAAGCTAGATGGAGTAAAAAGTATCTAAACAACCGTAAAGGCATGTGGTGTGTCTCCGTCATCCTGAACTTGAACGATCGTTCACGTGTGCCGTAGAACCAAATCAATTTCGTCTGCTCGCGGTCGCCACGGCAGCTAGTCTGCCCGCAGATCGCAAAATTTACTAGCATGCGTAGTTTACAGCATTCACGATCGCTTACCATTGTGAGCAGTCCTCGAAATGATTTGGTTCAACCTCTCAAATGAAGCAGACTAACAGGACAGCAAATCTCCTGCCGCTGTCCGAAGCCTAACTCTCGGCTGGGTCGGCGAAGGCAGTCGCCGAATCGACCGCCATCTTTTTTTTACCCGAGTCGTGAACGGTGCTGGCTGCATTGCGGTGACGACTCCAGCGGCCGGAATGGGAGAAACGAACGAGAAGAGCCTCCCGACGTCCCGAACAACTCGCGCGCGCATGCGCAGTGGCATCGCCGATGCGTTGGAGGGCGAACCGTTCGTGTGGAAACGACCTGCTAAAACTCCCTAATCTCTCCCGTATCGCCGCACGCCTCCGCGGCACGGCACTGGCCGTCCCGGCGGTCGACGCTCGCTTAATATTATTAACACATTGGGCCACTGTACATCGTACCGGCGTGCGGTCGTTTATCACTACCCTGTGACGCCCATTAAAAACCCGAGGTCGGCAGTGGTACTGCACAAGCTAATTTTCTCATCTATAGCAAAGACACCAGACGCTCATCGGGGCTGACTGCTTCCCTCGATCTAATACACTCCTTCAAGTCTTGATAGGAACAGACATTGTACGGGCGTGCGTTCAAGCGTCTAACCTCTTCTTTTTAATGCAAAATGCCATACAAACAAGCTTCGTATTCAAAGGGCAAGACGTTGAACTCGCAGGAATCGCAGCAGTGTCACCATGGCAAGGATCCCAACTCATAAAGATTACAGTACGGTCACACGCACAAAAAACGGCCACCGAAATATCTTGGGAAAAGGGCGAAAAAGCCTTTCCTGCGCCGAAAGGTATACTTTGCTCAAAAGCGGGAGTTTTTGGTCTTATATATAAACGTTCGCGGCTCTCAAATAGCCGGGGATGATTTCTTTTTTTTTTTTTTTAAGCGGACATTTACTACACTATCTGTACTGATAGACTAATGGACGATTTTTCCCATGTCCCTTCGCGAGAGCTTCCGGGGAAAATAAATAAAAAGACAAATCCTGCTCCCATATTAGCCATATCGGGCGACAAATGAATCCCCTTAAGTGATGCGTGCGCGTTCCACCTCTTGCAGGTCAAGCACGTTCTCTACCCAAAACCGTCGACAGAAAACAAACAAAAACAGAAACAAAACAAAAACGGAAAATGGTTTTGATTGCAGTATTGCAACGGCGCAGGATATCCACCCGCTATCGTGGAGGCCCCATCGCTCGCGCTAAAGCGGTGTAGGACTCCCGGGCATTTCGAAACGGCGTGCGACCTCCTCCCAAAGCAGTGCATGTATTCCCGGGGGCTCTTCTTCTTGCAGAGGTTCATCAAGGTTGTCTCACGCACCCCTTTTAGGATACTTAAATGGGGAGGCAACAAGCTCGTACCGGACAGCCGCAATAAACTAAGTCAATACGCGCCGCCGCCGCGGGCGCCAACTGGACAGGGCTCTCAGCTTGCGTGTGCGTACGTACCTGAGCGTATGTGTGTGTGTCTGTTCGTGTGTGTTCGTGTCAGGGAGGGGGGAGGAGATTTTGATAGGATAGAGAGAGACGGGGTCTTTAGGAGGCCCAGCACGTTCCGGTGTCTTCGGTGCCCGTTACCGCCGCCAAGATATACGCGTCCTATGAACGAGCCCGTGATCGTTCCTTAAGACCGTCCGCCGCTGGTGCCGCTCTCTCGTCGAGTAATCCTCGGAAGGAATTGCGCAAAGTTTGCCGAAGAGGGACTTGTTGTTTGGGTGACATATGGGGTCGGCGCCCCGACGGAGGCCGCAGGGACGAACACTCCTTGCTTTGAATAGAGCTATACTCCGTTCTTCAGAACTTAAGCCATGGAAGCCAATATAATAATAATAATAATAATAATAATAATAATAATAATAATAATAATAATAATAATAATAATAATAATAATAATAATAATAATAATAATAATAATAATAATAGTGTTATTACCTTTTTTCAATTCAATACAAAACAAAGCATTTCCGTCGTGAGCCAGTAGTGACTTATGTGACTGGACCCTGCAGCGACGTAAAGAAAACGGGAATGTTCTTTACAAAGCTGTTACACAAAGAACAATCTAAACAACATAACAAACGAAGCACTATTTTTAGACTGCTTAACAAAAATAAAACAGTTGGTAATATAAGTTATGTAAAGCAAGTATCTTGAACTCTTGCAACCGAAGCAAAAAAAGAAAAAAAAAAAGAAAAAAAGAAAACAATTCACAATTTAGCAGATAACTAGCAAAAAACGAGATATACAGAACTGCAGGTTCATACTTGACGAGAGAAAAAGCACATTAAGAGAAAGATAAATAGAGGAATTTACACTGCGCATTAAAATTAGCACAACGTTCTTATAGCTTCTTTACCTGCCACTTTGAATCTATTTCTAGAAATAATCTTTATCAATCAATCAATCAATCAATGTTTATTATAGTGTCCAGGAAGAACCTTGCGGTCTTAGTACTGGCACACTGGATGGAAATGAATACATAAAACACAAATGCAGAAGAGCAAAGCACTATTCAGCATTTGCATATAATCATAGACGACATACACTGAGCTGAATGATAACAAAATACAATTTCTAGGTCTTGTGTACAATGATGAGAAATTGCAGTAATATAAAAACAAGGTTGAGCGGCACTCAGAGCGAATAATAGTAGCAAAAGCGCAGACCCAACAACGTTTGTGCTCTCCGAAATCAATCTTAAAGTGAAACACAATATATTATTCACCCGCTGGACAGGTCTTCAATAGAAATAACAAATGCCCTGTAGCACCAGTTAAAAATATCAAGTTTCTCAGAGTACTGGTTATAACACTCGGTCAGTCTAATAATTGAGCTTAAAAGACTAAACGTTTTGGAAATATAAAATGATGATCGATTCCGAGTAGGCACACGTGGAACCCTAAAGGCAAAGGCCTGTTTACACTCTTGCGACCTCTTAGAGCTGGGTGCCTTGAAACCTCTTACAACGAAAGCACACACTGGTGCCATCTATTGGGTAGCAGTGTAAACTTGGCGGTGCGGCATATTTTCTATTTCTCTCGCGCATTATCCTTTCTATCTTGGCTCGAAAAACGTTTGTCAACGTTATAAACGAGCCTTTCTTATAGGTATTACGCACATTTGACCTCGGAAATCCCGCAAAACCTTCGCTCTTGTGAAATGCAGTTCCAGGGTCACCGCATAGATGACGCCAGAATGCCACTGTGTTGCCTCGTCCTAAGAAATTTTAAGAGGTTTCAACAGGTCTCATCTCTCTCGGTCGTACTTGGTTGTAAGAGTGTGAACGGGCCTTAAGGCACACTTCAGACAAGAGGCTTGGTGAATCAATCGAATCATGCAACGTTTTAAACAAAAACAATAGGTCCGCCTTCTGCCGACGCCGGTGCAGGCTTAGCAAGTCAACACGCTCTAACGTTATGTCATAAGTTAAACAATTAACATCCTTCATAGGGTAGCGATGTTTAAAGATGGAAATGAACTTTTTCTGAACTCGTTCAATTTCCAATGAGTTAGTTTTAGAGATTCCGTTCCACACGACTGAGGCATATTCTAACTGGGGCATGCATAACGAGCGGTACAACGTGTAGAAACACAGAAGGAGGCTTGAAGGTCTTCGTTAAGCGAGAGGCAACACCCAGCGTGCGCAGAGACGAGTTAACGAGCCTAGTTACGTGACTAGAATCGCAGGCCAGGATCGAACATAACTCCTAGATCTTTCATTGCACATACCCGGGACAGGGGTTCACCATGAATCCTATATGCGAAAAATGTATTCTGTGCCTTCCGAGTAAATGTCATAACCTTGGTTTTAGCACGGTTAAGAGAAGATTATTGGCTGAGTACCACCTAAAGAAAGAACATGCGTCTTCCTGAAGCCTAGCACAATCATCTAAAGTAACGTTTTCTTTGTAAATTTTAACGTCTTCAGCGTATTGGAGGAACGAAGAATTAGAAATACCATCAGAGACGTCATTTACAAAAAATGTGAACAGGAGCGGTCCCAGGGCGGATAATAATAATATAATAATAATAATATTTATTCCGCTTTCATGTTTGTTTTCGATAATTTTGGGCACGTTAAAGCCAAAGTAGGCTTGTGGGACATGGCCCGGAAGAGGTAGTAAGTGATTAAATACATCTAGTTAGCAAACTAACACCGATAAACAGTCATAGTTGTCCGGGGTGGGGGAGGGGGGTAGGGGAGGTGGCGGGCAGTCAGTCACTTTGTACATGGCACGGATAGAGATAGTAAATTACAGTGGACCGGTAGACACATTATAGACATATGTACAGGTAGATATAGTGATACACAAAAAGTATACATATAGATATATACATGCCACAGACAGAGATAGTCAATCACAGTGGACCGGTAGAAACACTATAGACATATATACAGGTAACATAAAAAAATTCCGACAAGGTTGTCAAAAAAAAAAAAAGGTAAGGAAACATTAACGAGTACTTAAGGTAGAGTCCAATCAATTAGGAATTTTTTTAGTTGCTTTTTTGAGGTAAGCGTAAAAATGTCATCAGGAAGCGGGTTAAATATTTTCGGGACATAAATATCACGAGTAGCTTGTCCGTAGCGAGTATAAGAACGAGGTACAACATAGCGAGGACAATCTCTTAGAACTCGGGAGGACATGAATGTCTTTTTGAAATCATCCATCCAAAAGTGGCGCAAAATTACTGAATTCACGAACAACTTTTGGAAGGAAGGTAAACCAAGATATTGAAAGATACTTTCGCATTCTGTCAAATCACAGTTATACGCCACGCTCTTCAGTATGTTCCGCAGAATATTATCGATGCGTACCTGCCATCTTATGGGGCAATTGGAAAGAATAGTAATTCCGTATCTTAATACGCCGTATGCAAGACTGCTGGCAATAGCTCTGCGCACACAGATCGGAGCAAGATGTCTAATGGTGTACAAAAGCCAGGCAGTACTTCTGAGTTTGCTACAAATATAGGACAGGTGGGTATTCCAAGCAAGGTCGCTGTCAAAATAAACTCCCAGGTATTTAACTGAATTCACATAAGAAACCGCCGTACAGGAACAAGAAGTACAATCAGAGGTATGAATAAACAGAGGAATGTTTGTCACAGTTTGTTTCAAAGGATTTCTAAAGCATACTAAACTAGTTTTTGAGGCGTTAACTTTGATGCGGTTGTCACGAAACCAGTTCATAGCAGTGAAAACAGCTTGTTGTAGTATTCGTACGGCTGATGTGTAGGTGGTGTGACACGCGACTAAAACTGTATCATCCGCATATTGAAATATATGACAAGTTAAGATGTTTTTTTTCAAGATCATTCACATAAATATTAAACAATAAGGGGGAGATTATGGATCCTTGTGGAACGCCACACGTCAGAGACACCTGTGTGCTCATGTTTAGACCTATAATAATAATAATAATAATAATAATAATAATATAATAATAATAATAATAATAATAATAATAATAATAGTAATAATAATAATAATAATAATAATAATTATAATAATAATAATAATAATAATAATAATTTTATAGTCGGCGTTGTGGTACAAATGTGTTTCCCGTCAAAGCCTATGATGGCTTGTGGGACGGGGCCCTGCAAGTCGCCAGATTCGAGTTAACACAAAAGAACTGGAAATACAATCAACAAGTGCTATACGCACACAAAATCAACTGCACTCAAGGCTGATTCAAAGCCTACCTGCCTAAAAAAATTTTACACTGCGTCCGACATATTTACGCGGAGCCATTTTTTAACTTTCGTCTTCGAATCTAGGGAAAATACACAGTCGGGTAGCTGACTGAAGGTGTCGGGAACGTAGTATTCTCGAATTTTCATTCTGTACATCGTGAAACAACGTGGTTTCTCAAATTTGATCGACTGCCTAAGAATACGAGATGGTACATATGGGATCTTGTAGTTGTCCGTCCAAAAATACCCAAGAATTACTGTTTGTTGGTACAACGAACACAAATTTGGCATCTCTAGATCAGTGAAGAGATTCTTGCTGTTTGAGTAACTTGAATTGTACGCCACATTTTTTAAAAGACATTTCAAAACACTGTTTACCTTCTCGTGCCAGAGCCCTGCACTGTGCGCGAACACTGTCACACCGTATCTTAATACACTGTGCGCCAAGGCATGAACGAGGATTTTTCTAGCGTGGAAAGGTACAAGAACTATATTATTGTACAACAGACAAGATACATTCCTTAAGACACGACATATGTAGGCTAACTGCTTGTTCCAGGACATGTCGCATTGAAAAATATGACCCATGTACTTCGTGCTGCCTACCCATTGAACAGGAACACTACTGCCAGACACGCTATCCACCCCGCGTAAATAGAAAGTCTCATCTATGAAACCATGTTTTAGCGGATTACGGAGACAGATCAACTTAGTTTTGACTGGATTGACTTTTAAAAGATTGGAGGCGTACCAGTCCACAACTCTACTGGCATTACCTTGCAAATTATTAGCAGGCACTCTCGAAATTCGAATGTCTGAAAATCAGCAAAGTGTCGTCGTCATATTGATAAAATTTACAACCTGAAATAATAGTAATACTAATAATAATAATACATTTTTTTATTCAAGTGCCCAGGAACAACCTTGCGGTCTTGGTACAGGCGCTCAGTAAACATGTCAGGCATAGCAGAGCATAAATCAATAATCCAGACAACACACACAACGGACAAACACTAAAACAAAAATTCTCTAAAAATTTACAAGAATAAACACAAAGCCATATACACACAATAAGCTTGCTGGTACTACCGCCACCACCAATCGTTAGATAGGGAAACAAGGAAGCCAAAGTATGGAATTCGGCTGTGAACAGCTTAAGTTAGTTCATACAGTTTAAATTTAGGTGATGACCTTTAACATTTTTACAAACTGTAGCGTATTATTGTTAAATATGTCGAGTGTTTCCGAAAAAGAGGAATTAGAAGTATGCCCAAGTCGAGTGTTTCCGAAAAAGAGGAATTACAAGTATGCCCAAGTCTGGACACAGGATCGTGAAGGTCAAGTAGACGCCCATTGCAGAAGGACGAATTTTGCCTTGTTGTTTTTAAAAGGAATTTTGAAGAGCACTCTTGACGTCAATGCCGTGAAATCAGTCATGGCGTGAATAAGTTTGTATAAAAATAAGATATTGGAACGTTCTCTCCTACGACGCAGCGACGCAGGGTAGGTAGTGCCAAGCTACGCTGGACTGGGACAGGGACAGGGACATCAGTAGTGGTAAGCACAATGCACGCTGAGTAACGATGTCTTTAAAAAGAAAGAAACTTGTTTTGAACCCGTTTTATTTTTGAGGAATTTGGGGCACAAATGCCATTCCATACAACTGAAGTGTATTCTAGGTGTGGTCGACATAATGCACCGCAGAGTCTGAAAAAGGTGCAGGGGTTAATAAACTCTTTAGTGATGTGGCACGCACTCCCGAGCGTTCATGATGTGATCAACACGACTGGAGAAGTGTAAGGTGCTGTCAAACACCACTTTAAGGTCTGATTCTGTTCATTCGTTGCAAAAGGTCTGTCTGAATAACATATGGAAATACAATGTTACGCGTCTTACGAGTGTACGACACGACTTCCGTTTTAGAGATATTTATCTTTAGGTCATTCTTTCGGCACCATTTTTCGAAAACATTAACATCTCTCTGTAGCAGAACACAATCCCGGTCTTCTCGTACCTCCATAAGAATCTGAATATCATCTGCGTACTTAAAAAAATGAAGAGTGACAAATCACAGTCGAAACATCATTAACAAAACCTGAAACCAGAAGAGGTCCGAAAACGGAACCCTGAGGTACACCCGCTGTCGCCTCATAAGTAGCAGAAGAATCGCCATTCGAACCAACAAAGCACTTCCGGGCATGCAAATAACTTTTTAGCAATGAAAGCAATGAAATATGAATATCTTGTTTTGACAGTATTGCCGGTAATATTTTAATTATTAACAACGTCAAACGTTTTACTTAAGTCAAAGTAAATGACATGAAGCTGGCCTCTGTTAGCAATGGCGTGAGCAGCGGTTGTCATGAAACATTTGAGATCATGGTCGAGCGACCCGCCATAAATAGATGTTGGTTAAGGATAAGATAATGCTTGAGATTAAATGACAAGATTTTGTTTAATCTTATTTCGAATAGCTTCGAAATGTGCGAAGAAGAGATATAGGTTTCTAGTTCGACACATTTCTTTTGGGACAGGTACACAGAGTGCCGTTTTCCACAAGGCGGGAAGGACTTCATTCTTTATGCAGTTCCTAAAAATGTGTACGAGAACAGGTATACATACGGCACTGTATGACTTCAAGAGGACCGACGGAATACCATCATGGCCAGATGACAAAGATGGTTTCATCTTTTTCACACACTCATGCAGTAGCTCCTCATCAAAAAACGCAAAACAAGATGCATTCCCAGAGAGAGCCGTGGCGGCATTAGTTGAAAGGGTTGGATGATGCTTAAAACGGACTGGAAGTGGTGTGCAAAATTTTCACAAACGTCGTCGAGTTTCTTTGTGAGTCCTGCAGGATGATCTCTCCTATACCATTTGTGTGGGATCTAGAGCGAACATACTTCCAGAATTCTTTGGGATTTTTAGCTAGGTGCAACTCGACGGAATCAATGTACGCCTGACCATCACGTTTAATAGCTTCCTTGCAGAGAGACCTAAAACGCCTAAATTCTGATTTCAATTTGGAAAGTCAGTTTTTTTTAACTTTCTGTGAGCGCGAAATGTTTTATTAATTAAATTGCGTAATTCTTTCGAGAACCAGAAGGGAAACTTTGAACCTGCTGTTTTAAGCAACGGAACGAATTGATTCATTCCTTCTCGAACGATGCGAGAGAAATTGCGAACCTGTTGGTCAACATCAGAGCACAAAATGATTGAGGACCAATCATAATTGGAGAAATGATCATACAAACTAACATAATCTCCAGCGGAAAAATTGTCTATTCACTTTAGGATGTCTCCGTGAATAACGTCTCATGCACGGTCCGAAAGGTAAACTGATCTCCAATGGGGAATAATATCCGTCGGGGGGAACCAAGCCTGACGTACCCTCAGTTACATCTATAAGTCTAGATTTGCGAAACAAAAATCAAGCATGTTGCCCTGAGTGTTTCAGATACAGTTGTATTGTTTTAAGTTTGTAAATGATGCGAAATTAAACGAGAGATTCGAGTTTTAGATAATATTGTAATTTTTAGAGGACCCTGATGCGATTTCCCAACATATGTTGGTAATATTAAAATCGCCGAGAACCATAAGTTTGATTCAACAATACCTTATTCCACAATTACGTAGTACACAAAAGAAAAACGGGTCTGTCCCAAAGTAGGCTTGAAGGACGGTACCCGGCAAGTCGAACGACAAATACGAAATAATTATTATCTGTAAATATATTGAATACATAGTAAAACGAAATTACATTACAGTTGACAGAGGATGAGCCAGTATCTCTAAAAAGTATTAATGCATGAAAACTTCGTCAAAATATAACAAAATGCAATACAGTGGGGTCAGATTGATAAATTTGTCAGGAGCTTCTTCAGTTTGCTTTTAGTGGTAGCTTCCAGAAAGTAATCGGAAAGTTTATTAAATATGAAAGGCACATAGTATGCACGTTCTCGCTTTCCGTATCTGGTAAAGTGGCGGGGAGGGGGGGGGGGGGGGGGGGGGTTCAAAGCGATCTGAGCTGTGCAGATCTCTTCGCGCCACAAGGGGACGTTTAAAGTCACTAAACTAAAAGTGGCGAAGAACGACAGATTGAACAAAGAGAGAACGAGAGCTCGGTACCTGCAAAGCCTGAAATGCATCTGTTTCCGCGGAAAAATCTTTGTGATTTTTAGCACTTTTTGACACTTTTTGACAAACCTTTCAAGATACGGTCAATCTTTTTCTGCTACACATCAGCACGATTGCCAAATAACGTTATACCATATCTAAGCACGCTATAAGCAAGAGCATGAGCAATAGACTTTCTCACAGAAAACGGCATAGAAACGCGGTTATTGAAAAGAAGAAAACTCACACCTCCGAGTTTCCAGCAAATGTGAGACAAATGCGTCACCCATGACAGGTCAGAGTCACAAAATACTCCCAAGTATTTGACACCACCAACATATTCTAATGAAAGACACTCACAGTCAAGACAGTGGGATCCATGCAAAAAGATTGGGCTGTCTAGATTTATACGCTTCAATGAATTTCTAAAACACACAAGCCGTGTTTTGGAAGCTTTAATCGTGAATAGATTGTCTGAAAACCAGTCCACTACTTGCTCAGCGTCACGCTGCAATAACCGTGCAGCCTGATGAAAATCGAGGTGGCTCGACACTAAGACAATGTCGTCTGCGTGCTGAAATATTTTGCATGTAGACAACCTGGCCGACATTTCATTAAAATAAAGATTAAACAATAAAGGCGACAAAACGAAACCCTGCGAAACACCAGCAAGTAGCATTACTCGAGCACTTCTAAAGTTTACTACAGATATGATTTGCGAACCCTCTTAAAGAAGCCTTTAAGCAAAGAAAAAGAAAGGACCACGCAAGCCGTTAAAGCAGCACCTTGTGGCTGACGGTGTCGAAGGCTTTGACAACGTAAAAATTAATAACGCATGAGCATAAATTGCGATCAAATGCCTTGTGTAATAAGTCTGAAAAATCTTCAAGCAAAGACTGAGTGCTCCTTCCAGCTATAAAACCATATTGGCTATAAGACAGTATGTCAGAACTCTCAAGAAAGCTGAACATCACAGTGTTCAGATGCTTTTCTGAAATTTCTCCCCCACATGGCAAGACAGAAATAGGACGATAGCACTCTGGCTTATCAGGTGATCCCCCTTTTAAAATTGGTTTGACAAGTGCGGGTATCAAGCCCGCGGGGATCACACCAGATACCAGCAATCCATTTATCATGCCAGTCGCACGCGGTACACTTGTCACCTGTGTCGAAGAGGACGCCACCCAAGTGCCTTCAACCGGTCCTTGTAGGTGGTGTCCGGCCCGAAAGAATTACCTCCCACCCTATAGCAAATAGACCGAGATGCTCTCCGCCTCTTGGTGCGATCGATAAAGTGCTGTTGAGGCGGAAACCACACGGAGCAGCACTACTCGAGAGATGGCAGCACCATTGCCTAATATAGAGTCCGCAAAGCAGTTGGCTCGCAGAATTTCGTTGCTCGTGCGACAAAACCCAGCATACACCGGCCCCTGGCAACAACACCAGCGACGTGCTCCGCAAAATTCAGCTTTAAAGGGACCGCCACCCCAAGGATGGTGAACGACTCGCAGTGCACCATACAGTTTGGCACCAATGAGTATGTATGCAGGTGGGGCGATTTTGTTTTGCTGGCACTGAAACGGATCAGTTCGCTCTTGCTGGGGTTCAGATGGAGGTGGTTGGCAAGGGTTCAGTGCTCCACTTCTTCAGGGTGGTAGCTGCTTGGGTCAGAGGCAGGCGACAGGATGGAAGTGTCGTCTGCATACTGGACAATCAGAAGCCTCTCGCTTTGTGGCATGTCGTTTACATATATAAGATACACGGTCGGTCCGAAAACTGAGCCCTGAAGGACGCCTGACTCAACCTTCAACTCATCTGAGCGCGTGCCCCCTTATGCTTTCTGCTGGCTGCGGTCAGCAACAAAGCCACACAGCCACACCACCAAAGGGCCGCTTATTCCTGCACCATGCAATTTCCGCCTCAGGACGGTTAGTTGAGGGTGTCGAAAGCGTTCGTCAAGTGCAATTGCACAAAATCTGTTGTCACGTGGTTGTCCACGTTGTTGCTGAAATACTGAGACACAGTAGCAAGAGCTGTTTCGCAACACCTGTCTCGACGAAACCCATGTTGCGATGGTGATAGTGTTTTGAGGAAGTCCAGGAGGCTTGAGTTGACGACTCTTTCAAAAGTCCGGCACACAATTGATATGATCGACACAGGACGATAGTTTCGAGGGTCGTTGGTGTACTTCCCATGCCCCTTGTGGGCAGGGGTAACAAGGGCCCGTCGCCAAGACTCTGGCACGACGCCTTCATCCAGAAGACCATGAAGAACCATAGGCAGCGATGGTAGAGCGTGAAGCAAGACCATCTGAAAAAAAAACAAAAAAAAACAAACAGGTGTCATTCCATCTGGTCCTTCCCACTAGAGCGGGCGTGACCTTACTGATGGCCTCTCGCAGCAGACTTGGACGTAGTTGAACTACTCTACTCAAACTACTGTAGTTTAACTACTTTTCCGAGTAACTTGGTAACTTTCAATTACAACTTTATTTAGGTAATTTGTCGTTTAATTTAACTACGTTTTTCAGGTAACTTCTACTCAAATTACTAACTACTTTCGAAATATAGTGCTGATTTTGCTCATCACAAAAGTTTGAGCGCAGAAATAAATAAGACGCCGGCAGATGAAGTGGCATTCCCGAACAAGGGGCCCCCTCAAATTCCGTTCCCACGCCCTTATACTCGGCAGCCGTAGAAACTGCGTGACAGGCGTCCTTGGGCCAACGTGGCGCGACGAGCAGCCAAAACATAACACCGGCGCGCACGAACGCAGGAAGAGATGCTTAACAAGCCTTGGTCGGGTATTGACCTAATCCTGTAATGCACGCAGGCGCCGCGTCTCCAGCTGCAACCGTGAAAGACGGGGACACTCCGAGGGTTGTTGTTGTTTTCATGTTGTCTGCCTTTAGTGAGTTCTGCTTCAAGCGGTTTGGGGGCTCCTCGGGAGGCGCCACTGCAATGACCTCGCAGCTGGGCGCCTGTTCCAATGGTCGCCTCGTCGTCAGCGCATGCTCCCTTGCAAAGCCGGACTTCCCCGCGCACAAACGCAGACACGGATAATCTTTTCATGGGAGCACGTTCCCGCTTCCAGCTGCAACTGTACGAGCGACGATGCTTGTTCACGTAATCCTTCGCGTCCTTCCCACCTTCCACGCCAGGGAGACCTCCTCTTTGTTGAAAACGATTTATTTGTCAGGCGTGTGCAGGCGCGTCAGGATACCGTAGTCGCCGGCGAGGATTGAGAGTCACCCTTGGGAGATCATTTTGTTGGACCCGGCGTCAGCGGCGAAGTATACTTGGATTCATCTTTTGTTAAACCAAAACGATTTTTTTTTTCAGTAGCGTAGCACTAGCACTGCAACGAGACGCGCAGTCGTCCGGATGATCTCATCATCGTGACGCGAGACTTGAACCCTTGACGGTCAGGTGCACTCACTCAGCGTACTCTCCGAACGTCGTGGGATTAAATAGGGGCCAGTCATAACAATCTCAACTTGCTGAATAAAGAATAAAAAAGGAGGAGAGTTTGTTATAAAAGACTTTCTAGCCGAGCAAACCTCATATGTTTCGTTATGGACACCTAAGATGCCGACACTCGCCTGCACAGCCTGTTTCTGAAATCCAACACTGCCGTTCCATCCAGCGCGTCGGTGGAACGTCTTTTTAGCTTGGCTGGGGACGTCATTTGGAGGAAAAAGGGAAAACTCTGCGACAAAAACATTGGAAGTGAATTATTTCTGCGAGCAAATTAACTATTTTGGTGACAACGCAAGCCATAAAATGACTGCATTTATTTTAGGCTCCCAGGGTTTTTCACGGATCAAAACTGCTGTTCATTTTGCTACACCAAAACTATAAAGAGTAACTTCGGAAGTAACTTTAAAGTAACTCGCTACTTTTTTACAGTAGTTAGTAGTTTACTCAATTACTATTACAATTGAGTAATTTCTACTCTACTCCAATTACTTTTGGCGTCGATACTCAGTAACTTAACTTGACTACCTTTTTTGAGTAATTTGTACATGTCTGTCTCGCAGTGACTCACATGAGAACGCGATAGAGGAGATTGCAGTCTGAGAACCGGTGTGCTTGTGTTGTTAGGGGTAATCATCCAGTTCGGAGCCATCCAAGCTGTCTGTCGGTGAGCTAATTCTGACAGAAGAGACCTCAGCAGCAAACAGTCTGGCGATTTCCTGCAGCTTGTTTGTGACACAGTTCTGCTAGGCGAAACACGGCCGTTGGGATGTTGTCCTTAATTGGCCGATGTACGCCCAGAACACCTTTGGGTCATATTTCGCTTTAATTGCAATTCCCTGCACGTAATGCTGGTGAGCAACGTATATGGCTTTCTTCAATCGACGTTGGAGGTATTTTGCCAGCTGAAGCGTGGTTGAACACTTGGTGTGGGCAGCTTTTTTAAAGAGAGTTTGTTTTACTTTGACGGCTTTAATAATCGTCTGAGTTACCCAGGGAGAATGTTTGCGTTTTGTGTTTCTTGTGATGTTCTGTTTGCAGTCCCGCTAAATAACGGACGCGAAATCACACCAGAGTTCGTAATTGGTCAACTTGCCTCCGCCACCAGACGTCACGTACCAATGTGTGATATAGGCAAGCATGGCCAAGTTGCCCAGGTTCGCTTGGTCGTACTTTCATAACTTCCGCGCGAAGTACCTTCTACAAGACAGTCACCGCATAAGCGAGTTCAATAGCACGGTGATCTCTCACCGGTCAACCGCAGGACAACTCGCACTACATTACCCGTGCTGGACTGGATGTAAACACGAGGTCCAAGTAGCTGGGTGCACCACTTTGCGTGGTGTATGCAGGCTCAAAACAAATCTCGGCAAAGCCAGCAGTTGTCACGACGTCGAGTAGAATGTCATCAGTGCTGTTTCAAGGAATGGGGTCGTCGTAGGTCAGCCAGTCAATATGACAGTTAATATCACCAAACACGAGAATGTTGGTGTAGTTTTTCTGCGATGCTGCCTGAAGCGATCTGTCGAGCAGCTTGTATGAGAGCGCACGTCATGAGAGCGGACAATAAATGCAGCATACAAGTAAGGGCCCTTGGGGCAGATGGTACTCCACAAAGAGTCCTTCCAAGTTCGGGTACTCGAGGTCCGTCCGGCGGTCGACAGAAAACTGTGTTGGAATCTCCATCATAACTACCCCTCCAATACAATGTCAGTCCCTCCTGAGAATGGTGAAGTCGTTGAAGCTAAGACGTTCGCCGACAGCTACGTTGAAATCCAGCTAGATCTCCAAGAGCAGGAAGGTCATGTTTTGTGGAGATGACGCGCAAAAAGAGCTTGAAAGTCCCGCAACTTGTTTTTAGGCTCCGGCAGTTATTATACCAGAAGCTGGTTGTCTTGTTGATGCCTGCCTGTTGCGCGATAGGCGCTGATGCACCACCGAGTACAGAATTGACGGGAGATCTGAGGACGCCGCCGCCGCCAGCGCTGGCCAAAGGTGGGTCTGCATCATCAAATATGGCATCGGAGAAAGGAGGTAGAGAGCACCGAAAACAGTATACCACGGCCTCGGTGTCACCAGTGATCTCTTAGGGCCATGTATTCTCGAAAGGCCGTGTAAACACATCCTTGGTGGCACCAGTGATCGCAAGCATCACAGCAGAGGGCCGCTTGATGGTTGTAAACACGATTGTCACAGCAAGCACAGACCGGTGCTGGAAGGCCGGGGTTGACAGCAACATCACCACTGAGGAGTACTAGACGCCCTGTGTCCACACAAGAGCCATGACAGCAACAGAACGGTCGTGCTGGTGGTGCTGGAAAGGCGATGGCGTGCAGGGTCCGTCGCTGGGAATCTTGATGTTAGGCGTAGGTCACGCGGGATGAGTAGAGGCCCTGGAGTAAGTGAGCACGGTGCGGAATCACCGGAGAAGCGGCGGCCGGCTGCTTGCTGGGGTGCGGTACGAGCTCGGGGAGAAGTCCATGGCGCACAAAAACGGGAGGATCGCTGCGGTCAGGCGAAATTTCCGGGAGCAACTGTCGCGTGGTTTCTTTCTAGCCCGTATAAGCCGTGTGAGTGTAAAGGCACGTTCACACTCTTGCAACCGAGTACGACCGAGAGAGACGAGACCTGTTGAAACCTATTAAACTTCCTTAGGACGAGGGAACACACTGGCATTCTGGCGCCATCTATGCGGTGACCCTGGAACTGCATTTCACAAGAGCGAAAGTTTTGCGGGATTTCCGAGGTCAAATGTGCGTAATACCTATGAGGAAGGCTCGTTTATAACGTTGACAAAAGTTCTTTGAGCCAAGAAAGAAAAGATAATGCGCGAGAAAAATAGAAAATTTGCCGGACCGCCAAGTTTACATTGCTACCCAAGAGATGGCGCCAGTGTGTCCTCTCGTTGTAAGCGATATTAAGAGGTTCCAAGGCACCAGGTTCTAAGAGGTCGAAACTGTGTGAACGCCGGGGCCTTAACGTAGCCTTCAAAAGGTGCGCAGCGACGCACGGGGAGCATAATCACGTGATACGTGTACTCAGGCAATGCCGTACCAACTTGTTTTTGAGTGGGGGGCAAACCAGACCCCCCCCCCCCCCCCCCAAGGACCGGGGGGCGGTGCCCTTGGGATCCCTTGGGCGCAGCCGGCCAGTGTTTGCCCTGCCCGGTGGCGGCTGTTTCAGGGGGGGGGGGGGGGGTCAAAACACATGCCTTTCCCCCCACTCTGAGAACTGGGGGAAGGGGGCAAGCGCCCCCCTTGCCCCCCCCCCCCCCCCCCCCCCCCCCCGGTTGGTACGCCCATGTTCTCAGGGCTGGATTGGTTGGCATGACCCGTATCGCCCTCTGCGGTTGAACCGCTTAACAGAATCTCAAGTTCTTCCCAAGTAGGGACCTGTTGGGCTTGCCGTTACGCTCGTTGCTTTACCATGACGGCATTTTTTTGTAGAGCAGCCGTAATTTGTCTCGAGTTATCTCTCAGCGATCAAGAACGTCGCTCTCAAATTTCTTTGAAAACGTGGTTCGTGGAGGAGAATCAAATCGGCAATTGCGACCTCACACAAAGCCAAGCGTAACCGGTGGGCCTGTCCGCAGTATACGAAGCTATATGCATCCACCGCTCCATTCATGGTTTTAATATATCACAGCCAGCAGCGGCGTGCGAAAGCAAAACTTACCGCTTGAAGTTTACTGGTCGGGGCAATCACACGAAAGCCTAAAACAGTATTGGCCACTAGATTTAATTGTCACAAAAGCGAGACAACGCAGTTTTGTGTTCCTGTAAAACTGAATGCAAAAAGCTGTTTGGTGATGTGCTATAATTGGAAGCTCTCGCTTTCTACAAATCCAAGCCAGTGTCTTCACCACTAAGCTCAGGAACTTGAATTACAGCAATTTTCTCAGGTAAACATTTCTACTAATAGCGCACGTGTTTGTTGTCTGTCTATTTCTTGCTTTTCGTTTATCCGCTTATTTCGTGCTTTCTAAAATAATGAGCGCCTGTGTGAAGAGAGAGAGAGCGCGGGACAGAGCCAAAACAGGTAAAAAAAACAGTAGTCAAACAACCAGAGTCAACGGGCAGTGCCAGGACCTGCCCAGTCTCGAAAGAGCTCAAAGACATAATCCCATCGCCGGTTCCATCGCCCAATCAGCGAGCGCCCGGTAGTAATCACGCCGGCATTGCAAAATAGGCGCCGCCGCAAATTCTCGCGACGTCTCTCTCTTGGACGCGATCCAGCAGCCATAGCTTGGCTATAGAGCGGATGAAAAGCTGCACTCGGACGACGTCTCTAAACCGGACAGACAGACAGACAGACAGACGTGTACGCGGTCTGCTGAAGCACGCAGAGAAGGGTGCCACCGCGCGCTCGTTGGCGTCGGCGAGCGGAGGATCCGTTTTATCAGCCCGAGGCATCGCTGGAGCATCGCCGTGTGCGTTGGATCGCGCGCCAGATAGGTGCAGCCGCAAGCCGACGTCTAACCGGCAAATGACAGGTCCCGGGACACCGAGAACGGCGCTTTCCAAGCACGGTATATGCTCGGCGCGTTCGGAGGCCTCACGACGCGACTTGCGAGGAAAGAGGAGCCGAGCAGGTGCGAGCGCCTCGCGAGAAAATAAATAAATAAAATGAACTAAAATAACGAGAGTGCCAATGACGCCGGGGAAAGCCTCCGGACGCCTAGTTTATTATCCTTGGTGTCATTACGGCAATTATTTCGTATTATCATAATAAATTAGAGGTGCCCCCGGGGACTGCAGTAAGTTAGGCGCGCACCACGGGTTCTCACGAGCAACACGAAAGGTTGCACTGCGGTGAGTCGGCTGCTCCACTGCTGGATTGCCGCGGCAAAGTGGGGCTTTTTATGATGCTTTTTTTTAGCGGCCTTACAGCTTATGGGGAACCCTTAAGTGTTTTGCGGCATTACTTTCTTTTTGTATTTGTGGTCGAGAATGGGTTCCTTAAAAATATCCCCTAATAAAACAACAATGAAGTACACAAAAATATATTTTTTTAAGTACCTGGGTGGAACACGTATGCTACAAAATAAAGTAAAAAAATAGTATTAGCGCAATATTTACACCACGTGATACATTTTGAGTTTAGGGAATTTCCCAAACATATGCCTCTGTTTTGAGACGTCAAGGCCCAAAACTATCGCGCAACAATTCTTTTTCTTTTTTTTTTTTTTTTGAGGAGGAAAGTTTATTTTGTGATACAAATGTTCTTTCCAGAAAAAAAAATATATTTTTGGGAGCGTTTGCATATGATCAAATGCTCTCGTTGTGTTTGTGTCGTGTATTAAATACTATCCAAAGAAATGTAATTTTAATTAAATGCATCTTTTGCAAGTATTTTGTATATGTATTTAGGTACATTTTTTTATTTCGCGTATCCCTGGTTAATTGTAATCGAAATGACATTCGCTGGAAATCACACCAAGTTTTCCGCGTGACAGAGTATGAAACTGGTGAAAGCTGTTAGCATCCGTTTATTCCACTGACGGCTAACTTTTGCTAAACTAATTAAAGAAGGAAAAAAAAAAAACGAAAGCCGTTTACCAATATTTGTAACGCGAAATTAGAGCGCAGCTCTTGAGGAAGAGGAGGGTAGGGCTCGGAGGGGAGGGTATGACCTTCCTCCTCCTCCGTTCACTCTCCTCCTCCCCTCCTCCTCCTCCTCCTCCCCTCCTCCTCCTCCCCTCCTTTCCTCCTCCGTATCCTAACCTCTTCCTCCTGCGTACCCTCCCATCCTCCTCCTCCATACCCTCCCCTCTCTTCCTCCACACCCTCCCCTCTCCCACATTTGCCCGCTGAATTTAGCTGAAAATTTTACGCCAAGTGACCTCAACAGCAATTCAATTCCCCGCTAAATTTAGCGCGGAATAGAATTGCTGTTGAGGTCACGTGACGTCAATTTTCCCACTAAATCTAGCGGAGAAACAGAATTTCTTCATAGGTGACGTGACGCCAATTCGTGTGACGTCATTTTCCCCACTAAATTTAGGGGGGAAACTGAATTATTATTGAGGTAACGTGACATCAATTGTCCCGCTAAATTTAGCAGGGAATGGAATTGCCATTAAAGTCACGTGACGTCAATTTTCCCGCTAACTCTAGCGGAGAAATTGAATTCGTTCATAGGTGACATGACACCAAGTCATGTGACGTTATTTTCCCCACTAAATTTAGGGGGGAAACTGAATTGGTGTTAAGGTCAAATCACGTCAATTTTCCCGCTAAATTTAGCGCGGTTACGCCGACGCCGACACAGCAAAACCCGGAAACGGGCGCCTAAGAGCTGCGCTTTAAAAACAAAACACTTGGTGAGCTTAGTTGATATGAAGCGCTCCGCGAGACTGAGAGAGGACTTGGGTCCGAAGCCCGTAGCAGGCGGATGTTGTAGGCGGCGCACCAGACGCCTAAAATCTAGGGTCGCGAGTTGCGCTTGATTTCAGGTGGAAGTCAATGTATTCCTACGTATATTAATAGCTACAAGCTTGACAACAGTTTTCGACCCCAAATTTTTGTGTTAAGATGATTTGTAGAATATTCAAAGGTCCCTTAGCTAAATGCCATTTGAACTTTCTTCTTAGATAATGTTACAGATATACGTATAATACTACTGCCAGAAAAGACAAATTAAACGCGAGTGTTTACACAACGTAAGGTTGGCCTACCTTTGGGATAAGGTGAAACATGGTTCACCGAGCAAATGCGAAGTTTAATAAGCTCAGTTCGTCTGCTAACTTGAGACTTTAACTAGCATCCCGCACTAGCGATTACATAAACGTGTGGCGGTATGATGATCATTTTTATCAGAATGGGCAGGGGCTGAGATGGAAGAAGAACCCAGGAGATCCATAGAGGGTACGCTGCCCGGGTGTAGAGGCGGACGCATTTTCGCGCACCGCCGATTATATTTTAAGGTCTGTTCACACGATGTATCTTTTAGGCGCGCAACAGTTTCGCGACACTCAAGTTTCGCGAAATGTGCTCGTTCACACGTACCGCTTCACGTGCAACAACGATGAAGTTTAGACTCGCGAAAATAGTTTCGGTGTTGACCATGACGTGGCGCTCCGAATCAGATCGTTATTTATCTGGGGACCTGCTTTGCGCATTTTATGCAGTCAATTCACTTTAATTTTTTTTTCTCACATACTGCACTACTTGGAGCGATCTCGCATGTGCGCAAAGCCGATTGAGGCGGACACCTTTACGTGCAGGACATGTGCCGGCGCCGAGCCCGTACGCAGCCAATTCATTTTCCAAAGCTCCTATCAATGCACATGGTATTCATAGAAACGCTACGTGCCCAATCTGGTTACTTCTCGGCGCCCATGTCTGCCCCGATTTTACTGTGCACTGTTTCAGAGAGCGCAAATGGTTTCACGTTCGCTTGTAAACAAAGCAAACTTGGTTTCAGTTTACTCGATGGTCTCTTATACCCTTGTTACACCTGTGCCACAGTTAGCGCACAATACTTGCGGACAACATTCTGCGGCTATGCAGTCAAAGCTATTGGCGAACGTGTGCTTGAGCATTTTGAGCACCCATCAAAGCAGTGCACACGCGCTCTTCACTTCTTCTGAAATAGCTGTCTGAGAGTATAGTGCGGTAACTGTGGTGCCACGTAACAGCAGTTAAAGCTGAGTTAACCACGGTTGAGGGTGCCCGTGTAACAGGGGTATTATCCAGCGGTATCGTCACGACAACAACGCTATGAGCACTATTCTAATCTCGTCAACTCCCGCTAATTGTCTTCGTCCATCGCTGGATTTTTTTTCCGATGTGCTACTCCCTTTTCCTTCAGTGGTGCTTGACGTGCTTGCGGAAGCGCCGGCAGTATCCACCGTTCGTGGTTTCGGTTTTTTCGGATTTGGCTCGGCTACAACACCGGCAGTGAAGTGGTCTTCTCAAACAGCTCGCTCCCCCCCTCAAAGGCCACGTGAGAGCGTTTCTCAGCGGCCATTGACGGCGCCCTCAGAGTGATTGACAGGACTCGGCAAAGTTTCAGCAAAAGCTCGCTTCAGAAGCGAGGTGTGCGCGCAACTTTTTTTAGATGCGCGCGTCCTTTTCGGACTCGTTCAGACGGCGCAACCATTTCGCGAAACTACATTTCGCGACACTGATGCGCGAGAAAAAGCATCGTGTGAACAGGCCTTTAGATAGTTTGTTCAACGTTGCTTTCTCACCACGAGCGGGGTTGTATCCTTCCCACGAAGGGTAACAGCCCGTGGGCCTTCCTCCTAACCCAAGGGAAGGGGTTTCCAGACACCCCTTCCCTTGGGCGGCCAGCAGAACCCCTAAGGGCTAAGTGCAGTCAACGACTGGTCGTGTCGTGAACTAGACGAAGTGCCGTGGCCGAGTCTCGAGCACGAGCCACGTAGGTGGAAACCTCGGACCATGTTCTGGTGGTTTGGTGTGTGTGTGTGTGTGTGTGTGGAGGGGGGGGGGGGAGGCTAGCCGGAAGCGTTCCTATAACGAGAAACCGTTGTTTAGGAGCAGACGAGCATCGGGTGGGCCCCGCAAGGTGGCCTCCGTATTCTTGGAAACCTGTGTGGTCCTCCGCTGCGCCGTTCGCGAGACCCATGTACCCTGTTTATCTTTTTTTTAGACGTAGTTATGGCTTCCCCTTCCTGGTGAGAGAACCATTTTCCGGTGAGGCGCGTTTTGCCGACTTTGGCTAGGATCGTCGGAGACAGTTTATTTTCTTCGACCATAAGCGAACCAAGAATCGTGATTAGGTGTTTAAGCATGGTATCTGACCCTTTGAGCCTCCCTGCACGAGTGGTGGTGACTTCCTCTGCGATTGGTGGAGAGTGCGTCGGGGCCTGTACCCAAACAGATTCTTAGACCAGACCTTGATTTGATGGGACAGGTTTCAGTGCACTGTCATAACCCCTGGCCGGACGGACAATTTTTGAGTTTGAATGCACCCTCGCGCGGGTCTTTTCTCTCGCGGTGCGCCGTTTGCCTCTGTCGTTCGCGACAGCCCATGCTCTCCGGCAAGTGGGCCGTCGTCCTCACCATACGCGAGAGGACACTTGACACCGACACGTCTGTTTTGTAACTGTTGAACTAGGTAAGCCACGCGCCACAGTTAGTTACAGTTAGTTTACATTTTGCTGCTTTATGAAATTGTGTTACGTATCAGTAAATATTTATTGGCGGTATTCATTACGAATTCACCTACAAGTCGATTTGTCGGCCACAACAGGAAGAAGCAAGAGGTCTCCTTCAGCAAGTCCAACCAGCAACCAGCGTCCTCATCCGGAATTTCTCCCCTCCACCCCGGCCCCCACGGTAGGCATCCTCCAACATGCCTGTCCAGATCATGGTCCGGAGCAAAAACAACCAACATCTCTACGGGTAACTCCGCTCTAAAGCGTGAAAAAACACGGTCTCCATGCTGCAGTGAGTTCATAAACTCTCCCGCCAATAAGTTTCACAAATTCACAATACACATATTTTCATTATTCCCACTTGCCCACCAATATTTTATATATATATATATATATTATCGGCCGTCGAATTGCTAAATTTTATTTGTACGATCGCCGAATCAGCTTTTGATTTTAATACTGAGACTTGGCTCGCGGTGTTGGCGGCCGTTGCTTCAGCCGTTGCAAACAAAAACAAAAATTGATATATTTAAGTTAAAAGAAAAAAATGAAAGCCGTTTACAACTCCCAGTAATGCCGAATTAGAGCGCAGCTCTTGAGGAGGAGGAGGGGAGGGTACTGAGGGGAGGGTATACCCCTCCTTCCTCCTCCTCCCCTATTGATCATGCCTGCTACCACTCCTCTCCTCCTCCTCCCCTCCTCCTCTTCCATCCCCTCCTTCTCCTTCACCTCCTCCTCCTCCCCTCATCCTTCAACATCCTCCCCTCGTCTCCTCCTCCTCCCTCCTCCCCCTCCTCCTCCACCTCCCTCCTACTCCTGTCCTCCTTGGGAGGGGTCACGTGACCTGGGGGGGCTCACGTGACCTCACGGGGGGTCATGTGACCTGGGGGGGTCACGTGGGGAGGAGGGGGAGGGGGGTTACGTGACCTGGGGGGTAACGTGACCTCGGGGGGTCACGTGACCTCGAGGGGTCACGTGACCTTGGGGGGTCACGTGACCTCGCGGTTACGCCGAAGTCGACGCCGACGGCGACGCCGCTCAAGCCGGAAACGGGCCCCTAAGAGCTGCGCTCTAAAAAAATAACAGGAGCCGCTCCACTACGGTTTTAACTGCGTTGCGAAAAAACCTACCGACTTTATGTGTTCTCTGTTTTGTTATTTTATTTATTTACACGTTATCGAACATTATATGGCGAGGCTCCCAGAATAGCGTTGAACCCATGTGGAATCATGCATATTAAATATACACGTTGCTGACGTAAGGCAATTAAATGTATCAACAAACTAAACATCTCTTTTTTTTTCCTATAACAGGACACAAATCACGTCAAGTTTCACTTCCAGCACCTTGCATCACTCGTTCTCAACCAACACCCCTAAAATGATCAAAGCAATTACTTTACTATCGAATGCCTACATCTTCGCGAAAATCCAGTGATGTTGGCACCGAGGCGCTTTGCGTAGTTGGAACGGCTGGACGCGCGCAGCCTCGGGGTTCTCCCTTTTGAATCTGGGGGTGGCTGCCGCCATCTATCGTCGGGGGCACCCGTAGAGCCAGCGAAGACCGCCATATCGGTTGTCTTGGCGAACCCAGTATCTCGGTGCGTCGACGCACCGAGATAGCAAGCCCTCGGCGCAGCGCGAAAGAGCGACAGCGCGGTAAGCATGATGCGCATGCGTTCTTTCGGACGCGAGGTGTCCCCACCGCTAAGGAAGGATTTGGCGCTGCACGCGCGCTTTCTAACGCAAATGAGCGGTGTAGTATGTGTTCGTCTATACTTCGTTTCACCTTATGTTGTACCGCAACGAAGGCTAGAAGCGCGAGCTCATAGCTTTGGCAGCTGCTCTTAAGTCACGAGAGCTTGTGCCGCCGGGATGTGCCCCAGAGCAAGGAGCTCGCGCTTGTAGCCTTTCCTGCGGTACATCATAAGGTGAAACAGAGTATAGTAAAGTATTAGACCAAATCCTGCGAACAGCCTACTTTACCTCCACGTGCTCCACGTGACGTCATTACCTCAAGCTTAATTTCATTTATTTACCTAAAAGGCATCCGATGATGCGTTACATGAGGGGGGACAGCAAAAAGGGAGGAATATTCATGATAGTAACATATACGAAAGCACAATAAAAAATGAAAGACGTTTACAAATCTTTGTAATGCGAAGTTAGAGCGCAGCTCTTGAGGTATTTTGATTTTGCGATATACCGTGCTAAACAATTTGAGAAAGATACTGAAACTTGGCTCGTCCTCAACCATATATATATATATATATATATATACGAGGGGCGTTCATAAAGTTCGTATTATCGGCACAAAGAATTGAAAAACAAATGGAACAAAACAGGCATCAACATGAACGCGCGTCCCTCTAGTTTCCGCACAGTATAAACATCGCATGCTATAGTAGCTCGGAACGCCGCTAGGGAGTCGAAACAAAAATGGCACCGCCCGTCGGGACCAAGCACATGCAGTGATCCGTTTTCTCCATTTGAAGGGAAGCAATATGACACTTTGGTTAAATGGCGGAGACGCTTCCAGTGTGGCCAAATAAGAGGAAAGCATTTCAAGGACGGCTACAAAGTGATTGCTGCAGTGGAGCGATTCCAGAACTCTCAAAACGAGGAGCTCTATAACAACGGCCTTCGGCATGTGGTGCATCGCTAGAAAAAGTGGGTAACTTTTGGTAGCGAATATGTAGAGTGAGTCTCAACTCCTACTAGAGTTTGATTGCTGAATCTCTATTCCTTCGTGACAATAATACGAACTTTATGAACGCCCCTCGTATATATATATATATATATATCTATATATATAAATACAGATCACTCTCCTCGCATACTGGTTCTGCACCTTCCTCCTCTTCCATCTTCTCTCCCTTCTTCGTACCGCCCTCCTCCGTATTCTCCCCTCCTGCTCTTCCGTACCCTCTCCCTCCTCCTCCATCCCCTCACCTCCTCCTCCTCCGAACCCTCCCCTCCTCCTCCTCCTCCTCTGTACCCTCCCCTCCTCCCACAGTTTCTCCGCTAATTTTAGCTGGAAAATTGACGCCACGTGACCTCAACACCAATTCAATTTCCTCGCTAAATTTAGCGGGGAAAATGACGTAACATGACTTCGTGTCACGTCACCTATGAACAAATTCAGTTTCTACGCTAGACTTAGCGGAAAATTGACGTCACGTGACCTCAACACTAATTCAATTCCCCTCTACATTTAGCGGGGAAACTGAATTGGTGTGTAGGTCTGTGACGTCCCATAACGCAACACTGCGCATTCAGTTTCCCGCTAAATTCAGCGGTAAAACTGTCGTCACACGACCTCAACACCAATTGAGTCTCCGCGCTAAATTTAGCGTGGAAACTGTGACGTCCCATAATGCAACGCGCGCGGTTACACCGACGGCGATGGCGACGCCTCTCAACGCGGAAACGGGCGCCTAAGAGCCGCGCTCTAAAACAACAAGAACGTTCGGCCCCAACCCAGCAATTGGGCCCGAGCCCGACACCGAACGTCCTTCGACGCGTTGATTGGACAGGAGGCCCGGCGCCATTTGACGCCGGGCCCTCCTGTCGACATTTGCCTGGCGCATTCGCACCGGAGTAAAGGGTTGTCATTTGCTTGAAAGCGGCCAATTGGGGGCTCCGAATTGTCCCATGGTTCTACTCCACGGGCATTTCTCCCAATTGGCCCTCTCTTCCCCCCCCCCCCATCTTATTCACAACGCTCAAGAAGAAGAAGAAGGGCATTTCTCCTGTGCGCGTACACAATTGGCCCACTCTTTCCCCCAAATCTCCAGTTACAACGCCAACACACACACACACACATTTCTCCTTAAGCTTCCCGGTGTTGTGTATGCCCATCTGGAAGGATTTCAGGCGTGTAGTCAAGATAAGATAGTTCTCCGCGACAAAAGAAAGCAATGTCACTAAAGCGGCGGCGACGCGTGTGCGGTGAACGCTTGTAGTTTCGGTGTTGACAGGGTGTATGTGTTTTCGTCATTGACACCAGCCGGCGATAAGGCACTGCAGGCGGTAGCTCAGAACATTAAAAGCTAATTAAAGGGGCCGTCAAGATAACCCCACCGCCAACCCCCCGCGAACCAGGAGACAGCATGGCTCAGGCTGTGGCATGAACCACGTGGTAGAAGCAAGGGTGCCTTAATATGAGAGCGTCGATAGGGGCGACGGTACAATTCCAGAAAGTCTTTTCCGAAGGCCGCTGACAATCATTTTTTGTCCGGAGGCTTTTTTCCTTTCTTCCTTTGATGTGGATCAAACTTTGCTGACTGCCTCACTTGTGGCCTTTTTTTTTTAATGTACGTTTGCAGTAAGTTAGCTCCTCAGACTCGGACATTGTCACTAGCGCACCCTATTCAGTATTTGTTTCACTTGGCAATTATATGCCGTCAGTTTGAGTTTAATTTCTATTAGTTATATGTACGTTATGAAGACGTTCTGAAGCTCAGAACGAGTGTTTTGTGAAGATTACTTTTGCAGGCACAAAAGCGTATACCAAAGCAGCGCAAATTTCGAAGCGTTGGGAGCTGGACCCAAATTCTTTGAAGCAAATTCTTCCACCTGACTGTTCCACCAAAGTGAGTGCGACGTACTACCTGTGCTACAATTGCTTCATGCACATCACTAAGGAGATATCGATGCAAAGCTCAGAGCCGTGCGCTGACATGTTTGCGCCAGCTGGCGCAAACATGTCAGCTGAAAAAGAGGCGGAGGAAGCTCCTCCCACCTCTTTCCACTATAGCAGAGCGAACACTGGAGAGGAGGTGACCTCCTCTCCAGCGTTCGCTCTGCTCATGGGGAAAGAGGTGGGAGGAGACTTCCCTAAACTCTTAACCTGTCACCGACTATAGTGTCCGGTTAATTAGGAAAGTCATTCATCAGCTTACCCGCACTTTCACTCTTTTTTCGTTAATTAGTCAGGTTTTTACATTTGAGCGTTTTTTAAAGTTGCACCCATTCGCGTTTAATCTTCAAAGTTCCAACCACCGTGGTTCAAACAAAGCCCCGATAATACGCCAGTCCCGTTATGTTATAAAAAGGTTAACAAAAGCGCTAAAAAAGTAAAACAAAAAGACACAGAGAACAAAGTGCCAACTTAGCCTAACTTCACGTCTTGCTTCAGTGCCGTTAAGCTCTAAAATGAGAAAAAAAAAAAAAGAGGGGCGTAGAGCTCCAAGGTAGACAAAGGCTCCATCGTTCGCTCAGTCCCAGCGACGCTGGAACCGCATTGCGGCTGGGTGATTCGCGCTCCTTCATCGAGAGAAAGCGTAAACCGCAACAAGAGAGCGGGGGATGATACGAGGCTTCCGAGGCGCAGCTGAACTCATCAAGGGCAGCATAGGCGCCCGGCAACGACGCGCTCAGCCGGGGGTCGGCGGCCTGCCGCGATGATCTCATGCGAGCCGGAGAGCACGAGCCGTCTTTTCAGGACCGACACAGCGGTCCCCCCCACCCCGGGGTCGCCGGCACACACCTGGGCCCTTAGTCACCCCCACTCGCGCCCAGGGAGGACCGCACGAAATACTCGCCAGCTAAAGACTCGCGGAGAATGAAATAAAAATAAAAGGAGCTCGCACGAGAGAATGGCTCCGCGAGCTTCTAAGTATATGGCACACCGACTCGGCGATGATGCCAGCGACACATCACCGCGAGAAGTGAAGGTTAACCTGTACATCGTGAAAATACATAGTGAAAAACGAGAAATGGCTTCTTTGATGCGGAGTCTGATTTCGAGTTGGGTGAAACTTGGGGGACGGGGGGGGGGGGGGGGGGGGCGCTCTTTTTGTGGTGTTTTTGCTTTACCAAAAACCACTTTTGAAAGAATGAATATGGGAAAGGAGAAAAACAGGCTAAAAACAAAAACGAGGACTAGGGGACGAGAGATACACGGAGAGAAGTGTCCGTATTGGAAAGGTCTGTTTTGTGCCCGGCTGGACTGAAAGTTCGTCACCCTCGATTTAAAGGGACGTTTGATGGGGCGGCGGGGCAAGGTACGCGATATTTTTTTTTTTTACTAGAGTGTACGAGGGGGTTAAAAAGAAGTTAATCCAAAAAACGAAAAAGTAATACACAAGCAATGATATGACATGATACTAAAAGAACGGCGCAAGAAAACTCTCAGTGGATGAGAGAGAGAGAGAGAGAGAGAGAGAGTGAGAAAAGAAAGAAACAAAGACAACCACCGGCTTTCGGGCAGTGTAAACATTCAAAGCGCACCTTGACAAAAGAAGCTCGGTGAGACTCGGTGAGACTCGGTGAGACTTGTCGATTTATATGACGAGAAGCAAAGCGTCCCCAAAAAACGCATATATGCAAGTACTGAAGACCCTCCTTTAGAATAACAAAAGGAGCTCACGCAGGCCACCGTCATATTATAGTTTGACGACTGACCAGCAACAAAGGACTAAAAAAAAAACACCCGCTATACTACTTACTTTTTATTTTTCTTCAGAATGGACGCGTCGAGCTGGCCTTATCCGATGATCGAATGCGACGTCACGGCGGCATCCAAGCCGGAGACCGGCAAGCCTCCCCCTCACGCGCTTGGGGTATTAGGATGAAACTCCTTGGCTTTTTTTTTTTTTTTTTTTTTTTGTAGGACGGGTATCCTCCAGTCGTAACCGGAACCCGGTCTACGGTCGCTTTATGGCAGACAGGCATGTAAAGTTACTGAAAAAATAATTAAGTTAAGTTACTGAGTACTGGCTGTAAAAGTAATTTGAGTAGAATAGAAATTACTCAATTGGAAAGTTATTGAGCAAATTACTAACTATCGTAAAAAAGTAGCGAATTACTTTTGAAGTTACTTTTATGTTTTTTTTATGATAACGAGAAAGTATAGTTTTTATAGGTTTGCAAAATTGTGTTAGCCAAGTATAAAGCGGCTTGTGTTTTCACAGAAATGCTTCAATATCTGGTTCTGCTTCTGCGTGCCTAATTGTCTTGTACTACTTTGTTGTTTGGTCAATGATGTACTGCGGATGTCTCATTTATATTTTTAGGTTTAGCACTGCCTGAGATTGATTTTGAAGTCAGTGTTTGCTTGTTTACAGTGTTGCGTAAAGTATATCTAAAAAGTACTTGAAGTAAAGTACAAAGTAAATGAGAGGTTATGTATTTCAAGTAAAGTAGTAAGTACACCGACTGCAATGTACTTGAAGTAAAGCACTATAAATACAATATTCTTTCAAGGTAAAGGACAAGTATTTTTTTAACACAATCATTCATGATGCCTGTTCATCCCCTATGCAGTGTTATTTTAACTGGTATGCATTGCTCCAGGGGTAATTGGAGGTGCGTCAGTTTCTTTCGAAAATGATGGTTAATATTGTGTGAAGTCGAGTGCCACAGAGTAGTTGTTTTATACCAGTGTCAGACGGCGTTCTAAAAGTCCCTTTCACTAAGCTCCTTCACAAAATAGGCCAATCTGCTCGCGATGTTGAGTGCGCACGGGCCCTAGGGCGTGCGCTGGTTCGCCGATTTTATAAAGGAGCTTAGTGAAAGGTACTTTTAGAACATCATCTGACAGGGGTAGTACTCTCGCTGACTAACTATTTAACACACTTTTCAGGCACTTATTTGTATCGGTCCTATAGTCGGCATTACGTCACTCAGAGAAATGGCTAGATGATGTCTCGAAAGACGATAGAGCGTTTTCACATGACGACTCGCCATTGTTTTGTTTTCAAATTCGAAAATGTACCTTCAAGTCGAATTGTACTTTTCTCGAAAAGTATCAGAAAAGTACTTTAGTAAAGTACAAGTGCATGCTCAGAAAATCTACTTCAAGTAAAATAAAAAAATTCTAAACAACCTTGAAGTAGTATTTTAGGCACCATGTACTTAAAGTACTTCACAACATTGCTTGTTTATTATTATTTTTTATGTAAATACGTTGGGGGAATTACAAAGGTTTCTCGAACGATCTTCGAATCTTGGAAGACCCGCATATTCGGAGTTTTTGGGAGGAAAGGCAACGCAAAGGGGTCGTCCCTTTTGTGTTGCCCTTTAGCATTTGAGTCTTCAAGTACAGCACAAACTACGGGTGTACCAGATGCCCTTCAGAGTGGGTGCTGCATTTTGTTGCCTTGTATTTACTCATGATTATTACTTCGAACAAAAAAACAAAAAGTGATACAATCACTCTTCAGTGTGCCGTTGTTAGAACGACCAATTTTTAGATCTCTGGGTAGAGCTCAAAGTTCAGATAAAAACACCCACCTTTTTTTCCTTCTGCTGTAATGCTCAAGTTCCGTTCACTCGAGATAGATATGCGGTGTTGTAGCGTATGTGGCCGCATGCGGAAGTATCGGTGTGTGTCTTAGAGCTGCAGAAAAAGAGCAAAAAAAAAAAAAAGAAGAAAAGCGAGCCACCCCGAACTTTTCCGAGCTCATATCCAGCCTGCCTAACTAATGCCTGATGTTTGTGATTGAAGCAGAGAACCTTGAAGGGTTACAGAGATTTTGTCGGGGGGCCGGTAAGCCCATTAGCACTCGTGCGAGAAGGCCGTAAAAAGCGAGGAGGAAAATGGAGGAGGAAAGGGGAGGGGGAAAAAAAGAAAAGAGGGAGAATCTTCTGCCACGCTGAAGAAAGTTTTGAGCGCCCGCCTTTAAGTGAGGATGCAGTGTGTACACCTCCTGTATTGGGCGAGAGTTTCAACGTTGGTGAGAAGCCCTTTCTTCAAATGCGTCAAGTCTCCTTGAGCTTCTCGACACAAGGAAACGCCAGTCTTCGGCGCTAATCCCGCAATTACTCGGCCTTCATTGCGACCTGTCTGTCCGCTTGCTGCGCCTCGTAGCAGTGTGGTTGCAGTGGGGCGCTCGGGAAAATTTCAGGAGGTTTCGGACCCTCGAAATTACCTCCCCCCCCCCCCCAAACCTTCCCCCTCCCCCCCCCCCCCCCCCCCGCCTACGCCACAAGCTTCCCCCTCTTTTCAAATATCAGCTGATCTTCGAACATCCCATCTCTTTTGTGCAGGAATGTTTGTTGATAAGCGAACCTACCACTAAAATTTGAAAAAAGTATGCAATTTGAGAAGTTACTCGGGAAAAGTAATTAAAGTAAACTACTAATAACCGAAATAAAAATTTGATTGAAAGTTACTCGACTACCCAGAAAAGTAGTTAAACTACAGTAACTTAAGTAGAGAAGTTTAATTGCGTGCAAGTTTACTTTATAGTCCTTCCTATTATAAGACGCCGATGATGGCCTTTCGCGTCATGTGTACGTTTAGACAGGGGGAGGTTAGTCAGCCCCAATGGGCATCTGGTGTCTCTGCTGTACATGAGAAATTTAGCCAGTGCTGCAAAAACGACCAGGCTAGCGGTACCACTGCTAGTCTGGGGTCTTCTATAACGTGCATCACGCAGCAGTGATCGGTACACGACCGCGCGCCGGTGCGATGCTTATTCAGATTGAAACGGGTAGGGGTGTGGATGGAGCCCGCACAATCTCTGGGTTTTTGCAGCTAGAGCTTTTGCTCCAGGTGCACTGAGCTGCGGCGCGTTAACACGACCAATCTCCCTGGGATGGCCTTTGTCTCGAAGCGTTGAATATGTGTTGCCGCTATACACGGAATGGCCAAGTGCTGCGTTTGGTTTCTGTTGTCGAAATTCTCATTAGAATACAAACAAAAATATCGTGACTGAGTGAAGTTTCCTTTGCGCATAATCTCAGTCGGTGTAGGGCAACGGTGAAAACGGAAGAAACACGTCTGAACTCTTTTTGTGAAACAAAAGTGTGAATTAAAACTAGTATAAAAGTTATTACAAAATTCGAACACCAACCAAGCCCTTCTATAGGGACCCTACGTTTCAAGGCCAATTCGGCCTCTTCTTCAGGGGCGACTACGGCTATGGCCGTTGATTTTATTGAAAAGGCACAGCCATAAAAGAAGAAGACCAGACACCCGCCGTAGAAGAAGAAGAAAACAGACACTGCTCCTCAACGGCCATAGCCGTAGTCGCACCTGAAGAAAAGGCCGAATTGGCCTTGAAACGTAGGGTCCCTATAGAAGGGCTTGGTTGGTGTTCGAATTTTGTAATAATTAATTACTCCCAACCAGACATATCTCTGCCAAATTTTTACTTTTAAATAGTATAAAAGGTCTTGGTTTTGAACGAAAAGTTGTTAGGAATTGATATAACCGTGACATTAGGATAAGTCATTGTGAAGCAAACTCGGCGTATTAAAGATTGATTCACGACCGCATCACACGTGTGCGTTCGCGCTGCAATTTGAACGCCGTTGACCGCAGGTTACCTTGGCAGCCAACGCAAGAAAAGAGGAGCCGAGGTGAAGGCACCATCAAATGTGACCGAGCAATTTATAGGCCATGCTAGTGGTCGGTGGTAACATGCAATGCGAGGAAACCTACCAGTCGCTACGCGGCGCGCGACATATATGTATAGGTTGTCTCGGTGACTGGAAGTCGCTGGCATTTATATCGCCGTGGACGCGATTGATGCACCTGTCTTAATAGACCTGATGCGCCTAGACGTGTGAGTGTTCGCAGCTGCTCGATTGAGGTCACGTGGTTTATGGGCCGCGCTTGCAACACAATGTGCGAGGAAGAGGGGAAGGCGTCGATCGCCCGCAAGCAACCTCCACGCACGCTTTGCTCAACCTCGCCACCCGCAGTCCTCCTCGCCGCACGGCAACGCACGCACACGCACGAGTAGATAGTCTGTGCAGGGAGTGTCCGCCATTAAATTGCGAAAGCTCTTTATGTGTTGAGTCGCTCCCTCTATTAAATACTTTCGACGGGTAGCCGTCTGGCGATATTCTGCGTCACTGCAATAAAACAACGAAGTTGTTTTGTAGGAGGAATACCGGGCAAGAAAAGCGCGCAGCTCTGCCAGAAAATCTCTAGAGATCCTACTAAAACTCGCAAGAAAGCTGTCCACCACTGAAATGATAAATATTCAAGGACAGAGAGCAGACGTGTTTTGAGTACGAAAATCTTTGTGATGTACACGTTTACCTCCTGTCCTTGAACGCTATTCTTTTCATACGACACCTTTGGCATTTCGCCTTATCTGGCCAGGAAAAATCGGTGGCATCGGATTCGACAATATACACTTGGGGGGGTGGCAGAGCGCAGCTTGGAATAAAATTGCTGTTTATGTATCAGCTAAGCACGATGTTTCAAATAAGCTTCAAATCAGCTCGAGATCTATTCAGCAGTGTATCTAGTTAAAGTAGGCTTGAAAGTTATACTAAGGCTTCAGATGAGCATGAAGTTTTTTTTTTTTTGTTTGGGATCATAGTGACTCCCAATTATGAAAATATAAAAAGGAGGGGGGGGGGGGGGCGGAAGCCTTCCTCTTGTATCTTCTCTCAGTTCTTCAAATTTTTTCCGGAAGCTGCGATTCCGTTTAAGCACCTCAATTCCACTGGAGTGTAATGCAAAAATTTTAGACTGTTTACAGTTGTACGATATAAATAAATAAAAATTGAATTTTGTGCAAAGGTATTCGCGGATTCAGCTAAGCGGCGGCCCCCGAGTGTCTGAAATGTGGATCAGTCCCGCAAATGCGTCCCGCTCGCTCCACACTGGATAAGAAAATCTTAGAGGGCTTTACGGATGAGGCACAATGCTGTCGAGTTATGGTCCAAAACAGCCTGTTTGGAAACGCGAATCGTGCAGGTTTCCATCCCAAAGCGATCCAAGCTGCTCCTGCTCTGCCACTTCGCCGCTTTACAGCTGAGTTGTAAGGGGAGAAAGCTTTCCAGGGCAAATCACCGCACGTGCGTGTTACATATTTAGCGATATCCGATGTTTCTTTACTCTTGGGAGTGTCACGCTAAACTCATTTCTTTAAGTTTAAGAAGCCACAATTCAGAGTTTTCTCTGTGATTTATAACAGACTAAAAAACAAAGGACATTAAAATCTCCAAGAGTCTGAAACGCTAGTGATGCTATACTATGGTGCCTGGAACGCACCTAAAACTGCTTTGCTCCCCGCGTCTTTATTTGTGGTTCCTCGATTTCGGCCTGACGAAGTCGTATGCAGGTGTCGCCCTGTTGCTTGCCGTGATTCTGGAGGCGGCACAGCAGCAGAACTAAATACGGCTGACGCCAGTTTAGCTGCAGGTTGCTCTGCAACTTAACAGGCCACTGAAGCTCGAGCAGCCAGGAGTTGGGACGCACCGACGACAGCGACGCTAGCGTTCGCTAGTGCTTTTTGCCAGAACATGTACGACCGGCCGCCAGGTTCGCGACATCCGACAGCATGACACGCCGGCTGCTGTGGCGCCATTTGTTGAGTGTTGAAACTTCGGGATCACTTGCAATGCATGGACGGAATACAGAGGCTAAACTCTGCAGTCGAAGACGCCTTCCAGCCATCATAGCTAGTGGGGGAGATCGAACCGTCGCGCCCCTAGCGACTAAGTTGAGAACGACATATGTGGGGACAAAAACATACATTATTGGTTCGTGATTGTGACGCAGCGTTCTGCTGGGGCTCGTGTTCGATCAGTGAAGCACACAATGAATTCCAGTCGTACACTGACGCAGCACCCGTGCCTAATCTGTGCCCCGCTCTCGGTAGGAGTAAATGACGTAAAGTATCCGCAAGGTCAATTGGTATCCGGCCCAAGGCCCTTGCGTTAGGTAAGCGCCAGTCTTGTACAGATCACTCGAAAAAAAAATTGATTGCGATTAAATTACTCTCGGTTAAAAGGTATTCAATTAGATTACTCTATTAGTTGAGAAGAAAAGTACTTGGCCGTCACTTGAAAAAGTAACCGTTACTTTTCCGATTACTTCAGATTTTCAAAACGACACATTTTTTTGCCGGTTTGCTGACGGGTCTTTTGTACTGTGCATTGTGGGATAAGAATCACCAAATTATGACCTACTTACCGTTTTAATCCGCCAATTTTGGTAAACCATTTTTCCCTGGAAGACTCGATTCGAGGATTCCTTGGTAGAAAACTTGAAGAAACAAAGAGCGATATTAAAAAGGGGAGGGGAAATAGTAAAAGTTACAAGTAATTTTAATACTTCCAAAAGTGTTGTAAGTATTAAAATCAAAATAGTAATGATTACTTTCTAATTAATGTATTGAAATGATTACAAAGTTACCCCAAAAAGTAATCGATTACAAGTAATTTGATTCTTGTAATGAATACCATACAAGTTGGGTAAAAACCGAGCTCCGTGAAAAACAAGCTGGAAAAAGTTGCCTCCATAGTTCGATTTCCTCGCCAATATGATTTTCAGCTTGCACAGGGTACGCAATCTACATAGAAACAAAAGCAAACTATCATCTCCCTTCAGGCGTACACAGTTTGGTCGCCCTGCGTAGCGTCGAGCGAAGCAGCCGAGTTCGTGCCTCCTCGAGAAGCCACGCACGATCCGTCAATAGGTAAACCCGGCACAAAAGGAGCGAACCGAACTGAGATACTTATCCGCCGTTTGTGCCAAAATAAGCGAGCTGTCGGTCGTGGTGGCTTCCGTGCTTCCAGCATCTTTTCCGCTGCATAACAAAGAAGGGGGGGGGGGGGGGGGGAGGGGGAGGTGAATGCTTTTGGGAAAAGAGGCACAGCGGGGGTGTCTCGTTATAACGGTCTGTCAGTTCCGGATTATGGGGGTCAGGACGGCGCATCCGCGAGGGGGCGCCTCTTTCGAAGCGGACACTTCTAAGGATTCCGTCCGGTGCCCCGACCGCGTGGCAGTCTACCCGTCTTATTTTTGCGCCGCTCAGAATGAATATGACAGATAACGAAGTCCTTTCAGAAAAATTCGAGGACTTTTTTTTTTCGTTTTTTTTGTGTATTTTTTGTGATTGTTTGTTGTTTTGCTTCTTTAATTTGCTGGCACGCAAATGTGGCGGCTTTCGAAAACGCCGGTGCAAATTGTCTTTTTTTGTGCATGTGTTTTGGTTTCCACTTTAAAGTTGTTTTTTTTTTTCTTTTTTGAGCTGTAACTATAACTTTGCAGGTAACGGTGCCTGAACTCAGCATTCATTACAAGAAAGTAAAGGATGCGCGCTGGCGAAGCTTTAAATTGTACTAAAATCGACGAAAAAATCTAATTGTTTATTGTGTACGTTTTGACATCGTGAGGTTAGTCATCCCCACTGGCCGTCTGGTGTCTCAGCTGTAGATGCGAAATGCAACCAGCGCAGTACGATGAATGCTGGCCTGTGGTCTTTAACGCTATTATTACACGAACACGCGCCGGTACGAAGCTCATCCATATCAAAACGGGCAGGACTGGGGATAGACTACTTCCCAAAACCCCTCTATGCAATACTGCGCGCATGGGGTTCACGCACGAGACCGTGGTGTACCGGTAATACTGGTTCGTAAGTCTCACCAGAACACGCCGGAATCCGTGTTGGAGGCATTCGTCGCTGTTATGCGCTATGACCAGGACAAGGCGACGCTCGAGCAATCGGTTCGCCGGCGTTATGAATGGCTCCGACGGATGCGCCGGCACAACCTCGACCAGGCGCCTGGGCGCTAACATCTTTGGTCCTGAGAGAAAGAGCGAGAAAGAAAGCGACAAAAGAGCAGAAAAAAATAGCAGACGAAGGGTTAGGCGTGTTCGTTTTGCCGCGACAAGTTGAAGTTGCTCGAGCGCTTGTCAACTTTATTTAATTTTGTCAGTGCGCGATTTCGGTGTTTTTCTGCAAAACAATTAAAGGTCATCTTGTATTTGGAAAAGGGGGGGGGGGGGGGGTAAGCGTAAGGCAAGCACGTCCCCCTCCCCCTCTCTCCCGAGGGAAATTGAAAAATATCAGCCTATGCCATGTGCCATTGTCATCCTGCGTTTACCTGCGCACAAACTCCGGCACTTCGGCAACCCCCCCCCCCCCCCTCCAAAAAACCAAAAAAACAACGTGTTTCAGCATTTCATCCATATCGGTGGCAACCCCTGCAAAATTTTAAATCTAAGAAAAGTCCCATATTTAAAAATGCAAGCAACGCATTTGGTCGTGACATGATGTTGTGAAGCGAGGTTGCCCAATCAAAACGAAAATGAAGTCTCCAACCGGTACCCAAGATGCTTCGCGAGGCACCTGGCTGCTAGGATCGCTTCGATTGTGGAAGAGGCCTCTTGACAACATTTACGCTTCGCATTTCTTACGAGTACCGCCAACCATTCTTCGAACGCTGAAGACACATGCCAGGAGCCGGGCGCTCCGCCGCCATTCACTTCCAGGGGCCGCTTATTTTAGTGCTGCGGCGCCATTTGCGTCCAAGGGCTGCACAAAGCATGCGCCTCGTGCATTGGCGGATTTGACACTACTTGTAAGAAAACACATAAAGGTGGCCTTAGGGCGAGGACTATTAAACCCAAGGTCCCTGGGTTGTGCAGCGAGAGTTTTTGCTCCACCCTCTTGAGCTACGTTGCGTAAACACACTCGGCCGTATAATGTGGAATAAAAAGCTGCAACTATAGACGTTTCAACTGTTTACCAAAATCACAGTCCACACGTGCTAAATCAAAGTTTAGCCAGCGCTTGCTCGCAATTGCGGCCAGCCAGAAAGTGCGTGTGGATAGAGTGGACTAGAAAGTATGAGTGGGACCACCGGAGTGCTATATTTCTGAAGCTCCGCATGTGGAAAAATTATTAGAGGGCACTACGGGCGAAGTGGCTTGGATTTGCATAAACAAAGAGTAAACGAGCGCTGCAGCCAAAACTCTTGACCAAACGCGCAGCTAATTTTTAACACAGACTGTATGTATGAGAAGCTTTTTATGAAAAAAAAGCGTTGCGTTCCAACATTACGCTCGACCGGCACACAGGTCAAGGTCATAAAAACAATAGAGCCCCGGGTTATCTTTTTTTATATACAACCTAGACGTCAGACGTCACGTCAATACATAACGTCACATCGACCTGGCGTGTCATCACAACGACGTCTTGACGTCAACGTCGTCGTCAACGTAAACAACGCGCGTTACACGACATCAATACTACATTATGACGTCATATCGCGTTGACAACAACGTCGATGTCAAGGTTGACGATGACGACGACGACAACGACGTCACGCGACGTCAAGACGACGGTGTCCTTGTCGTCAACGCGACGTCATAAAGACGCTTGTCGTCAGGTCGTCGACGTCGTTGTAGACATGACAAAACGCGACGTCACGACGACGTCCCAACAACTTCACGACGTCGACGTTGCACGACGTCAAGACTTCGTCGTGACGGCACGTCGACGATGATGTTGGCGAACATGACGACGTTACACGACGTCAAGGCTTCGTCGTGGCGTAGTTGTGACGTCGCGCGACGTCAGGACGACTTTAACGTGACGTCGTAGCGACGTTTGACGTTGGGTGGGGCATCGACGTCAACGTCGGCTTCGACGACCACGTCGACGTTGTCCTGGTCGCGGCGCGACGTCACGACCGCGTTACAGCGGCAACTTAATGTCGCGTAACGAAGTCGTCCTCGACGCGAAACGACGTCACGACGACGAACGACGATCACGACGTCCCGACAAAAATCCAGGGGAACCAAGCCACTTCAATCGCAGCGCCACCACGCCAGCTTTCTACATTCTGAGCTTCAACTGAAAGCATGAGCGGGTCCTGAAGCCCGCCACACTCAATCATTTCTAGTTCACTGTAGCGTGGATCACACGCAAACACAGCAACGAACGCGCCCTCATACGCTTCTCTGAAAAAAATGTATAGTACCTTTCCGAAAAAGAAAAAAAAAAGGGGCTCCTGGCCGGTTTCATTTTCAGTGTTCGCGCGTATGGCGCGTGATTTGCTCGCTTACCGAAGCGACGGTACGCGCTGCGCGGAGATCGCACGCTGGGCGGAGATCGCACGCTGGGCTGGAACTTGTAAATATTGGAACGGTCTATAGATTCTTTAAACACGCGCCAGATTACACAGCCGCCATTGCTGATCTTATCATTTCTTACCGAGATGCCCGGCCACTGAAACAAGCTTCCACAAAGGCAATTGCTGGGAAGAGGAACACAGTAGAATCTAATATAACAAAGAACTGATGCTGTGGTAATCGGGAGGTGAAGTAAACGGAATAAAAGGAAACAAAAACTGAAGATCGGTAATGGCGGCGTTCATGCACAGCCGCTTAAAAGCGTCTAAAACCTGGCAGGTGTCGGCGCCTGACATTAGCATTCAAGACGTGAAGGCAAAATATGCAGAAGGGCGAAACATAGTAAATTGTATTTCGCCGAGTTCCTCGCAATTTATTGGGAACGTCCGGCCCGCAGCGGCGATGAGCGTCTCAAGCCTGTCACATCAATCGCAAACTGTTACAACAAAAAGAAACACGCATGAATTCGTTAAAGACCACACCATAGATGCTACTTACAATTCATTTTGGAGGAAGTCTCAGTATAAGCGTATTTCTTGAAGCACGTATATGTCATAGCGGAGTGCTGAATGATCGCGCTTTATCAGGGATGGCAGTAATCGAGCTCGGTACATTTTTGCAGGCCGTCGTTAAAAATACTTTTTTACAAAAGCTCGAGCGACATTGCCGATCGCCATGTTTCGCTTTGGGGATTGCTAAGAGTGCGAAGCGGGTTATTGAACTCGAGCCCAAGGCCGAATGCCCGACGATGCAGTGATTGGGACAAACTTCATGCCGCTGGCTGACGCAACATTCGAGCTCAAACACGTTCCCAGAGCGCATATCCAAAAAATACGATTGCCCCGCATAGGTGGCGCAGCGCAAAAGGTGCAATCAGTAAAGTGCTTCGTGGAAAAAAAATTTACTTTTCATTTTCAGCTCTTTCTTTTGTATTTTCTAAAGCGCGGTAATGAGGTATACATTAGCTGAGGAGGCTTAAAATAGTGCCTAGGTGGCGCAAGCTCCCGCTCGATTCAAATGGGTCAGCCGTATATATCCATACTCTTATATATTACTTGCTAAATGGCTTGCTCTTCGTTGCATATGTTTTTTTTTTTTTTGTGTGTGTATATCAAAATGACCGAATTATATTATGCGCTGCCACGCAGACGGCAAGTTTGTCCGGATGTTAGAGGATTTGGCGGGGGCAAAGTCAGAAGTCTGAAGCAGAAAGAAGAAGGCACGGGCCGCGGGAGGAATCACGCTTGTCAAGTGACGCGATCGGACGGGCGAGCCGGCAAAGCGTACCTCAAGAGTCGCCGACGTGGCCACGGACACAAGAAGGGCCGGTCTTTCTCCCGGTTGGGGTGTCCGACGTCGTCATTGTGCGGCCGTCAAGATTTCTCCAAGCGTTCCTCCCTCACCTCAAAACGCGAGCGAAACGAAGCGCTTGTCCCAGACCACTCGCTCCCAATGGACGAGATGTTTACGTTGCGGCACCACGCAGCGCGGTGCGTCAATCACGGGTTGCATTTGGGCGAGAACAAGGCTAAAGAAAATAAGAAAAGACGCGAGATAAGGTATGCTGTACCGACTTGTTGATCTGCCGCCGCCATCACCGCTGTTTAAGCGGAAAGCTGGAAGCCATATCTCAAATCGCGTCTTGGGAGCGGCACATCAAAACAGGAACGAGGGAGCAACATTGCTTTTGAGCGTGAGGATGTCAGGATGCTTGCTCTTAGGCTTGACGTCGAGGCTTTTGAGCCACGTGGGCCGGATACCCAACACCGTCTAGAGTAGAGAGCTTCCGAGAATAACCTCAATAAAGGCAGCAAATGTTTCGATGACTGGAAATAATTGTTGCCAGACTGGTTTGGGGGAGCTACCAAAATCAGCCCAATTCCTTACAAGCTGACAACTGTGCTCACTGTCCTACACCCCTGTGATATCCCACACCGCCTTGTAATAGCTTCGAAATCGCAGAAGGTAAGGGAATTGGCGAAAGAAAGAAATTATACTTATGGTTCTTAATTTCTATGCTAGGTGGCGCAAGCTACCGCCCGATACAAAGAGTACCGCCGTTAGCATCTATCAATCCGTTCATTGAAAAGAATGAAGAAAAACAAGATCACAATCATTAAGAGGAGGTTACGAGTTTGGTGGGAAAAGTTTAGAAAAATTAAATAATACGCAAAATTGCTGGAGTTAACGATGTGACGAGAGAAGGAATTCCCAGCAATATTTCAAGGGAAAGGGTGGAAATGTTTCTAGGCTAGTTGGCGCAAGCTACCGCGTGGGACAAAGGATATAACAGATACCCTTTATCCATCCATTCATCCTGTAGGTCCATGTGCGGCGCAAAAGATCAAAACCCCTCATGTGAAAGAGAGTTCTGCGGAATTTGGACATACTTTGGACGTTCAAGATGTTCGAAGTGGGGCGTGGCCTGAGGAAGATGGTCATTGTCCCCCAGGGTATCACATAGGCCAGCGGCCTGTTAGGGCTCTGGTTATCAGCGAGGGAGTTCCTGGAAAGGAGGCAGAGGGGTAGCCCTGGTTGTCGCAAGGGTACCCAACGAGGAGATTCAGGGTGAACTCGGCAGGTAGTCATCTGAAGCCAAAAAGAGGCCTGCTCCAGGGGCTAAATGAGAGATGGATCTACAGAAATTCGGGAAGAAAGTGGGAACATCGCACTCTGCGGTACTTCGTGTAGCAGTAAAAAGGCACCAAGTAGGCACACTGCTTTTTAATACTACCATAACGCTATGGTTTTGACCCAATATGCATGGAGGCGGCAAGTGAGTGCGAAGTGTGCCCGACGGCACTCCACGATGACATTCGAGAGGTGGGGACAAGAAGGTGAAATGCAAAAGAATCGTCGACCAAACCTCTCTGGCGTGGTGTACCAAACGAAGGAGAGAGAGCCGGAGAACGACAGCTTGGCTGGCAGTCGACTCTTTGCGAAGGCCTACATGGGATCTTGCGAACCCAGGTCTGCAGAGATAGTCATGGGTGGTACTCGACATGACGTGCGCCTTTTGTGGGAGGAGACGACGGTGCACTTGTTGCTGCGGTGCCAGCGAATCAGAACCCCTCACGACGGCGTCGCCAGTCGCGCTTGGTTTCCAAAGATCAAGAAGGGTGTCAACAACAGATGGCCACTCGCTAGGCAGTAGAGGTAACAAGGTGGTAACTGGAGGTCTGGTTGCGGGCTGCGCGTCAGCGGAGGAAGGGCACCCTTCCAGCAGAGTCACCACCTTGTTAGCTCGCTTGCCGAGCGGGTGTCTATCTTTTGTTGACTCTCTTGATGTTCACTACCGCTTCGGAATACCTAAGCGCGATTGGCAGCGCCGTCGTCGTTAGTGGTTCCGATTTGCTGGCACTGCAGCATCAAGTGCGGCAATTCCGGCACGCATTAGGTCGGGCACGCCGCCAATGACACAGTGTCATGTGGTTTAGCATCCGCTAGCGTAGGTGGAAGCTAAACCAAGTAAATGTTTAGAACACAGCCTAGACGGCAGAAGCCGCCGCCCGACTTAAACGCAGTACAGCCGTTTCCGTCTTTTAGCACACTTTTAGCATACCTTGAATACGAATGCTACGTCAGCGTTCGGCGCGTGCCCGGTGTAGACTCGGATCCAATCACACGCCTCGCGCAGGATGTGGTGCCCAAAAAATGGCGGTCAGCAGTGTTGCTTGGTGAACTTTTGAAAAGAGTCTATTTATTATGCAAAAGAGCAGTGCCAGACTGGTAAAGTATTCCGCTCGTTTCTGCGAAACCCATCATTAGCTTAATTGCGCTTGGAAACCACGAAGATAAGAGACACGGTCAGGCGGAAGTAGACGTTAGTTCACACGATTTTATAAGTGAATAACAAGCGCTACCAGCAAACTTTCGAGACAGAAAAGGTAAGTATAAATATTTTCAGAATTACAGATTTCTTTCTTTTCGGAGCAGCCCAGTTCTTATTTCGGAATCCGCGGCTTTCAAATAAGAATGCCTCATTTTGCAGCTTTTTTGTGATATTACTCACTTAAGTAGCGCTTCCCCTTGAACTAATGAAGAAAGACGCAGAGTGTACAAAAATACACGCCAAGCGATGACAAAAGTAGGTTTGTAGAAATCTCCTGTGCAGCTTGAAATTTTTAGCGTGCTCTGTTAGCATCCGGATAGTCTGGTAAGTTTCCAAGCAACCCCTAATCCAGATTAAGACAGAGGCTAAAAAATAATAAAAGGAATAAGAAAACGGGGAAGAGCGATTATTTTTGACATTTACATCGACCGGCGATTAGCAAGTGCCCCGCCGCAACAGCTCTGTTAATCTCCTCTGGCCGAGAAAACGACAGGAAAGCAATCAGTCACTTTGGACATCCCCATTCCTTTTTTTTTTTTTTCTCAATCACTCCCGGGTCCTACGGCTAGGAGTCTCCGAGTGTGCGGTGGTGGCTATCACCTGTGCAAGTGGCGCGCGTAATGGCTTCACGCCGCATCGAACGCCGGAGTTAAAAAGCCATCCATAATCAACGGGAAAGATGATGCGTTACCATCTTACGCTGACCAGGCGTGCGCGCGCAGGGCCCTTGAACTACAAAGGGAAGCGCATCGTGGACGTCATTATTCGGGCCCGTCTCTCGCCGCAGCATCCCTAGGGACTAGAGCAGCACCAGGCGGCAGAAATTGGTGCTTCGATCGACGCAAGACACACAAAGCCGAAATTTGTCCGTTCCGCGGGGCGAAACCAAGACAGGGCAGCCAGAGCCTCGCACGAAAGACGGTGGTGATCCATCAGCGTTGAAGAGAGCACCATTTATCTTGGCTTTGGGCGAGCCAAGCGGGCCGACATGTTTGGGCTCCGTAAGAACACAGGTGGACACTGCGCACCACGCTGAACGGGCGGCACCGCCGCACTGAGGATCTTGAACGACGGCGCGCAGTATACACACACAGGCGCAGGTGCGCTTTAGCAGACGGCGTTTTACTTATTCAGACAAGGTTTAAAATTCCGGACGTAGAGAACCGCAGTTAGCAAGAAAGAAAGCAGCCGGCAAACATCGAAATATCTCGCGGCTAACAAAACACAATAAGTTTTACGGCCAGACGAGGAATGTTCTGATGTGCCGCCTTTTCCCACACAATATTTTGTTAGCAGTTGTAGAGGTTAAGCAGTTAAAGAAGTCTACTAAGAGGTTGTATTTTGAGGCACCTAGAAACAGTTTGTATTTGCTTAATGGATCCAGGCTTTCACCGTGAATCATTGCACGAAGTGCATTTTATCTGGGACGGCGTGACTCCACCGCTGCGCATCGCGATGACGATGTCTGCGTGATCGTACTCGCATAGAATATTCCTGAAAGGCGCCAGAGGAGTACCTTATGTTTGTTCGTATTATTCATATAGTGCACTGTGACACTGCCGGAATTTCGAGATTATCCAAAAATGTATTAGGTGCTAATGAATGGTGCGAATTTGGAAATACCGGATAATGGACTTGGGACAGCACCCTTGGATAGCAAAGCCTATACACAATGAACGCTATACCTATAACGAGTGCGGGGCACAAGTAAGGGACGGTGTCAGCTTTCGGCTGGGACTCGTGATCGGTCAGTGATTTACGCTCGATCGAGGTAAATGACTGTTCAGTGCACAGGGTTTTCAATCTACTCGTAGATGGTTTTGGACGGAAAGTCTCAAAGCAAAGTAGTAAAATCAGTCCACCTTTTTTAAAAAAACGGTATTAAAGTGATAGTCTTGTAGGGCCAACTAACCTCAGAAACGCCTAAGCACAAAATGTGTCGGTCGGTCAGTCCGTAACCGCTGAACGATCATGAAAAAAAAAAAAAAAACGGCAATCGGTGCCAGGGATCGAACCCCGGTCACTGGCGTGGAAGTCGAGGGCACTGCTGAATTAACTACGAACCTTTCTTTTTTTTTTCTTTTTGTTGGACTGAGCTAACCAACGAGGTAGAGGGCCTTGGAGCGATAAACTGGCAGCGGAAAGTGACCCTAGTTGGCCGCCGCCATGTTGCACATTTTGACCACTAGACACGTGATCTTAGAGTTTTACGTCTAGATTTTAGCGAAGTACAGCGCACAAATATATTCTCATTGATTTTTATTAACAGTACCGACGAGACAAGTTATTTCGTTTGTTTTTAGTCCAAAATGTGCTTTTACGACAAAAACTCGGGCAGCTTCGCCATGCCTCCGCTAGATGCTGTCAGCCGCGGTGCTGTATTTTGGGTTTTTATCGGAGCTAGACACTAATCTCTGGGGCTAACTGTATTGAAAAAAAATAGCATGTTTTTTCAGTGATAGCAATACAAATCTCGGCTCAATTTTGCGTAAAAGCCTGAGCATTTGGTACGGTCACGTGTCTAAGCCTCTCTACCTCGTTGGAGCAAACCGACCCAGCACGCAGGAATAGGAGGAGCAGAAGCAGGTGGTGCGAGAAAGAGTACGGAGCGCAGAAGTGTGGAAAGGGCAAGAAAGAGCGAAGCAGAAACAAATGGCGTCAGAGAGTGCACTTCCCCTCTCTTGGAGACCCATAAAATTCAGGGCGAAGTCTTAGTATCCGGGTGGTGCTGAAAACAAGCGCACGGAGCGTCACAAAGATACAATGTTATGACGTAATCTGTTTCTATACAAAACCCTGCCCTAGGCACCACCTGAATTAACAACACCAACCACCACTCCAGGCACTGAAAGAATAAGGGTACACATTAGGTACCACCCGAACTAAGAGCACCATCCACCTTAAAAAGCTAGGCATTTAAACTCGTTTGGCAGAAAACATGCAGTCAATTCCTTTTATCTTAAGCTGTCGGCCCTGCCGCTCGAAAGACATGCGTGTGGTTCCGACTCTCTTGTAAGAAACGCAGTTCGACAACGCAAGCTCAGTGCAGTAGACAGAAAATACACAAGGTCTTCACGTTCATAGGGAGATCTCGCAACCACTGTGTCTCGAACGGACACTCAGAGCAAACCATCGGGTGAAATATCATAACAGCGTCAAACGAGCGTAAACCACAACAAACGCAAACATGTTCGCGCGAAAGAAAAAAGTGAGCAAAAGGACGCCAAAACGCAGACGAATACGTCCATGCAAAACCATAGGCGCGCTTGCACGCGTCGTTTCTCAGCAGGGTAGGCAGCCGCCCGCTCAAAGACGAAGACTGAGCGGACTGCTGACGGCGCACCATTACTCAGCCCGGCGAGATTCCCCGGAAGGCGTGATTAATGGAATCGGGGCGGCGGACATCTCGAGCAGCCCTCAGGTGTTGTCCGGACGGGACGAAACCGGCGGCGACCGGTGTGTGCTCTGGTCCCGCTGCGTGGCTGTTGCCCTCCCGGGGACCTGACCCGACTCGACGAGGAGGACCTCTCGGCGCTGATGGTTGTCTCGGTTCCCGATTTACCGCGGCTGGACCACTCGCCTCGATGCAACCGAATGGATATGATTCCACAACACCACCTTAGCTATATGATCCTACAAAAGACAGTCTGCAAACACCATCTGAAACGTGGTTCTTTTCTGTATGACGGTCACATTAGTCATACAAAAACTGTCTGCAGAGTTGTTCGAAACACACATACGAACTACGAATCACGAAGCAAGAGTGACTGTAATAAGGCTTACTTTTTAATAAATCAAGATTTTGTTTTTTTAGACGTTTGCATTGTCTCTACAGTGCCGGCCACCCCATTCTTAAGCTGTTCGTAACTACGCGGAGTGCAAGTTTGGTTGCTTCTTGCGCACGGGTTCCGAGGATGTCAGAACGCCGCCGAGCTCTCGTTGGCTGATATAAAAAAAATAGTGAGTAGACGTCGAGGCCCACTATCATATAAATGAAAGCCAATCAGAGCTCGGCGTTGGTCTGACGTCGCCGCAACTCCTGCGCACGAAGCAGACGACTTTCTGTCCGCATAGGTGACGAGGCCGGCACGACGCACAGATTGGGTGCTGCTGCCTCAGCGTTCAGCCGGGACTCGTTTTCACTTCTCTCCGATTGAACACGAAGCTCAGTCGAAAGCGTCATGCTGCACACGTGTCCCGCACGTGCCTACAACACGGGCCGCCGACAGGTCACGCAGAAAGTGTCACGTCTAAGAATACACGACTTTTAGTACGGGTTAATAAATGGCGACAGGTTTACACCTCAAATCGTAGAAATTAGGGGAAATTAATTCTATCAGACCCATTCGCAAGGATGAATGAGTCGCCAAATCATAACACTATTTACTTGAAAAATCACACGCAGGCGTGGGCTGGGCGGTGAGATATCCTTCCAGACGACGTCAAGCCTGGTTCTTTGCATCGGATTTCACAAAAGGGATCACGAAGGCACGCACGGGTTTTTCACCCCGTTACGCTCGTCACGGACACAATCGAGCTGCACCAATTCGGATTGGTTCAATAGGACGATCTCACTGAGCGTTCCACACATGTCGTGATGATGCTGTAACTTTGGCCCTCACGAGGTAGACGGCAGTGCAGGAAACCTCTCGTGTCGTCCTGTGTCTCGCTCGCGCAGATCCGCAACCCGGTTGTCGAGCGTGTAGAAATACTAAAGTTCGCTCAGTGCATCGCGGCAGCGGCGGCGTAGCGAAACTATACTTTGTTTCACCCGAGGTCCAGACGTGGTCGACGCTACGAGCTGACGGGACCAAACAGACACCGTCAAAAGTACACCGTCATGGTGTTCGTCGTGTTACTCTGCAGCGCGCGTTCTAAAATCGCTGGGCCAATCATATACAGGGAAGACCATGTGACTTGTGCTTTTGACGCTGTTTGATTGGTCCTCGTAGCTCGCAATGTCGACTGCGTCTTGACCTAAGCTGAAACGACCTAAGCTGATGACATCGCTCCATTGTGCCACCAGATACGATTAGCGATGACCGAAGACTGGTGACACACACTCATGTTAAAGACGAATCAGAGTTGTGCAGTTAAAGTGTTACGAGTAGGACAAGGCGAACATTATACACTCTAAAAAAAGGGGGTGTAGACGTTACAACCCTTGTCACATATACGACACCCCAAAACTTCAGTTGGATGTACAGAGCACTGACGTTGTACCGACGCTACCAAATTTTACGAGCGGCTTGATAGCCGAGTTGTACAACTCATTAAAATAGTTAATGTAAGTCTGACTGACTGCAAAAAAAAGTTATCGGAGTTTTCTAGGCTGAACTGCAAAATCTCTGTGTTGTTTTCCTGTAGACTTTGATACGTACTTTTGCTGTTTAATATGTTATATCGCACCATCATCAACCCTCTCGCAAAAGTTGGGGCAGTCAGTTCGACGTCAGCGCACTGTACGTCGAACTGAAGTTTTGGGGTGTCGTATATGTGACAAGGGGTGTAACGCCTACACCCCCTTTTTTTTAGAGTGTAGACGCTTTCAAAAGCGTAACTTGCAACACAATAAGATAGATAATCAAATACCTTCCGTCACACAAACACTCACATGACAGGCATTCCGTAATATTCCGCCAGCGGAGGGCCATTCACTACAGAAACTTTCAGCCTCAGATAAGACCGCCTGGCACGGCATGACCACAATCGACGGCAGGAAGGGGGGGGGGGGGGGGGCGTACTCGAGCCGGTATACCAAAAGAGCGAGGCAGTTACATGCATCAAACACTAATGAAACAAATGCAGTCCTAGCGCCGAGGCACCCAACGTGACATGAAATTCGCTGTTTAGTGTTAGGAGACGAGTTGCCTTCTAAGACGTTTGAAGGGTCTGTGCAGCGCCCTTTTTTTTTTTTGCCATGATGACATTTTTAAATATTTAGCGGCACGTCACTAAATATTTTGAAAACTATTCCAGACATTAACGGATCTGGTTTCAATTGAGCTTGCTTTTGCTATACGTGGGGCTCTTTAAGTCAGAAAAGAAAAAAACAGGGAACAAAAACACATTTCCAAAGTTACGGCGCGTTTGTTGCGCTTGGTTTCTTAAATCAATAATGACATACGCAAAAAAAAAAAAAAGAAGAACTATGATCAGTCGCGTTTACGATGAAACGAAGTATCAAGAAGGTCGTTCGATAACAATGGCACAAAGAAGTTTATTTTCAGGCTACATAGGCCAGGTCATCGGAAAAAGAAATACTGTAAAGACGACCGCGTCTGAAGGCTTGGAAAAGGAAAGCCAAATATTTTAAATCCCGCCTAATTGAGCATACATAAGATAGAAAAAGGGAAGCAAAAATCGGTGCAAAGGTATTTTATTGGCTTTAGTGTAAAACCAGATACAATAGAGAAGGCACTGCAAAAATAGCAGGGAATAAAAGCGGTTAATATACAACAGCAGTACAGTTGAACAGAAGCCCAAAGCTTTTTGCGTAGCCCACCCAGACGGTTTAAACTATGTAGTCCGGAGCCCTAGTTGTGGTGCTGTTCTGGGCCGGAGTCTGGGGCCGGAGTCTGGGGCACACGGAAAGGGTGGCTGCCGGTGGGGCTGCGAACGACGCTAGGGTCAGAAGATGTGTCCTCCGAAGAGCGGGTTACGTGTGCCTGCTGTTGAATTGTGACAGGCTGAGCAGACGTCGAAGGAGGAGCCGTATCGTGGCAAGGGCAGGAACCGTCACTGGTGACCTCCATATCTTCAGGAGCACTGGAAGTTGTGGGAGCTTCTGAAGTGGACTGGTGATTGATCCTCTGGAAGGTCGATTCGGTCACATTGGAGGAGCCATTCATGTCTGCCCTTATACCAGAACGGTCACGGATGAAGTCAGTAGAAGCCGCAGAATTGGACGTCGTAGTGGCACCTGCATTGGACGAGACTACGAAGTTCTGGACGGTCGTGGTAGAATCGGTAATATTGGAAGAGCCATCCATGCTTTCCATCGTACCAGGCGTGCCCCGGACAGCGTCAGTAAAAGGTGCAGCAGTAGGGGCATCCGACGTCGTGTAGTCTTTTGTGGTGGAACGGACATCGAAGCTCTGGGAGGTCGTGGTAGGTCCGGTAACATTGGAAGAGCCTTCAGTGTCTGCCCTCGTACCAGGCAGGTTTCGGACGGAAGTAGTAGAAGCCGCCGGGGTGGGTTCCGTGGCGTTGCCGCCATCGGAGTGCTTGGTAGTAGCCTCGAAGTATGCTTCGCGGTGCGCAGAAGATGGCGTAGGTGCAGAAGGCTCGTCGGTGGCGAACGTCGAAGACATCTCCACAGTGGACGTATCGGAGGACCTAGTGACCAGGCTCTCGGAATTTGGCGTTCCAGTAACGTTCGTGGAAGTGTTGACCGGGTTATGCGGGACATACGACTCAGCCCTGGGGACGGTGCCGTTGCCTCCAACGGAGCGCCGCCAGAAGAACCACGAGCCGGCGGTCGTCGAAGATTCCGTGGTCGTCGGGGTGGCAAGCGGAGTTGACGGTGGGAGGCTCAGCGTGGGCGGAACAGTCTCGTTGCTGACCGTGCCAGAAGTAGTGTTACGACAAAAAGCGAGCGGGACCCACAGCACGAACAAAACCAGGACAACGGTAGACTTTGGCAGAACCTCCATTGCAACTAGATCCCTCAGTCTGACAAGTATAATTCCAGAGGACGTACTGTGGTTTCCCACGAAAACGCCCAGTCTTATATCTAAACGTTACGTGACGCAACGGGAAGTTTCTATTCTTATTGGACGCCAGTTCGGCTGATGCCCCACCGTCTCGGACCTCGTGATCACTTTTCTTATCGGTCAAAAATGAGGCACGGGATTTTTGTTTGCTCTCTTTTTTTATTGTTCATAGATGTCTGCTTCCGACGAGTCAGTCATGACCAAACAACATATTCACAACACACCGAGGCAGCCCGGGAAAAATTGTTTTTTGTTTTTTATTTTTTGGATGAATTTATCTCAAGAGGTTGCGGTCGTCGGCTGCACATTATTTAAAGATTGAGTTGATCGAAATTATACACACTACAAGGTGTAAAAAAAAGTACTTTTCGTAACAGGTGACATTGCAAATTCAGACGTCCCGTATCGATGAATTTCGTTTGTTGATTTCAGAGCGCCACACGTCATTCTTCTCTCTAAAGTAGTTAACAAGTGCCCCTATTTCCCGTTCACCCCTAAGCTGACAGCGCGGTGAAAGCTACGTTCTCGTTAAACCAGTCATACGTCTATTATTTGCCAAGTGATCACCGTCCCAACCCATACCCACGTGCGGAAAGTGGAGTCACGTGATCAAAGGGAGGCAGTTTATTGGTCCGGCGAGTGCGTAGCTCGCACCGCTCTTTCAGCGTAGGTATGAACGGATGAATAGTGCATGAAGATGATCACCTTGAAATAAATATATGTGCGATGGATACAAATTTGTAAACTCACAATGCAAACAAGCTACCATCTAATGTTGAGTCATTGAGCCGTCAGCCGATTGTTATTTTAAAGGTAACGGGCTATATATTAAAGCAAGGTGGTTATTTGGGCCAGTTGGTTCATGGTCTTAAAAGGTATAAAAGCGCCGAAAACAACAAGGACGAAGACGAAGTAAGACGAACACAAGGCGCACTCGCAACTCTAGTTTATTCGGAAAGAACACGTAGATATAAAGACCTGGTACCATGACAGAGCAGCACACGACAAAACAGCACACGACAAAACAGCACACGACAAAACAGCACACGACAAAACAGCACACGACAAAACAGCACGCGACAAAACAGCACGCGACAAAACAGCACGGTCAAAAGAGCATGCGTCAAAACAGCACGGAGTCAAAAGAGCACAGCGACAGAACAGCACTCGTGAAAACAGCCCGGCGTCAAAAAGCAGCACAGCAACAGAATTCCACGTGCCAGAACAGCACAGCGTCAAAACAGCGCGTGAGTAAGTGACTGTTGGTTTTCGGTGTTGTTATATTTTGTTACCTATAATGTAAAACCTTCTCACCCCATGCCAATGAAGTTGAATTCCTTCTCACTTTCTTGCGATTAATTAATTGTTAATTCGTTGACGTTAGTTTATAAATTATAACCATACAAATGCGGCGCCCTGTTTACCGTCCGCAACTGAAATAAATAATGAACATCACAATGGACGAACTTAGAGGAAAATCTAAAAATGGTTTATTTTACATGCGCGCTTGTTTTACGTATATCTTACATGGAGTAAGAAAAGCGACAGCCCAAAAGCGTGTCGATGAGGGGCTGTCGCTGGTGTTGCACGAAGAATTCATAATCGCGTACTATCGAGGTGTTGCGTCTCCGGGTGGGTGTTGAGGATCAACAGCAACCCATGGAAGTAAGGACAGCTCGGTGGTCGAAAGGGTACGGCTTTATCCTTTTTATATTTCATTTTTATATTTTACATACGCAAGACTTTTTATTGAAACGTAGTTTTCATTAAAAAAAGAACACGCTTTCCTTGGTCAAGGATTTTATTTAAGTCGCAAAATAGTACGATATAAATTTCTATTAAATGAGCGATTTTTAACATGCGCTGAATACCTCACACTGAAACAAAATATTCAAATGAACTAGGTTTATTATATTCACAATATCTGTAATGTTGGCTTAAAAGAAAACTATTAAACATAGTATAAAAGAGTTGCAGTGTCCCGTGCGTAAAAAAGTACCATAAATTAAAACGTTGATTTAATATTTTGTATAGGCAATGGAGGGTAGCATCAGCAATCTGCCTAACATGAAAAAAATGTAGCAGCTTCTGTGATGCAAACAATAAAGATGAAATCTGCCACTTCCCGCGTCAACAAATTAAGAATCAATCACGAGAAAACGGCAAGGGATTCAACTCCATTGGCATGGGGTGGGAAGGTTTCATATTATAGGTAATAAAATATATAACGACACCGAAAACCAACAGGCATTTAGTACGTGCTCTTCTGTCGCTGTGCTGTTTTGACGTCGTGCTGTTTTTACGCCAGCTGTTCTGTCGCGTTCCCATAGGCGCCATCGACGAGTCTAGTCATCATCACATCGGTGCACAGCATTTCTGATAAAATCAAACTCTTCATTTGAAGGGCGATGGAAGCCTGCCTTACACAATCTTTAGCTTTATCGCGAATTTCGAATGTCTCATGCGGTTCTCTGCTCGTTTTGTCTTTATAACTAGCGAGAATTTGAACATCATGCAACGCCTGTAAACAGCAGCACTTGGGGAAAAGGTGTATAGACGATTGCGAGCAAGGCCACTGGGCGCCGCGATGTCTCTACTCGTGCGGACAAGCCAATGCAATTTCAAGCTTGCCAAAGCATGAGCGCAAGCAGCATGTGCTTGCACTCATGGGGCACCAGTCGGGGCGCCATGCTTGCAATTGACTGTAGCTGGAGTCGAACGAAAACAAGGAACCGCGATGCTTATGTACATTACAGTGATGACCCTAAAACATGATATTGGAAGCAGAGCATTTATGAACATTCCCCGAGCAGAAGGAGGTAACGTCGGCTACAACTATACAGCAAGGTGAGCACTGCGGAAACTGATGGCGGCGTCGCTCATAACGAGGCAGAAAACTACGTGTGGCGAAATATAATGAAATGACGACACGACGTTCCTATGCCATAGCGCGATAGGGAAGCTTACCGAAACATGGCGATTTGCTATCCCGTACTGGGGCGCAAATCGAAACTGACAAAACGCCCACCGTTGGGGGGCACATTTGTCAAAGGGGTCTATTGATATCACGTGACCTGACGTCAGGTGACCCATTACACCAATTTAGTTTCCCGATAAATTTAGCGAGAACATTGACGTCATGTGACCTTTGTACCAAGTCAGTTTTCCTGTTAAGTTTAGCGGGCAAATTTATAAAAATATACGTTCTTCTCACCTTGTAACGACCGCTTAAAGGGACATGGACAGGGTATTTATAGCTCGCCAATGTTTTTATTTATACATGAAATATGAGGGCTCAACTGCCCAGAACATTATTTGCTGATCGAAATTCGTTTCCTTTACGCCCGAAAACCGCCAATCGAAAACTGGCCGGTTTGAATCGCGCTCAAGCTCTTCTCCGTGGTCACGTGCCGTTCTTTATGGTTTAGACACAACCCGGCACCAAATATAATCAAAGTCGTGGTTCATTGAAGGCACACGCTCAATTTTGAAAATAGAAAAAAAAATTATATCTATTTTTGTGACTTTTAAAAAACTACCAACACGTTAAATGAAAAAAAAAAATTGCTCAGAAAAACGGAAGCAAAAAAAATTGGGTTGCGTGTATGTTTACACAGCTTAGAACTTCGTCTGCCTCGACGGGCGACGAGTCTCCCAGCTGTAGATGAGCAATTTAGCCAGTGCGGTACAACCGCTAGCCATCACGCAGTAGTGATACACGACCGCACGCCGGTACGATGCTCATCCAGATCGAAACGGGCAGGGGGGTGGGGATTGAACCCAGGATCCCTGGCTTCTGCAGCGCGAGCTTTCGCTCCACGTGCTCCGAGCTGGTGTGCGCTAGCCGATACGAAGTACAGAGAATTGGCGAGCGCGTGCAGCTTGGGTAATTTAGCGAAAGTTCGATACGCGACGTGCGCGATCGAAAGCGTCGCTGTGATCGGCCTTTCACAATTAGGCCGAATGCTATCTATGACGTCAGCAAAGGATTTCTCGTCGTCAGAAATAAGAGTAATGTAAGAACTTCAATTTTTACGATTTTGGCAGAGTTGGTTTCAGAGCGCAATGATTTCAAGCTTCCACCATGCTAATTACAAACACCATCGAACTTGTTGTTCGCAAGGTAATGACGTCACGAGAGGGGACCATAGGAAGGCGCCACCAAAACATCTGGCGACTAATAGCCTAACTTATGCTCAGAGCGATCGAAACAACAGAAATTACAAGATCATCGGGAGAAGTGTTCGCCGAACAGAACGAGCTCAGTAATACAAAAAAAAAAAGTAGCATCGTTCAGCAATCATGAGTCAGGAAACAATTGTCAAGTTGCAGGTGAGCTGGTGTATGTTGATCATGATGTAAAATCTTGAGACGGGGAATGAAATTTGAAAGAAAAAAATGCAAGAAGACAGAAAAAAGGGGGACAGGACAATGCCTCAAATATACGTCGTCCTGTCCCCCTCGACAGACGCGACCGGGGTTGTTCTGGTCGCGTCTGTCGCTTTGGACTACTCTGGACGCAACATACTAAATGTGTTAAACAGCTTCAACCTAAAACGTGACCGCACAAATGAAGAATCAAAGGATCTGCATTCTTTCTTTGGATTATATTTTAGGGGGATGGCGCGCACGCCGCTCCCCCACTACCAAAAATTGCATGCCCCAGCTATCCCAGTTTGGGAAAGTGGCAGGTTTCAGCCAACCTAAGTGCAATGGAAGGCCTCCACCCGGGGCGCCCCCCTCCCTGATCAGGGGCTGCCCAGCACCAGGTAAGTATGCTCTGCCGAGGCACGAAAACTGGCGTCTTTCTAGACGCGCACCCTAAAATGACCGGTGACACGGCCTACTCGAGCATCGTTTGTCTCGTTTCTACGGAGTCTGCCCAAGCTACAACGAAACAATCTGTGCGACCTGCATGAATTCGATATATCTCTAACATTCAGTATGCTTTAGATAAATTGATATCTTTTTTATATTAAACTTTTATATAAAGGGAAACGTAAAACGAACTGAGTGAGCGCTTAATATTAGCGAAGTCCTGCATTAGCATTTGGTAGGCGCTTGTCTAATAGCGGCGAGATGTTTTGGTGGCGCCCTCCTGTGGTTCCCCCTTGTGACGTCATTACCTTGCAAACAACAAGTTCGATGGTGTTTGTTATTAGCATGGTGGAAGCTTGAAATCATTGCGCTCTCAAAGGAACACTGCCAACACCGTCAAAATTAAAGTTCTTTCATTCCTCTTATTTCCGTCGATGAAAATCCCCTTTCCGACGTCATAGTCAGCGTTCGGCCAATCGTGGAAGGCCGACCACAGCGACGCTTTCGGTCGCGCACGGGGCTAAATGCTCGTGTGCTGGAATTTGCGGTAGATGCGCCACCTCCAGCGCGAGCTTTCAACCTTCTATATCACGTCGGCCAGCGCCGACGTGACGGGCGGCTACAAGCACGTACTGGTGGATTTTTTTCTTTTTTCTGCGGGAGCGACGAGATGTTTCGGTGGCGCCCTCGTTCGGTTACCTTTTGTGACGTCATCACCTCGTGAACAACAAGTTCGATGGTGTTTGTAATGGGCATGGTGGAAGCCTGAAATCATAGCACTCTCAAAGCAACACTGCCAACACCGTCAAAATTGAAGTTCTTTCATTCCTCTTATTTCCGTCGATGAGACATCCTTTGCTGACGTCATAGTCAGCATTTGGCCAATTGTGGTGGGCCGACCACAGCGACGCTTTCGATCGCTCACGTCGCCAATAGAATAAACTCATTGTGGTTACCACCTTGCGCTAAAGCACATCTATGTGTTTGTGTTTCTTTTGCAAGTGGCGTGAAATACGCCAGTGCACGAGGCCCGTCTCTCGAGCGGCCCTAGGAAGCAAATGGCGGCGCTGCACTGAAATGAGCGGCCCTTGGAAGCGAATGGCGGCGGAGCACCCGCTCGTGGCACGTGTCTTGCGCGTTTCAACAACAATGGTTCGCGGTACTTGTAAGCGTGAATTTTCTCGATGGACTTTACTTTGCGCGAGTGCTTGTTCGACTAAAGCATTTTAAGGGTATACATGCGACAGGGGGAACATCTTTTTTCTTATTGTTTACGATATCGAACTGAAATTTTAAAAATTTATGGTGCTTAACCTTCTCTTTAAAAATCTGGTGTTAGATTATGTAAAAAAAACGCTCAAACATAAAGCACGAAGTGCTTGACCTTCTCATTTTTTGTACAACGTGCGACTTGCTCGTTTTTCGCCTGCTTTGCACGGCCATAAAAAAGAAGGGCAAAAAAAAAAAGAAAATGTGGTCGGGTGTAGCCACGTGACTTCCGGCAACTCTCTCCTCCTCTACATTTCTTCTTCCTCCCCAGTCCTGTTTCGATATCGGTTTCGAGCAGTTGCGTTTTTTGACATTACTTAAAATATACGTCACGCTGTAGCAAAATTTTAATTGGGCAGACTTCTGACACCATATTAAATCGCCTGGCAGAAACAAAAATGCGGGAGGGGTGTCACTGTCCCTTTAATGCCTTCAAAACAAATTTAAAAGATCGTTCCTCAAATACTGCATTTGATCCATTATAGAACTTTGGAAATAAAGGTCGCTGTCAATTTTTAAATGACATCCCTGAGTTGGAGAAGGTCGCCTAAGGTAAACAATTAAAAAATATCAATAACCAATTCTTAGAATATTGACAATTCCTTTACTTAAAAAATAAAAATTCTGAAGGCGAAAAAAGAAGAGAATCGGCATTGTGTGAGCGTCCTTTCTTGACTCGGCGTTTTCCAGTTTCTTTATTTTTTTGTCTGCCTTGCTGTCACCTAAAAGACGTCTTTGCTGTTGACCTTTCTTGCACCGTACTTAATTACGTACTCGTATTACCTTAATGCTGCCGTACTTCGCCATGGAAGACGCGGAAAATGTCACACGGTAAAGTCTTAGGAGTACATTGGCCTCCCAACGCATCCACTGAGCATCGAGTCTAGAGAGCCCTGATACCTGCCCGGATCTGAGGGTTAAAAACTTAACACCATCAGGGCATAGATTATGTCCTGGTATTGCCAAAGGGGTCAGGAAGTGGATACTTCACATGGGCAAATTTAGAGCTGCACAGTGTTGAAGCGAAATTTTTATCGGTTCGGTTTGGAATCGGGTTCATGGCTTTCAGTTCAGTTTCGGTTCAGTTCCGGTGAGCAAAAATAACGGTTCAAACCAGTTCGAACCCGTTTGAACCGCTACATCGCAAATAAATTTTTCGCGTTGTTTTGGCAACAGGCACTACTTCAACCTTGAAACGAGTAGCTATATAGATCTTTACCATTCGTACAAACCACTTCTATTTTCAGATACCAAAAATAAGAAATTACCTTATTTAAGTTTAAGGACAGTAAAAGGAAAGCTAGATTAACATAGATAACGTCTGGTTTAGAACAACTCGACATCTATTTGTTTACCTCGGTCGTATATACAACAGGGTGTTTCTTTTTAAGCTGAACAGATTTGTTCGCAAAAGGCCGTGAAAGCTCTGGTTCTATATCGAAACTTGCTGAGTGTCATTAAAAACCATGAAACAAGCCAATATCATAAAGACTCGGAGCACGCAGGTAGCACGGCGGAGCGTTAAAGGTACCAGTACCGGTGCGATACCGCGGGTGTTCCGTGTCTTATCATTGCCTCCCCCCCCCCCCCCTTTGTGCTTGCTGCACGAGTGGTACCTTGAGCGCACTACCGCCCTTTCCACTCGCTCAAATTATTTCTAAAAGCTTAGTTAGTGGTTTTCCAAGACGCTCAGCAAGTTTTTAATTGAAACGATTTGTCAAATTTCAATAATTAAAATAGTTAATCCCCAAACTTTATTTGCTTATTCGACTTATTGTGACGATTAGCCTTCTATAGTATATCCCCCTGACCGTATATAACTAACCTGCAAAAATCGCATTTATGTAGCCTTCACGGCTTCTCTCTTTTTTTAGAGCGCTGCTCTCAGGCGTTTGTTTCCGGCTTGAGCGGCGTCGCCGTCGGCGTCGGCGTAACCGCGCGCGCTTTGCATTATTTTTTCCCGTTAATTTAGTGGGAAAAATGTCACACTAAATTTAGCGGAAAAATTTCCCCGCTAAATTTAGCGAAAAAGTTTCTACGCCACGCTAAATTTAGCGGGAAATTTTTCCCGCTAAAATTAGCGGGTTAAGTTCCCCGCTAAATGTAGCGGGTTAAGCTTTCCCGCTTAATCTAGCGGGGAAATTGACGTCACATGCCCTCGACACCAATTCAGTTTCCCCGCTAAATTTTTGAGGGGAATATGACGTCACGACTTCGGGTCACGACACCCATGAACAAATTTAGCGACAAAAGGAGAGGAGGAGGGATGAGGAGGAGGAGCAAGGGAGGGGAGGAGTAGGAAGAGGAGAGGAGAAGGCTAGAAGGAGGAAAGGAGGAAGGGAGGGTACGGAGGAGTAGAAGGGTCATACCCTCCCCTTCGTACCCTTCCCTTCTCCTCCTCAAGAGCTGCGCTCTATTTTCGCATTACAAAGATTACAGAGACTTGTAAACGTCTTTCTTTTTTAACAAATCTGTTAATTCTGCTTTTACGGCTTTTTACCAGAATCGAAAGGTTGTCTGCTAGATCGATTAAAATACCCGTGATTGGTGAAACTTTGCGTCGCAGAATTAAATAGTTGAATCCTAGTTGTGCTCTTGTACTTATAAATTATTTTCAGCGCATAAAATTGTGAAATGGGCACCTCCTTCACCATATATATCGTGAAATCTAGTTTGCGAAATACATTTCACAATATACATGACGACGACGCCACTGAGCTAAAAGCAATGGTATATTTTCAAAATGTCACGAAAGTTTTAGGACAAGCCTTTTCAGTCTACCTTTTATAGAACAACCGAGCGGCAATCACAACGCTTGTTTTCCTTACCACCATTGCTTACACTTAGCACCGTGATGCGGCAGAAAAATCACGCAGAAAAAGTGATCAAAATTTTTCACTCTAATCTATACGCACTTTTGTACCCGGATCGAATGTGGCCTAACATAGCCCGTACTCAAGTGAACATTTTCGGCATAGCTTGGCGTTTGAGGTTTGTTCTTGACAAGATGTGGGTCAATTCAATTTGCAAATAAACATCACCCTTGCTAATTGGTGATTTTTTGTTAAATAGAAATAAGTAGTATTTCATACTCTACTCGACATTGCAGCTACTCAATTGGTCACTTCCTGACGGTCCGCATGGGGAATCGTTACAATTCCGGCACGTTCCCCATTGTGCTTTGTAGTTGTCCAGCCCACAGACGCATAAGACTGTTGTTCATCACATAAAGGAGGCAATAAAGACTTCAATATGTTGGAGAAGTTATATAAAGGAACACATAGATTTTAGATCAGGTTCAAAGTCAAAAATGTGTTTAAAGCTCTCCCGAATCACCAACGTTACTAAAACACTCAGTTGGGAAACTGCCATAGAGACCGCCCTGAAAAAGTGTCCCCGATCTGTCCTCGCGAACCGAGCTAATGGCGAACACGACGCCGCATTTCTCCCGCAGCGGCCACTCGAGGAACCGCACGTTACTTCCATTTCGAATATAATCGGCCAGAACAGATACAGTGGAAGAGGTTACAGGGGTGCCACCCCCATCTCCCCAGCGGACGCGCCGCGTCTTAATAACCGAAGTTAAAATGCACCTAGGTCGGGACGTGCTACCTGAAAGCGCCGCTGAGGCATGGTCGTATAAAAACAATATTAAATATGCCGCAAAACCTTGCAAACTAAAGATTTTAAAAACATCACGCGCCCTTCATTTTGTACTAATCTCTAATAAATATCATACAAAAAAAGTATTTTTCGTTTGTTTTTACGCAAAAACATGCTTTATAAAAGCTCAAGGTGACCACAGTACAGACAAATGATAAAGAGTGGCGCTGTTATCGCATTTAGCTCGGTCTCGGTGGACGCCAGCGGCCCAGGTTTCGACGGCGAGTTTCCCAACTGAGTATTCTAGTAACGTTGCGAATCACTTAAAGACGTGCCTATTGGGGATTAAAACGCCGGAAAAGGTTTGCAGAGCATATTGCAGAGAATCTGGGAGTGCATTTACGGGAGGACGAAATTCAAAAATACGCCAGCTGTTGAGTCTGCGGAAACCTGCTTCTTTGTTCGATGTTTGGCAGTGTGAAACACGGGGTCGCGGGCTATGCCAAAAAAGATTTTGTGCCCACCTAATAGATCTGAAGGCAAATACACGAAATGTGAAGAAAGAGAGATAATAAGTGGCATTCTTCAAAATAATCCCGTACACAAAGCCCTACTACAAAAATTAATAGATAGAGATGCATCCAGTGATATTCCTAATTGCGCATAAATAGCGCGAATGACAGATATAGATATTTATAATATAAATCACATTTGGACATCGGCTTGCACAAGCTCTAAATTTCGCAAAATACTGTTTTGGGAGGCTAATATTATATTCGGTTTTACGTGCACTTGTTTTGAGCCCTCACTTTACAACTCTGTGCTTTATCAAAATGCGCGCTCTAACATTTTAGTAGGCTGCCGCATATCATTGGGAGACTGTTATATTCACGGCGGTAAGCTCGCTAAAGGCGCTTCTGTCTGCCTCACTACAGAGCCGTTTATACTGAGAGAGTTTAGCTAATGGGCGGAGCTTGTTGCCCGCTATAAAAAAAAGAAAAAAAAAATCCGCGAAATCCGCTATAGACCAACACGCGGCCCTGACGTCACGCAGCTACGGTGGCGCAGTCGACAGCACTGCGCATGCGCAGACGCCTTACTTCACGCGAATTCGGTTTCTGCGCACGCGCAGGCTTGTTTGTAAACAGCGTGTCGGTCTATAGTGTACGGCGGATTTCGCGATAAAACAAAATGGCGTTACTACTTTGTCTTGTTTATTCGGGAGAAATCGCATAGGGTTTTTGTACCGTGAGCTACACTGGCCGAGGTTGAGCAGTTTCGCGTGGCTCGCATAATAAGCCGTGCTCCGTGCTGCGCATGCGCGAGGTGCAGTGACGTCACACGGCGCACAGCTGGCGCGCCGGAGCCGTCGCCGCCGCGCGCGCCTCGCCGGTCTGCGCATTCCAGAGGAGTGACGTCATAGCCGCGGCAGACGCACTGGCGCCGCCGCGTGCCCAGCAGTGCGCCTCTGTTGCGCAGTAGCCAAGTCTGACGCTGCACCGGAGCCGCTTGATAGCGCCTCTCATTTTGTGCGCATAAGCTCACGCTACTTATATCCTGGCATAGCCGAGCTAAGCCACCGCAATTTTTTTTATGAGTCAGTGCCACAAACTGTCGGACGGAAGTAGTCATGCCCCGGTTGTCAGACTACGCTGCTGTGGTTGCCAGGCTGTCGAAATCTCCTTAAGAAGGCCAAACTCTCTCAGTATAGACCTTTCCAATGTTTACAAAATCACAGCCCAGCGTGCGATCCTCACAGCCCAGCACGTGCGTGTTCGTCGCTTCGGAAAGCGAGCAAAGCACGCGCCAAACGCACGAACACTCAAAATGGCACCGGCCACACGCTCTTTTTTGGAAAGGTCTTGGCTCTGCCTCACTATGGGCTGTGCACGTGCTACCCACGCGGTTATGCTTCAATTTTTATAGTGCATAGGAGCTTGGCATCGCATGTGCTTGCACCAGCAGAAGTTGAGTATCCTCACTCTCGGTTGTGAAAATATTCCACCAAGAGTCGATACTTAAAGTTCTCGCCGCGAATATGCTGCACTACTTTATAATTTCGACGTCCATTCTTGCTTGTGTTAAGAACATCGCATTTCACCAGAAAACTGACCTGTCTAACCTGGTTTGCACGTGACGTCATCGCACTATATGCTGGTGGTCATTGCGATTTGTTCTTGCTGGTTAAATAAAATCCGGTGGTGCAAAATGCACGCTGCAGAAGGTTCGCGTTCATTGCAAGTCATGTATTCAAAATAGACAAATTATTCTCGCTTGGGACAGCGCCGAGAAGAACGGCGCGAGCGTCTGGCACCACGAAAACGCTCTTTCTGGTAGGAAAGCTTTTGCGAGCAAAGTAGTTTGCGTGACCACGCTTTCCGTGCTGTGCCGAAGATGCGGAGCAGAAGATGTGCCGAAGATGCGCAGCTCTTAGGCGCCCGTTTCCGGCTTGAGTGGCGTCGCCGTCGGCGTCACCGCGCCTTGCGTTATGGGACGTTTCCCATAATGAAGTCACACGTGACGTTACGCGTGACGTCACGAGGGTAAACCTTTCCCGCTAAATTTGGTGGGAAATTTTTCCGCTAAATTTGGGGGGAAGTTTACCCTCGTAACGTCGAACGTGACGTCATGTGACGTCGCACGTGACGCCACTCAACCCGCTGAAAATTTTCCGCTAAATTTAGCGGGAAGGTTTTACCCTTGTGACGTCACACGTGATGTCACGCGTGACCCTCCGCTCCGCACCCTCTCCTCCTCCTCAAGAGCTGCGCTCTAATTCGGCATTACAGAGAATTGTAAACGTCTTACATTTTTTTTCAGCCCCCCCCCCCCCCCTCCTTTTTTCTTGTTTTTGCGATGCTCCGCAAGATAACACTTTTCTTAAGGGACCTCCTCCTCCGTTTGGGGGTGTTATTCTGACAATTATATTTCTGCAATTTGTTAAGAGTAATCCTCTCTTTTTTTAGTTTTGCACCCAAAAACTGTGAAGTTTAAACAAAATACGGAGATGGTCAAAGCTTGAGGAAGAACTTAAGAACGACACTCTATAGAGTCGGTGACAGGTCAAGAACGAAGTGGAAGCTCCTCCCACTTCGGCAGGAGAAGAGGTAACCTCCTCTCCACCGTTCGCTCCGCTGAAGTGGAAAGGGGTGGGAGGAGCTTCCACTTCGTTCTTGACCTGTCACCGACTAGAGTCTGCCAGCGTTCGGCTGTCCCTCTGAGGCCACGATCTTTCTTTTCCGGTATCCCTCCCGTACACACTCTTTGTCGTCGGAGTTATCAGTCAAATGTAGTCCTTTCAACGCTTCTATTCTCGGGGATAACTTTCTGAGACAGTTCAGCAACAACGAAAACATGGCTGGGTGCCTCAATGTTGTGTACATGTAGAATGGGTCGTGGAGCAATTTCTGAACTTTCAGAAAATACCGCTAAGAGCTAATCCCTGATGTTGATAACTTGCCAAAACATCCATTAGTTTTCTTCTCCCTTCAATGGCAGACGCTGAAAAATAAAGGAAAGAAACAGCTTTCCCCTCCTGAACTCGCTATTAGAACAAGCGGTCACGCGGTCAGACGCTAATTATATACCGTCAGTGTTCATCATAGTCATGCGCTGGGGTTGGCGAAGAATAAAGCATGAATTGAGCTTTACACATTGTTAGAGTTCTACTATTCTCATATCTGATTGAGCACGAGCAATTACTCGAATGTTTGGCGATGCTGATTGTCATGAACTCGACCACTCGACTCGGGCTCATGACAATCGAGTATGTCACGGTGTCACGTAACTCGTGGTGAGAAGTCGTGATGCCATGTGACGTCACGGTGTCGACAACGCTAATAAATCTAGTGACGCTCTAAATTTAAGCACACATGACGCTATAAGTCACGTAACTACGCCACAGGGCCACGTGACTTGTGATTACTTAAAGGTATGTTTTGACACAATAACGGCACATGACCACGTGACACATGATTAATCATAGTGCCAATAAAAAGTCGCCACAAAAACCCACAATTTCTCATACATTGCAATTAGGTATATGACAATTTTATCAATATATAGAAATACAGTAGCGAATTTTTATTTCTCAACCATATATTTTGTAATACAAAAAAAAATGATTACCGTGAACCGTATTAAACCGGTTACCGTTATATTTTTTCCGGTTCAGTTCCGTTTCAGTTCCAAGATGGCGGCGAAGGTTTCGGTTCGGTTAGGTTTTGGTTCAGCTAAAAATAACGGTTCGGTTTCTGTTTTCAGTTCGGTTCGGTTCCGGTTTGACGCTCTGGCGGCCACAAAACGTCCATGGGCTTTCTTTCTTTATTTTTTAAATCAAATTTTAATTTGCAAAGCTGAAATCACACTGCTTATACATCATACAAAAGACTGTCTACAAACAGATTCGAATGCAAGTCCCCAGGAGATTCGTGCTTAGAATGCCGCATGGAAATAAGTTGAAGAAGAAAACTTGGCACGCGGCATTCGAACCATGGACATCGCGGTGACTGATGTCCGCAGACTGTCGTTTGCATGATGTATAAGCAGTGCGACCCTGGCTTTAGAGGGGCCATGAGATTAATTTTGGGCTCGGATAAATGAATTTAGATTGGTACCTTTCTAATCGCATATCGTTTAGAAGGAGGAGGAGGAGGAGGAATTCCGTAAAGTAGTAGAGACGACGGAGTTTGTCATGCGGGAAAAACGCCGACGATGTCCCGTCCGAAAAACAGAGGGAAACGTAAAGAAGAGCAGAGAAAGGAAACAGGAGATGGGGAAGGAGGAAAGAAGGAAAGGGGAGGAAAGCCGGCAGTCAATGTTAATAATCACTTGTCGCTACACATACACACCCACACACACACACACACACACTCGTGCTGTTCTGGAATCGGCTGCTTTTCAAATTGTGCTAAAAGTTCAGAGTCCTTTAAAAAACGCAAAAAAAGGACCTGCATATGTCTACGACGGGCTTGAGAACCCCGTGGAAAAATAATGTCATCAGTTTCCTCCAGTGGAGGACGAAGGTCCTGAAGCTGCTGGGAGAATCTCTGCCTTTGAACGTTGTATTTAGGGCACTCCCAGAGCATGTGGTCGGCGTCTTCTGAGACCTCGCAAGCGTCACATAGAGGCGACTTCCTTTTGCCCCATCAATACAATACTTTTCCGGCTTTCGCACTTCCAGTGCGGAGGCGAAGCAGAACTGTAGCTTCTGCTCGGCTGAGACCGCTTAGGAGGCAAGGTTGATGCCCTGATTCGTTTAGAAGGGATAGACCTTTTCTTTAACGACGCCGCCGTCTAGTGGTTTAGAAAACGAAATACCGGCTAGTTCTGGCAGCACAGCTATGTGGGTAGGCAACGGTGTGGGTATGGGGGGAACTTGGCTAGACTTGGCTATAATGGGCTGCAATAACTTGGTTGGAGCTTGTCCGGTTGAATCCAGCTGGCTACTCACAGGCCATCACCTTGCCTCCTCGAAAGAACGAGGACGAAGACGGTGGCGTCCCAGACAACACCCGATATCCTCAGGACGTCCTCAAAAGGTACAAACGTCCTCACGGTTTTCAAGACGTCCTCAGGACATCCCGAGAACGTCAGTCGCTGGATCATCCTAGAAACGTCCTTCCGAGGACTTCTTGAGGACGAAAGATACAATGTTAGAGGTAAATATACGTCCTCAATTTGATTGCGTTATTAAAAAAACAAATTAATGAAATGGCGGTAGTATACACAGTTCATGTTTACTGCTAACCTAAATTTTACATACAAATTATTACATGTAGTTGTGTAAGTTTAGGACATCTTTTAACTATAGTTTTGATCAAACAATTCTTTATTAAAACCTGGACGCACTACAATTATTATTAGTTTTGTATTTGCGCAGTATTTCGGAATTCAGTTCCATTGGCAACATTCAATCTAGGTGGCGCAAGTTACAGCCTACTACAAGGCGTACCGTTATTGCAATTATCCACCCATCCGAGAGACCCAAGCAAGCTAAGCCAAGTCAGGACAGAAGCAGAAATAGCCTCGAGGTTGATGATGGCTTGATAATGTGGATGCTTCGGCTAGTTGGTAATTCATGCTTGGATGGAACAGCGCGGATACAGCCACACTCACAGGGACACAAGAAGGAAACAGACTCGCAGCGCTGACTAGCACCTCAGTGATATATTTCTTCTTCCTCAAATCGTCATCTTCTTCTCCTTCGCCGTTAATGAGAACATTTCAAATTTTTAAACACCAGAAACCAAATAGCCAATAAACTTTAATAAATAAATAAATAACAATTAAAAAACTTTTTTTTTAATTTAAAAATAATTTTTTTTTAAGTTTAATTTTTTAATTTTAATTTATTTTCAAGAAAAATATTTCTTAAATTTATTTTTAGTTGTTATTTATTTATTTAATTATTTATTATTTACTTTTTAATGTTTATTGGCTATTTGGTTTCTGGTGTTTAAAAATTTAAAATGTTCTCATTAACGGCGAAGGAGAAGAAGATGACGATTTGAGGAAGAAGAAATACTATATCACTGAGTTAGTGCTGTGAATCTGTATATCCGCGCTGTTCCATCCAAATTGATGAAGGCAGCAATGCAAGGTTAGCAATGCAAAGGTTAGTGTTTTTTATATGTAGTAGTTCTTCGAAATGGCGGAAAGCAGTGAACGGCAATTTCGGAGGGAAAGATGCCGGCGCGTAAACGAATCCTTCGAGCTTATAAACTGTGCGAAAATAGACTCGGTAGCAAGGGCATCTTCCTCGCACGAACCGCAACCGCCACAACCATCCTCGGCGGTGTGTTTTTTTCCTTAGTTCGATAAAGATGTGTGTGTGCCGTACCAACGTTTTCTGTTGTGTCTGTCATCACAAATCAATGTTTCAGGGGCAGTGAAAGCAAATGTTGGTGTGCAAACAAAGCTGACGTGGAGACCATCATCGAAGTGTGGCTGCGCCACGCTGGAGAGAAACTGAAAAAGCTGCAGTCAAAAGCCGGAGATGTTCGACATGATGGTAAGTGTCTCACGTTACCTGTTTTATTATGAATGCTTATGGAATTGATTTTTTTCTAGATCCCGCCGACTATTCGGACTAGTGCTGGCCAAGATGCGAAGTTAGACTGCATGTCTGGTGCAGACATTGAAAAAAGTCATGTAGAACATTTGCTCTCCAATAAAGTATTTCTTAAACAGTTACCTTTGTTTGCAATAATGAAAGGCATGATCATGCTCATAGTTACAGGCTAAGAACATAGGGCAAGGAAAGACGCAGAGGAGAAAGCAGACGGGATGCTGGAGGGGAGAGGTTTTCTTCTCTCCTCTTGAGCATTCCGTCAGCTTTCTTCCCTCTTTCTCTTGCCCTATGTTCTTCCTCTCACTGACTAGTATCTAGAATTAGTGTGTGAATTTCACTTTAAAATAGTACACAACAATGAATTTCTTTCTGCAAGCATGTTCAGGTTCAAACTCCCGTTGGAGAAAACTCAGAAACAATAAAAAATGAAAGCATCCTAAAGGCCCGTTCACACTCTTGCAACCGAGTACGACCGAGAGAGACAAGACCGGTTTTTAAGCCTCTTACGACGTCTTAGAACCAGCTCCGTAGCAGCGCATCCGGTCCTAAGACTTCGCAAGAGGCTTAAAAACCGGTCTGGTCTCTCTCCGTCTTACTCGGTTGCATATGTGTGAACGGCGCTTAACAGCTCAGTGAACAGCTACACCTGCAGTGCATTGTCCTAAAAATGTACTAGAAAAATCCTTGGCTGCCCTCCTGAGGACGTTCTGAGGATGTCCTGAGGCCGGACAATAGGATGCTTTTAGGATGCTTCCAGGATCATTTGAGGACATCCTCAGGACATCATAATGTCCTCAAAAGGTTGTCCTGAAGACATCCTGGGGATGTCCAAGTATTGTCTGGGGTGTTTTGATTGAGTTTCTACAGCAAAGTATATATGAGGAGTTTAATGCAGTCTATGCAGGTAAGCTCTCGGCATTTGATAGCTCCATCTTGAGTGGTGGCATGTAGACTTTTTCATACCTTTCACATACCATGGGGCTTGCAGTGATAACCTAGTTGGACCACCTGCGCCGGTAATTAAAATCGGTCCTCTTGTCGTAGACGAAGTGGTCGTGAACTTAAACGTGACTTTGAGTCTGATACGAATCTCTCGCGATTCAAGCTTGCAATCGACTGACTTCATAAATAAAGCTTCTTGGGGAAAATGCGAAGCTCGATAACATTGCAGCCACACTCGCGCTGCAGCTTCTTGTGCTCATGGCACACTATCTGCTATTGTTCTTATGCTTTTTAAAATTATTTGTCCATCCGACGTCCACGCAGTGGTAGCCAGACAACCGTAGATTTTCGGAAATTGCAGCACGGTAAAAAGAAGCACTCGCAACTAACTCATGCACGACGTCCGTTTTTAAGCCTTTACGCCCATACCCTTGGCGGTTGCATACCCTGTGTCAGCGGGCAATCCAAGAATGCACCAGGTCGAGGGTACGTCAGTTACTGGCTGGTTTTAGGTTATGCGAAAAAGGTCTATTGGCGACGTGAGCGATCGAAAGCGTCGCTGTGATCGGTCTTCCACGATAGGCCGAATGCTGACTATGACGTCAGCAAAGGATTTCTCATTGACGGAAATAAGTGGAATGGAAGAACTTCAATTTTGACGGTGTGGGCAGTGAGTGCTATGATTTCAAGCTTCCACCATGCTCTTTACAAACACCTTCAAACTTGTTGTTCACAAGGTAATGACGTCACGAAAGGTAACCATAGGAGGGCGCCACCAAAACATCTCGCCGCTAATACTGAACCAAGAAATTTAGTGTCCATAATAAGTGGCGCACGTTCTTTCCACGAGCCAGCAGCCGCCGGTGTACGCGAGCACACGCAACAAAAATGACGTCAAATACCTCCATTCGCGCTTAAGATGACAGTGAAATGTATGGGCTTTGGGCCAAAGGAGAATAAAGACAAGTTTTTCATCTACACAGTGGTGTCTGGTGTAAAAGGTAGGCGATTAATTGGTCTAACAAGCACGTAGCTTTCACTTGTAGAAATGAAAAGCCGGTCTTTATTCTCCTTTGGCCCGAAGCCCATGCATTTCACTGTCATCTTAACCGCGAATCGAGGTCTTTGACGTCATTTTTGTGGCGTGTGCTCGCGCACACCGGCGGCTGCTGGCTCGTGGAAAGAACGTGCGCCACTTATAATGGACACTAAATTCCTTGGTTCAGTCACGGCCGGACTGGAAGCGCGCGCTCTCTTTCTCTTCTTACGGCCTTTGCAATTGGGGCAATCGCCACCTCCCGCCGCAATTCGCGGGGGGCGCTGTCACCTCACCCATGGGCTGCGCTTTGCCGCTTGCACAGAGCTCGTCTGACAGTGTATCTTAGCGCTGTCACAACTTGCGGCCGAGATTTTTATAGCCTTTAACACCCGATCTTTACGCTTAGACCCTCAGCCACTATCTAATGCGCTTCTGATGAGCCCAAAACGGTGAAGGTTTGACGCATATTTCCGAGCGATTCGGGAGTAAAAAGTAGTAAGTAGAGACAGCGAATGCAATTGCGGAAAAACTATACTCGTCTTTACCTCCAGGACTTCTGTTGCAACTCAAGAACAGGAGGAGACGGACCCCTTCTACGTGGAGGAACTTTAAATGATAAATATTTCGTACACTCTCGTGAAATGTAAGCAGGCCAAATCTATATATTGCCGTGGTCTGCATCATTATTTCAAAGGCCACACATGAAGTCGGTCAGCTGCTCTAGACGAGGGTGTAGTAGTCTGCACAATTTCCGCACAGTGCATATTACAGCCTAAAGTGCTTCCTCGAGGACTTGTACACATATCCAGCTGATTTTTCGTTCCTGTCCTTGATCGTCTTTGCATGGTTGATCAGAAGTATTCTGAGAAACTTGTTGCAAATTAAACCAGCCAAGCGCTTTGAGTGACTGCGGTCAATGCCCTCTGGGCAACTTAGGATTGGCGCGTCTTCAAGATAGGGGGCAATGAGTAGTTGCAGACCTTCGTGCACATTTGTACGCGGAAGGTGTTTAACAGCTTAAAAAAAAAAAAAAACTATGTTGTCCAGAAGTGCGAGGAACCTAGAATTTAGATAAGGAAGTCCGCTTTTGTCCTGGCCTTGCAATAAGACGAACAGAGGATCACCTCTGTTACTCGTAGTCAAGAGCATAACACAAGCGTCACACCCAAACTCACTAATGAGTTCAATAAACCGTTGCCAAAACAACAACCTACGAAGCTCGAACACCAGCGCAAAGCAGCTCGAAAGGACCCCCCGAGTGGGGCGAAGTGGGGTGAGGTGGTTGCACCACTGGCGGCAAGCAAGTGTACTACATACGGAGAAAAAATGCTATTGACTCCCGGGCGATTGCAAAGGCCGTAAGAAGAGAAAGAGAGCGCGCGCTTCCAGTCCGGCCGTGGTTCAGTATCCCTTTAGTCGGCCAAAAGAAAGAGGGAGGAAAGTCAAAAGCCAGCTCTTCGGTACGAACATTTAAAAATATAGCGGACTGTTCGTACCCCCTTTCCTACGAAAGCTGTCCGACTTTTCACTACCATACATCGGGGTACACAAAACAAGTCAGCCTACTCCAGTTCACACATTGGACACGAGAACTGCGCCATTCGGGCGTATGCGTTCGTCCACAATCAATCCGTCGGCGAATATTTGGATTCGCGTTCTTGACCAATGAGTATGAGTGCCGTGACGGAACTTATCATCACTTGTAAATGACAAGCTCTAAGGTGTGCTTAAAAACCACGGTGGAAGCTTGGACTCATCGGACCGGTGCCCAAGCATGTCACGACGTGATTTCTCAATTCGTTTTTGAGTTGAGCGTTAAAGCTAGGGAGAAAGAAGTTTAAAAATCGTTTCATGGCCCCTTTAATGATTTCGCGTACGAACATCATGAGCAGTTTGCTGAGCATCTCGATGGCGTATGTGTTCGTTACGGTGCAAGGCAGCACTCGGCACTACAAGTTTGGTTTGGAGCAGTAGTAAAAACAAGGCTATTTCATAAGCTGAAGGAACGCAGCCGGCAGCTCAGACGACTCCGGATTGGCAATAGCCGCCCGTCTCTTCGCTGCACGCGCGTCAATACATTACTGTGGCAGCGCTTATTTGCTTTTTGCGAGAAACGAAGTAAATTACGGACATGGTCTTCGACAGCAGTGACGGCGGCTGAGCACGAGACCGGCTTTAGCCGCCGCGGCGCCTTTGCTCGGTGCGTCTCTTCATTCGCGAAAGCGAGTGCGGCAATATACTCCGTCCACTCCAACGCTGACAGAGCGGTGGAAGCTACACGCTTGCTGGACGAACCATACGTCTGTCTCTCGCCAAGTGATCCTAGTCTCGCCCCTACCCACGTGTAGAGGGCGGAGTCAGCTGATGAAAAGGAGGCAGCTGAATGGTCCCGGGAGCGCTCAGCTTCCACCATACTGTCAGTGTGTAGGGGTGGACGGAGTACCGAAGCAGCAGGAACAACAGCGGCGGCAACGTCGCCACGGCAGCCGACAGGATAAACACTGATAGTCAATGACAATAAAGTTCCCCCATAATGACGACCGGAAAATTTGCCTCCTTTCATAAATAAGAGGATTTTGTTTCCTCCAGGCAGTTCGCTGTCCTGCACACAGCCGCGTCAATCGTTTCGGCCGTTCTAAAAATATATATAAAAAGAGAGAGAGAGAGAGAGAGAGAGAGAGAGAAAGAGAAATAACGATTTCGGCTCCACGTATAGCATCACGTCCGTTGTTGTCAGGTTGGCTGCAGTACCAACCGCCTCAGACGCTTTCTATGGCATCTACTTTACTTCAACGGTGCCCTGAGTCCAGTTATTACGACACCTCACGTATAGCCAACTTTTATTTATTTATTTTTTTATTATTATTTTTTTTTTTTCAGCGAAGAACAATACTAGTGTTATAGTAACCGGAACGCGCAGTGCATCCGGGAATTCGAGGAGCGAGTAAAATAAGGAGGAAAGTTTGGGGGGGGGGGGGGGGGGGGGGGCAACATAAACAATAATTCGGCGGAAAAAAAAAATAAAGACAAGGTGTACAAGACGGAGGAAAGTTCCGGGTCCTGTCGCGCGGTGGTTTTGCATGCGACGTAAATCAAGGTTATCCTCTCGAATGTTGTCTCTCCGACGTTCGATTTCTGCGCGGGGGTGTTGTTCCCTGTTTCCGGCCAACGTCCTGCTGGTGGCAGCATGGCCGTGGAGCGTACACGGAGAGATTGAGCCCAGGATGGCTTAGGCACCTGCCACGGTGCAAAATTTTATGTTGTTTCCAGCGAATCGCATTTGCCTCGAATCTCAGTTGTTTGCTGCCGCACGGGAACATTTAATGTCACGAGGTGGAATTTACATTCGCTACCATCTGAGTTCGAAAGAACACATCCGCAGTTACCCTCGGACGACTGAGTAGTTTGGACGGCGGAGAAGCAGCAAAGGGCAGCACACAAAATTGTAATTGCAAAAAAGGGCATATGAAGTGGTGGCATTTATATGCGTTACAGCATGATCCATGCGTCGCCCAGAAAAAAAAAAAATTAATGTAATGTTTGTCTAATGGTCTCTGCCAAAGGGCCTATTAAAGGAGTCATGAAACGATTTTCCTACTTCTTCCTCCTTAGCTTTAATCCTCAACTCAAATGCGAATTGTGAAATCACGTGGTCGTGACATTCCTTCGGCACCGGTGCGATGACTCCTAGCTTCCACCGTGCTTATTATGCACACCATAGAACTTGTCATTCCCCAGTGACGATAAGTTCCGTCAGGGCACTCATTGGCCACGAACGCGAATCCAAATATTTGTCGACGGATTGATTGTTGACGAGCGCATACGTCCGAGTGACGCAGTTCTCGTGTCCAATGCGTGAGCTGGGCTCTGCTGACGTCAGTTTGGCGCCGGTGACGCGCTTTTGGAACCGCGGATGTATCATAGTGAAAAGGCGGAGAGCTTTCGAAGGCAAGAAGGTACAAAATAGTCCGCTATATTTTCAAATGTTCGTACCGAAAAGCTGGCTTTTGACTTTCTAGCCTCTTTCTTTTGGCCAACTAAACGATATGCGATTAATAAAGTCCCAATTTAAAATCATTCATCCCAACCCAAAATTCGTTTCATGGCCCCTTTAAGGGAAATGAACAAACTTTGGTATAGTTAGGTTCTTAATTATATTTGAGTAATTAGCTATTTAATTTGCAAATTTAAGGTATGGTTTCTGTGTAAATGCAGTGTAATGCTGTTTCGTATCGCTTGTTATCTTATTACTCACTTGCTATTCATGTTTTGTTTTTTCGTGGTAAGAGCTGATCGCCCACCCGCTGGGTATAAAACTACAAGCGCCCAAAATAAACACAGCCGTTGTTCAACCACCACCAGACGCCTGTTTTTGATAGCGACGGGCTCGAGGCCACGTCGTAACAGCTTCGATTAGAAACTTCTCGTCAACATCTAAAACTACTAAAACAGCGCACCTTACAAAACTATAAGGTCCCCATAGAATTTTACGGCGTCCCAAAAGAGCTCCCAATCTGCCCGTGTTTTTAAATTTTGGTTTCCTATTAAAACGCATCTTCGCGCATGCTCTCCTTCTCACCGCGTCTAAAATGTACCACTAACCCTTCGCTTCCTTGTAAGAAAAAAGAAAAAGAAACTGTGGCGCAAGATGGCGGTTTGAAACGCTGTACTGTTCAAATGATATTGCAAAGATAAGCTTTTGATTCTTGCGTTCACTTCCCTCACGCTAAGAGTAAGTGGGGACGGGACGCATGTTAGTTACACGATTGGACCTCAAGCTACAGGATTATTGGCGGTAAGATGCGCATATGGCAGTGTCTTGTGTCCAATCGCGTCGACTGCTCGGAAGCTCGCGCTGCAGAACCCACATGTCCTAGATTCCTTTCCCACCCCTGGCCGTTTCCATCTGGGCCTGTTTGCTCGAAGCCGATTAACTTCAACCGCGGTAAAAAGTTAACCGCATTTCTCTACGAGCGGGAATTTTAGGTCACGTGACCGGGTAGAGTAAGGACGGTGGGGAAACATGGCGGTGCCCCTGCGAGCGAGCGTCGCTTGCTTTCGAACTAATATGTCGTAGGAGCTGCAATATCGGGCGTGTTAGTCAGCAATGAATGGTGCAAGAGGCTTTCGCTTTGCCTTACCTCACCTAAATCAGAAAGCATGAGCAATTACCTCGGCGCATTTTTTAGATGTTCTTTCAATTCTTGCCGTTTCTTAGCCTAAAGAACCCGGTAATTGTCTCCATGGCATCATCTTTGCAATACTATAGTGGATTGCCTTGACTCAGTCGGTTGGATTTTGATAGGACGCAGAAGCAGACAGCGTCCAAATAGACCTTTTGCTAAACTTATGAACTTACTACGCACCGAGGTGCATGCTACGAGTGTAGTTACACGAGCTGCACGTGCTGACGTCTGCTGTAGCATAGCCTCCTCTATACTGTCAAAGCCTGGCAGATCACCACGAGAAGCGGCCGTCGAAATTGAAAAGGTAAAGCGGCAGACGACAGGTGAGAGCAGAGCCAAAGTATACTTCGTTTCACCTTATGTTGTACCGCAGCGAAGGCTAGAAGCGCGAGCTTCTAGCGTTGGCAGCTGTCCTTGGTGCATGAGAGTTTGTGCTGCCGAGATGTGCCCTAGAGCAAAGAGCTCGCGCTTGTAGCATTTCCTGCGGTACAACACAAGGTGAAACAGAGTATAGACCTTTCTAATCTTTACAAAATCACAGTCCACCGTGCGATCTTCACAGTCCAGCACGTGCGTGTTCGTCGCTTCGGAAAGCGAGCAAAGCACGCGCCATACGCACGAACAGTCAAAATGACACCGGCCACACGCTCTTTTTGGAAAGGTCTATAGTGCAAGGTGCCTCGATGCACAAGGCACGTGCAGCGTGCAGCCCCCCTTGGAAAGATCATGGCGGCACAGCGCAGCACTGAGCTAGATTTCAGACGCCATGTTGTGGCGCGCCGCACGTGTCTCGAGCATTTCCACAACAATGAGTGGCGCCACTTTTACCAGGAAAGAGGGGCTTTAGGAGAGCCACGTGACGGGCGTCCCGCTGCGGCGAGACGCCGAAACACACTTCTCCTGAGCGATAGAATGTCCGCTCGTGCTCCTGGCGTTCCTCGCGCTACCGCTTCTTTTCTCGTTGGGTTTGAAAACTATGTTTCGGGCCCTCGCCGCTGCAAAAGCTGTGCGCTGACATCCAGGTTCCCCGAGAAATGCTCTGTGCTGCCAGATCCTCGCGCTCCAAATCTGCGACCGCGCACTCTATGGCTCCGTCGTCGAACTGCCAGGCTTTGTGAGTACAGAGGAGGCTATGGCTGCAGTAACTGTGTTAAAGCAAAAGCCTAAAACAAATTTTGCCTCGCACGCGCGTTCTTCAAAGCCTTATCAACATATACCTTGGCCTTATCATGATCATTTACTTCGAATCTTTTATACGGGGAAGGCCAGCGCGTGCGGAGCGTAGAATTACACTTTCAGCATTCTCCTCGATGCTTGGGTAATTTAGTAATAGGTCTATATTCACTGCTGCCGAATCACATGGTTTTCAATTTATGGTGGGGTTATATACAGTTCTCACATGCTGACCAACTCCTCTTCGTTTCTAGGACTGAACTTCGTCGTCCTTTTTCGAACTTGGAAGGAAATTTAAACGAGGCTTGTCTTCAGTTCAGACAGACAAACATCTGAAAACTTTTCAAAGGGTTAATTTAGTTTTACTTCACGCAATATCTGCACCACGAGCAACAAAAACTGTTTTTTTTTTTTTTTTAAGCTCAAATTTATGCCGCGCTACGCCGCGAAAACCCGGTAGCATGCGTTCTTGGGTCCCCCCTTTTCGGGTACTTTTCCACGAAAGCCACTTACATTCGCTACAACCAGTAGGTGACGCAAGCTACCACCCATAATAAAAGACGGAGCTATGCAGCCCTCGTCAAACTTGGCTAGGTACTTGTAGGCACCTAGTAGACAAGGGCCGTGAACTTTTTACCGCGGTTAAAGTTAACCAGCTTGAGCAAATGGGCCCTGGGCCTGGGTTTACGTGAATGCTATCGTAGCACATCGAATCGAGCAGGGACCAATCACCCGCACCCTGTCTTCCTACTTCTTCCTCTTCTATCCATCTACTGCGATTCGAAATAGTCAAATCTCAATTCTATACGGTCGCATCCATGTAAACGCAGCTTATGTGAGCATCGTACCGACGTGCTTTCTTGTGTAACTACAGCGTGATGCACCTTAAACTTCAGGCTAGCAGTGGCACTGCACCGGCTAAATCGCTCATACAGCGAAGAAACCTTACGTTTATCGGGGCTGACTAAATTCCAGCTGTCTTAAGATATACACAATACACCATTACTTGTAGAACAGACACATGAGATTCTCTTTTTTTTTTTTTTATACGTTCATAAAAATAACGTCCGAGCTGCTTCGGAGGAAATGCAAAACTACTAAACCGTTGGACTTCAACGAATACTTATACTTTGAGTGGATCGAAAGAACGGGAAACAATTGCCAAACGCAAAATGGATTTTTTTATAGGAATACAACGTTTTACTAACGCTTTTAGTGCGTATATACGTGGGCGCTTTCGATCGACCCGGTGGGTATCTTCGCCATAACTGTGCCGTGACCATCGAGCGGACTTTCTTGCTAACAATCTAAATTTTTATCTCCTTCTTGATTTTTTTATTATCGTTAATTCTATTTTATTTAAAAACTTTTGTTACCTGTTCCAAACTACATTACTGAGGAAGTGTTCGAAAGCGTTTTTAATAGTTATATTTAAAAAAATATATATGTTCCCGAAAAGGTATACCCGCGGACAACATGAGCTGAAATACCCGATCCATTCCCACAAGATATATTATCTCTCACTATGTCAAGGATTTCAAAGTATTGGAACTCAACCTTGCATTACATTCCTAATTCAGACCACAGCTCTATCAAAAACTGGCAGGTACGACAAAGAAGCATGATGGACTGTTTCATCTCATGTTGTCCGCGATAGCAGATGCGGCGACAACTTCTACGGAAGACAGAGCCCAGTACGAGCCGTCGATAGTGAGAACACATTGTGTTAAAGTTACAAACGGAAAAACAAAACACGATTACTAAAGAAAAACATAAAAAAAAACGGAATTATAGAAATGAAAGACTGGCAGAAATACGGTGCGGAGGTGCCCTATACACACGGCGAAATTGCCGGTCTATGCGTTTGAGAGTCTCCCGGGCGGAGCCCACTTAATCCGAGCCGAGTCCCCCGCAGCGGCGTCGGTGAAAGGCACCGCCGTTTCGGCGACTCAGCCATCTATTACCGGCGTATTTATAAGCGAGAGATAGTGGCCGGCGCGGTTCGTTCGGCGCGCTCGGAAGGGCCGCGCACAAAAATGAACGAACGAGAGTCGTTCAGTTGTCTCTCAACCGGCGGCACCCAAAGATATCGGCACAAATGGCGCAATGTCACTTCGACAAGGAAGATCATCTACGTCGCTTGCGCTAGAAAGTAAACAGAAAAACACGCAAATTAAACTAAGCAGGCGCGGTTCCTCAGACGCAAAATCGTGGGTTGGAAGGTACACAAAATTTGTTTTAGTACATTAAGGAAAAAAATATAACAAACACAAGGTGGCAAGTTCCAAGGTCCCCGCCTGACAATGGCGACATCCGCCATCCGCATCCGTTTCGTCGAAATTGCGGCATACACCTGCAGCGGCACACAGATACAGACTCAGAATCCAATAAGGCGGAGGATCCTTTAAGGTTCCTTTCCGCTTTGGTGGTTTCAATAATTGCGTTTTCTTATCACGATGTAAATAAAAGGAATTGGAAAGGAACAAGACCTGTCTATTCTAATATGGTACGGGCCGCATATTGCTTCGACGCGCACAATTCCATCTTTGTCTCCATAAAGGTGAACGACACATCTGAGCCTGCGAGAAGCATATGTCAACATCTATTTTCAAATTACGTTTTTTTTTTGTTTCTTTTTAAAGAATCATGCAGGTCAAAGTTCGAGGCACTCTTTAGCAATCAACAATATTTCGTTGATATGAACGGAGAAATTATTTTCCTTAGGTCATTTACTACAGAAGGCGTACCATATTGATTTATATTTGTCTGCTTGCTGCCGATACCGGCCACTTAGAGGATGGTGGGTACGTTCACCTTATCGACATATTTCCCTGGGAGCTGAATGCACTTGCGCTACCGTTGTGGCAGCCTTTTCGTTCTCTGTCGAGACCACTTTTTGGAAGTGCATCGCACCCACGCCTGGACAGCTGCTTCCAGCTCATCACTGACCTCGAAATGGCGTCCTCGCACCGGTGTTTCATGGCCCCGAACAGGTGATAACCAGTGGCGGCTATAATATGGCCGTACACATGCCCGATCAAACGCCCGACAGGTCGTATACAACACGTCAGAAAGATGGCCGAACTCTATACAGGCGTTGGTCAATCAAGGCATCATGTGAATGCTCGCGACGCTGTATTCGACCAACGCCTGATCGGGCTCGGCCATCTTTCCGACGCGTCCTATCACTTGTCGGGCATTGGGTCGTGCACGCGTATACGATCCGATCTGGCCCCAGTGATTATAACTTATTTGGAACCATGAAAACACCTCTGCGAAAGCGCCATTTCGCGGTCAATGATGAGCTGCAGCTGTCCAGCCGTGGGTGCGATGCACTTCCAAAACGTGGTTGCGGCAGGGCATAAAACGTCTGCCACACGACTGGAGCAAGCGTATTCGGCTCCAGGGGTGTTATGTCGAGAAGGTGGATGCATACTACCGACTTCATAAAAAGCAATATCTGCAGAAAACAAAAAAAGCTCAAGTTACTACGGTTGTCTTTCGAAGAGTCAAGCGAGTCACTGAATGTGATATTATATTTAATTTAATGTTCATATTACATGTTGAGAAGAAATTGATACCATGTCCTAGGATCACGGCAGCCTCGGCTTTACACATTTTACACACTTTACACTCTTTATAGACTTTATGCACTTCACACACTTTTTACACTTTACACACTTTGCAGACTTGGCACAAATTGTAGACTTCGCACACTTTACGTCAGCATACTGGGACAAGTGTCATACCAGTATACAACTGGGTAACGACACCAGACAGACCCTTAATCTGTCTCTTTCTTTCTCGTGTGCTTTTTTTTTTTTTCCCTCCCGGTTCAGTTTTTTTTTTATAAGCTTCTTTTTACTTTTTTACTTAGAAACCCAACGGAAATAAATAGTTGACACATGGTTAAATCTATTCTACATTTCTTATAACGGTAAGTTTTCGTAGAAGCAGCGCATTTTTCTCCGTTTCGCCATCACACAGCGTAGGTTAGCCTATTCACGTTGTCGGTTCAAACTTCTATTCTTGAAACAAAAATAGAGTAACAAAGTAAGTCCTCCCTTAGAAACTTTGTTATGTGGATTCATGCTCTTTGTAAAACAGGATAGGCAATTGTGAGACTTGGCGCTATTAGCAGATACTTCAATGAAGTATAAAAGTTGTCTATTTTCGCTGTACTATTAATTTTTTTATTGTCGTTTTATAAAAAAAAATATTAATCTTTATTTTCGTTTATATGCGTTTGGAGTTTTGGGTTTGTCCTTTGTCCCCCTTGTTCCCTTCTCCAGGGATTATTGTCGTCATCGTTTCTTTCTTTCGTTGCTTTTCCCATGACAGGTATGAAGCTGTACAGAACAAGGGTACTCTCTATCAGTAGGTTTGAGAATAATGGCGTGTCTTCCCGACGTAGCTCGGTTGAGTGAACCATCGCAGCAAATACAAGCCTACAAAGACCCTGAGTATTTCACAGCATTTCCACAAGGGCTCTCTTATGACTTGCACAATGCAAAGAACACGCGAAAAAGATTTACGTTGCGGTGCTTGAAGGCACGACGTGAAACAAGGAACCGAATAACTGAGCGCTACGCAGTCAGCACGACACCAACACGGCATTGTCGCGTCCTTCTCTAGATACTAGTCATAGAGGGTACTGCAAACCGTCAAGTTCAACCTACTAAGTTGACGTCCCAAATGACCACATTTAACTTCAGTAGTTTTTGATGAGACTCATAACATTGTTTGTTTGAAACATATTTTAATAAACATCCTCGCCACCTTAACCTCACGTCATTTCGGGGTAGGGAGGGGAAATCATATAAGGAGGAAAAGGGGGGGGGGGGGTGAAAATAAAGTGGTATCGGATGTCGGCATCTGAATTTCTAGAAAACAAACACTGGCGATTGCAAGTTTATGCTAAATGTGTTGCCCACTGTACATGCTTATATATGTGTTCCAGTGAAAACGCAATCATAAATTGATCGCCATCGAAACTAATTATTAGCGTAGCAATACATAGGTATGCTTCACGCGCCAACTTTGATTCCCTTCCTCTTCCGGACATTGTCAGAGCCAAAAAAAAACAAAATTTAAAAAAAATCGGTAATACAAATGACAACTCCCCCAACCAATATAAAAAAAAGAAAAAAAAGTCCTTATTGGAAAGGAAAGTGAGAAAATAAAAATCCGTAATCCCCTCTTCGTGCGACGGCATGCAGGAAAATGCCGATATTGACAGAGTTAATCCCCGGTCCTTAATCCGGCCTAAAAGCACCCTCCCGCTTTTCCTAAGCCAGTTCTACCTCCGCCCATCCCCGCAAAGCCCCATCAGCCCAACACAGTCGAGGCAGAGGGAAGCATAAGGTCGAGTTCGATTCCAACTCCGCCGGCCCTCGTACAAACGATGACGCAAGACCATAAAAGATAGCTTTCCGTCGGTGTCGGCACGCAGCCCCCCAAGACACGCATATGCCTTTCACGAGTCCCGAAGCACGGCTCCGAAATAAACGGGCCGTTGTCCGGGGAGGGAGGTCATGTAAGCACCCCAAGTTAGGCCCCACGCGCGCCTAGAAAGTGGCTACCACTTTTGAGATGACACTGCGGTAGAAGCCACGTGGTCGTTGAACCAGCCACACGTTCATATTTTGTCACGTGAACACTCGCAGAGAGCGGGGCCAGGTGATGAAAGGGAGGCGGTTGTTTGGTCCGGCAAACGGGTACAGCTTCCACCGCATCGTCAGCATACTGGTGAACGCAGTGTATAATACCGCTGCCCACAGCAGCGCCTTCTGCGTGCGGCTGTACGCGTCATGACGTCGTCATGGCGGCCTCCGCGTTCCCCGTGGGATGTCTTTAGTATGGGTGGTGCGGCGTCGTTTGGCTCCTCAAAGGACCTTTAAGCGCCCTCTCGAATTTCTCCGCATGTCAGGACTCGAACAAAATGAGTTCGATAAGCGTGAAATAGAACCCGGCGCTCCGTGACTCACCCCGCGCGCCGTCTTTATGGTTTGGTGGTCGCGGCATGACGATATGCGTGAGGCCACGAGGAAACACACACAAAAAGATACACACACACACACACACAAAAGAATACGCGGAGGATAGGAGAAAGGGAGAGGACGAACGGAACTGATAATGTTCGCCGCGGGTACATCTTTTTTCCCCGCCGCGAACTTATTTGCCACGAATTGGTCACTCGCTTGTAAACACACCCGACCGAGTCCTCTGCGCACGGCTTCGAAAATGAGTCGAGTCGAAATGCATTAAAGAAAGCTGCCTTCTTATTTTCTGCACGCTGCCGAGGCTATCTTTGTACGCCCGGACGCCTCCTGTCACATCTGAAGAGACCGCGCGCTTGTGGGGACGGTGGCCGTCACAACATGTCTCCGAAATCAGGCATCGTAAACAGCGTATCTATGGACCATATACTGAGCAGTCATTAGCGATAAGGTAATGACTGCTCAGTATGCGTGTATCACTATTTCATCGGGTGACCTGCGGCTTTTTGGAGACGGGGGCATGTAGAGAAAATGCGTCGTTGGTAACGAGCTATAGTTGCAGATTTACGTCCAGGATTGCTTCTGAGAGTCGGTGGAGAGAGAAAAGTGAAAATAAAAAAGGCTTGTTCCAAGCAACAAACATGAATTGAGAGGAGGACTGTTTTGTGTTGCCTTCTTAGAGTTTTTCTTATTAGTTTTTTTTTTCGCTGTACATTGGCGTATTTTGAATAAAAACGATATCAAGTCTTTGTTATTGGTGGTCGCACGCTCAAGCTGGCAGGAGCTTTTTCAGACGTCTGATCCTCTTCGTGAAAGATGTGCTCTTTATTTTTATTTTCAGCCGAATTGCTTTATTAATTGTTTACCTTTTGGTTAGATATGCAAGCCAGCCGCATGAAGAATATTTGTAATTTTGTGTTCCTGAAGACTGAGTTGCTGTGGAAGGCGTTCTGACATGCGCCGTAGCTTTCTATCGCGGAATAAGAGACGTTGCGCAGACGTCCACACACCAGTGACTAAGCGCCTTTAGTCACTGGTGTGATAAGTAGTGGAAAGTTAAATAGTTGTACAACATCTTCTATTGTTTTTTTTTTTTTAATTTAAGCGAACTTTTCTCGGTAAATACAGATTCCAACTTTACCACTTTTTTCATTTAACTTGTCAAACCAAGATTCCAGGAATGTTAAAAAAAAAAAAAAAATATTGTGCCCGCATGTCAGAAGATTGCGATTTCACCGCTTGGAAGGGACGAGAGTTTCATTTAGAATAAATTCGAAGCAAGCGACAACCGGCATATATTCTAGAGATAGCTTCAGCTTAATTTAAATTTGGCTCTAAATATGAGGTCCCGAGGAAATTGGAAATACTTCTTCATTGCCTGCGATTGAACGTTGCTTTAACGCGACAGATAATCAAATGGATAATCCAAAATAAGCCACATTTCCACCTCCATAAGGAGGTGGAAATGTCCCACAGCGTGTTTGGTCTTTATTCTCGGAGTAGGTATGCTCAAAGCCCATTTATACGGAAAAGTAGCGACATCCTTCGAAGAATGCCGCCCGCTTTCTTGGGCCGATCCAGGCGGTGCTACAGTCGACGCGCGAGCGCGAAAGAGCAAAACATAAAACAAAAGGCGTGCGCGTCAGAGGAGGAGGGAGAAGAAATGCCTATGCTGTCGGAGTGCAGTGCATGCTATGAGCTCATGTCGCCAATCAAATAACGCCGACTGTGCAACGTCACGGCTTTCATCGTCTTTCTTTGAGCACATCCTTCGAGGCTGGTAGACAGTGACAGTGCGCTTTTAGCGTGTCTTTCAGCCTTTGACTGCGCTCTGACTCAAGTATAGGAAGGCCTTCTGCTACCTTGGGCCGATCCAGGCGGCGCTACAGTCGACACGCGGGTGTAAAAAAGCAAAACATAAAGATAAAAGGTGTGCGCGTCAGAGGAGGAGGGAGAAGACGTCGCTACCTTTTTTATTCAGGGGCATTAGGTATACTAACAAAAGTGAGTAAGATAACAGGTATTTCAAAGGGATACTTCAACGAAATTTAAAATATACCCGTCGTGTTCCGAAATAGGCTGAATATGATCCACAATATCCGTAAATGAGAATCGCACGTTCGTATTTTGAGTGTGATGGCTGTATTTTCTGTTCTAAATAGACCGCTCTGGCAAGCGATCGGAGAGCAGCCACCGGAGAACACGTGGCATCCGGCGCAATCGTGACGTAGACTGTCTCAAGACGAGCAAAGCTACGGCAGGCTGAAGTGGTTATGAGTTTCGTCGCTTGGTGGCGTCAACGTTTTGTTCCTGTTACAACTTAGCCGTTCGAGATGCCCGTGAAGATAACGTCCCCCTCCCCTCCCCCGTGGTCCCAGTGTGCGTGACCCCGCTATCCCGCACTGGCGGTACGGTGGCATGGGCTGGAGGATCCGAGCGTTCCGAGGGTATTCGACGAGCAGGTTTGGCTTCGCGGTTTGGCAACGCAACCTGTCTCCCGTTCAGATCTTTACCCCGTGTTTTCTGTCGCTTACGTTGATTGAAGTGCAGTGTGGAATCGACTCGACAACGCCGTAGCGCAGTAAACGCGATACGATCCATTCGCTACTACAGCCCATGCTTTAGTGGCGCCCTCTCGTGCCATCGACGCGATGTGCGGCGGCCGTGAGCGCTCGCTGAGTTCACTACCCCTCCTCTATATAGTTCACTTTATTGTAGTTTACAGGAGGCGTTGTCAGGACTAGAGTAGAGGCACGGTGAGCCGAACTTTTCCGCAGAGCTAGGCTGCTCCGTTGTTAGCCGCTAGTTCTAGGCGAGACTGTGGTGACTAGAAGGGTGAGACTGAGGTGTCAGCCAACGTTCTTAGATCTCCGTCAGTTGACAAGCTTCGGAAAACGGTTGTCGCCTTTTTGCGGCGCGTCCGCTTGGTGGCGCGTACACTATCAGCCCGCCTTATGGACAGATGCGGCGAAACCGGAGGAATGTCGGATACATATTACCTGAGGTGGAAAGAGATTTTTATTGCGGTTTTTATAGTAAACATGAGTTTTGCGCCGTAATTGACGCAAAAAGAGCGACGTTGAAAAGATTTCCTTCACCGTTGCCCGTGGAGGCGTTGACTCTGGTGGCGCTAGGAATGCTATTCGCCCTTATCTGCTCGCGTGCCGGCACAAAGAAGAACCGTTTTGGAACGCCGCTTTTCCTAGGAGCTTGTCAACTGATATATCTAAATACGTTGGTGTCAGCATCGCGCAGTTTTTTTCACTCTGTTCTTCGATAATGTTGTGGGCGCCGCCATGTTGGTGCTTGTGCAGAGCAGACGCAACTGCCGATCGTCACGATTCAAAAGTGCGACTTTCTCAGCATTAGATTCGGTGTTATAATGCTCATGTAATCTTGAATTGCTCCGTCGCGAACTGTTTAAACATTTGTGGAGGACGGAAAAGCGTTTCCTCTAATTTCAGATAAAGCTTCAGGTAACTGGCAACCATTCATTTAGGCAACAAGAGTGGTAAGTGTCGCTTTGATTGTTTTCTTAGGCCTGCCATGTTCTAAATAAATACAAAATTAAAATCGTATCCTTGTACAAACGATTCAAATTGTTGCAGACGGCATACTTCAGTCATCCCGTGTGCGTTCGTCATGCGTTCGTCGTCTGCAACAGGCATCTGGAGCCGTCTCGAGGATCGGAAGTTGCTGTCGCAAATATTTTAGAAACAGCCGATTCTCGGCAAACTTCTGTCGTGGTAAGTGTGAAATCTAGTTTTCCTTTATCTATTGCTTTTAGGCATTTAAATTCTATGTCCGATTTTTGACCGATCGTTCTTTTGGACCGGAATGCAGTCCTATGTATTCGTCCATTACAACGCCCCTAGCAACGGTTTGTTTGGAGCGGTGACGTCACACTTACGGGGTCAATGGCAGCGGACGCGAGCGGACGACAGATCTCAGTGTCGACAGCAGCGCCACCGCTGCATCCTGACCGGCTGCTCCTTCTTTCGCTCGCCGATTTTCGACACCTCCCCTTTAGCCACCGTAGCCGACTAGAGCCAAACCGCAGCGAGACAGGGATCGCAACTGCATGTCAATGTTCCTAGACGGACATTACAAACGAGGCTTTAATATGTAATATGTTTAATTCGTTTTGAAATTTTTCTCCGTGCCTTCTTCAACAAGGGGTTGGTGTGTCCGATGTGATACTGCTCACCAGAACACGTATAGGCTAAGAAATAGGCGCTGAAAGTTTGTTGTAGTATCCCTTTAAGTTAAAGACATTTTTTTTCTGAGCAAGATTCTGAGATCTAGGGTGCTATGTTGCGCTTTTTGGACTCCCAGGAGACTTGGAAGAGGGAAGTGACGTCAACGACTAGAGAAACGCAGATTGGATGTTGACAGAAGAAAACAAAATCAACATCCAATCTGCATTTGCTGCGTTGTTGACGTCACTTCCCTCTCCCTAGTCTCCTGGGAGTCCAAAAAGCGCAACATAGCCCCCCAGAATACAGCTCAATGGAAAATTGTGGTTCTTCCACATTTGTTTGCGTACTACTGCAGATGAATGTCAGTCAAATATGGATATAGTTGAAAAAAAAGAAGTAAGTAAATTTTGCAGTTTTACTGGTCACGTTGATGCAGGCCATTTGGCACTGCCTAGCAACGGACTTGAATTAATTACGAGCATCTGGGAATTTTTCACTTGCAACCGAAGTCTCAGTTAAACATTAAAGGCAGATTCACACAGCACCGGCCGCTTGCTTACATTGCATTATGTTACAGGAGCTTACGTCTGCTTACATCGAGAGTCATCGAGAAATCCGTGCTTCGTATGAAGTGTGGCAGCCAATTCAAGTAGTAACTTTACACGCGATGCATGGACGTTCCGGTGACTCATTACGTAACGTATGAATGGGCCTTTCCTATTGGCGACGTTTGCGATCGAAAGCGTCGCTGTGGTCGGCTTTCCAGGATTGGCCGAATGTTGACTATGACGTCAGCAAAGGTTTTCTCATCGACAGAAATAAGAGGAATGTGAGAGCTTTAATTTTGACGGTGTTGGCAGTGTTGCTGTCCGCAAGGTAATGACGTCACGAGAGGGAACCATAGGAGGGCGCCACCGAAACATCTCGCCTAGAGTTCCTGTATTCACCGATGTTTGTTTGCAAACAAGCTCGCTGCCGCCCACTATCGGCGGACCCCTGCGCGCTTCCGGTTTTCCTCTTCTTTTCCTCTTGTCACACATCCTTTTGTTATTTGTACTACGTTCTACAAAGCGCGCAGGTTCTTACAAACCTATTACAGGTACCTCTCCGAAGGAAAATCTTCTTTTCCGATCGCTGTGTGTTACTAACGAAGAAATAAATACACTACCGGAAGTCTACTGGGGCACCAAATACTGTGGCGCCCTCGTGGTACCAACTCCCACCGAATGCGGTGAATAGGCTCCCTACGGGTACAGTGTTCTAGAAAGTTGTAGTGGCAAGAGCGGCGGCCACCGCGTGAAGATTTCGCGCGTAGACGACACCGTAGCGCTGCTGTTCTGAGCCCTAGGAACTGTGGCAAGAGGCATGGAATAAAGAAGAACGAAGCGCCCGCGACACACGCGCTTCATGTCTACTTCGTTTCAGCTTCGGTCCAGACGCAGCCGATGCTACAAGCGCGAGCATGTGGTCCAGAACAGTGCTTGCACTGCACGAGCGCGCGTGCTTGGCAGGGATGCTGAAAGCCCGGAGCTCGCGCTTGTAGCTTTGGCTGCGTCTGGACTGAAGCTGAAACGAAGTATAGAGCCCAGCGGACATGGTCCGTCTCGTCCTTCCTATACTCCATTTCACCTTAAGGCTGGTTCACACATCTGCGTTGGTTGCGTTCGCATGCAACCGAAACGACCGTAACGACAAAGTCACCGGGACAAGCGTTCGCCGAACACAGCATGGCAAGTGATGCAAGGGGAAGCTTCGCGAAGCAATCCATGAGCCACGGTTGTTGCGGTGTTTTTGTCGTTACGGTCGTTTCGGTTGCATGCGAACGTAATCGTTGCAAGTGTGTGAACCAGCCTTTACGTTGAACCGCAGCGAAGGCTATAAGCGCGAGGTCGTAGCGTTGGCAGCTGCCCTTGGTGCACGAGATCCTTGTGCCGCCGAGATGTGCAGTAGAGCAAGGAGCTCGCGCTTGTAGCCTTTCCTGCGGTACGACACAAGGCGAAGCAGAGTATAGATATTGCTACAGGAACGTGCCCCCGTCAGCCTCGTCGTCTTCTTCGCTCATCGCACATCTGCCATCTGCCAGAAATTCTCCTAGGGCACAGAACTCCAGCGCCACTCGTGGCATCTACGTTGACCGTCTTCACGCGGCCCATTGTAAGCGGGCGCCGCTCGTGCCACTACACCCTCTAGAACACTGTACTACGGGAGCCAGAGTTGCGCGTTCATGCATGGCATGTGGATTCAGCTCCTCACGTGACTGAATTCGGCGAATAGCAGCGCCGCGCGTTCGAGGCGCGCGGCGCGCTCAAAAGCCGGGGAACGTACGCCGGGGCGCGTGCAACGTCTACTTTGCTGCACGACACTTGATACGGCTCCTCACGTGATCGGATCTCGGCGAATAGCGGCGAGGGCAGCACGCGGCACGTGGAATCAAACGCGCAACTCTGGCTCCCGTAAGGAGCGTATACAGGAACTCTAATCTCGCCGATAATAGTGAACTAGAGGAGGGATAGTGAGCTCAACGAGCACACACGGCAGCAGCACATCGTGTCGACGGCACGAGAGGGCGCCACTAAAGCATGGGCTGTTGTAGCTCATGCTTCGCATTGCACTTGCTGTGCTACTGGAGTTTTCGCTGTCGTTGTCGTCATTGTCGCCGAAATCGATTCGACATTGCACTTCATTCGACCTAAGCAACAGAAAACACGGGGAAAAGATCTGAACCGCAGCCAGTTGGCGTTGCCAAACCGCCAAGTCAAACCTGCTCGCCGAAGGCCCTCGGAACGCTCGGATCTTCCAGCCAATGCTATCGCAGCGCCACCCCATGCCCGTACATCAGGGACCTTTCCACGCTCGCCGCTTCACAGCAATGCATGGCGCGCGTCGGCGCCTGATCTCAGTACCCTGCTCACTGTAGCTTTGATACTGTACCTTTGCCACGGTGGAAGAAACACGCCGTGACCTTCGCACAGGCCGAGTGGGCTAGCGCACACAAGCTCGGAGCACGCGGAGCGAAAGCTCGCGCTGCAGAATTCATGATCCTGGGCAGGGTGTAAGATAGACAGGTGGGGAAACGAGAGCCAAATGAGCGACCGGATTGTGTCCCTTTCGGGTTTCTCTTTTTCTGTGGCGCCATCTATGTGGAGCACCGCGAACTCTCACTCCAGGTGGGCGACCGGTGGCGACCGGCTAAACCGACGGAGATTTTTTTTCTTCTCGCCGCAGCGCCATCTGTCGCAAATCGGGGGTACCCGCAAGCAGACGAGTACACAATCCGATCACGGCATTGCTGTAGGCCTCTATGGGCCGTTTCCCCACCTGTCTATCTTACACCCTGATCCTGGGTTCAATCCCCACCCCTGCCCTTTTCGATCTAGATGAGCATCGTACCGACATGCCGTCGTGACACACTACTGCGTGATGCACGCTAAAGACCTCAGGCCAGCGGTTGTACTGCACTGGCTAAATTTCTCATCTACAGCTGGAAGACTCGTCGTCCGTTGAGGCAGACCAATTTCTAGGCTGTATAAACATACACACACCCCATTTTGTTTTAGACAATTGTAGTGCCATTCAATGAGCTGCGCTTAACCCCCCTTCACACTGGAAGCGGATTCGCGTTCGCGAAGCGGTTGCGAACGCGGTTGTATAAAGATCTAGTACAATTGCACGCGCATTTGATGTCATCAAATGCGCGTGCAAATGTACTGAATCCTTATACAACCGCGTTCGCAACCGCTTTGCGAACGCGGATCCGCTTCCAGTGTGAATGAGCCCTTAGAGTATCGGCACTCTGTTCCCCGACATTGTTGTGGGCGCCGCCCTTTTTGGTGCTTGTGCAGAGCAGACGCAACTGCCGATCGTCATGATTCAAAAGTGCGACTTCCTCAGCCTTAGATTCGGTGGTAGGAAGCTCATGTAATATTGCTTTTCTCTGTCGCAAACTCTTTAAACATTTGTGGAGAACAGAAAAGCGTTTCCTGTGATTTCAGACCAACCTTCAGATAACTGGTAACCCTGATTTTAAGCCACAATATGGACAAGTGTCGTTACTCTGAAGCGTAGCTTATTTAGTGGCACTAGACAATAGACCGATCTCACCAGGCAGTTTCAGACTGTCGTTTGACTTCGTCACCGCTGCCGCAATGCATCGAGGGAACTTTAGTCTTTCTGCACGTGCGTAAACACCGCTGGAGCTCTGCGCGTGTGACAGAGCCGTGTATAGAGAGAGTTTGGTCAATGGGAGACGCGGGCAGAGCCGGGGCGTGCGGCATACTCGGAAAGAGGGCTTGGCATGCTCTCTTGACCAACCAGAAGCCGAAAGGAATCCCCTAGCGGTGGTAGCGAGAAACAGTTCTGATCAAAGGTATATGGTTTTAATAAGCGCGTAAGAGTGAAGTGTAGTAATTCTTTGTGATTGAAAATAGGGTGCACGTGTTGTTTTGATCATAATCATGCAGAAAGATGTAGGAAACGAATGCGTCGCTCCACTCTTTTTTGCTCGAACAGAGGGTGACCGCTCGGACGGCAGATTCCCGGCCCTCGGCACTTGGCGTACGAATTATGTCGATCGTTCCGCTAGTCGCGCTCTTCCACCATCATTTTTATGAGTGTGATTGAAACATCACGTGTACTATATTTTCAGTCAGCAAGAGTTACTCCAATGCAGTTATCAGGTTTGTTTCTCGCGACCACCGCCAGGGTATTATTTCAGGCTTCTAGTTGGTCACATTCGAATTTCTGAAGACGCCCTGGAACACGCCCAGCCCGCTTTCGGCCAATGGCGCCTCCTCATTTGTCTCATATACTTCCCAACGAATGGCCAAACGTTCTGCATATACGGCTCTGGCATGGAAGCACGAGACTGTACCTGGACTGTACAAGCCCTCGTATGCACGGCCATCATGCCTCCTGGGTAGCTAAACTCGTGGAGCAAAACATTCTTTGCTTTTTGACGTAGCGGGGGGAGTGACCAAAAGAACGCCGCAAAGTTTCCTCCTCCCTGCGCGCGCTCAACTTCGCAACTTTTGACGAAAAATCCCCCGCGATCCCTAGGCGGTGCACGAGAGCACGAGACAGCGCGGGGAGGCAAGCGTTCACGCCGCTCGCTGTACGTTGTCTTTGAGCTCTCTAGCGCCGACAATCCCGTCATGCCTCGCCCAGGCGATGAGCGAGAGCAGACGACGGAAGTTCGTCTGCTACGAGGCGGCATCTCACAGCGGAGCTGAAAGAAAAAGTTGGTATTCTGCTCGAAATCGCGTCCCGCGGGCCACAAACTCAAACGCGAGCTTGAATTGTAAGCCTCTGGTATTCCACGAAGGGAGGAATCAACGACCCGTGTTTTATTTGCAAAATTTGGGTCGCTTTGTTGCCGTACAGACGCTGAAACCTACCAGTGTGTAATGAAAGTCCCAGGACAAACACAGAGGCCGCAAGATCTCGCATCATCTGTGTGCAGGTGAAAAGTGGAACATTTTTTGACAAAGCTCCCACAGCAGAAACCTGTGACGCATTCACTCAGCGTCCGGGAAGGCTAAACATGGAGACGTTGCCCGAGGCTCAAGCACAGTCATATTTGAACGGCATCTATCTTGCCCCGTCGTATTCTGTTTGAGAAAGCTCTCGTTCTCAATGCCCTCGCCAGGGAAATAAAAAAAAGTCTTATGAAACGTATTGCTAGATGTTCCTAAGAACTAGATTTAAGCAGTATCCTTTCAGTGGTTCACTTATAATACTATGCTTAAAACGAAGCAAGCTTTTGCGCGTACAGTGCCATATATTTTCTCAAGTGTATGCTGTTTTGTAGTTAGCTGGCTTCGGAAACTTGCGCCGTCTGTAGATATCTCTGACAGCAGAGTTCCTTAATTGGAAATCATCGCAGATATAAGTGACACTTTGCAGCAACCAACGTTTATAGATAAATGATGGCAGCGACTGCGCTCCCGCATTCATACCCATCACGTCGAACAAAAAGGCGCTAGTTTCGGTTTGAGGTCGGTACTTTTCTACAACATCTATGGCGACAGCATCTGTCTGCACTAGGTGCATTCGGCAAGTTCGTCCGGGGTCTGTTCTCCGTGCAGCACTCCGCGGGTGCAATACCTTAGAACACTCACAGTGCAAGTCTGGATCGCGGATCGGTTGCCCGTCACTGGCCTAACCGACGGCCATTGCTTGACAACAGGCAATACGCCGCGTCCTGACTACTTCTCCCTTCGTTTTCGTCCTTGTTGTTTTGGCATATTACACCATGAGGCAATACAGGGAAGTCTAAGGGAGAAACACGCAAAAATAGGAAGCTTGTACGCGGTGCTCGAGGGCGAGTATTTTATGACGTGCTGCGATGATTATATCGGGTGCTTGTAGATCAACTAGACATTCGTCAAACGTTCGAACATTTATTTAAAACAAAAAAATGGGCCGGAGCACTACCGACTTTACTGACGTCGCTTGCTTTGGTTGCTAAATAAACGGCACGTTCAGCGACTGAACGGCACGCTCCGAGTTTCAATTTGTCACGGAAGCCCTTACAGCAGTTCAAAGAAAAAGCTTTCACCATGAAGTACTATGTACAAGCGGTTAAAAGGATGCGAATGTCCCCAGTAAAGGCCTTCCAACATCGTTTGCTGAGCTCCGATGACTTCGAGATCACGGATGACACCACAATAACTCTCGGTAGCCCTTGTCTCATTAAACACATCACAGATAACACCCAACAAAGTCGCATTCGACCCTCAACCACACAACGTTTATTTAAACAAGATTGGTATTCTAACGCGTTTAATATTCTTGCCCACAATATTAACTGGTTTTTGCGGAAACACGATAGAAGTGTCATGATCGAGAACAACCTACTAACGTAATAGAATTGAGTTTTCCCGTTTCTCCTATAGCATGCATTAGATCGTATCAAGCGATGGCTGCCGGTGGTGCCGCACGACCCCAGCAATACAGGCCTCTATCCGCGATCCAGCCTAAAAAGAGATCAGTGGTGCCAGTGCTATTAGACATAAATCGTGTATTTGCATCGATACACCCATACCTGCCGGATGTCGGCACGAGGCGCAAAATCGTACATCCGGCCAACATTGAAGCCGGTTTTCGGCCGAAGTTGCCTCGACACTCGCCAAGAAGCAACGTGTTGTTTCGGCGACTCATTTGTGTAAATTAATTTTTCAGTCATTTTATTGGGTCCCGGGCCACTGTGTACACCCCAAAAAAGGAATTTACAGTGGTAATTACACCTTGACGAGAAGGAGGCACGTAACCAGGATTTTGTTTTAGGGGGGGGGGGGGGGCGCCCATGACAAAGTGCTCTATGAGGGGGGAAAGGAGGCCCCAGCAAAATGAAAGATTTCGGGGGGGGGGGCTTTATGCCCCCCCCCCCCCCCTCTGGCTACGTGTCTGACGAGAAGGGGTATTGTAGTTTTACATCTTTATAAAAAGGCGTAGTGCATTATCACACGTTTTAAGAAACGTGTTTAAAAAATCACATTTTTAAAGGTGTGAGGTTTACATTTTTTTATAAGGTCTATTGCTACACTTATTAGGGGGTTAGTTATTGGACACCCCACTTACATGTATAAAGGTGTGAAAATGTTTAATTTGTATATACCTCTAACGGAAGAAAATCTCTTTCATGTGATTACATCGCGCGGCGATGAAACGATCTGTCGATGACACGTCGTTCGATGAACTGATTTGACCGCCAATGAGTGACGACTGCCAGTAAAATTTCGGGGAAATAATTCTGCCCGCTGCCGGGAGACTCGAACCTACCCAAGAATTATCCCGGTTCTTGTTTGTTTCCCAACATTCTGAATTGTAGCTTATTAGTACCTCTTCGGATATTGCAGGAAAAAAAAAACAAAAAAAAAAAACGATGGCAGCCGCAAAAACTCTGACAGCCCGGTTCACAGTCATGTGGGAGACTGACAGGTGCTCGTCAGTCGCCACCATGCCTTGAAAGCTACCGGTTTCGAAGAACCGGAGCGCGCAAAGAACTTGTGGTTCCACGGTCATGGTAGACGCGATTGTCCGCCGCCTCGAAGTCCGGGCGCCGAACAAAGCTCGTCGCAGAGTGAACGCACAACGGCGTTCGATAGCCGGTACTGTCGCCGAAAGTCGTGTCGGGGAGTTGAAAGGCGTCCCCGGTGGTCTCAGTAGCGACGCCGACGGTGGCGGAAGATAAGCTCGGCCGCAGCGTGGCACCGCCATGTTGACAAAGTCTAACTTCGCCTCGATCCGAAGCGAAGATCTCGAGCTCAAACCACGGCTCTCGCAAAGTTCGGAAACGTCACTTTGACGTCAGCGACAACTTCGACAAACGAGGTTTCTTTTTTACACAAACTTCGGAGGGATTCTGAGCGTCAGCGGGTCGCCTAGGGACAATCTGTAAAGCATTACTTTTAGCTTGGCGTAGGGATGTAGAGACAAATGGGCGCTACGTCATCGGCGAAGCCGTTCAATCAGCGGGCTCCTCGCGCCCCTCACGCGCCGCACGCGCTCCTCGATGAACTTTGCTACATTCTGCCTCTCTCAAAGAAATGAGCGTTCGAATGATTGACACCTCGCTCGGCGCGACGTCAGCGTCGCGAGAGTCCAATTAGCGCGTTCCGCAACTTTCGGGCACAAAGTTGTGCTCCACGAGTTTAGCTACCCTGGGAACTAATGTTATGGCGGTGTCACGCACGCACCGAACGCTTAGTTACGGCTCTGCGCTTAGTGAGATCGGTCTATTGCAAGCATGGTGCACCATGCGCGCAAGCACGTGCAACGTGCGCGTGAACGTAGCTTTGGCAAACTTGCAATCGCACGGGTGTGCCGCACGAGTAGAGACGTGGCGGCGGCTAGTGCCACTAAATAAGCTAAGCACGTGGAGCACGTGATTGCACCACGCGTAGCGTCACACGTTTCACGTGAGCGCTGTGGGTGTGAAATTCCCGCGCGAGGTCATGTGGCTGTGACGACATAACCCTATCGACCAATCAAGATATTTCAGTCACGCCACCGACATCGGCTCTTCTGCGACACGAGGTTCTCAACGCTATCGCGTTACAAAACGATTTGGGCGGAAAATTGGTTGAGATGCCATCCCTCAAGCAAAAGCGCGTCTCTGTATGAAAGTACTCTCATATTCACGCATTCTGTTTAAATTGTAGCAAGATAAAAAAAAGCGTACACACGTTTGTATCTTTGACTGCTATAAAAACAATTTACTACATGACTGACCAAGCAAATTGTCAAAATTAAAATTACGCTAAGCACAACCAGAGCAGCAACGGAACAGTGTCATGCCGAAGACAGGTGAGATAAGCTTAATTTCACAACACTTTTTTTTTTTTTTTTTGCGAGGGTTTTAATAGGTTTGCTTAGACTCACTGAATAGGTCACTAAATAGAGTCACCGAATAGACTCAGTATTCTGGGACACAGGGTTCGCGGAAACATGTTCGTGATGCACGGGAAACGTCAACAAATGCGTACCGGAAGTGGACGATACGGCGTCCACACCCGGAGAACTGAGTGATCCAGGCCTTGGAACTAATTGCTTTTATGAAGGAGAGCAGTGATTTGGAAGATATGGGAAATTGAGTGGCATTGTATGCGATAAAAGTTATAAACGTGCATACCTTTCCCCTCGTGGTAGTCGTAGCTTTTGCATGTAGGCTATGTATTGATAGTGTGCGCAAGAAAAGGGGCAAACAACGAAAACATTTCGGGAGAGTTCTGATTCCCCTTCCCCATTGCGTCCCTGAAAGACATTTCATAGCAACGCTCGCACACACTACGTTTCTGATCAAAATCTCGCCTGGAGTTATGCTCGTAAAATATGCTTTATTATGTACTATTTTATATGCATAACTAACTTCGTGCTGGTACGCTCAAGTCGCGTTATGTGGCTGAATATTTGCGCCACGCCAACGACGTACTTTCAGTGTTTCTATTTTGTTATGTTTCGTTGTTTTTGTGCCAGTTTACATGGTTCGTCACTCTGATGGTTATATAAGAGCAGGATTCCGCACTAAGTGTTAACGCGCGGGTTTTAGTGTGTTAACCATGTCTCCTTTATCCTCTCCCTTTCCGCCGTCTTTCATCTCCCCATCCCCTTTCCCAACAGAGACTACTCAACCGAGGCAGGCTGCCTTTGTAAACCTTCCCGCTTTACCCTCTTGCTGTAGTATTCTTCTTCGCCCACGAAATGGCCGTCCCCGTCAGCCTGTCCACGAGGCGCAGCCCAGACACCGGAGCGAGCAGCCCAGAGCCGGCAGACTCCGTCGGGCGTGAAAAACCCTGACCGCAGAACACATCAACTCGGGCAGCGAGGGGCGAATGGCTTCGAGACCATCCGACCGCGTCGAACAACCGACGGGCTAGGTGCGGTCGGTTCCTTTTTTCTTGCCTCGCGTTCGTCGGGTGCATCTTGGATGGCCATCTTTGTTTAAGCCGGTGGAGAGGACCGAGACACGGGATGATTCAAAGGATCGAAAAAACAAAGCAAAAAGAGGGTGTGCCTGCCACCGAGGGGCAGCAACGGGCCGCTGGAAACCCGAGCGAACGAGTCAATTTGGTGCAGCCCGACTGCCCTGTCATAACTGTCTTGATGGAGTATCCGGGCTAATGGTTGAGACGCCTCTTCGGGCAGGCCCCTCGAGCAGTTTCTCGCGCGGCCGGATTAGCGGCGGCCCACTGCTGCTCGCGTAACATGGGCAGGAATGTAATCATCCACAAGAGGTTCCAGCGACGCATTCGTCGCCGTCGAATCCCCCGTAATGAGAAGTGTCGTCTCATCTCCTCGGGGAGCGGACGCTTCGTTGTGTGTATGTTTGCGGCACTTGGACGGACGGAAGAGCGCGGATCGGACAGCAAGGACACGGCGGCGCCGCGATAAGCGATGATTGAAATCGATGCATGTTTTTGGTTCTCTTTGGCCGGCCTTTCTGGAGCCGCACGATTTTAAATTAGCTCGTTAAATACGCATGCTTGAGGAAGCGTTGTATCCAGCTCGCCGATTATCTGGAAGAAAACGACGCACGCAAACATTTGTACGAATTATGTTGAACGTGTTCGCGGACAAATTAATCATCGATGTGAAAAAATGTTTTTATACTGGAAATATACGATAGTCTCAACAAAAGTAACTTACTATTGTTCCCACTAGTGATCGTAAAGTTGTGGACCCGATCTTACGTCCGAAGAGTTAAGGGTAATTTCATAATTAAACCCATCAGAAATAATTTAAACAAGTAATATATTCCTTTTCTTTTTCTTGTTACGTTTGTTAAAAATACCGATTGTATGTTTCTGTAAACCGTTTCTTCGGGGAAGCGATGGGTTACATAACACCAATCGAAACGAGAGCAGAAAGTGTAAAAGAGCGTGTGACAAATGTGTTAAATTTACTTTCAGATATATGCCCTTATAAGTGCACGACGATAGGGGCGATGCTATAACCCGTGATGAACAGTGCAATACCAGTCGTACTCGGCGTTGCGATGTCAACCCGAGAATGTCTAGCGTGGTGTAACGCGTCACCCCACCGTGGAAAGAGCACAACAACGGTGGGGAATGTGTTTTCAAGGCAAAGCAACCTTTTAAAAATAACGTGCAAAGTCATTAATTTCTTATACTCAGCCTAATCGTCAACAACCAATCATTTTGCAATCAGTATCATTAATGAGCCGACACATTTTATGCAGGTTTGAGTTCGTTAATTTCGGCACGCCCAAAAACATTTAAATAAAATTTAAAAATAAAACAACTGCTGAGGCATGCCTTCTGTTGCGAAGAAAAAAAAAAAACAAAAAAACAGATGGTTGCCTCTACGAAGACGTCAACACCTTTGCTGTGGCCTCCGACCAGCACATCCTCGATCTTCTGGGCCCGATATGCTTGAACGAGCCTTACACTTAGGGCTCCTCCAAGTTGCGCGCGGGCCTTCCCCAGTCCCTCCCCTACCCACGAGGAGGTCGAGACCCAGAGGTCCCGGGCTTCCGGCAGCGTTCGGGCCCCGAGGCGGGGAGGACAGGCCCCCGAATTTCGATGGCCCCGACCTTGATGGATCGTCGAGCCGTCGGCCGGCGATGAAGATGTATGCTCCGGACCTCAACTTTCCGTGGAAGCTCGCCACATCCTTTGGGGTATGTGCCGCTTGGCAGGAGGTCGAGAGGAAGCTGCTATACATCTTTGTTTTCTGTCCGATGCCCGTGCTTCTTGGAAGGGGCGACCCCTTGAGTTGTACGTGTTGACGTAACGAGCAATTGCGGTGATGATACGGGTGTGCCCTCGTGCTTCGGAGGGAAAAAACGCACCCTACCACAGATGCCGAACAATTTCCTTCGGTCCGTTTACCTCACTAGTAATAACTGCGATCACGTTAACCCGTCAAACTGCACTTCCAAATTTCAGCCTGGCTGGTGGTTTGTCTCCGGCGTGTAAGCACCCAAGAGTCGGCGGCAGTCGGTGCTAAACTTTATGACCAGGCTTTTCACGACGAAAAATACTATTCACAATTTCGCGCAATAGCGTTCGAACAAGTTACTGCGGTGCGGGGACTTACATGGATTGCACTGACGTAAGATCAGCGGCCATTCTGCTGGCCTTGCTCCTGATCGCGTACCTTAGGCGGCGGACATTTCTCACCATAGGATGCGTGTTTCTCTGCAGGAAAAAGGGACAATGACAACCAGCATGATGCGATGACGTCACGTGCAAGCTATTTCAACGTCACCAGATTAGCTCAGTTAGGGAACTGCCCATAGAGGCTACTTGCACGAGCAGTAAACCAAAAAAATCCCCAAAAAACGGTCGCGCGCAGTCGCGCGTCGTTCGACGCGCCACCGTTTTAGAAGTGGGGGTAGCTGCAATGGTAACTGCTGCGTATTCTGCGGAATACGCTTACATCACTGCGTACTTACATCACTTATTTCGAGTAACGTGTAACATAGTTACGTTACTCCTTACATCTCCTTCACGAAACATAGAAATATTACACTTCAATTTTTGTTTTTGTTTTTCAGGTGTTAAGTTATATAAAGTTCTAATTTTGTGCGTTTTTCTTGGCGTTTTTTTTTTTGTGAGTATTTTGGTGGAACCGCAAGATTTTTTATTTTCAGTTTCTGGATGGACAAACGTTTTTCTAAAATATGCCATTATGCATACCATGTAATGTAAAAAGAGTAAAACGTGTTAATTTATAACTAAAAAAGTAACACAAAAGTAGTGTCCGTTACCTTTTGTCGGTGACGATAACGGTAACGCTTTCCTTTTTTGTTTTGCGAGTAAAGAATAGCGTATTTCTTTACTTTTTTCGTTAACGCCTATACTACACTGGAAATACGCATGTTTTGAAGCACAGTTCTTAGATGTCGTCTCACCGCACTTTATAGAACACACAGTTTTGAGACTAACATCTAGATGGCACTTCAAACGACGGAATGCAGACTGAAGGGAGTGAGGAGGAGTACCCTCCTTCTGGCGAGTTTCACAACTGAAATATTCTAGTAACGTTGGCCATGTATATGACCTCGAGTCACACATTTCTGAGACCGATTTCACCAAGCGTTCGGCGCATGCGTGACGCTGCCATCATTTTACTATACAAGTGGCAAAGGGCAGTGCACAAGACGGTTCGCAGCGTCTGGTGCTCTACACCAGTGCTCTACACGCACAAAGAAGCAGCGAAGTTGCACGTCGCACGTGCAGGAAGACTCAAGACACTAAAGTTCCACCGATGCATCGCGGCAGCGGCGGCGTGGCCAAACTGGCTGGTGGGAGCATGCCCTCCGGCATTCTTGGCGTGCAGAGCTCTCCCTCGGCCCTTCAAAATGTTCGGCTGCCCAGCAGAAGGAGCATATAGAGGGTACGATGTTTAGAGCGCATGCTCGGACGAGTTCACATTAACAGGCTGCTAACAAGGGCAATCTTGATGGTGGAATGCACGTTGCAAAACAACTGTAGAAGCATCAGCACGCGCTCAGCAGTCGCGCACACAGCTATGGCCGCCAGTGAATATTCTCTGTACACCTATTGCTATATTACCCGAGCACCATACGCGCAGGCCTTCCCCGTATAAAAAAGTCGAAGTAAATAACCATAATAAAGTGTTGACGAACGCGCGTGCAAGATGCAATTTGTTCTAGGCTTTTGCTTTAGAAATGTTACTACTGCTGAGGACAACACGTGCGGCGCATGGAACACCAATCCCTGCGTTCTGTTTGACGCTTGGGTTAGCGGCGAGATGTTTTGATGGCGCCTCTGTGGTTCCCTCTCGTGACGTCATTACCTCGCGAACAGCAAATTCAATGGTGTTTGTAATGGGCATGTTATAAGATTGAAATCATTTCGCTCTTAAAGCAACACAGCCAACACCGCCAAACTTGAAGTTCTTCCATTCCTCTTATTTCCGTCAAAAAGAAATCCTTTAATGACGTCATAGTCAGCACTTTGCCAATCGTGGAAGGCCGATCAGAGCGACGCTTTCGATCACACACGTCGCCAATAGACCGATCTCACCAGCTAGTTTGAGTACGCCACCGCTGCCGACATGCATCGTGGGAGCTGTAGTCTTTCTGCACGCGCGACAACCCTGCTGGAGGTCTGCGCGAGCAGAGCACGAGGCGGCATGAGCTGGCTCGGGAACTGGCATCTGCCTGCTCAGAACTACAGTTATGGCGGCGTCACGCATGCGTGGAAGGCTTGGTGAGATCGGTCTATTGGCGACATGGGCGATCGAAAGCGTCACTGTGGTAGCCCTACCACGATTGGTCGAATGCTGACCATGACGTAAACAAAAATTTTATCATCGACGAAAATAAGAGTAATGTAAGAACTTCAATTTTGACGGTGCGTTGGCAGGGTTGGTTTCAGAGCGCAATGATTCCAAGCTTTCACCCTGCCGACAACGGAAACCATCGAACTTTTTGTTTACAAGGTAATTGACCCCGAAAGTGACTACGTCACAACATGGCGTCTGGGTCCAAACCACGGTAAACAAACTGTTGCTAGGGACGTTGCTATGAACTAATGCATGGGGACTCCACATGAGGCTAGATTTTTGCTTACAAGTAAGCAAATAATTTTTCGTAAGCAACCTAACTTCTTGATATATAATTATAAGGATGTTCTTATCGTCTCAGTGTCGTATTGCAACGATAAAAGCCATTCCTGAAGTATTACACTCCGCTTTGCTTTGGTAGCAGACGACACGATAGATTTGCTGGCCTCCGTTGCAGCGGGCGTCTTCACTGAATCGCGTTGGTAAACGAGCGACAAAACAAATGCATCGCCATGGCCGTGGCCTCCACAATGTGCGTTTTTTTCTGTTTTTTTTTCTTGTACTAAATACTAAATTAAAAATCTATTCCGAACAGGAGAACATATAAAGAGCACAATAAAAAAACATCACTGAAGGTAGATATATAAGCATAAACAAAATAACCATATAGCGCATGGACACAGGCATACTTCTCAACGCTGTTTTACCACGTAAGACTACTGCAAGTTTGAGCTGGATTTTACTCTCACTACTACTTGAACGCAACTAATTTATTAATATTATAGTAATATTATATAAATATGGGGCCATATTTTAAGACATTATGACCGAACAGAGTATAGGTTTTACGTGCTCTCGGTTGGTTTGGCCTTTTTTTTTTACATAAGGCAACTGTCCGCCAGTGCTACATGTACTCACTTTACGTTTTTTATCCAGTTCTTTCGCAATTTGGGGTCTTGCGGAAATATGAAAAAACTGCGATAATTTTTCTTCACGCGATGGGTACAACCAGGTACGAAGCACCGTCCAATAGCGCCAGTCCACAAACAAACTTTGGGATCTCAACCGATCGCCTGAAGTGCTTTTTTCACGGGTGCAATGCGATCTTTTAGCAGACGATCATCTCGATCGACGCCCGGACTTTCGATAAACCATATTTTGCATCACACGCACCCCACTATAAATTCTTATAATTGTCTGAAACTCATTATATTTGAAACAAATTCAATATCAGAATATCGTCTTTATTCACACGATTCAAATGACGGCGCCGGCTTGGCCGGCCGGCGCGTGGCAGACGGCATATTTCTTGCATTCGTCGTCTGCTGCAGGCGTCTTGAGGACTGGAAGTTGCAGTCTTAAATATTTCAGAAACAAGCGATTACCGGCACACTTCTGTCGAAACATGTATGACATCCAAAATTTATATATCTGTGATTTTCATAAGTTTAAATCCTACTCCTGATTTTTTGAACGGTCGGGTTTTCGTAGCGAAACCTAGCCACGTGTATTTGTCCATAACAACGACCCTAGCAAGGGTTTGTTTGGACCCATGACGTCACACTTACGGAGTCAATTACGTCAGGTGAGGGAACCATAGGAGGGCGCTACCTAAACATCTCGTCTCCAGAACTCCGCAGCGCTATGTTTTTACAGAGCCCGCATCAGCACCTCAAGGTTCAAATGTGTGCACGCGGCAGGGAGATTGTATTTTCGTTAACATTGCGAAGGCTGGGGGGCGTGTGAGCGCGTTAAGACGCGATTCAACTGCCAAAGAATCTCGGAGGTCATGATGAGATCATTCTTTTCAAGGAGTAGCTTGGCACACAGATGTTCCTGTGACTCGCGGTCGTTACTCAATTTAAGTCCTTACAACTTAGTCAAGCGGTAACATTTTATAGGCCTTTAAGGCCCAGTCACATAGTGGCGTTTGTCTGCGTTCCACTACGGGATACCACTGCGCGTCACAGGCGCATCCTTGCTCTATATGTTGAATAACAAGCTACTCTATCTATCGGTTGACCCGTTTTAAACATTTCATACAAAGCAAGAATGCCCTGGTGACTCCTGGTCGTATATGGAAGTCTCTGCAACGTAGTCATACGGTCAAGGGGTACGGTGTGTGAATGTGTCCTGCGCTGAGTTATGACCACTAGTCACCGAAACATCCGTGTTCTGCATACGCCGCATGGTAACCAGTTCAAGGAGTAGCTTTGCACACCACGTACGAAGCACAAATGTGCAGATGACTCATTACTCGACAACGTTACTCGTCGTAACGTTGTCAAACGCAAACACATATGTGCCTATGGGTCGTCCTGTAGTGTGGTGGTATTTTATTTGTCGTAACATAGACAAACTTAGTAAGACGTAACTTTGTCCATGGATAGTGTTAGCAGGGTGGTGGTATTAAATTATGTTTTGGCGCGACATTTCTTTTACTTCATTGGTCCGGAGCACATGAAACGGCATCTCTATGCTCGAACTCATGCTTTGGCACAATATATTTTGGACCCATATGTCTTCAAAACCCAAACCCACCTGCATACATTGATTACCCCCTTAGCGGAGCAATCATTGGATTACAAGGAACATCTACCAGGTTAACAAGACGTATTGTTAGGTAAGTTGATGCGTGATGATCGGGGAACTTGTAAACACAAACAGAAGCGGATACAAAGAAAGGACGTGTCTATGTCCCCTTCTTTGTCTCCGTCTTTGTTTGCGCTTAAATATCTCCCAAAACCAAGCTGTTAGCAAAAAAAAAAAAAATGACACCCATACAAAAATTTTAAACCTACACAGATAGCTCACTGCATCGAGGCAAAGGCCGCCTTTGTCAGCAATGAAAATTCAATAGAGGGGCTAATTAGATAAAATGGTTTTATTAACGTCGGCTGAAATGGAGGCTATCATATTTTCAACGGTTGTGTAAATTACAAAGAGAGCAATAACCACTGGTTGTCGTGATAACCATTTCTCGCGCATCTCTCAGTATAAACTTGCAACTCCAGGATCTCGTGACGAACGGGTTGGAACAATCTTACTATTACCACCGCAACTAAAAATCCTCGAAAAAAAAAAAAAAAGCTTTGCAGGGTAGTTCTTTCTGGTCGGTTCCCATATCAGAGTACCCGAAAACGCTGAAGCTGACCAACTAGCTAGACAAGAGCATAATAAAGTTGCTGAATTCGAAATCCCCTAAACTTTAAGGACTCGCTTCGCCTTCTCAAGACGCACATCGACGATCTTCGACATCGACGATCTCGCTTCATCTATCCGAACGGCATATCAGCCCTGCATCATCCGTACAAATAACATCTTTCAAACGCGTTGAACCACCATTTTACTAAATATTTACCACATAAAATAGGTGTTGCAGGGAGCCCACTGTGTACAACATTCAACGAAGAAACGCTTTATAATCCGATCCTTCATTGTGATAACTATGATGTGCTGCGAGGTAATTGTTTTTTTTTTTTACAAGCTCACAACATTTGGCATTACAGCAGCGAAAACAAGCGACGTTATATTTCACCCTGATTCAGTAGCGGACATCGTACATTTCAGCGACTTTTTTTCAACTTCCTGACCTCTTTACGGTTTTTCACGCTGGTGCATCCTGCGGGAATCAAATGACTGCCCTGTCGGAGCTAAGCTGGCGCATCTATGTGTGTGTGTGTGTGTGTGTGTGTGTGTGTGTGTGTTCCTATGTGTGTATGTGTGTGTGCGCGTGCGTCCGTGTTCTTGTTTTATATATTCGCCACTCTGTCATCCTAACTGCCATTCCAAATTGCCTGCTTTTTGCTTTCCTCATTTCCTCTCTCTACTGTTTCTCCGTTTTTCTTTCTGGAAGAGCCAGTTCTGTAACCCCTGCAATAACAACATCTCCATCACCTTTGCGACCCACCCCCTTCTTAGCTTTAGCTTGTGTATCGCCTGCAATTTGAACCATGCCATCTTTTCTCCCGTGATCGCGGGCTGTCCGTATCGGCATACTATAAAAAGTGACACTGAAGAAGAGCGTCGAAACAGTGTGGGAACACCATTCCACCTTGGACATAAAGCTGCATATTTTTGTCTTAATTTTCGCCTCCCATCATCCGACACCTGCTATGGAATCCCCGAGACTCCGGCGTTTCTCTCGATATACCTCTCCGCCCCGCGGACATGCATTAATTTACCTCTACATCGAAACACCGTTTCGGGTAGGTCTCAGACTGGGTACCAAGGTCCGAGGCGCGCCATCGTCCGTCCTCGGGTATTTTTGTCCCGTTCTTTTTTCCTTCGTGTTTGCTGTTCGTAATAAGGACTTCAAAACAAATTCCACGAAAAAGAAAGAAAGGCGAGAGTGGTTGCTGCTGCCGCTGCGTTGGTGGCTTTTGCTACTGGGTGAGGGTTTGCAGTATGTTTGCGTGCGAACGTTTGGAAGAGACGTGTCAAAGCCTCTCCAGAAATCCGGGACGTCTACGAACTCCGTCGGCGACGCCTCGCCGGAGCCTTGGCCGCAGACTTGCCATTGGACAGGCAGGCCACGTCTGGCGCGGGGACCCTCCTGCCGCCGCCGACATTAAAGTCCACTTGGAAAGCACGATCTTATCACTGCGCAGCACGCAATACGCGCTCGCAACGGCCGCTCGTGAGGCTCTGTGAAGAAAGGGGCGCTGTCATGGCCTCCCCTCCTTTCTCTTTCTCTCTCTCTCTTTCTCACCTCTCTCCTATTTCCCTGCACCACACTTCCTCCGTTCTTTCTTCCTTTCCTGAAACCAAGTTTCATCTCGCACGGTCTCATTCCTTCGCGCGTGCACTTTTCGCGTTTTCTCTTTTCGAGCGAGTTTCTGGGTTCCCGGGCAATAATTTTTTTGTTTTCTATTAGATTTTTTTTTTTTTTTGTTTTTGTGAATCGTCAAAGTTAGTGCTGTTTTTTTATATCTGGTCCCCCCTCTCCTTCTCGGTTCCAGCCGTAAATTCGAGAGATCTATCGATGCCCCGAACCGATTCGCTTCGCCGTCTGTGTTGTATCCCGTTCGGCTAATCGACCGTAACAGCGTTCGCAGCGGTACTATGCATCCACATGGCGCCGGCTTTAAGGGATACTTAATCTTCTCCTTTTTCGCACACCGGGACAGAGAGAAAGAGAAGAATGACATTAAAGTTAACGGCCTCGGCTTTTCCCTTTGGCCACTCTCCCACTCGAACAGGGGTAAACTCTGCGTGTAAGCACCGGAATCGTGTATCTAGCAAATATATTCGCTCGTGTTCACGGTTTTTTCTAGTTGACGACTATCCTCTAGTAAAAAAAAAAAAGGGTACGAGCGCACAAGACAAAAAAGTTTGTTTAACCGAAGGCACGAAACTGCAAGTGATTGGGGCACAATGCCCGCATTCAGGTGAAGAAACGAGCTGCTAATATCATGATCGTTTAGTTGCAGAGAACGGAAACACGTTAAGAATAATCGCCCGGGAAGTGAGTAGCATTCTAGCATTTCATTTCTCATTGCAGAGCTCATATACTTTCATAAAAAGAGGAACTGTTGTGTAAACAAAAAAGCGAAAAAAGAATTATTTTGAACTAAACAAGAAATATAAAGGGACAAATACAGAAACTGTCATATCTTTCAAGATCTCGAAATGTCTGTCGTAGTCCGTTTGTTTTTTGTGTTTTTCTATAGAATTCTACAGAAACAAACGCAATCAAACTAATGAAAATTGATTTTCAAGTGCTCAATTCTTTTTCTTTTTATTGCCAGCAATTGCAATATCTATTATCTGGTTCCTTCGTTTGGTGCCCTTTGAGAAGATGAAAGTGTAAATTTGGACCAAGAGAAAATGCCGGGAAGTGGAAATAAGATGATAAAGTGTAACATCCCAGCTCGCGAAGGATCGCAGTTCTAACCAGGGACAGTCTGACGAAATGGACAAACCAGCACACACTCTTCTTTGTTTTGCTTTATGTTCTAACCGTCAATTTGTTTTTCACATTTGACTGCCCGGGATGCTGAGGTGACAGATTTTTGTCTCGCGCTGGTGCTATATTTTGGACACCGCTGACGGGTGGGCATGTAGCAATACCAAATAGTCAAAAGTTATTACTACAGCTGTACAGCTAGTATACAATGTGCAAAAGTGAAACTTGACACACAGCGCGCGACATAAGTTTCTTGGATCACCTCGCATTGCTAAACACAGGTATAAACATTGATCTAAACGAAACTTTAGTCTGGCGTTGTTTAGTGAGCATTGAAAAGGACCAAAGCGACATCAGGGTGGCGGATTTCTGTAATTTAGGTCTACCACAAGCGATAATACATGGTGGATCAAAAAAAGCTCGAGGTACACCTGAGCATTTCTTATAAGTTGTGAAGCGAAAGCATGCAAGCCGCTTTGTCGTGTGCTGCGTACTAGCGCGCGCGCGCTTCGGGATCTCGGAGGCCACGGCACAGCGGCCAATGGGAGCCCCGTCGACGTGCGCCAGCCGATGGAACCGAAGGCGAATCCCGGAAACTAGAAGCCGATTTCGCGCTTCAAACTGACTCCGTCAGCTCGCTCCATGAGACAGTTAATGCTTTCGCATTAAAACAAAATGTTCAGCAAAACAGATTTTGTTTGGTAAACCTTGAAGGGATTGTTTTCAAATAAATAATATTGTTTTCAAATAAATATATCATTGCAGTTTTCAAGTAAAATAAGCTTGAAAGGGATCGCGCCACTTGTTCTGAAATCATACGACTTAAAAATGTCCCATAAAAAAATGCGTTTCAGCGAACATTCATGCGTTGCAGATATAGAATCGCTGAGAATGTTTCTTTCGTAAAACTAAACTCAGTGAATTTAACAGCTAAACTCGTAAATATGGCTTCCATGGAGTGCATTTTTACTGAACGAATTCAAGTCACTTATTTTCTTAACAAATTATGCGGTTCCTTTCAAGTTTGGTTTATTGAAAACAATTGCCGCCATGTGTTAATCTGAAGAAGTAAAAGTTTGTGTAAAGAGTTGCATGGACATTTTTTTTCGTCCATATTTAAACGAAACTAAATTGAAGGAAACCTGTCAACTTACTCAAGGGCTATGCAATTAAGAAATTTGAAGATCAACTCTTAGCCGTCATTCATGCCTTAAAAAAAATTACAAATAATATTTTTATTACAGGTTAGAACACTGCACACATGAACATACATCATCTCACCCTACTCATGTGAATGCTCCAATGTGAATGTACATTCTTTTTAAAAACTGTAGAAACTGTCCCGATCTACACACATATACAGTGATGTCTCGTTAATATGGACACATCTGTTCCCCCAAGAAATCATCCACATCAGTTTCATAATAACGAGACAAAAATGCATGTATTTCCTCAGTTTGTCCCCGAAAATAGTGTCTACATAGCAGGGTATCCATATTAACGGGGTTCATATAAACGAGACATGACTGTACAGGGAGTTCCCGAGAAAAGAGAACCTTGTTTTTGGTCCAGGTAAATAAATTGTGCATCGCAGGAAGTCAGAAATTTGTAAGAATGTGACCCTATATAGCGGTTGGGATAGAACCCGAAAGTATGAGAACTTTGCGTTACCCTGATAAAAAAAAAATAATTGATAAAAACAAAATTTTTTTATGCGCCGACATTCACCTAACCCTAATATCGTCAAAACAGCAAATGACACTGTGGGCGGATGTGTAATCTATTTCAGTGAAAAAAAAAAAAAAAGCTTTTCAGCACGAAAGAGGATATTGTTTTCTTTCTTGCTGACAAGTTTCTTTTCACTGAAATAGATACTACAGATGTCAACAGTGTTATTGTTTAATTTGACAATATTCGGCTTTGGTGGACGTCGGCTCATAGAGAAATTTCGTTTTTCTCAATTACCTTTTGATCCAGGTGACGTCATGTTCTCAAACTTTTGCGTTCTATCTTTAAGGCTAGCGTCACATTCTCACAAAGTTTGATCTTTCTGCGATGCATAGTTTGTTTACCCGAGCCGAAAAACACGGTTCGCGTTTCTCGGAAACTCCCCGTACATAAGGCGTATACGGGATTTGTACACAGCTATATTTAGCCCTTAAAAGGACCATGAAACGATTTTGAAATCGAATTTCATTCACCGCACGTCGCTGAAAAGAAGCCCAAACACCCAAAAAGAGAGAGCAAAAAGATTCTTCGCTATAGAACTTTTAAAAGAATACCGGACTCTTTTACACCTTCTTTCCTTCGAAAGCTATCTGCCTTTTCATTGCGATGCATCCGCGGAACCGCCGCACGTCAAGCCTACCTCACCAGCAGCACGATCATAAACAATAAATAGCCGGCGAATGTTTCCTAAGAGTTTTGTTAAATAATATTCAGATCTACATTTTGTAGCATAATTAGAGATGTGACGAAGATTGCCGGATTTGATAATGCTCAGAGCCGTTTATACTGAAAGAGTTTGGAAGGAGATTTTGACAGCCTGGTCAACCACAACAGCGTAGTCTGACAACCGGGGGATGACTACTTCCGTCCGCCATTTTGTGGCTCTGACTCATAGCAACTCTATGCGATTTCTCAGGAATGAACAAGACAAAGAAGTAACGCCATTTTATGTTATCGCGAAATTCACTGGTTTTAACGGGCAACAAGCTCCGCCCATTGGCCAAACTCTCTCAGTATAAACGGCTCTGATATGATGTATGTATGTATGTATTTATGCGGCGCTTGCACTTTGCAACGAGCGTCTGCAAAACAGACACGCCATCTATCGTGGGGTAAACGAAGCAAAAGAAAGACCCGACTGCGCCTGCGCAGTCAACCCACGAGCGTCGTCTGCTGGGCGGGTTTGCTCCTGGTCACGCTTTCTTCGCAGACTTTCGTTTTCTGGCTGCTCCAGTAGTGTTTACAATTGTTTGTGATCGATCGCTCGGTTTCTATGCCGAAAGGCTGATGTGTACCGAAGTGCCCGAATTACAGTTTCTGCAGTTCGGTGGTTAAAAAAAAAACCGTTGCAGTTTCACCGCTTGCCACTCGATGAACGACGTCGAAGCACTTGGTGCAGGCTCATCGGTTTGAGGGACCCACGGTATAAGGTCATTCGTGTATGCTCGTAACATTTTGACACCGAGCGTGATTACAGCCACATTCACAGTGTTCTCGGCGAATGCGGGCAGGTTCCGAAAGCCCTCCGCCGATTCCGATGAAGAACTGGAATCTTCGTCGGCGCGTACCGTCGTACGAGACTAGTCCCATGCTGTCGCTGTAGCGCAACATATCAATTGAATTTCGCTCAGCTGCGATATGTCCATGGCTATCGCGGTGATGAGAGACGCTGATTCAGAAAATATGTCGGTGGCATCAGCGCCGTCAGCGCAGTAAAACCTACCGGCACACCGCCAACTCGCCGCCGCCAACACTCCCATTCTCCTACTGCCGAGAGAACTTCCGGTTCCGAGGCCGGCGGACATCACGACCGTCAAAATTACGCCGCAGCTTGTTTTGCGGTTGGTTGGAAATTAAGAAAAAGTCGATATTTCATTAATTTTTTGTGTAGAAGTTAATAAACCGAAACGAAAACGGATGCCTGTTCGGCGTTCAGTGAACATTGACGGTTTAATGTAAAAGTTATTTGGCAAAAGTAAAAAGGTAATTTCATGGTCTTTTTAATTCATTTGAAATAAATCCATTTTATGAGCGCTGTAAAATGTAGACAGTATCAATTAGTAAAAAAAAAAAAAAAGACTGAATTGAGACAAGAGAAATAAAACTTGACCTCTGGAAAACTCTTGTTTGTCCATTTTCGGCTTCTTTTAAACGTTTACATTGGGTCTCAATGTGCTGGAGTGACTTAATAAATTGTGATAGAGTCGTTTCACGGAAATAGTTTGGTAAAGGAACGAAAACTGGTTGGAGGTACTCGGAAAAGGAATATTCTGGCCAGCCTCAGACTGATGGTATAAACGATGCACGGAAATACATATACGTAGGGGGGCAGAAGCGTGTAGCAAAACATTAACCTCCCTTCTCAAGCTACCCAACTAATTCCTTTTTAATGACTTCTTGGGGTATATCGCAGTCGATTGTTTCGTTGAATTCCAAAGAAAAGCCGCTCATTCGCGTTTCACCATGCGTGGTTGTTGTGTCCATTGTTGCATTGCACCGCTATACATAGCCATCCACAGCGTTCAACCGGTATCTTCATGTTTCGGGGGCAGATCGACCCATCGCTGCGCAACTTTTTAGGTCGAATGTACTTCTGCTGCTTTGCCGGAGAAACATGGGGCCCATGGGGCCCACTCCAAACTTCGATTGCAGCTCAACTATCGAGGCCATTTTGACACATTTGCGTTTGACTGTGATCGGCTCCGTTGCAACTGTTCCTAACCACTTAACTGCGAAAGGTCACACTGGCACCACTTATAGGATAGCCCCGAAAGACTTACAATCCTCGAATAACTATAGACCGAAGATTATTTTGAAGCGCGTGTTGGGTTAATAACAAATACCAAGAAAGCAAAACACAAACAGGCGACACAGAGACAGACATGTGCATGTCTGTCTGCGTCTCCTGTTTGTGTTTTGATTTCTTCGTATTGAGTATAGACCGAAGATTTTGCAGTAGTTGCGCGAAAGCCAATTTACGCACTATCTATCAGAAATTAACTCAATAAAACACTGTAAGAATGATTTTAAGAACGCGGTGAAAGAATAATGCATGAAATATACGTAGCCTGTAAGTATTTTAAGGCTGCCTGACAGATGGCGCCAGTATGCTCTCTCATCGTAAGCAGTTACGAGCAGTTTCAACGTAGTCGATTAATAGCAAGTTTGTTTCACGGCACTCGTGAACACGCGTGCCCACTCGCAGCGTGGAGCGGGTTCGTTTTGGCCGGCACTCCACGAGTGGTTTCAATCTCCGAGTTGGCTTCAGCGCCGATACTCCACGCGTGCATGCACTTGCTGCACCGATAAAATCGAGCGTGCGCCAAAGTTCAATTCCGTCATGTCTCGCTCCGGCGTGAAGCGGGAGCAGACGACGAGGGTTCGTCTGCTACGATGTGTCATTCGTACAACGCATCCGAAAGAAAAAAAAAATATTTTCTGATAGAAATCGCGTCCCGCGGGCAACGGAATCAAACGCGAGCTTGAATTGTGAGCGTCTGCTATTTCACGAAGGAAGCAATTGACAACCCGTGCTTTATATGCAAGTTTTAGTTGCTCTGTTGCCGTACTGACGCTGAAATATACCAGTGTGTAAAAAAATGTTCAGAACAAACGCATCAGCGGCCCCCGATACCTTTATCACCATCCGTGTGCGGATGAAAAATTGAACCTTTGTCGACAAAGCTCCCCCAGCAGAAACCCATGACTCCCCAATAAGCCTATCGGAGAAAGCTGAACATAGCGACTTTACCCGATGCTTGGGCAACATCATGATGTTTATCATTTGCGTCAGCTATCTTGCCCCGTCGTATTTTGTTGTAGAAAGCTCTCGTTTTCGACGTCCTCACCGAGGCCTAAATTCTGATTCACCTGTAACGATGATCAAAATCGAAAATCCACGAAACGTTTTGATGGATATTCCAGCAGACTAGTTTTAAGCCGTACCCTTCCGGTGGTTCACGCATAATACCATGCTAAAACGGATGAAGCTTCTGCGCGGACAGCATCATCAGTTTTCTCCAGTGTAAAGCCCAGCTGATTTGTAGTCAGCTGGTTGTGGAAATTTACGCCGTCTGTAAATATCTCTGAAGTAATTGCAAATAAAAACTACAGGCTGCAGTGCGTAACGTTTATAGATAAACGTTGGCAGCGACTGCACTCTCGCATTCCCACTCATCACGTCGAACTGAAAGGCGCTAGTTTCGGTTTGAGGTCGGTACCTTTTCTACAACGTAGATTGCGGCATCATCAGACTTCTGCACTCGGTGCATTCGGCAAGTTCGTTCGAGGACAGTTCTCCGTATGACACTCCGCGTGTGCGATGCATTCTGGGAGAAAACTCGAACGGTGCCAGTGCGTGTGAAACGAATTCGCTATAAGGCCCGTTCACACACTTGCGTTCAGAGCCAGGGGCGGATGCAGGAATTTTCTGAGGGGAGGGGCGGGGGGGTCAGGTGTTAACGGCCATTTCGTTGGTGTTCGTTCGAGACGCAAGGAGTTGAGCCGGGTTGAACTTTTTCGCTACGTTTGGGAACGAACGAAGCGACCACAAGGACAGCAGTCATAGGTCGAGGAAAGCGCGTCCGCGCGCGTTGCATGCCGGTTCCAGCTTTCTGCTGTAAAACATGGCTTCGGTGGTGATCGTCGACGCGATCGGCGTGGTGGAAGCTCATCGTTCCGCGTAGAGCGCTATCCTTTACTGTGAATTATCATCGCCTGTCGCGATGATAAACCAGCACGTCCAAGAAGAGAAGATACATCTACTCGTACGGCGATGTCATGGCGGCACACTCAAGACCGTAGAAACGCTCGTGCCGTCGTGTTTGTTTACCTCGTACTACACTGGTCCTTTTTTAGGGTTTACGTCCTCGAACATCCCCGGATTTCTTATTGTTCACACTCCATGCGTGTGCTCAAGCTCAATCTATTACTTGTGCGTACTGTATTTAAAGGTATGTATGAATAATTTGCATTTTTACGCGTTTTCATCACTTGAAAAAAGTGATTAGTGTTTGCACTCCTGAACGCCCGCAACTTCTATGCGATCACGAAATCATATACCTACGTTGTTATATCGCTACTGAAATTACATCGTGTTCTGTAATCGTACAAAAGGCGTGTGGCGAGACTTGTACTATTGGTAAAATTGTGTGTTAAATTGAAATCGCCCAAGACTACGTACTGCATCTTTCTCCACTATTTTCATCCACTCAGCCCTGCGAGCCTATTCTGAAAAAAATATAAAAAATAATAAAGCCCGGGGAGTATAGAAAACAGTCTCTCCATGTTATGTTACGCCAGTGAGCGGCAGCGCGTCCCTTTTTTTTTTTTAGAGGCATCGCGGAAACAGCTGACGGCGGCGGAAAAATGGCCGCCGTGCTGACGACCTGCTTCGCTTGTTGCAGAGGTTGCAGAAGTGTGTAAGCGCGGCGAAGGGCGGTCGTTCCGATCGCTCCGGCCACAACGGTCGCAGTCGTAGCTAACGCGCTTGTTGCAGATGTCTGAACCAGCCTTTATGCTCAAACTCAAACATGTAAGCTAGGTATCGCAGTCGCAGACTACCCTGCTTCCAAGGACGCACCCCTCTGACTTGGACCCCCACACGTCAAGTATACCGCCGTTCCTTCGCATGCGAAACACCCGGAGGCCGACAAGGCGTCGATGGCCTCTCTACGCAGTATTAAAGCATTCCTCGGGAAAATCCCTGCGCACTGCACACTAAACGCGTGAGACCAACCACCCGAATTCGGGTGCTGAAACACTTGCTGACGCCTTGATGCGCGGCTTGATGCGCGGCTTGATGATACAGTCACGCGGTGAAAACGGACGGACGAGGCATGTTTTGGGCCGCCATTAATTTTTTTTTTTTTTGTTGTCATTTCATCGACGGTGGCAATCGTTCTTGTTTAAGTTGCTAGACGGAGTGGTACGGCGAGTGCGGCTGTGTTCGTGATTCACACGTTAGTTTGCAGCGATCTGGAAGTCCCTCCGGGGCAGAAGAGGGGTCCGCCCATCACCCTTTAACGAAAAGGAACATGCAAAGAATTAATGGCGCAATTTTCGTGGCGATGGAGAACAGGCTTGTGCTGCCTTTCTGGTTATCATGCTCAATATTTGGGGAATGATGAGGCCCGTGATTAACGACGGCGTAAAGTTGTCTCAAATTTCGCAATAAATAAGGGACAATAGTGGTGCGTTTAGAGGTCGACACAGACCTACAGCGCAACGCTAACTCAACGCGAACTCAGCGGTGAGCAGCGCTGAAGTAGCGCCGACTTCACAAGGACTGTAAATTGAAATTAATTATTATAAACCGAGCGTGTTGGTAAAGTTCATATACACCCGAGAGAAAACGCACAGAACACAGCGTTTTTTTTTTAAATGTCGTTTTTTGTTTTTATTTTTGTCGTGTGTATATTACATGGATTTCCTGCGCATGAAACTTGCCAAAGGTAACTAGCGCCAGGCCATCGCCTTAGTGCAACGGTGCAGCCAGTTTTAACGTGAAACGTTCTTTGGCTAAGTGTTCGGTATTTCGCGAAGCCCGAAAGTGAAGCCTGGATAAAAGCGTGGCCGCGAGGCTCGACACTGATTGGTTGATGGGCGGGAGATGAGGAGTGAAGTGCTCGACGCTGATTGGTGAACGGGGAGGTCATGTGACCAGGGGTGGAGCGAAGAGGAGAGGTAGGCGAAACTTCAAGGTGGAAGGAAGAGCGGGTTTGAAGGTTCTGGAAGATCACCAGGCTTATCATTTCAAGTGTGCACATGCGACGCGTTAAATTATCTGATGAACAGCGCCGTGAACGTAGGCGTCTGGCTGAATAGGCTAGACGTGCTTCTAAACGGTGATATTTACGTTTCTGATGCTAGAACATTTCACGTATGCAACACAATTGCCTAGCAATTTGCCATACATGCTTTTAGAGTTGGGTTACGGTCCCAATAGCAGAACGGAAGAGGATTCAATTATTACCGCAGAACGTGTTACAAGGCAATAAAACTTTGGTTGGGCATGGTTGGTTTATATCATTTAAAAGGTTAAAAGCGTGAACTGAAAAACGGACAAAACAAGAAACACGTACGACAAGGACAGCGCCTGTCCTTGTCGTACGTGTTTCTTATTTCGTCCGTATTTTAGTTCGCGTTTTTCACCTTTTAACAGTGGCACAAAGGCTGGTTTTCATGAGATGAGTGTAACGTTAGGAAAAAGCGTCACGAAAATGAATAACACGATTGCTGAATTACCCCTGAGAGACGCCGCCCGCCAAATTTAGCGTACTCTCGAGCTCAGTGACGTGCTTAAATGAGCACCACGCATCGACGGCTAAATACACGACGATCATTCTGTTTCTGCCGTGTTTATCCGCAGAATTAAGTTTAATTTTAAATACGATAGCAATCGTTTCTGCAGCGCCCCCCCCCCCCCCCCCCCCTCCCTTCCCGCACGAAAAATTCTCATTTGTAACACGAAATGATTTAACCTCTTTCCCTCCACTTCTAAATCACGTCTCCTCACTCCCCACATGCGCGGGTCGCAGGCAAAATCGCGCGCACATCATACACTCTAAACAAATATTTGGTCGTAAAAGAACTGTTTGGGGTTCTTCGGCGTGTCCATATTTTGCACCCGAAAATTATTTTTTTCAAGCACCCCCTAAAAGGGTTCTTTTAAGCTTCTTTTTTTATTTGAAAGAGTTCTTGATCGCCCAGTTGCCTTTTTAGTGCGCCAGAGGCGATAGTGCTTGAGGCGAAACCGTTCTTCTCGAGCTGAAAGAGTTCTTGGGGCATCGAAGAACCTTTCAAGAACGGATCTTTTTTTTAGAGCGTATGACTACCGGTGGCACAGTGATACGCAGTTGTTTCGGTGGATTCGCGCGTGTCGCGGTCTGCTTTGCTCTATTATGTGGTAGGTCGCTGGAACTGCTCCGGTAGTCTTCACAATGCCTCGCGAGAGAAAGGAACCGATTAAAGAGGATATCACTGAACCATAGCCTCCTTTATACTGGAAATGCCTGCCCAATGGTTTCTTTGTCGTCGTCGCGCCTACTTCCCATATTTGCTACTAGGGACGCCAAAACCCCATACAGAAAAGCAGACGACGCTTGTCCGCTGTCTGCTACTACAGTTCACTGTAGCTAGTGTAAGCTACGTTATCACGTTCAGCTATGTGATAACGTAAGTTTTTCAAGTTAGGTTACGCGGTAACGTGACCTTACGTGTTTAAATATGTCACGTGATCACGTAATGTTTTTGTGACACGAGTAACTTCTTTCGGTTGTCGTTTGATTCTCAGAGCTCTAGAGCGCTTAGCCATAGCCGGCATAGCTCAATAGCACGAGGCTGTCTGCAGCTCCCGGCACGCACACCGTGACGCCACACGGTGTGCCTGTGGCGTCACGTAGTAGAAGGTGGATATTTGGCACGGGTGGTGAATGAACATGTCAACTGCAGTGACTGCTTCCTACTGGTTATTAAGCATGCTTCTACGGCTCACAGTGATTCCATCATAAGGCACCAGGACAGGGCAGGACTATACTATTCATCGAAGAAGCTAGTGAGGGTGCTGTATGCGCTGAAGAACCTCGTAGAGGTTTTACTGAAAAAAACGAAATATGCTGAAAACGCCTTTGTATGTAGCTGATGAGACTTGCGAAGATACACTTATGCACCATGGCGTTCTGAAATGCGCAAAGGCAGATAAAGATGTAAACCATTACAAAGATTTCCTGCAAATTCTGTCTACTAAGTATTTCAGGCCAATTTCCAGAAACTACTCTGCATCCGTGTCTGACAAGCGTGACCCCAAGAAGATCTTCTTCAACAAGCCACTATCTAGGAAATCGTTAAAGCTCTAGAACTGCATCCATGAAAAACAGTGCAGACCAGAAGAAACCGGTCAAAACATAAAAAAAACTGTGAGCTTAAAAAAAAAGTTTTAAAATTGAAAATGTATTTTAAGATCCCCGGTCAGTGCGTTGCCGACGGGTGCGCAGGTTTTCGGTCAGCGAAAGCTCGTTCGCGGTCATGAGAAAAATCCTTTGACTGCCGCATGTGGTCCGCAGGTCGTATGTTCTCCGGCTCTGCTCCAGAAGCAATAAAAACGCCAAGTGGCTGCTGTTGCAACGTCGTGAACGTCCGCCAGCCTCTCTGTCTCCTTTTTAATTTGGTTTGACTATTACTGTTGTCGCTGTGACAAGCACCAGAGGTCTGGTAACATTTCAGCATAGAAACAAAACCAAGAAGTGAAAGCTAAAAGAAAGGTTAAGACTTCTTTTATATATGAAAACTATACTGACGGTGCCCTGCGCTAGTTATGTAGCACGGGTTACAAATGTATTCAATTCACAAATGGCGTCACAGTGGACTGTAGCAGCGGGCAGCGGAGAAGCGTCGTCTGCATTTTTGTATGGGGTTTTGGCGCCTCTAGTGGCAAATTTGGGAAGCAGGCGCAACGACGACGAAGCATGGGGAAGCCAACCATTGGGCAGGCATTATCAGTATAAAGGAGGCTATGACTGAACATAAGCGGTGGCGCGCTGAAGCTCAGCGTGTCCGTCGTGTCAATGAGACGCTAGAAAAGAGAACAGCGTTCGGTTAAGGTGTATCCACACGACGGACCAAATGGCTGTTTTGGTCCGCGGGCCGCGCATCACGTGATGTTACGTCACCGGTTTTCGAGGTCCGCCGGCGGTCCGCGGCCCGCGCTTCTGAGAAATGCCAAGCGACTTTTCTCGCCCGGATTTTGGCGGCGGACTGCGGCGTTTGTAGTATAATTGAAGCGCTAAGTCTGGCAACAAGCTGACTTTTGTTGTTTGGATTGGAATCCAAATCCAAAGTCGTTTTCTTTTGTCGCTAACTGTTGAAGACGAAGAAGACGAACCTTTTGTTGTGCGACGAAAAGAGTTGACTATGCAGACCAAGATCTTTCCTGCACATCCAGGGCTTCATCCAGCATGCTCTTTTCGGTTCACTTAGGTCCTCCTCGTCCTCAATAGTCAACGCTAGGGCCTCCGCGCCAAACGTCTCTTTCGTTCAACCTCCATCTTGGCTCCTTACAAATAGCCTCTGTTAAGAATGGAACCTTCGGCGACCTTCTTCCGAGTTTCGACGCTGCGGAAACGAGTCACGATCTGTTCAGGACAGTCGCCCGCCTGTTGGAGCCTGCCCGAAACGAGTCACGATCTGTTCAGGACTGTCGCCCACCTGTCGAAGCCTGTCCAAAACGAGTCTCAACGCGTCCGTGACGTCAACGGGACGTGTGTGTGTGTGCGTGTGGGTTCGTGCGCTCCGAAAGGGGAGAGAGGCATGGCCTAACTGCGGAGAACCATGGCTACGACGCACTTCTGGCTACGACGCGGCGGACTTTGCTGCAACGCACTTGGCGGTCGCACCTGCTGCCCTGGCGGAGAGTGAGGGAGAAAACGGACCCTATATAAGGCGGAGCGTGAGGCGGCTCCAGGGGGTCTCTCGGATTTGACGACTGTATCGCTACCATGTAATTAAACCGTTCGTTACGTTACCAATTCTCCCACCTCCACTGGACCCCTGGGTTCTTCACTTCGGGGAATGGTCGTCGTCACGAGCCAGGAAGCCTCCGGACGTGCGGCTTAAACCCCGCCTCGAACACCTCAAAGCAGCTCGCTGCATGCGTTTGGCGGAGCTTTGAGGTCGAGGGTTAGACCCGTTAGACCGGCCCATTCGCTCTGTCGTCTGCTCTTTTGGTCCGCCGTGTGGATGCTCATTGCAGCCGGGCGGCCCGCGGGCCGCGCATCACGTGATCAATCGGTCCGCGGCCCGGTCCGTCGTGTGGATACACCTTTAGGGACAGATAAGCAAAGCGGCCGCGGGCTCGTTCTGCTACTACGACGGCGCCACTAGGTTCATCTCAATTTGATTTGCAGCGTATGACCTTCACACAAACACACAAACAAAAAGCGTCGAACATTTTGACGCTTCTGCAGCGAAGATAAGCAGAAACGCAGCCCCGGGTTTTTTTCCCCCATCCAAATCTTGATCGAAAATACTGGACACCAGGGATTATTTGGTTGTTTTAGACATACATTGGCCCTCGTGTTTTAGTGACACACCTAATGAAATATTTAAACTTTTTAAATACTTTATTGGAAACTATCAATTACAATGTCCTACGGGCTCGTCGGTGAAGTGCTTTTCCAAACTCGAGGCTATAAATTCAGGCTGCCGCAATCAGAATCGGGAGCCGAAAAAGCAACCGCGGCTGTGCACGCAGCTGCTTTGATGAGACCGTAATACGACGCGGCCGATTTTTGCGGATGAAAAATGGGCGAGAAGGGCGGATCCCGTGCGGGCACACTTGCATGCCGCGGATAACAGGGCGCGCTCTAGACTTCGTTCACCCCCAAGCTGACAGTGCTGTGGGAGCTACGAGCTCTCGGGTCCAATCAACCGCCTCCCGTTCATCGCCTGAAACCCGCTTTCCGAGCTTGGCTACGGGTGAGAGCCTGATCACGTGGCGAAAGATGCACGTGCCAACAAGCCCGTATAGCTTCCACCGCACAATCAGCTTATGGGCGAAGGGCGTACAGAAGCCCCCGGTCAGCGACATGGGGGGCCCCCAAGGCCGCTATCGAAGGGGACGTCGCGCCCGATGATTTGCTAGGTGGCGCCCGGTCCTCACGCTGGCGACACATTGCCGTGTTTATTGCGCCTAAGTACGGACCACCGGTCGGGAATCGTTAATTTGCGCGCGACCTTTCCACGCTGATGTTCCGCAGCGCACGCACGAACACACACACGTTGGGTATTTGTGGTCGGGGGAGCCGGGGGCGACATTGGGGATCATTACGGTGCACCTATTATGAACGCCGTAGCTCGCTTCGCGTCGTGCGTGATGCCCCTAGCCCGAGGGGCCAGGGATGGGCAGACTACTCTAACAAAAATATATTGAAATACGAATACAAAATATACTTCGTCCAAGATTATTTAATCCCAAATGCTTAAATAGAAGACACAAATACACCGAGTGTTATTTGATTATTTAATTTTTTTTAGAAATATGTTTTGTTTTTATAGTTTTTTTTTACTTTTAGCATAAATTTAACCCCGAGTAAAAAACGCCTCTGTTAAAATAAAGATTACGGTCTTTGTGGTACGGCAATCAAGAGCATTAAAAAAAGCAGCTTTAAAATTATATTTCTTAGGCGAAAGATAGGAAAATAAAAACCTAAAGAAGAACAATGAATTTTCGGTACATACACACACTGTTAATTTTTTTTATTGTGAAAACAATTTTTGTATTGCCGAACGCACATTCTCCACTCGAATGAAGCCCTAGTGGTGCAAACAGATGCAAAGTTTCAGAACTAACCGTTAATTATCTTATTCAAAAGTTACGTGATTTTTTTTTTTCAAATATTCAATGGGAAAATGGTGGCCGACAGAGCCCTCGAATACATGGAGCTGAATAACGCCAGTTTTTGAAATTTTCTTAAATTTTCAGAAAATCACAACTTTTGAATAATATAGGATGGTCCAAGTCACCAGGCTCGATCTAAAATGGACCGTAAAAATCGACGCCTGCACGTAGCAATCTAAACTTTTCGTCAAATGTGTATTTCACAGGTCGGTTTTTTCTTGTAAAATTACAAAGCGTAGTGCTCTTTCTGTAAAAAAATAAGGCCAAGAAACTTGCCAGGGTCTACGGCGGGCAGCGACGCAGACGACAGGGGTTCAGTAGCGGGGCGTGTTTGGCGTTCGCATTGATAGATGACGCTAACCTCTTATCGCGACGGCTCGCGACCACCGTGGTTTATTAAAATGAACATAACTTTTTTTTCAAATGTACATTCGGTTAAAAAATAAATGCGGACAATAAAAGCAACACTTAAAGTAAAAAAACGCGTCTGCATAACGGCGGCGCTTTTGCTGCCAACGGATTTCGTCTGCGTGTCGTCTGCTTTCTTTCGTTGGTCGGCTGCAACTTCGGACGCTGCTCCCGACGCCGTCTATCAATACGAACGCCAAACACACACCGCTACTGAACCCCTGTCGTCTGCGTTGCTGCCCGCCGTAGACCCTGGCAAGTTTCTTGGCCTTATTTTTTACAGAAAGAGAACTACGCTTTGTAATTTTACAAGAAAAAAACTGCCTGTGAAATACACCTTTGACGAAACGTTTAGGTTGCTACGTGTAGGCGTCGATTTTTACGGTCCATTTTAGATCGAGCCTGGTGACTTGGACCATAACGGTTAGTTCCGAAACTTCGGCATCTGGTTAGAACCGCTGACGCTACATTTGGGCGCATAATGAGCGTTCGGCGATACATCGTTTATTTTTGCAGGGAAAAAAATTCCTGTGATTTTTCGGGGGTGACACGCTGTACATGGCTTGCACTGACATCACCAATGGCCGTTCTGGTGGCCTTTCTTCTGACCACATTCCTTATGCAGCACGCAATTCGCACCTCCGTATTTTTCCTTTTTCGGCAAGAACTATACTCCGTTTCACCTTATGTTGTACCGCAGTGAAGGCTAGAAGCGCGAGCTCATAGCGTTGGCAGCTGCCCTTAATGCACGAGAGCTTGTGCCGCCGAGATGTGCTCCAGAGCAAGGAGCTCGCGCCTGTAGCCTTTCCTGCGGTACATCATAAGGTGAAACAGAGTATAGATAGGAGTGACCACCAGCATAGTGTGATGACGCCAAGTGCGAGCCATGTAATAAGTTCAGAGCAGCCAAGATCCATAAATCGTCTAGCACCATTTCAGCGACCTCCCAAACCCAATATTTCTATTAGGGGCGAAGCTCCTTAGGGGCTAGCCATGTCCGTATGTCCGTCCGCCGTCCGGCGTCCGCCGTAGGCCGGCGTCGGGTGCTCCTGCTTCTGCTCGTGAGATCACGCGCTCGTGTAGGGCAAAAAAAAAAATTGGAAAAAAAAAAGATGAAAAAAATTATGAAAAAAGAAAACGAAGAAAAAAAGAGTAGAGGGTTCTGAGATGCCATCCCATGTCTTCTTAAAAAAAGAAAAAGAAGAAAACCACACATTCTCCTACTGATATGAATGAATATGATATGAAAAAATTATGAAAAAAGAAAAAGAAGAAAAAAAGAGTAGGGGGTTCTGAGATGCCATCCCATGTCTTCTTAAAAAAAGAAAAAGAAGAAAACCACACATTCTCCTACTGATATGAATGAAAAGGCTCGGCATGCTGCGGCTCGGCGTCTACGCAGACAAGTACCACCAGAGCTTCGCCCCAAGCAACATCATTCACCACGTGGAGATGCGGTCAATTTATTTCCTTGTGCTCTTTTTTTTTTCCTTTGACATTTATTGTACTTATACTAAATGCCAAGTTTCATGCACTTGACACACTACTCACATTGCGATAATGTGCGCCCAAACTTGTTTTTGATTATAATTGCATTTGAAATATATATTTTTAAATATTGAGGCACAGTCAACAAATACATTTCCTGAGATGTAACTAAATTCAAAGTATAAACAAATTCTCAATGTATTTAAATTACGTACTCTAAATGCTTGTATTTGAAATGCATGCTGTCCATCCCTGTTCGAGGTATACGAAGCGCAGACAGAAGGAAACATACAAGCTGCCCCCCCCCCCCCCTATTTTTTTTTAACATTACGCTAAGATATTTAATTGACCGCGCACTTAACTTTTATATGAAAATGCTTATTTGAGCAGTGAAAACAAGCAAAACCGTAGCAAAAACTGTAGAAAAAACGGACGTTGCTTAAAGAAACGCGAGCTTTTCAAACATAAATGTGAATAGGGGGCTGTGTAGAACTGCGTCACGACTTGGAGAGCTCAGTGACCGTGTCGTCTCGTCCGCTTATTTAGACGTCTCGTGATTCCCTCGTGAATGAGAACAACGAAAGCCGGACTCACGAACACGGTTATTACGCTGCGCCAAAGTGGCTCGGTCATCGGAATGACCAGCTGCCAGGGGTCCCGGGCCTGGTCACGCTAGCCTCGTCAAAATTCTCGAACCTTTCTGTCTTCCTTTTTTTTATTTTTTATTATTTTTTTTTTTTTACTTCTTAAGCACGCGTGTCGTTTCGAGACGCGCGCACGCTCGTCCGCAGTATAATTGAAGCCGGTGGTCCGTCGTGCTTTCGAGTGATTTCGTGCTCAAAAATCGATCAAGCACTCGGAGAATGCACGTATGTGGCTTTGCGTGTGTGGTCGCCGAGAGCAGACGTAGAATGCGGGGAAGCAACAGGTAACGTCAAATCAGTCTTGTACAAGTTATTCGAAAATAAATAATAAATTATAATTACATTTACTCTTGGATGAAAAGTATTCAATTAGATTACTTAATTGCCTGTGATTTAAAAAAAAGTAGCCTTTACTTTAAAAAGTAACCGTTACTTTTCCGATTACTTCAGATTTTCAAACGATAGATTTTTCAGCCGGTTTGGAAACTGGGCTTTCGTACCGTCATTTATTGCGTTAGAACCACCGAAATATTAGCTACTTATCTCTTAAGGGGGATTCAGTTCCTCGTCACTCAATGCGCTACAAATTTCGCTACACAAACCTGAGTTCCAGGAATGCTCCAGAGTATTGATTCTTTTTGAGGTTCACTATGAAGATGTAATGAAGGTCGTACGGCCCTTGCATTTTCTCTGAAAGCGCTGGAGAGTTTTAATAGAATTCAGAAATATGACACTTTTGATTGTTTTCAGCGCGTTTTGAGGCAATAATGATATTAAAATAACTTAGATGACAAATGCGACAGAACGAATGGTAGTACGTACAGAGTCGTCCCCCATCTTAATTTTAAGATACCTGACGGAAGGATAAATGTCGCTCTATTTGCGTATTTGTGTAAATAAACTTGACAGGGCAGTTTGCGCTATATTTATTTTCCATGGGGCTGACAAGATGGCGACATCAGCACCAAATGCAACAAGCTAGAGCATTTTTTTCTGTTCTTTTCTCGAGCTTGCACGGACGCGAATCGCGGCACAAGTCCTTTGCTTGACACCGCCAAAATCAGTTTTGCCGGCTTGGCAAAAAAAAAAAAAAAGGTTTATGTAAAACAAAAATAACAAAACAAAAACTTGGTCGTGTGTATGTTTATGCACCCTTGAATTTAGTCTGCACGACAACAAAATATATATGAGAAGCGACGAATGCATGGCATGGTGATGCCATGGCAACGTGCTTTGTCTCGCTGTCGCTTGACAATCTTTCAATTTTAGAGTGACGGCGGCCGATGCCATGACCTATGCAACCTAGTATCCAGCGGCAAGAACCGTGCCACGTAACCTCGCGCTCCGCGTATCCATAGGTCATACCGAAGAGTCGCACTCCCTTAGTAAAGCCCTTTAAAGGTGCCCTAAGGAGGTTTCTGAGATCGCCTAAATATGGCAATAACTCACTCTGCTGGCTCTAAGCATCCTAGAAATCCCTAAATCATGACGACACGCAGCCGATTTCCCTATTAAAAAAACAGTCAAAGATCGCAACACACCGATTTCATCCCCGGCGATGGGAGGAGCATGTTCCGAAACCATGGACCACTAGGATACTCGCGCCTCCGACCGGTAGAACCGCGGAGTGATATCTCGAATGCGCGCGGCTCGTTGCCCATATAAGGAACACCACATAGACAGAAGGCCTCCGCACCGTGATCGCACCGTCATCACAGTCAGATCGATCGAGGCCTGAGATTGGGCACGAGTGCTGTGCCAGTGTTCGTTTGGGGCACGTGTCCAATCAGCGCGTCGAAGGTCGGGCTCGGGCCCAATAGCCGAGTTAGCGCGATCCGACTCTGAGGACGTTTTATGAAGAGAGAGGAGGTCATGGGGAGACTTTCATTATTCTAGGTGATGTTGATACAGCCCGGACAACGATTCAACCCAGCGAGCGCGCGCTCAAGAGCTCGAGAGCTGACGACCGAACACATTACTCCAGCAAAAAAAAAAGAAAAAGTGTATTGTTTTTTAGGAAAACATGATAGTATTATGTTCCCTCTCCGCGAAAAATTAACATTGTTCGACTACGCTTACTTTCTTCTATCATTTACAAAAGCATTCGAATTTTGTAAAAACCGAGTTTGCAATCTCAACGAAATGTCGCGTTTTCATTGGTCACATGTCGTCCTGGCTGCCAGCACAATGCTCCCCCCATCGCCGGAAATAATTTCGATCCTTGATTGCTTTTTCAATTGAGAAATCGGCCACACATCATTATGAGTTATGAATTTCTAGAATGCATAGAGCCCGAAGAGTGAGTTATCGTCATTTTTAGGCGATCTCGCAAACCTCCTCAGGGCACCTTTAACGTGTTTCTTTGTCTTGCAAGCAGCATCAAATCACCAAATACGCCAGTGGACGAACCCGTGCCCTGTGCAACACTTGGAAGCAAAGGGTTCAATCCCCGCCCCTGCCCGTTTCGATCTGGATGAGCATCGTACCAGCGTGTGGTCGTGTATCACTACTGCGTGGTGCACGTTAAAGACCCCAGGTTAGCGGTTATACCGCACTGGCTAAATTGCTCATCTACAGCTGAGACACCAAACGCCCACTGAGGCAGACTAACTTCCGGCTGTATAAACATACACACAACAATTTGCGGCAGTTTGATACTTTAGACCCATGTTGCGGATAAAAAAAAAAAACAGGACGCGGGATGGCCAAAAAAACATGCTTTTCGTGTAAGGCTCGTCAAATAATGAGGCGCTGGAGAAATGCAGCCTTCTGCGTTAAGTCCTTATTTCGAACTCTTTTTGTTCGCCTTCCGCCCATTGAAAAGCATGCGGGAAGGGCCTTAGAACGCACCTGGTATCGCTGCGCCGCAGCGTTCTTCCGCAACATAAAGTTCGTCTGCGTTCCTCGCCGTCACCATGGCAACGAACGCCGAATGAATGGAAGCACGCACGGTACCGCCGCGTGAAGCCAGCAACAGCTGACGCCATTTTACGAACGCCGTCTGCTAGCCAAAGCCGAACGCGGTATGTCAGATCAACCGCCGGTGCTCCGCCGGTGCTCCGCCGGTGCTCCGCCGGTGCTCCGCCGGTGCTCGATCGCCGTCGGCGATCGAGCACCGGCGGAGGCGGTTGATCTGACATACCGCGTTCGGCTTTGGCTAGCAGACGGCGTTCGTAAAATGGCGTCAGCTGTTGCTGGCTTCACGCGGCGGTACCGTGCGTGCTTCCATTCATTCGGCGTTCGTTGCCATGGTGACGGCGAGGAACGCAGACGAACTTTATGTTGCGGAAGAACTCTGCGGCGCAGCGATACTAGGTGCGTTCTAAGGCCCTTCCCGCATGCTTTTCAATGGGCGGAAGGCGAACAAAAAGAGTTCGAAATAAGGACTTAAAACGCAGAAGGCTGCATTTCTCCAGCGCCTCATAATTTGACGAGCCTTACACGAAAAGCATGTTTTTTTGGCCATCCCGCGTCCTGTTTTTTTAATCCGCAACATGGGTCTAAAGTATCAAACTGCCCAATTTGCTTTGCTTGTAAGCAAAGGGCGACGCAGCGCTAAAATGAGCGGCCATAGGCCCGTAGCTCTCAAATTTTGAGCAGTGCTCCAGGCAAGCAAAATAGGATATTTGCGGCTCGCGTTTCTAACACGCGTCATTACGCCTTCCACTAAAGTTTTTTTTTTTTTTTATGCTCCGTTTTAATTATAAGGGCTTGCAGCCAACGTTGCTTCCAGCGTAGCACAGGCTACAAGAGCGAGCTCCGAGCATTTAGTGTCCCTGCCAAGCACGCGCGCTCGTGCAATGCGAGCACCGTCCAGGGGAACATGATTTTGTTTGTAGTTTCGGCTTCGCTATCATGTAAAGTGAAACATACGTGCTCACGGAAGCAATGAAAGAAAGCAATACCATAGCCTCGTCTATACTCAGAAATCCTGGCAGTTCGACGACAAAGAGTACCCGGTCGCAGATTTGGAGCGCGAGGATCTGGTAGCACAGTGCATTGCTCGGGGAACCTATAAGGAGTATTCACTGGGCGCCATATTTGTGGGTGCTGTCTAGAGCGCATGCTCAGAACGAGCCCCCATTAGTAGGCTGCTAAGACCGGCCATTTTGACGGTGTGGAATGCACGTTGCAAAATAACCCTGGACGCTAGCCATCAGCACGCGCTCAGCAGTGGCGCACACAGCTATGGCCGCCAGTGAATACTTCCTATAGGGTGCCTACATGTCTGTCTGTCTCAGGGTGAAGACATCCATTGCTCCCTAAATGTGCCAGTGCGTGGCGCTCTCGCGCACTCGGTGCGTGACTTGGGCGGTAAAATGGCGTCTATGCATTAGCCAAAGCTACGAGCTCGAGCTGAGTGACACCGGATTGCCCGAGCTTCAAAATGCATAAAAAAACGATTGGGCGGAAAAATGGCTGAGATGCAGACTTCTGCCTATCTCAAATACTTTACTCAAGATACTGTATCTTAAATACTTTTTGGAGTATCTTGGTATCTTACAAATACCTTTGATGGAGAGTATTTAATACTCTATTTTAATTACAATTTCGAGTATCTTGTACTCATTATCTTAAATACATTTTTGACATTCCGCCATTTTCTGAGTTTTTCCGAGTATGAAGTGGAGTGGGCGTGGCACAAGGAAACGTGAACCATCTTTCGAGCAACCGAATCCTGTTGCTAGCTCCGATTAGCTACGGTGACTTTAACTGAGCTCGTGAAAATATCGTTTTTTTGCCGACTGTTACTCATATTTCAGCCCAAAGTTCGTACAATGAAGGTTCTCCCCTCGCCTTCCCAAAGGCGCCTTTTGTTTCTATCGAGTTTCCCCCAAAAAAATCCTCATACAAAAGGTGTGGTTTTACGGAAGTAAAGATGCCACCCTGAGGCGCAAGCAGACCGGGAAACGACCTACGAGAACAATACAGACTTGAGTATCAAGAAAATAACAAATAGAAGAAAATGAGAAGTGGACACACACACAAAAAGTAGACATCTTTGTTTCGCTTTTTGTATATTTATTTATTTTTATTTATTTTTACATACTGCAGCCCCGTCGGGGCTATTGCAGGAGTGGGGGGAAAATCACAGATCACAGAATTCAATATTGAATAGGACAGAAAAAACAAAGCATCGTAAAATAGAATCAACCGCTGTCAACCGCACGCAGAAATTTGTCTGGAGGTAAGGAACGGATGTTACCGGGTAGCAGATTCCAATGTTCAATTGATCTAGGGAAAAAAATGTATTTAAACATGTCAGTGCGTGCATAAAATGGTAAAATGTTTAGGTCATGGTTGCTCCTTGTTGATGACTCTATGTGAAACCTTAAATATGCATCTAATGAGGTGAGACGTGGCGAATAAACCATACCGTAAAAGACTTTAAGGCTCTCAGTGTGACGTCTATTGGAAAGAGGACTTAAGCTTAGAGCAGAAAGGTTAGAGGATGGAGAAAAATCTCTGTCGTAGCGACGGAAAATAAAACGTACTGCTTTCTTTTGGACTGATTCGATTTTGTTAATATCACATTGTTTCCAGGGATTCCATATTGTTGAACCGTACTCGAGGATAGGGCGTATTAGTGTTTTATATGTTAGAAGTTTGGTTTCTTGCGGGGCAACACGAAGGGTACGTTGAAGATAGCCGAGTTTTTTAAGTGCTTTGTTACAGGTGGAATCGATGTGTTTTGACCAAGACATGTCTTGCGAGAAAAGAAGGCCAAGATACTTGCATTCAGGAACTCTTTCTAATGTGTCGCCATTGAATGAATATGTAAACATGGAAGGAAGCATACGTTTAGAAAAGGACATTAAGACGGTTTTGCGAAAGTTTATGGTCATTTGCCAAGTCTCACACCAGGTGCAGAAGCTTGCAAATGAACTGTTAAGGAAGTTATGGTCTTCAGGGGAATTAATCGTGTGGTACAGGACACAGTCGTCAGCGTAAAGACGTATTTTAGTGGCGATGTTACGTGGTAAATCGTTGATGTAGAGCAAAAAAAGAAGCGGACCGAGAACAGAACCTTGTGGGACACCTGATGACACATCGACAATAGAAGAATTGGAGGAGTTAAAACATACATACTGAGAGCGATTGGAAAGAAAACTTGATATCCTGTTAACGAGGGAAGGGTTGTTTAGTATCACATTAAGTTTGTACAAAAGTTTAAAATGAGGAACGGTATCGAAGGCTTTAGACAGGTCTATGAATATCGCATCCACTTGGTTGCCGATGTCGAGAGACTGAGTGATGTCATGAGTAAATTCAGTAAGTTGTGAAATTGTGCTGTAACCACGTCGAAACCCGTGTTGAAGGTCACATAAAATGTTGTTAGTTTCAAGGAACACCATGATATGTTTGTAGATTATGTGTTCTAATAATTTGCATAAATGAGATGTTAAAGAAATTGGCCTGTAATTAGTTAACGAATGTTTGTCGCCGGATTTATACAATGGAAGGACTTTTGCAATTTTCCAAGGCGAGGGAACTGCTGCGGTTGACAAAGATTTTCGAAAAATAATAGCGAGATATCGACTAGTCCAAAGAGAATACCTAACTAGAAATGAATTATGAATGTTGTCAGGTCCAGGGCTTTTTTTAGTATCTGCTCCTGCTAAGGCAAAACGTCGAGGTTTTTTTGTTGTTGATTTTTTCGTTTCTTTGTGTTGTCAGTCCGGCACTTATTAGCCCCGTGCGCGACCGAAAGCGTCGCTGTGGTCGGCCTTCCACGATTGGCCGAACGCTGGCGGCTAAAACTTAGGCAGCAAAAAGTTTCGCTGAAGGGATCTAAATTTCTAAACATTTATGTTGAAGCCTGGTGTGAACTCAGCATTCGTCATGTGAAGTATGTTGCCCCGTGTCTTCCGCTCACTAGCATATAAATATTCCAAATAACCAAACTCGGTCAATGAAAGCTCCATGAAAGGACAATAAAGAGTACCAACTTAAGAGCTCGTTGGGTAGTCAATTTTACTTTAAATTCGCTGCCAGCCTGACCGATTTGTGATGACTCGACATGCCATCTAGCCCTATATCTGCCACATCGCCTTCAATTAAAAGAGTTAAGTAAGTTGCGAAGCATACGAAAATGAGTCGAATTGACCCCTTTCGAAATACTGCCCTCTTTTAGCTGTAGAATCCCTGCACAATGGCGGACTAAAGCCGCAACGTCACGGCACACTTTATGCGTTTGGTTGGAGCAGAAGAAAAAATAAACCCACAGAAGAAGGTGATTAGCGCAGTGACGTTGCACTTTCGACGTTGTTTGATTGGGTGGTCGGATATTAGCATTGGCCGCGCTCTGACGTTCGCTATCATATGGAATGACTTGCACGTTTCACGACGTCAGTTGTTCCGCCATTGTGCAGTGGTTTTGACCTTCTAATAATCGCCACGTGAATTTCGAAAGGGGTCTATATTTCCGTGGGAACTCGATGAACGAGACTTGGGCTCGCAAAGTCCATCCCCGGCCACGCGCCCTCCGATGGCCGATGTCATCGCTCCGGGGATCTGAAGGGTTCCGTGCTCACTTTTAGATGCCACAATCAAGAGGGCCACTCGGCATGCCCGCGGCGCGAAGCGCACATGTTCGGTGCTTATCTGACCGTGCAGCGTCACGGGTCATTTGTGCCGGCGTTGGCCCTTATCTCGGGCGACGTCTACGGCGTCTGGACAGAGAGGCAGGCTTCGGGAGCCGACGTGATGCGCATGAAGTTAAGGCCCGTTCACACTCTTGCAACCGGGTACGACCGGGAGAGACGAGACTTGTTAAAACCTCTTAAAGTTTCTTAGGACGAGAGAACACAGTGGCACGCTGGCGCCGTCTATGCGGTGACCCTGGAACTGTATTTCACGAGAGCGAAGGTTTTGCGGTATTTCCGAGGTCAAATGTAAGACTCGTTTATAACGTTCACAAAAGTTTTTCGAGCCAAGAAAGAGAGAATTATGCGCGAGAGAAATAGAAAATATGCCGGACCACCAAGTTTACACTGCTACCCAATAGATAGCGCCAGTGTGTCCTCTCGTTGTAAGAGGTTTTAAAGGGATACTGAACCAAAGAATTTAGTGTCCATAATAACTGGCGCACGTTCTTTCCACGAGCCAGCAGCCGCCGGTGTGCGCGAGCACACGCAACGAAAATGACGTCAAAGACCTCCATTCGCGCTTAAGCGGACAGTGAAATGCATGGGCTTCGGGCCAAAGGAGAATAAATACAGGCTTTTCATCTCTACAAGTGAAAGCTACGTGCTTGTTAGACCAATTAATCTCTTACTTTTTACACCAGACACCACTGTGTAGATGAAAAACTTGTCTTTATTTTCCTTTGGCCCGAAGCCCATACATTTCACTGTCATCTTAACCGCGAATGGAGGTCTTTGGCGTCATTTTTGTTGCGTGTGCTCGCGCACACCGGCGGCTGCTGGCTAATGGAAAGAACGTGCGCCACTTATTATGGACACTAAATTCCTTGGTTCAGTATCCCTTAAAGGGTAACTGCAAAGAAAAAAAAAGTGTTTTTCTAAACAGCCTAATTGGGACAAGCATGTCACAAAACAAATCTTCCGCGAAACAACAAATCTTTTTTAGCAATATTTACGCCACGGGACGTAATTTAGGTGGAGTCACAACCTCTCCCCATTTGAAACTCCCGCTCTTTCGACGCGCGCGGAGTGGCTGTCATACGTCACTCTGTGACGTATAGCAGCCACTCCGTGACGTGTAATACCAACTTTGTGGCGCGCGATTTAAAACGGACGAAATAGCCGCAAGCTAAAATCAGTCCCGCGCAATAAATATTGCCTTAAAAAAAATTGGTTTTTGTTGGAAAAAATGTTTTGTGACGTGCTTGTCCCAATTAAGCTGTTTAAAAATTCACTTTTTTTTCTTTGCAGTTACCCTTTAAGGAACCTAGTTTTAAGAGGTCGCAAGAGTGTGAACGGGCCTTTACTCTGAAACCACTTGAGGTTCGCTGCCCGTGCCATGTGCCCATAACTTTATTCAGTAATCAATTCTTGTATTCGCTCAGAATTCATAATATTATCGCATATCTTTGGACGGAAATTCTTTGTGACTTCATAAAGTATAGAGAAAAATGTGTCACAGGTTGTAAGTCATGTAAATTAAAGAATGCAATGTTTTTTTTTTCTTTTTAGCGTATAGGATGCGGCATTTGAGAGTAACAAAAATAATACAGAGATTAAGATTGGCCGCCGGAACCCATCCCACAAGCAAAGATGGCTTTAACAGGCCCCTTATGATATCTTGATTTAGTAAAGTAATAAAATAACAATATTATCAAAAAGTGATCGCAGAGTCAATCAGCGACGATCTAATCCTGTTTAGTGCGTGCACATGCCATACATTCGCGTGCCAATAATGTTGCTCGCGCAAACATCCAACGCGTGAAGGCGTCTTTCTCGGTACTCATACTGAAAATACGGAAGAAAGAAGCAGTGTATTGAGTGCGTGCTAACGGCGTGCCTTCACAGTTTTTTTTTTTTTTTTTTTTTGTGGGGGGGGGGGGGGGGGGGGAACGTGCGTTCCACATTACCCAAGTAGCACAAAGTGGGCTCTAAAACTGGTGGGTCCGGCCACTTCGGTAGCCCACCCGGGTCCCACGTCGGTTTTGAAACTTGGGCCCAAGTCGGCCCCACTTGGGCTTCCCACCGTGCCACCCTCGTAGGAACCACAGCGGGCCTACTCGGGCGGCCCACCTCGGCTTCCCCCGTGGGACCTACAGGGGGCCCGCTGGGGCTGCCCACATGGGTTCTCCTCGTGGTACTTATGGGCGACCTACTTGGGCAGTCCACCTCGGCTTCCCCCGTAGGACCTACAGGGGGCCCACTGGGGCATCCCACATGGGTTCTCCTCGTGGTACCCATGGGGGGCCTACTTGGGCAGTCCACCTCGGCTTCCCCCGTGGGACCTACAGGGGGCCCACTGGGGCAGCCCACATGGGTTCTCCTCGTGGTACCCATGGGGGGCCTACTTGGGCAGTCCACTTCGGCTTCCCCCGTGGGACCTGCAGGGGGCCCACTGGGGCAGCCCACATGGGTTCTCCTCGTGGTACCCATGGGAGGCCTACTTGGGCAGTCCACCTCGGCTTCCTCGGGGGGACCTACAGGGGGCCCACTGGGGCAGCCCACGTGGGTTCTCCTCGTGGTACCCATGGGGGGCCTACTTGGACAGTCCACCTCGACTTCTCCCGTGGGACCTACAGGGGGCCCACTGGGGCATCCCACATGGGTTCTCCTCGTGGTACCCATGGGGGGGCCTATTTGGGCAGTCCACCTCGGGTTCCCCCGTGGAACCTACAGGGGGCCCACTGGGGCAGCCCACATGGGTTCTCCTCGTGGTACCCATGGGAGGCCTACTTGGGCAGTCCACCTCGGCTTCCCCCGTGGGACCTACAGGGGGCCCACTGGGGCAGCCCACATGGATTCTCCTCGTGGTACCCATGGGGGGCCTACTTGAGCAGTCCACCTCGGGTTCCCCCGTGGAACCTACAGGGGGCCCACTGGGGCAGCCCACATGGGTTCTCCTCGTGGTACCCATGGGGGGCCTACTTGGGCAGTCCACCTAGGCTAAAGTGGGCTCTGAATGGTGGGCCGACGTGGGTCCGGCCACTTGGGCAGCCCACGCGGGTCCCACGTCGGTTTTGAAACTCGGGCCCAAGTGGGGCCCACTTGGGAACCAACCGAGGGGTCTACTTGGGCAGCCCACATGGGTTCTCCTCGTGGGGCTAACATTGAGCCTACGTGGGCAGCCCACGTGAGGTCGCCCTGGGAATATCATTTCGTTTTGGGTCTTTTCATATTTTCTTTATGGTGTGGGGCATTGCAGTATACATATCAAACTGTGGTATGTAGGCCCACATACCTTGGGCCTACTGGAAATATTATCATGTTGATAAATCAAGAAAACGTCTTGAGCAAGGCCATAACAAATTGGGTCTTTCGAGTGTACGAAATGGAACAAAGAAAACTGCGGACATTTCTATATAAAATCCCGTTGGACAGCTAATCGGGATGCATAGCCAGCTTGAGCTGTCTATACAGCAGGGGGGTAAAGGTGGTGAGGAGGAGGTGGAAAATCCTGAGCGCCGACATCTGGAGTCCCGTGTGAAAGATCGCGAAAAAGCGTGACTGAACACGAGAAAAACAAAAACTGTGGCCAGCTGAAGGACGACAGTCGCAATGGTAGTCGCGAAGACAGAAAACTCTCAGCAAAATAAACCGTGATAATTTAACGTTGTAAACTAAATTTCGAGCTATTCTAACACTTATAACAAGCAATATGCTCATTACGCTGCATTAACTTCCCTTCTGTCGAAATCTCGGAAATCTGGTGGTTATGCGGTTTCGTTTTCCTATAGCACCTATCAAAAACATAACGCGAAGCTGCTTATCTGGTTTAGTTTGGCGTTGACGCGATGCCGTACACCTGCGCGCTATGCACAAAGAAAGTACGTGGACAGGTCCTTAGGAAGACCTTGAAATCTAGCGAATAAGATGTAAAGCTAGTTGGTAATCATGCGCTGGACTCTAAGGGTCTGCCTCCTTGCTCCGCCGCTTGCGGCAGCCAGAATGCAAGGGAAAATGACGGACCTTTTCCTCTACACACTAAACAAGCCCCTGCGTCTACTTTCCCGCACAACACTCGGAGAGCCAATCACCGCAACTTACGGAGGCAGCTCAGCGAATGACGATGCCGAAACATATGTTTAGACCAAGAAACGCAGTCTGAGTAGTGACATTAAGCAATGCAAGTGTGACGTTTTGCATTACTTAATGTAACAACTCAGACTGCGTTATTAGGTCTAAACATATGTATCGGCATCGTCATTCGCTGAGCTGCCCCCGTAAAGGACTGTTTATACACTGACGTCGACGAACGTGACGTGCGCCGGCGTTCGTCGTCAACTACGACACGACGTGCCGCGCTGAAAAGGTTGCGGTCAGCTGCATTTATACTCCAACGCGATCTAGCGCGCTCCGGCGCGCACTTCGCGTTGCGCATGCGCGTCGCCATGACAACCGCGACATAAGCTGATGGTCTATTTCTGTTTCCGTTTCCATTCTGTCCAGACTTGTTCAGACGGGAGGAACCATGGAGAGCCGATTCGCGATGTATTTAGATCCGCTAAAAAAGAAAAAAATTGCAGCGGTGCTTTTATGCCGCCGAATACGGCGCCAGAGAACACGCACGATGTACGTACGTACAAGACATATTTGGTAAGCGCACAGTGTTTGGAGAATTTTATCATCTAGTACAGCAGCTGTGCGAGTCCGACCCAGAATACCACTTCCAATATTTCAGGGAAGGCGACGGTCGATAGTCATGTCGCTTATCAGAGTGAATAAATTATATCGTTTCCTTCTCTGCAGGATGACGGAGGCTTCATTCGACGAGCTGCTCGGGCTCGTCCACGACCGTCTTCTACACGCGCCCACACATCGCTCTCCCATCGCGCCCGCTGAGCGGCTGGCCATCACACTGAGGTATGTACTACTAGGGTTCCTTCATGTGCTCTTTGCTTGGGGGGATGATATCTGGTCATTTTGTTTCGAACGCTTTTTTTTTATTGTTCTGAAACGCGTGAAAGAGCGTGTCCCTGCACGCGCTCGTGGTGCTGACTATGCTAAGGTGACATTTTGTTTCCTGCGATTTCTTTGTGTTTTCCCTGTGAGCTCGTGCTGTCGACATCGGGTACTAAAAACGATGGCATCACCCAAAACAGAAGGACATTGAAGCACTCTATGTACTACATATTTATATGGACTTCCTTTTCGCGGATGCTCAATTGATTAAGTTATGCTTCTAGACCCGGTGTGCTACCGCCGTACTCACGCCCAACTCGTATCAAAATACCTCAAACCGGGAACTTATCCGCTCTGATCTACTCCGATATTTCGAGAGGCCCGGGCTCGACAATGCGTTTCAAAATAAAGTTTGGGCTTTAAAATCGTCAGCAAAAATCAGGGACGTGACGTTTCATGTAGAAACTTACCTCAAATGCTTCTTTTGCTGGTTGAATGTACGCATTCAACTTTTAAGTCTCAACTCCTAGAGAAAAAAAAAAAAGCCTCAGATAGGACAGTTTTTTATTTTCTTTTGTACTTAAATTTCTACTAGAAACTTGAATTTCTAATGTGTAAAGAGGACCAGTGAAGTATGTATTTGATATAAGTTTCAACTTGATAGGTTCAGTTGCTGATTTTTGACGGGGCTATTAGTACTAGCTTGTAACTTTATTTTGAGACACTCATAAATAAGCGAATCAACGTATCAATGTAACACTTACTACATCAAACACATATTTCACTAAATAAAAAAAACTGACCCATTTGAGAGCATCAGGCATTCTTGTTTTTTTTTTATTTTTTTTACTTGAAATAGAGACTTAAAATTTTAATGAGTACATCTCGTCAGTAAAACCCATATTCGAGGTAACTCTCTACTTTTTACGCCGATTCCCTGATTTGTGCGGGCAATTCTAGAGTAGAAACTATTTCCAAACACCGTAAAGAGTCAGTCAGACACATTTAGTACAAATTTACATATTGCGTGTATAGCAATATAAGTCTGACGGAGTACTCTCGAAGGCCGTTTTCAACACGCCGTCACAAACAGTGGAAATCATTGACCAAAAAGTTGCTCTAAGTTAGGTACTAAGTCTCACAATTTTTCTTTCACATTTCTAGGTTCCTTGCATCACCAGGATCTCTGGGCCATGTGGCCATAAGCTACCGGACGCATAAAGCAACACTATCGGGGATCCTCCAGGAAACGCTGCCAGACATCTGGGACTGCCTCTCCCCGTTAGTGCGGCAGTCACCCACATCACAACAGTGGGAACTTGAAGAGATCCGCAGGGAGTTCTGCGTCATGTGGAACTTTCCTAACACCATTGGATCAATAGATGGCAAGCACTTGGCGATCAGGTGCCCATCAAACCCTGGTTCAATATTTCACAACTGCAAGAAATTCTACTCCATGGTGCTGCTGGCTGTTGTTGACGCCCACTACAGTTTTCGACTCGTGGACATTGGGGCTGCCGGGCACCAGTCCGATGGCGATGTGTTGAGAGAGTCTAATCTCGGAAAGGCGTTAGCTGCCAACACCCTGCAGATCCCTGTAATCGCACAGCCTGCACCACCTCTGTGCCTCCTGGGGGATGAAGCCTTCCCGTTGAAGACATACCTCATGCGCCCTTTCCCCGGAAGAGGCTTGGACTACCGAAGAAAGGTCTTCAACTACAGACTCTCCCCGGGCAGGCGTACCGTAGAAACCGCCTTCGAAATCCTTGTGTCTCGCTGGCGTGCGTTGCTAGTTCCAATGCATGGCACTGTTGAGCACTGTGAAAACATGATAAAAGCGGGAGTCTGCCTCCACAACTTCCTGACACGGGATGAAGCTAGCTGCTCTCCTGGATATGCTGACAGTGAAAGGAGGGGCGTCCGTGTGGATGGTCATTGGCGAGCTGACATTTTGAATGTTGGTGTCAACAGGAGCCTAGGTGGCAACAGCAGCCCAGCAGCAATCAGCATCAGGGACCTGCTGGCAGACCACTTCATCTCCCCTAGAGCTGCCATCCCGTGGCAACACGACATAGTGACGAGGGAGTAGACGACGTCATTTCGTTGTTTACAATGCTGTTCGATGTTTTTCTTTCCTTGCAAATAAATTGTATATATTCTCTCTGCTCTGCTTGCTTAACAGTGTTGACCTGCGATATATATTTTGCAACCCCTCGTTGTTTTCACCTTCAAAGTGCTTACCTGCCTACCTTGCTGAATTATGTTGTACAGGGGTGAGCGGGGTAATTCCAGCTAGCGAGGAATATTGGCCATTCATGTTTTTCGCTTGCCAGCTGTAGGCACTGGCACGCATGCCAAATTATTGGCTTCTCATTAAGTGAACCTGCAGGAATGTAGTAGTCGCTCACTTCAAAAATAGGACAGCTTGCGTGTTAATTGCAAAAGTCGGGTTCAGTCTTTTTATTTACACAACAAAAAAGTAAAATAACAATCTAGATGTACTTTCGATAAGCCTGCTTTTCTACTCGCATTTCTGTCTGAAGTATAAACAGGTTTCGAGCAATGCGTGCCACCCACGAAGCGAAGGTAAGGGGTAGAAAGCATGTTTGATTAACGGTGTTAGGGCAGGCTGTGTGTCTGAGTAGGAGATGATGCTATTATGTGCACTTGACATTTTACTAATTTACACAAGCACCAAAGATTAAGTCGGGTTTGTAGGTACATTTGCTGCGCAAGCTAGCGTCTACATTCGTGTGTACCTACATTCCAAGCCGCTTCCTTGGCACTTGGGGTAAATTTGGAAAATGCCTGTAGGTGTTCTTTTAAGCTATTGTATGTGATAGGCATACCTGCAGCTTGCCTCCAAGAACTACTTCTAAAGTCTTGCACCACAGAAATAATAATATTCAGAATAACATAGACTGCTTCACAGATTATATTTTCCTCTAACGATGTGGTAGAATTGCGTAAGCAGAGATTGCTCTTCGAAAATGTAGTTCATATTAAAAGCATGTATATATTATCAAGACATGAGTAGACACGTGTGCCTTCAGAAGCACAAAGGTCGGGGGCGTTTTATTTCTGCTGAAATTTATGTCACATTCGACTGGGGCGCACCGCACCGCACCGCGCTGCACCGACGGACGCGTCGCGTTCGCCTGGTCGTGTCGGTGCGGCTGCACTACGGTCGCCTGGGACTTCATGCGGCGCGCGGCACCGGTGCGTTGCTGCACCAGCTGCACCGTCGGAAGGAGACCATGCAGGTCCTCGCACTGCGACCTTGAGTTAACGCTCTCCGCTTCCTTCGGTACCTCCTCTCTCTCTCTCGCCTCGTCGTCGGTCTTCCTTCCTCGCCTCGCGAAACATGGCGGCCCGCAGCTCGAGAGAACGTGATGTCGGCGCTGCTATCTTCCTTCCCTCAAGCCCTCTGATGTGGCTACGATTCCAGCAGTGACGACGGGCGTCGGTTTTTCCCTTTTCCGGAAGTGTGTGTGTGTGCGTGCGGTGCTGCGTTGTGTCGGCCGCCGAGCAACCAGTCCACCACACCGGGCACGTGAAGCGTGAAGCTTTCGTCGTTCGTCGGATTCAAGACGTCGGTGAGTCTTCGGACTTCGTTCGAACTTTTACCTGGACTTTGGGTCCTGCAGTGGGGACTTTCCCTTTTCGGAACTTTCGTCTTCTTTGCACCGGCGAACTTGTTTTCCGGCTGCAGTTTGTGTCGCGAGCGGCGAGTTGTTTCGCGTTGTGTCGGGAATTGAGTGCTGTCTTGTTTTTTTCGCGGCCCCGCTGCCTGAAGGTTCGTGAGTGTGTTGATTTCGTTCTGATGGTTTTGTCGTGTTGTCGCCGTGCGCGGCGTTTTATTGCCTAATTAAATTTCTTGTTTTTCTTTTAACCCCTGCGTGCCCTCGCCTCTGTTGATTTTCACACCGAACGTGTACCTATTGCTTGTCACCAGTCCGACAATAAAATCGCATATGTGTAAACGCTCTGTTTCATAGTCCATGTGTTTTGTTTTTACGTTGGCGGGCGAATTTTCGGTGTAACAAGTACATACTTGAACCATCCACTTGAAAGACAATTTGTTACTTTCATTCCTCGCTAGATGGCGCGAGCCGCCACCCCACTCTTGCGGATATTTTTTTACAGTCCACCCGTTCATGTTTTGCCCTTGCAGTGACCGCACCAAGCGCGTCGCACGGCGGGATGCTTCGCGTTCGCCTGGTAGTGCGTCATGTGGTGCACCTACACAGTGGCGTGGCCTTGGGGGAGACATTTTCTCGGTGCCGTGCGCGCCCCAGACGAATGTGACATTACATTCATATTCATACACCATCTGCATTACACAAGCCCTGAATTGGGCATTTGTGACCTCGTCCTAACGATCCAGAGATTGTGCTACAGAGTAGGAAAACGCCTCATTCTGCGCCATTTTACTCCTTAAATGATTTAAAAGTTCTCTCTCCATTGTGTCAGCCTCCCTTCTGCGTGTAGAAAAGGGGGGGGGGGGGGGGGGGTTCCTAGGCACCTTTGTGACTGGCCTGATGACCTCCTCAAGGTGCTTGAAGTTGATTCACCCGAGGTGAACGGCGTGGCTGCGAAAGGAGCCTCAGGGCTGCAATGCAGCTCTTCTTGGGCAGGCTCGAAGTCAGTGGGAATGGTCGAGTCGTCAGGAGAAGATTCCACCATTTCCATTATTAGACACTGTGCTGTGTCGCCCACAGGCGGTGCCTTTACGATGATGGTTGCAATGCAAGTGGGATTAACAAATGGGAGAGAAATTTAGTTAGACAGCAAAGGAGGACTGCAAGTTTTGTTTACATACTTCCTGGGTCGGATATGTTTCTTGTAAAACAACATTACTTCCAGGAAGGCCCATTGTTATTTTGTTTTGTTTTTTTTCCGTACGAAGCCACTGCCACTCCTTGTGGCAGCTTCAATGGCGCGGACCTTCCGAACATACCTGTCGCGTACACGCTTCCAGGCTTTTTGTGCGTCCTCACCTGAAATGAGTATGTCAACTTAAGTTTTTTTCATATGCAGACCTAATGCAAAAATAAAATGCTAAACTATACCCGTTTTCACCTCAAGAACCGAAGTAAAACAAGTCCGGATCCTCGCGGAACATTACTAATTTCCCCCTTTATGTGGATGATGAAGACATATGTAGGTGAATTGTAGATTAGATATATGTTATCTTATCAAGACGTACATGTTCCAAACGCCAAAAGCATAGCTTTTTCCTCCGACAACCGAATCTCGTAAGATCTATTTCGCGCCGCGTAGGAACAATGCGCAAAACGTACTTTTTTCTTGAGGTGAAAACAGGTATAGTTGCCAAGTCAGTTAAGCTGCTTCCACTGCTTTTCTATTTGAAGTCCTAAATAGCTAGAGCGCCTCAATGTCTTTCTGTTTGGGTGATGCCATCGTTTGTAGTACCCGATGCCGACAGCACGCGCTCACAGGGAAAATACTAAGAAATCGCAGGAAACAAAATGTCGCCGTAGCACAGTCAGCGCCACGAGCGCGTGCAGGGACACGCTCTTTCACGCGCTTCAACACAACAAAAAATAAAAGTAGGCGCTCGAAACAAAATGGCCAGGGCCGGTTTGCTCATCTTGCGGACGCGGCTGCGGCTGCGGCCAGGAGGGATTTTTCTGTCACGTGACCAGCTTCATGGGGACAAGGAAGTACCATAGCGTCCCTGCCTAATGGCGGAGAAATCCGTATCGCTTCAAGCACAAAAGCCTAATTTCGCTCGCAGAAACTGACTGCAGGGACTTTCAACTGGGGTCCAATTGACCGCCCCGTCATACTGTAGGAGCGGGAGGTAAAGTTACAGCCAGGGAGGGTAAATATGAGCCAAAATAAAGAAAAAACCACGCGAGATAAAAGCGGTGGCAGTATATATATATATATACTTGCGCCAGCGCTGGCGCAAGTATATATATATTTGTATTTGACTGCACTCCCACTAAGAATGTTGACAAGGCCCTATGAGCTCTATAAAATCATTGGGCGGGTAGTTCTGACTCTCCAGTTCGTTGTTCATGACCTCGGAAGAGCACATACATGTCTCTGGCTTTCTTTATCAATTTCCGCCACGCCTCCTGCATCTGCCGTACACTCCGCCGAAAGTTGACAATATCTTCTCGTGCCCGTCTCTTCGTTCACCAGGTAACTGTGCTGCTGAATTTCTCTAGAATTTGTTGTTTTCTTTTTCCAACTGCTCTAATTAATTCCATTTGTTGATCCAAATTCATTTTAGGTGTTTGCGTTAGAGAGATGGTTTGCAATGTCGACGCCTGATTCATTTTTGAATTCGGTCGTGATCGTCTGCTATTCTAACTAAAATTCAACAAGTAATGTGTTAATATTACAAAAAGACTGCCACAGCAAAATGTAAAGAGTAAAAATATACCTTTTATCACATTCCATGCAAGTCAAAGTATGATCTCTTTTATTTCGGTTTTACTACTTTCTCAGACGTTTGACTTGCTGCCTTGCCTGTAGGGTTTCGCTCAATCAATGCATCAAGAGCTGCTAGTCTTTTTTTTTTTTTTTTTGCTTAGTTTGTGGAAGTTTTTTTTTTTTTTTAATTGTCACAACTGCAGTTTTCATGAGTACTAAATAGGCTTCTCCTGTTATTGAAAGGAGTCGTAGCGAGAGCGTTGTAAATTTAAAAACACAAAATTGTAGTTGCTGGGGAAAGGATGCTTGTTTCGGCTCCGTTTGTGTGAAAGCCATACCGATGTTTTTACCGTGGTTTCCTTTTAATGAACACTATGAAACGATTGGATTAGCGCGTTAACTTGCCTTGATCTTTTCTTTTTCTTCCCGGTGTTTGAATTGAACAGGCGGGACTAACAGTAAAAACAGTGTAAGGCGCAGTAGTGCAAGTGGATGATTCGTAAAAGGATCACAATTAAAAAGTGAGACACGCGCAAAACACACAAAAGAAAAAAAACTTCCTAGCGCGATTTGAACCCGGAACTTTAACGCCGCGACGAGAAGTACCGACGCTCTAACCTCTCGATTACAGCAGAAGGCGCGTGCCAGCGGCGCTGGCAGAGGTATATAAATACACTGCCACCGCTTTTATCTTGCGTGGTTTTTTCTTCATTTTGGCTCATATTTACCCTCCCTGGCCGTAACTTTATCTGCCGCTCCTACTGTACGAAGGGGCGGTCAATTGGACTCCAATTGAAAGTCCCTGCAGTCAGTTTCTGCGAGCGAAATTAGGCTTTTGTGCTTGAAGCGATACGGATTTCTCTGCCATTATGCAGGGATGCTATGTACTTCCTTGTCCCCATGGAGCATGGTCACGTGACGGAAAAATCCCTCTTGGCCGCAGCCGCGGCCGCGGCCGCAAGATGAGCAAACCGGCCCAGATGTCATCACCCCAAGCAAAGCGCACATGAAGGCACCATATAGTCAACTTACCGGGCTTCATGTCTCCGGCAATAGTACATAGAACATAGAACATAGCTTTATTGATAGAACAATCATTTTTCAAGATACAATAGCGAGCCGGAATAAGCCTCAAGGGCTTGTGTACCTGGCTCGGCAGGTGACGAAATAATATAGATTAGATAATGAAGAAGATTAATTGAAAAGCAATTTACAATCTATAGCACACTCGTTCTCTGAAACCTCAGTGCGTCTTAACCCAAACCGAAAAGATACACACACCAAACAAACACCTTGGACACACTGCAACCGCAATGTTAAAAAAGAGGGGAAAGAAAAAAAACGAAAAAAAAAACAAAAAAACATTGCACTTTAGAATTTGACTTTATTCCTCTAAGTTCCGTAACGCGTTCCTAAGTTTTTTTTCTCGACGTTATAAGGAGCATTGATTCTGGTGGGCGGTTAAATACATGCGGCACATAATACACTCTCACACGCTCACCATAGCGAGTTCGAATACGCGGTACCTCAAAACGAAGAGATAGCCTCATTGGCCGCTGTTGAATATAAGGGGCTTTGAAATCGGAGCTCCAGAAATGACGCAGCGCGACGGTTTTCCTAAAAAGCCCCTCAAAAGCCGACATATGAAGTTCCTGAAATATCACTGCACTTGAAACATCTGGCATGCCAAAAGCGACACTTTTCAAAATACTTTTCAATAACGAATTAACTCTTGCGCGCCAGAACAACGAACATCCCATAAAAAGTGTTATGCCGTACCGTAAATAACTATATCCCTAAGCCTGTGCTATCATTTTTCCAACAGAGAAAGGCAGAAACATTTTAACATTGTATAGTAAGCACGAAACACTTCTTAACTTTTTGCACAAATACGTCAGGTGTCTACACCAAGATAAATCACTATCGAAGTACAGGGTGTCACAAAGGAAACTTTACACGGTCTTTTTTACCGCAAAAATAAACTATGCATGGCCGAACGCTCATTCTCCGCCCAAAGGTATACAGCTAGAGGTCACAACCAGATGCCAAAGTTTCAGCCCGATCCGATAGCTTAATCAAAAGTTATAAGTGATTTTCTGAAAATTTACATGGGAAAATGGAGCCCATTTTTGCCCGTTTTCGATTTTTGGTGCCATAGAGCCCCATGTGTTTGAAAACTCCGTCGGCCGCCATTTTCCCATTGAAATTTTCAGAAAATCACCTATAACTTTTGATTAAGTTATCGGATCGGGCTGAAACTTTGGCATCTGGTTGTGACCTCTAGCGCTACCTTTGGGCGGAGAATGAGCGTTCGGCGATGCCTAGTTTATTTTTGCGGCAAAAAAGACCGTATAAATTTTCTTTTGTGACACCCTGTATATTCCGAGGTATTTTACAGATTTGACACATTCAATAATTTCGCAATCACAAGATCTGCAGCTGGAAGTATGTAGCGCTACAGGAAGTGGGAGTTCAACCCGTTTAAGTGGATTTTTAAAACAAACCAGTTTTGTCTTTGACGCATTCACCTTAATCAGGTTCGAAGTAAACCAATCCATTGTACAAGTAATATCATTTTGAAGATGTTGATTGGCGATAAGGTAATCTGCATGACATGACACTAACACCGTGTCCTCCGCGTATTGAAATACTTGACATTGTGAAACAGCACTAGGGAGATCCTTTATATATAAATTAAAAAGTAAAGGAGACAGCACTGAACCTTGCGGTACTCCAGCCGTTAAAAAAGTTCTACTACTTCTTTTTATTTTTAAAAACCACAACCTGCGAACGTCCTGAAATGTAATCTTTAAGGAGTGAAAAAAACGGACCTCGAAAACCCAGCTTGTATAGCTTGGAGCAAAGAATTTTGTGATTTATACTGTCGAAAGCTTTCGACACACCCAAGAACACAGCACATGAAAACATATTATTATCAAAACTTGTATGTACGCAATCTCCAAAACTATCTAAAAGCGCTTGGGTTCCTCGTTCCGTAACAAACCCATACTGATGATCAGACAATAAGCCAAACCTTTCTACGAAACCAGTCATTGCCCTCAAAAGGTGTTTTTCTAGTAAATTCGCCATGCACGATAAAACTGAAATAGGACGATAGTTGATAAAATCATCCGCTGCCCCTCCCTTGTAAAGTGGCTTAACAATAGCAGTTTTCATTCCCGTCGGCCAAATTCCGGTCTCGATGATATCATTCAATATTCCTAAAAGTACATATTTAAGTTTTCATAATTTCTACGCAGATCCCGTATATGCGAACGGACTCCCAGGTGTTCATTTTTCGGTTGGAATCCCTGTACTCTAGAGAACCAATGACATAGAAAGCATTTCTTCTGCCGGCGTCAAGTTAACTGGCGTATCTTTAGCAGATGTATTTAATGACTATTTCATAAATTTACCTCAACGTAGTTATAGCGGCGACGCGTGTAAAAATGTTACGTTTAGAAACAGCGACTCTATTTTTTTACGTCCAGTCACTGACGCAGAGGTGTTTACGGTTTTTATGTAATTAAATAACAGTCATAGTTGTGATGCGGATGATATGCAGATTAGGCCAGTCAAGTATGTTTTACCTTTGATTACTCCCTGTATTACTCATATTTTTAACTTGTGTCTTTCGATCGGTGTATTTCCGCAACTCATGCAAAAAGCTAAAGTGTCTGTGCTGTACAAAAAGGGAGATAAGAACGACATAAGCAATTACAGACCTATCTCTGTCCTTCCGGTATTCTCAAAGGGCTTAGAAAAGATCATACATATTCGAGTATCTCAGTTTTTAGATAAGCACCAAATAATTACTAATGCTCAGTTCGGCTTTCGAAAAAATCGATCAACAGAACTTGCATTGCTTGAACAAAAAGAATTTATTTTACGGAGTTTTGAAAGTAAGAAATTGGCCCTTGGCATTTTTGTAGATTTTACAAAGGCGTTTGATTATATAAATCACAATTTACTGCTGGAAAAGCTCGATATTTACGGAATTCGAGGTCAAGCATTTCTCTTGCTTAAATCATATTTAGGTCACCGTCAGCAGTTCGTTCATCTTAATAGTTTCGCGTCTTCAACAAAGGCAATTATATCCGGTGTACCACAAGGCAGCATATTAGGGCCGTTACTGTTTAATATATACATTAATGATATTGTAAACATAAATTCACTGACTAAATTCGTAATATACGCGGATGACACGAGCCTCTTTTTTTCTGGCGAGACTGGCGACGAGATTATCAGCTGCGCAAACGTGACCCTAACAGCGTTGCAAAAATGGTCATCGGATAACGCGCTAAACATCAATACGAGTAAAACAAAGGCAATCATCTTTCGGCCTAAAAACAAAAATGTTTCTACAACCAAGACCCTTGTCTTAAATGAAAAGTATATAGATATTGTAGATAACTTTAAAAGTTTAGGTGTAGTTTTCAATCAGTACTTATCTTGGGATAATCATGTAAATGATTTACGCACTAGATTGTCAAAGGTCATTGGACTAGTCTCTCGTAACCGTTTTATTCTACCGAGAAATGTTAAGTTTCTTTTATACCAGACTTTATTTCTTTCTCATTTGAATTATTGTTATCTAGTTTGGGGCACAACCACCCGTACAAATCTCCAAAAATACTCCTACTGCAAAAAAAATATGTACGTCTCATTGAGAATGCTTCTTACGACTCTAGCACCCAGGGACTGTTCATAAAAAATAGTATACTTCCTGTTTACAAAATGTATCAGTACAGACTCGTGATCAGTTTCAAGTTAGAAAATAAAAGAAATGGGGATAGTTTAGTAAATCTTGCGGAGTTAAGAGAACATGCAACTTCCTACCCAACTCGGTCGGCGGAACATTGGACTGTGCCATTGTGTCATAACAACTATTCAATGCAATCACTGAAATACACACTTCCTACTATATTGAACAGCCTAATAAAAAATAACATTGATATTATTTCTATCGCCATTCAGGAATTACGAACTGAACTAATGTGGGGCGAAAACGAATGAATCGATTTATGAGACCTGTTTGATTTTTATATTTTACTTTGTAATGTCGGTTTTCTCCGTGTTGTTCGCTGTTGCTTTTGTTTTGACTTCTGTATATGCCACTAGAAGGGAGCAAGGGGCTCTGTCAAGCTGTTCTCACAGCTTTTTTCCCTTGTTTCCTCCATTTATGTATCAAAATGGAAAATAAAGTTCTTTAATTAATAATAATAATAAAGACACTGGCGCTCTCTCACCGCTTCAATGAGCCGAGCTCAACCTCGTCCGTCGTCAGATCGCTCGGTTCGCACTCCGCGGCACCTCCGTTCGGCATTTTTCTTTCCGACTGACGCTCGCGCGAGGAATTCTGGGTAACGATCGTCGTCGGCCGACACCACTGATCTCAATGACAATTGCTGGATCGCGTTTGACCAGCTCTGCCTATGGACCGGAATGTGGCCACGGTCGGCCATCTTTAGGTAGAGTTATATCATCTCTAGCCATCATAGTAATATGGCGGACAGCGCAATGGCGGCAGGCTGCCATAAAATAGCCGTAGATCTAGTACACTGTACCGTGGGTGATATTTCGTGCTTGATTGAAGTTGTTCGACGAAGCAGATTCTTGAAACCCGGCGTGAACGGTAGCCTCGTCTTTGAGGACCCGGCGAAAGTTGTACGAAAGCGCAGCACTTGGGGAAAGCGGCGCAGCTCGCATCGAAAGCAGACTACGTACCGGCGTCTGCTTTCGATGCTTCTTTCGATGCGACTTTCGATGCGTGCTGTGCTGCTTTTCCCCGGTGCTGCGCGATTTCGTGAAACTTTCACCGGGTCCTCAAAGACCGGGCTACCGTTCACGTCGGGTTTCGTCAAACAATTTCAATCAATCACGAAATATCACCCACGCTATTTTGATGGCAGCCTGCCACCACTACCTCGACGTGAGCTTCGCCGGCGCGCACCGAGGCGCGTTGCGTGCGAGGCGTTCCACTTGTCGGAGTATAAACTCTCCTTTCGCAGCAACGTCACGCAACGCGGTCGGGCGCGCGCGCCCGTCGACGTTACGTTGGAGTATAAACAGCCCTTAAGTTGCGGAGGCAGCTACGGAGGTGCCAATTAAGCCTATCTCTTATGTTGAATTTCCAGAACGTGCAGTAAATAATCTCAATATTAGCGGAAAGTTGCACAAGTAGTCCAAGTTGGGCATTTCCACGCTTTGCCCCCGTGGAGCCCACACCGTTTTTAACTTGGCTCCATTAGAGCCAAGTTACCACGGGCCACCGGGCGAAGCCACCGGTCTTCGAACCATAGGGCTCCCTATGGTTTGAAGACCGGTGGCTTCGCTGCGTTTCCATAGGAGTTAAGCCTTTTTCTTTTTTTACTTTTTCCTCAGGTAAGTTCGCTTTCTAAAAATGTGACAAAAAAAAATAGAATTGCGGTGGCTTAGCTCGGCTATGCCAGGATATACGTAGCGTGAGCTTATGCGGACAAAATGAGAGGCGCTATCAAGCAGCTCCGGTGCAGCGTCAGACTTGGCTACTGCGCAACGGAGCGCACAGCTGGGCGTCATCGCCGCTTCGCGGCTATGACGTCCCTTTTCGGAATGCGCAGACCGGCGAGGCGCGCGCGGTGACGGCGGAGCCCGTGGCGGCGGCGGCTCCGGCGCGCCAGCTGTGCGGCGTGTGACGTCACTGCTCCTCGCGCTTGCGCAGCACGGAGCACGGCTCATTATGCGAGCCACGCAAAACTGCTCAACATCGGCCAGTGTAGCTCACTCTACAAAAAATTCACCACGTGGTGCCAACGCTGTACATAATCGGAACGCGATTTTTGCGGTCGATTTAAAGAGCCTGGCCGCTATATGGGACACGCGGTATAATAACAGTAACACAACAGCTTGTTTGCGGGCTTGCACTATAGCAGTGATATTAATGAAATTGATGCAAAGGTGCAGCGAGCTGGACAAGAGTCACGATAATAATCCACGGAGAAGAGAACAAGGGGGACAAAGGATTTGTGTTTGACCTTTGTCCCCTCATTTCCCTAACCCGGGGATTATTATCGTTAGACTAACAAATATTTTTATATTTGTTTGCACGGCGTGACAATAATGTGTTGTCTTTACGAATGCAAGCATGCGTTTTTCGTTATCTTACACCCCCAGTCTCAGATCTGCCGTCGTGTTTAAGCACGCGAGCTCCCCGAGAGTTGACTCGTTCGATTTGCCTGCACCAGCCCGCATGCACCTTGGGCAGAAAAGTGTAGCGCGGTGCGGGTAAACGTGCAGGGTAACGTACTTCCGGCTGTATTTTGTTTTAGATAAACTGCACTCGTAAGTCGAATACGACGGTGTGCATCAAGTACAGCTGATGCAAGAGGTGCAGGTAATTCGACCGCATCAAAATGTCCTTCGCCAGTGTGCACCCTAACGTCAATCCTCCCTTCGCACAAACGCGAGGAAAAAAAAAAGCGATATAGGCGTGCAAATGGCATTCCAGTGCCGCATGAACACGTCAGGGCCGTCGGCAGCAGCACGCGTCTCCGATCAAGCAACGCCATAAACACCGACGCAGAGACGACGTGCGGGGAAGCGTAGAGCTTTTTGTTTTTTGCTTGTTTTTTTTACGCGATGTCAACAAAACATTGCAGGTACTTACACGCGTGTGTGGCACCCACTTCGCGCCTCGCGCGAAAACAACGGCAAGAAAATTCGCCGGCTCCTTTCCGTGAGCGTGCCAACGCACGCATGAATGCATCCACGGACGACGCAGAGACGCGTTGCAAAGGCGTTCGACCAATACCACCTTAAGAACACGAGGCCTGCGCCTTTCGCCTCCCCAAACGTCAACACTAGTGGATCGACGCGGCGCCGCCATATTACCTCGCGTTAGCGTCGCAACCATCGCGTCTTGCGGCGTTTCAACCCGAACGGCGACGCCAAAAATGGACGCGTCTGCCGCTTTGCGGCGATCCTCGTCGAGCTTCAGCAGCGTGTTTGCCGTTTGGAGCGGGTCGGGGGTCCACCACTAACGATGACGTCACGGGCAGGCCTCGTCTTCTTCTAGGTGGCATCGCTTCGACGGGGAACCTTCGAGAGTCGTAGAGTATAGACCACCCGCTGGATGCAGCCGGGAGGGTCCACGGACAATAGTGTCTTCGTGTCTGCAACGAAAACGCCGTGTCTTTTTTGTGAGATGTAGCGGGACTGTGGCTCAAGAGGTCACGTGACGCTCGCGCTGCACTGGATTGGCTCCGATGGCTCGTGTACCCCGTCCGCTCTGGTCCACTGTGAAGGTAAAACGGAGGGTCCTTTGTTGCGGAGGCGTGACGAAAAGATGGCGTCGCTCGGGCGCGGCGCACCGGACGCACGTGTCACGGAGCGGATCGGCGGGACGCCGATCACTTTCACGTCGTCGTCAGAGGAGGAGAGACGGAGGAAGCGGGTCGTCGTCCACGCGCACAAAGCGCCGCTTCCCTGACCCGACGAGAACGCTGCACGAGGCAGTCGTCGCACCTGCACGCGTGTTCCCGGGTGGCAGTCAGCTGGGGCCGACAGTGATTCGGCTTTTTTTTTGTGCGTTCCCACGTTGAACTAGCGGCATTGGAGGCGGCAACAAAGTCTAAGCTTTCTTTCTTTCTTTTTTTTTTTCTTTTTTTTTTTACTATTTAGGGAGTTTCTGGTAAAGTCCCGCTTAAAGACAGCTGCGTTGGCGGCGTTCCCTGCAACTTCAGTGGAAGCGACAGTGAGTCGCTGGCATTATCAGTGACTTCCGAGTGTAGTCAATTTAGAGAAGAAATATCAAAGGTGACAATCAGCTGGCGACTGTTTCTGTTCGTATATGGTAGGGGATGGTTATTATAACGCATACTCAAACGCTATGACCCCCTCCCCCCCCCCCACACACACACACACGCACACGCAAACACACACACACGCACACACACACACACACACACACACAAACACACACACACACACACACACACACACACACACACACAAATGACGAGAGAAAGAGAGTTGCACCAACAGGGATTTGAGCGGTTCCAAACAGATCTGCTCGAATCAGTCTCCTCCTCCGAAGGTACGTATTCCAAGTTGGTCTTCGTTTTGTCTTACTTTTCTGTTCTGCCTCCCTTGCAAGATCGACTGTTAAACAAAATGGCTAAACAAGAAGAGGTACCTTGGGTCTATGCGGAACGCAAGTTCGTCTGCTTCTTGTACAGGAGTTGCAGTGACTGCAGAACACCGAGCTCTGATTGGCTTCGATTGGAAGGATAGTGTGTAGACCGGAAGGTAGCTAGCATTAAGGTCTACCCACTATCCTTCCAATCAGAGCCAATCAGATCTCCACGTTCTGACGTCACTGCAACCCGTGTGCAAGAAGCAGACGAACTTGCGCTCCGCGTACGTGGGTGCTTCTGGTTTTGTTCCTGGCTATTCTTTGTTCCCTCCCCGAACTTACACGTTCTGCTGGAACTCAGACCCACCACGGAAGCGTTCAGCGTGCAACTGTGCTCGCAAACAATAGAAAAACAACTCTTTGTGGATCGACCCAGTCTCGGTTGAACGGCACCACCTGTTGGTAAATACGGTTGTTTGTTGTCGGTTCGTGACACGCGGGACTGAAGCACCTAGAGGTTGCAAACAAGGTGCTTTTGTCGTGCCCGGGAGCTAACTTTGTACACTCTTCTCCGACTGAGACTCTGTCCTAACTGAGCCGGTATGGCTGCAGGTGCCGGAGAACAACACAACGGCGGAGCAAGGCATGGCACGTCCTGAGCGCGGAGTGTGTAGACAGCTGCGTATGAACAACACGTGCATTGCGCCGTTGTTCCGGGTGCTGTTTTTGTACGCCGGCGAGTGTTCACCTGCCACTTCGTGCCGTTCAGATTCGTCCATGCCACGCCACTGCAGTTCATGGGAGCGTTGTCGTTGTGAAGGTTATGCCCGTGTATTTGACTTATAAGCGAGTTATGTATACGTAATTTGCTGGCAGCAAGCGAAATTTCCCTTCGCAAAGCAAAAAATAAAATTAAAGTATACAATACACGAACACAAAAACGGGAGGCAGAAAGAAACGGGTGTTTGCCTGCGATTAAACTCAATGATTGAATATTGAGGCTGCCTATGAACTATTAGTATTGCCCTGTGTGTGTGTGTGTGTTTTTTAACACCAAGTGGCAAATTGGCTCGAAAGACGGCTCGTAACTACACCAAAGTGCCAGGGCCAAGGTTGTTACTTGGCGTCGTATTGTTGCTGTTATCGAGTCATAAGAATTAAAAAAGACGGCACGCCAAGTTTTTAGTTGTGGCGGAACAACTCACAACGTGCATTTGGAAGCTTGTTGACTGAAAGAAAGCTGGAAATAAGTTTATTATAATAATTTTTACTCAGTTGGTTTAGGCATTGAACTATGAGTGAAGAAAAGAAACAAAAAATCACTATTTTATGAAGGGCTAGAAAAAAATTGCAAATGGAGAGGAATGGATTGTCTTTTCAGATATTTACAAGGCGCCAGCATTAATGAGTGATCCAACGAAAGTTGAAAAAAATACACGTAATCTCGAACACATGCCTTATTCGGCTAGGAGTTCCTACTGTTCATGTAGCCTTTTTCTTTCCTGAAAACCTACAACGTCACCACTTTAATTCTTTTTTTTCTAATTTTTGCCTCCCCACGTGGCGTAACTGACAGAGGCAATTAATCCCCCTGCGTGGATTAACATGCCCTTGTAGATCGACGTTCACCCCGAGAAAACATGGGAAAGGCTACGAGCAGCGTGACGAGCGGATAAGGAGAGGAGGGTCTATCGCCGAAGATCGATGTTCCGGGAAACCTGTCAGACTTTCCAATAAACAACGTTGGGGGTCGTCCCAAAGGACGGCCTGCAGCATTGCAAAGGTAAAGCCGAGCCAAATTAGGTTCGACAGAAAGGCTGCCAAATTAGGTTCACCGAAAGACTGGGAATAATTAAAACAAAATATGAAGGTACTGAAATGGAAGAAATGCTATTTTCGGAATAATATGTTGTTGACTTTGACCCCGGCGGACGTCAGTGTACGAATGAAAGTGATCATAAGCAATCCAATTGGCTAATATGTCTTACATTATTTTTTAATTTGTTTTTTAGACAGTCGCTTTATTAGGAACATTTCAATTCGAGATCTGTTACGCGTCGTCCAAACATGCTATCACTCTAAAAAAACCCGTGCATCTAGTTTCCCGCACAACACTCGGAGAGCCAATCACCGCAACATACGGAGACAGCTCAGCGAATGACGATGCCGAAACATACACTCTCAAGAAAAAAGGGTGTAAAAGGGTGTATCGTTACACCCTTTGTCCCATATAATACACCCCCAAACGTCAATTCGACGTACAGCGCCCTATAGTCGACCAGACGGCCCCAAATTTTACGAGGGGCTTGATAACGGTGCGATATAACTTTTTAATTAGCTAAAGTACGTACCAAAGACCACATAAAGAAAACAGCGAATTTTTACAGTAGGGCCACGAAAACCCCGATTATGTTTTTTGTAGTCAGTAAAACGTACATTAGCTATTTTAATAGGTTGTACCACACGGCTATCAAGCCCCTCGTAAAATTTCGGGCCGTCTGTTCGACTGTAGGGCGCGGTACGTCGAATTGAAGTTTGGGGGTGTATTATATGGGACATAGGGTGTAACGATAAACCCTTTTACACCCTTTTTTCTTGAGAGTGTATGTTTTAGACCAAAAAACGCAGTCTGAGTTGTGACTTTAAGCAATGCAAGCGTGACGTTTTGCAATGCTTAAAGGGGCACTCAAGTGGTTTTTGAGTTCGTGTTTTGATGATGACAGCTGAATTTAGACCCCCTAAGTATCCCTAAAAACCAAAAAGTGTAGTCATACGGTGATTATTTCTTTGATAAAAATGTAATTGAAGGCCGCCAAACCTGGTATACACTCAAAAACGAAACCACTCTCATTGGTCCTCGCACGCTTATCAAAAAGATCTCGGGCCAATGGCGTTGGACGACGTTCCGTCGCGCAGTGATCCCGAGGTAGCCGCATCGGCCGAACCTTTTTGTCATTCGAGCTTCGATCATAGCGGAGTTCTCTACGCTCGAGGACCTGACGCCGTTATAGGTTGAAATTCTTCGGCGGACAGCCGACCTGGGGATGATTTCCTATGACGCCACTTCGACGTGCGATGTGGACGATAGCAGCGCTTCGGAGTCATGTTCGGGTTCCGAGCACGGCGAAACGCAGACCTTTTCGGGCATTCTTCGATTTGCGGTTGGGGCAAGTCGTAACCAAACCAACGTTTGACATCGCAGCGTTACCTCTGGTACGTGATGTCAAACGATGTCGCCACGTTGCCTTTCGCCTCGGGAGGACGGGGGAAAGGCTGGTTCAGACATGTGCAACGAGCGCGTACCAACGACTGCGTTTGTTGCGACCGAAACGACCGCTCTGCGCCGCGCGTACACACACCTGCAACCACTACAACAAGCACAGCGGGTCGTCAGCACGGCGACCGCTTCTATACGCGGCCGTCAGCTGTTTCAGCGGCCCCTCTAAAGAGGGGACGCACTGCTACTCAATGCCATAACCGAATATAGACAGACAGTTGTCTATAGCCTAAAGCTTTATTATTATTTTTTCTTGATAGGCTTGCAGGGTACAGTGAATGAAAAGGCAAGGAGAAAATGTAGTCCCTTGTTTGTGAAACGATAATTGCAGTATCGCGTATTCTAAACTAGAAATATTTTACGTCTTTTGAAATTATCATACACAACATATTTAAATGAACTGAAAATTGTTTCTTTAGCGAAACTTTACAAAGGCCGCCAAAATTTTCAAACATACGATAATTTCATTGGTCCTCGCAAGTACAGAAAAGAGTCCGCACCTATTTTATTCCAGCGTGATTAATAGGCGGTTCTGCTTTATAAAACTGAAGATACTCATTCACTGACACTTCCTTAACGCCATCTCACCAAAAAGTAGCTTCTCCAAAAACTGCTTGAGTGCCCCTTTAATGTCACAACTCAGACTGCGTTTTTCGGTCTGAACATATGTTTCGGCATCGTCATTCGCTGAGCTGCCTCCGTAAGTTGCGGTGATTGGATCTCCAAGTGTTGTGCGAGAAAGTAGACGCACGGGCTTTTTTCAGAGTGTACTGGAACCGTTAGAGACAAATTAAAAAAAAAGAAGCCTTCTCCGGGTCGTTGACTGGCGAAGTTAGGCCGTCTAGAGTCTGCCATACCGAAACTAAACCCGTAGTCCCACTGCTCGTATACATCATTATACAAAAAGACACGGTATCCGCTGCACACACGATGACAGAATTATGTGCGGACAGGCCTCGGGCATGTTCGCTTCGTACATACATGTGTGCTTCGAACACGCACGCGGACTTCTCTTATATTAACAATGTGACGGGACCCGGAGCGAGACGCGCCTTTTCTACGCCTACGCGAGCCTCTAATAACGGGACGCTGGAGATCGGCACGCGATTCGCTGCGTAGGCTGATGTCGCTTCCAAGCACTTTTGCCGTCGCTCTTTTTTGCGTATTGCTTTCCGTATTCCATCTCTTCGCAGTTTGAATTTGCCCGAGAATAGCAAGAAGCGGCATTTAGTTGTCCGAATTCTGACAGATGTACAGCATATTTCTATGTTGGGCAACAAATCTGCAATTCAAATGTGCTAGCCGGGGCGTATATATTTCAAAAGTTAATTATAGATACTTTTGGGTGACTGATTTTTTAAAATATCACTTCACATTCGTCATCTGACTTCCGTCATGGTCGATGAAGTAATGTCGAAGGAATCTTTTCTTTATTTCGAGGGACTTTCTTTTAATTGCTCTAAGCCGTTGGCGAAACATTCTGTACAATAATTGCGTGTGTTGAGAAAGAACGCACCTTTACACGGGGGTGAGTCAGCTCTCGTGCTGCTAGAATTGACGATTTTCAGGATTACACCGTTGTACTATGGACCATCCCAATCATCTCGTTCTGCCTGTTGGCGTCTTTGTCAATAAGTGAGCGGCGTTTGGCAACTTCCGGTTCCTTGGGAAATTTTGTTTCACTCTCGATAAACGACGACAATGAGCTGCAAGCCTGTGCAAGCATGGTTCTGAAACCTCCAGATTGTAGTTTTCAGAGTCATGCTTAGACAGGCTTGCAAATCATCGTCGTCGTTTGTCAAAAGCTAAACAAACTTTGCAGAGGAAACGGAAGTTGCTAAACGCCGCTCACCTGTTGGGCTAGGCGCACGCACGTGTGCTCACCGTCCAGAGACTAATCACATTTCGTCTTGGATGATAAATCTTTAAAAGGACGTACGTACCTTTGTGGTCTCTCCGTCACAGTGTCCCGAACAGCTGATACCTCACGTATCTAAACATCAGCTAGAAACATCACAACAAAGAACGGCAAACAAAAATTGAAGAAGGGCTTTATTGCGCAGCCTTAAAACGTTGGCACTCGCGCCGAGCACACAATCGACCCGGCTCTGAACCTGGGTTCAAAGATCCAAGGGCGCTTCTTGTAACCCGCTTCGAAAAGGTAGAGGCAAACTAACTCTTTACGCTACGACAATTGCCATGGAAAACCCACTCATGCAACATATACAGTAACCCGCAATACAAAGCGGAACAAGGAAATGCCCTTTGAGTCAAACTGAATATTGACGGAGTCTCTACCATTTGCGTGCAGCTTTGCAATGCATCACGTTTCCTGTCTCCTACGAGTAATGGACATCATGTTGCTCCGTTGCGTTGTTACTTTGAACACGGTCACTCAAGGAACGTACACAAGGCACATACAAGGCACTCCGAAAAACTACAACTTCGTTTAAATTGCTATGTTGGCATTGCAATTTGGTGTAACATCCATCGTCACTGACGCAATTGCCATATTCAACAGCAGATATTCTTTAAACTATGTTGGGAAGTATCATGATGAGAAGTTCTATAAAAGCTAGCTTCCTTGGAAGCTTCGCACGCTGACACGATAACAATAACAATCCAACGGCTTTCATTAAAACAAAATATTTAGGAGTTTTTTTTGAGGCCGTTCGTCAGAGCAATGTATTCGCGATGCCCTTCGACCCACGAGATCACGATATAAGGCGTTTTCAGTTGTAACCAGCCTTCCAATCCCACGATTTATTTTTTAACGTTTGTTCAAGTGGGGGACTACTATAGTGACGGATAAAGGCAGTATACTATAGGCGTTTCAAATAGGTCTGTAAAGCTGCACCGACCTACCAAGAAGCCGGTGGACGGTACCGCTGCCCTCCAAGGGGCGCTTGTGACAGTTTCAGGATTTGTTTTGTGAGCCTATTGCAGAACAAAGTGTATACAGGTAATTTTATTTGAGGTCACGTAAAATTATTTAAGTGATATCGCCGCAAAAATGTTCAGTGAGAAGAAATGAGAAGAAATGCCTCTTCAGTGCCAGCAATCTCTTTTCAAAATTCCAGAAGAAGCAACATTGGAAGTCGCCATTTTTTCGTCTTCATTTCTGGAGAGTAACATTTGCTTGAATTTGACCCCGAAGCCGACGTAATGATTGGAACAAAACTCAACTCGAACGCTGACATGCTATTCGTAGTCAATACGCACTGAGACATAACGAATGTTGCGCCCCCAAATATTTGGCACAGCGGCAACTAGATGGCGCACATAGTTGTAAAAGGTAAAGGTACCTTGTATCCAGACATGCTAAATTCAAATTACGACGAAGGGGGCCAAGAGTGACGCTAATCAAGATTGTTGGTTGTTCGAATTTTTTTTTTTTCATCGAGAAAATTTATGAAGAAACACAAACAGTGATTTGATCAAATGAATGCTCACTTACCCAGGCATCACTTTCTATGAGAATGACAATAAAAATACGCGCGTAGGTTTAACAGTATTGCATAAGAACGTTGTTATCGGGCACGTCACATTGCTTTTCAGGATACAAAAATATAAAAATAATATTTCTAGACTCAAAACTATCTACAGCAGTGATGGAGGAATACCTCCGATTTGAGTTACGTTTTGAGTTGGACCATGCATAACTTAAAAGCGACAACGAAATCAATACTGACTGAACAAAAAAACAAAAAAAACAAATCAACTACGTAACACCACACGCGTGACTGTGATTGATTTCACTGATGCATGTTATAACTTATAAGGCATGGTCTAGGTTCTAGAATGTAGTACTCACGCACTTTCACTGATGTCTTCCCCGCGATACAACGGTAAAATAACAGCGCAGACCACTTGCACTTGAGTGAAAAACGCCATAAGGACGTTTAAATTTTGCGGATACCGAATTACGTGGATTGGGGGCAATGACACTGTCTTGACTGCCGTCCAAGACATTCGAATGCCAGAGTCCAAGAGCGAGTTTAGGCTCACTACAGCAACGGCACTGAACACACCGGCACAAGCCGTGCACCGCACCAAACTCGGAGTCATCGAGAGCGAGAACTTGACCACCGGGCACCGTTTGCCCCTCGATCACCAGGGCCTCCAGACCTCCTCTTGTACACCTTCGACGAGGTCCTCAGCACGCCGAGAGACTTCACTCGTCGTCGACGCCGAGAGAGAAGACGACGTGGACGACACGTCGTCGTGGGTGGGAGAACGAGGCGTTCCGCCGCGATCCTTGTCGCCGGGAGACGGACAGGGGTCTTCGTCGGAGAAGGACAGTTCGGCGACTCCGGCGCCGGTCATCAGGTCGCGTGGAAGCACGAGAATGAGGTCGCCGTTGCGAAGTCGCTTGGGCCGGACGCGCACTCCCGCCACGGTGGGCAGTGCGGTGGTCTGGGCCGCTGCTGCCCGGTCGGGCGACTTGGACCTCTCGACGCACGTCGCGTCGTCGCTCGAAGCTGGAATCGGGAGTCGAAGTGAGAGGCGACATCTTATAAGCATGAACACTCACATAAACCAAAGGGAGTTGAGGAAAAAAAAGTAAACGTGCTTGAATTAAGAGAACAATATGAAAAAAACAGCGCACAAAAAGACGAGGACAGGGACAATAACGGAACAGAGGATGGCAAATGGTACTTTGGCGGTCCGGGTAATATACATGCAGGAAAAAGCAGATAATCTCTAAAAAGTGAAGACCTGCTGATATTTTTTTATTACCCTCTTTGTACATAAAAAAAGATCTTACCGAAATAATACTTGGAGTTATGTGTTAGAAAGAAAAACAATATTTGACATTATGGCATCATGGCGTGCGTTGTATGATATACATTCTCCAGTACATAAAAAAGTATAAAGAAGTCCCGCACGCACAGGTCAAGAATGTCGACGCCACCACTGAATGGCCATTTTCGAGAAGCTCTCGATAAAAGTTGAAAGTTGAGACCTGGGCCTCCTTACTCGAAACAAAACGACTCGGGTCTCGTTTAAGTCTGAAAGTAAGCGCTGCCAAAGCTAGCGAACACGTGAAGATCACATCTGATGTTTTCGAAGCCAAGCCTTGGCAATGCTTTTATTCGAGACTGTCTTACACAAGTCCGACTGGTTTGATTTCAAGTAAGCGTGCCGAGAGCCTCGAGTTTCAGGCACACCCCTTATAGTTTTTTTCGCCGTACGAGGGAGCGAAGCCGAAGCTACAAGCACGAGCATGCTGCCCCGAATGATTCCGAACGGGGGTTTTATTGGAGAAGGCGCGCGAGTTCACCAGGCACGCTGCAAGACCGGAACTCGCCCTAAGTGCTTCTGCTACAATCGCACTTGTATAGTGAAAGCTCGCGTTGCGGAGCTTAGCAATCCTGGGTTCAATCCCCACCCATGCCCGTTTCGATCTGGATGGGCTTGGTACCGGCGTGCGGTTGTGTATCACGACTGCGTGCACTGTACAGGCAAAACTTCCTATCTACCGCCGACGGCCGCCCGTTGTCTCAACATAGGGTCATCGGCGCTAACTAACTTTCCGTCGTCTTAACATACACACACACTTGTACGGTTCTCAATCCAAGTCATAAAATCACTTAAAGACGATTACTTCTTGGAGTAATTATGTAATAATTTGATTACATCTATTAGGAAGTAATCGAAAGAGTAATCTGATTATCTTTGGAAGTATTAAAATTGCTTGTAACCATTACTATGTTTCCCTCCCATTCCTAATGGCGCCCTTTGTTTGTACAGGTTTCCTAACAAGGAATCCTCGGACAAAGTGTCTGACCGGACAACGGTTTATCAAAATTGGTGGATTAAGATAACTCGTTCATAGTTTGGTGAATCTCATTCAATAAGGAACCGTACGAAACAGCCACCGCTTTCAAACCTGCAGAAAAGTTTTTTGAAAGTCTGAAGTAATCGGGAAAGCGACAGTTACTTTTTCAAATAACGCCTAATTACTTTTCTCCTGTGACCAAGTAATATAATTAAATATTTTAACTAAAAGTAATTGTAATTGTAATGGATTACTTTTTCCAAGTAGCATGGGCATGCAGGACTGCATACGCACAACGAAGTTACTTTTACTTGTAGTAAAACGGAGTGTACGTGACTTGGAATGACGACGCATCAGCTTCGATTGTGGTTGCCTAGCTGCTGGGCACATACTTTCTTGCAGCATCAATTGCACACCACTGAGTTTGGACTTTCTCGGCACAAGCAAGTAGGAAGGACCACCAGCACGGTGCGATGACGTCCATAGCTTTCAAGTGTCGCCACTGCTGGGTACTGACGGTTATTTTTATTAACTGGTTTCTTCTAACTACACAACTTCTGCGTTGTGAAACTAACACGGCAAACCGAGCGCTCACGGCGCATAAGATACAGGCACGGCCGCGAAAGACGTCACATGCAAGCTATGTATAGGAAGCATTCGCCGCAGTGAACACCACTTATAGTAAGAATAGAGGCCCATCTCACACGGACTGGACGGTTCGGGGCTCTGCGGCACCACGTCGTCGAGCAGCGAGGCCAGCGCCCCGTCGGGGTCTTCTATCTCTCGAGCCCTGGCCTGCAGGTGCGCCAGAACGCGGTCCCGCAAGGACACCGGGTCGGCGCCACCACTGGTCAGCAGGTGCCGGTCGGCCAGCGAGCAGAGGAACCGCCGCGTTTCCAGAATGCACTCCTCGTAGCCCGCGCGGAACTTGTGTCGCACCTCGGAGTCGTCGAGTAGCCGAGCTGGGCACGTGGAAGGGCAGACGAGGGCGGCAAGTTACATATGCTCGTGCGCAGGATTCATCGCAAACGGCACTGAGAAGCTATATTGAGTGAATACACGATTTACGAACTACTATACAATCCCTGACAGAGTGAGAACGGTAGGGTGCGTCTTTCGAACGCCTGGCCGTCAGCACGCGATCTATTCCTTCCGCTGAGCGAGTGCTCTCCAGGTGTACCAGACGGGGAAGCCTGAAGGTATACGAAGCTCGCGCTGGACGTAGCAACGACATCAAGATCCTCCACGACGTTCTCAACTTGCTGTGACCAGAGCCGTATATGTAGAGAGTTTGGTCATTGGTTAGGAAGTATAGGAGACAAATGAGAAGGCGCCATTGGCCGAAAACGGGCTGGGTGTGTTCCAGGGCGTCTTCACAAATTCGAATGTGGCCAACCAAAAGCCGGAAATAATACCCTCGTGGTGGTCGCGAGAAACAAACTTAATAACTGCGTCGGAGTAACTCCCGATGACTGAAAATATGCTGCACGTGATGTTTCAATTACGGTCATCCAAAATCATGGTGGAAGGGTGCAACTAGCGGAACGATCGACATAATCCGTACGCCAAGCGCCGAGGTCTGGAAATCTGCCGTCCGAGCGGTCGCACTCTGTCCGAGCAGAACAGAGTTGAGCGGCACATTCGCTTCTTACATCTTTCTGCATGATCAGGATCGAAACATCACGTGCACCCTATTTTCAACCATGAAGGGTTACTACACTTCACTCTTACGCGCTTATTGAAACCATATACCAACATATACCTATGATTAAAACAGTTTCTCGCTACCACCGCTAGGGGACTCTTTTAGGCTTCTGGTTGGCCAAGAGAGGATGTCAAGCCCACCTTCTGCGTCTGGTGCACGCCCTGGCTCTACCCCCCCCCCTCCCCCCCCCCCCCCCCTCTGACCAAACTCTCTCTATACACGGCTCTCACACATGTGCAGGGTGTTTCACCAACGACTGAGAATAATTGAAAAAAAAAAAGAGGAACATTGAGTTAATGAAATGAGATTTCCGAGATAACATTGTTGACTACGACGGAAGTCAGGTTGCGAGATAAACGTGACCATTATAGACATAATTACCTAAAATTCACTAGTTCTCTTTTTTTCGCCTTATCTCGCACACTTTAATTGGATGTCTGTTGTCCGTCGTCTAAATATAATGTAGTGTTTGCTAAATGACATAAAAATGAATTCTCCGATCATACAAGCATAAGTATTAGAAGTAACACAGAGCGGTAGATCACTTTACGATGCTAATTGCTTTCTACCAGTTTGTCAAAAAAATAACGACTTTTTTTGGTAAATACTAATATGTTAACGTTTCCATCATATCATATTTCTTTATCGCCTCGTGGCTTTATATTGGACGACGTCGGTATGGATTATTTAATCAGTCGTCCCTGCCGTAATGAAGGCTTGTATAAGGTCTGGACTTATCGAGCGAATCTCTTGCGAAAAAATTATATTTGACTGGCCACAGTGATCTAACGCCGCGCACAAAGTGAGGGTGCTGCCGGACGAAGTTCGTCGGCCGTTCGCCACATATTCGCTAGAGCAGTTAACGCATCGCGTTTATTACAAGCAGAGTAAACGACTAGACAGTTTTAGTATAGCGGTTCCGGCTCTTGGGTACGCAAGACGCAATGGCATAGTATACGCTAAAATGCTACCCGCTCGGACCGATTTTAGTTGGGCTTTCCGTAAACGTTGCCAAGTGGATATCTCGTATGCTCTTCGTGATTAAATTCCGCCAGAGTCATAGAATTCCGCGCGCTTCCAGCGCCACCATGCTCCCCAGAATATAAAAAAAAAAACTTTCCAGTCATTTTTTTTTTTTTAATTAAGCCAAGTCGCAGTTGCGTGATTCAAGGTTCTTCTCTGCGGGGTACGTATGCTAAGAGTACGAGTGCGTAGCCAAATTCGATCACGAAGCCTCTATCAATCGTCCCGTGGAAACGGCACCTTTTATCAATGCTCTCGTGGGAAGAAATTCATGCCTGGTGTCCAGTGCACGGCGACAACTTCGGCGTTTTTTTTTTTTTTTTTAAGAGTCGTTCGTCCGTCGGCGACGAACTGTGCGAAGGCTAAGGCTTAGCAGTGACAAGATCGCAGCGTGCGCGCTCACGCACATTGCGAGCGGAACGAATTGCCGAGCTGAACACCACGTAACCTTTCGTAATACTGAACTTCGCGAACACCACAGCGACCATGCTGCGCCAGTTGAGCTAACCGCCATCTTGAAACTGGGGCTCTCGCTAGGCCTGAAACTGGAGCTCCCGCAAAGCCCGCTAGCCCGCTAGCCCGCAAAGCAAAATCTCCATCCAGCTTTGCGTGCGTACGTAATACGCTAGCCCTTTTATTACGTTTTGCGCGCCGCATACGCACTTTCGATCCGCAACGTACGCAAAGCGTTTGCGTATACGGTCCACTGAAACTGTCCAATTACTGCCATGCGAGTTTTTTGAAAAGTTGACAATCATAATCTCGCCGGACTCTGATTTTATCAAGGGTGGACTGTGACTTTTGTAAAACAATACCATTTTGAAGCCATTCCAGTGAAAGACTTCTGGCCGGTGCCATCTTCTGAGCTCGCGCCATTTCTTGCTTCGATATCCTTCTAAACTTTAAAGGGACGAACTGCGCAATACTGGGATACGATTTTTTTTATATCCTCTATTTATAATGACTTGCAGCGCGAACAAAGCGTCACTCACAGATGATTTAGACAAGGCATTTTGTAGTATATTTATATCTAAAAAAATAAAAATATAATGGTTTCGAAAAGAAAAAAAAACGTGTTGTCTCACCGGTTCTCCTTTGTCGATGCAAAGCCTGCAGGTGATTCACGGTCATCTCCAGGATGTCCGCCTTCTCCAGTCTCGCGTGCCGCGGGGACTGCGCCAGCACAAAGCGCTCCATCAGAAATGTCAGACGCTCAGTTTCCGCGAAATAAATTTCCTACTCCGTATTCACGTATTTAGTTTTTGACACGCAGCACCACTGCCCGGATTAAAAGTCACGGACAGATTTTAGATGATGTAAGATTTGTCTCGCATGTAGACAGCGCGCACACGTTTCTTTTGTATATATAATGCTTCAGAGAACACGGATGTGTGTTTGGATGGTAGCAGTGCGTGCTGACCGAGGAAGGGACTCTGTCTTTGAACAGAGCCACGTGTTGATCATCAGAGCAGCCCAAGAAAGAGCATGCTAATCATGTCAAATGCGCAAGACTGTTTAGCGAAGACATAGTTTACTTCTTAAGTTTGTTTCCCTTATAAAAACTACCAACAACACTAGTCGTTTTGATAATATCACCTGAATTGTAAAACACAAAAAATAAAAAAAATGACTGAAAATTTCTGGTTTGTTCTGTGTCCTATTCAGTATAGAGCGCAACGCGCCAACTCCAGAACGATCACAGAATGTCAGTCGTGTGCTTCGGTCGATTTTTATCTGGTGAAAATGAAAGCAACAGCTTCCTCCATTCCAGTGGTTGTCAAATGGGGGTCAGTGAACCCTTTGGTGTCCCCGAAGGCATTGGGTCTACGAAGCCTTGTCTCATCCGTCAAGCCCGGCAATAAATTATGTCGTTTTGTTTAGATTGAGAAGAAACGTTCCACTTTTCGGGTGAGTTTTCTCGTGTATATGTCGCTGAGAGAAGCACACTACCCCTTAGTTATATTCATTAATTAAATCATTATCATACTTAACCTATACCTTTTCCTCCCCCTCACCACGAACGGGGTCCTCCGTCATCTCTGCCTATCCTCACAGGGGCCGCGAAACATCAATTGTTGAGAACCCCTGCTCTATCCCATACTTCTGAAGCGTACGGTCAGGGCAACCTTGCAATAACGTTAATAAGCCGGAGAAAGAAAAAAAAAACGATTTGTGCCAAATTTACAGTTTAGTAAACTGTTTAACACCCCAGGTTCCATGTCGTTCGACCTACATAGTTTATTGATTTTAGCATACGGCGCTGAATATAAAAATCAGCATTGCCAGACGCATTATGCGCACAAACAGTGGCCGAACGTTTTACGCATCAGACAAGGTTTCTTTCGTTGGCGTCGCTCGTTCGCGTCACTCGTTTAATTTATTCGTAGCTTCAAAGCGTATTCCTGGTTCCAAGCGCTAATAAGACGAACATGAGGGAGAAGACAAACACGGACGCTGCTCACAACGTTCTGTCTCATTAGCGCTTTTAACATGCATGGTTTAAAGCGCTCATCATCAACTAGCCCAACAAGTACTTTTGCAAACTTTTTAGCATTTTGTCTTGATAGTAAACATGTAATTTTAACTCCTGTTCCAACGTGCTCACTATTGTTGCGACTTGCCGAAAGAGCGTGTGGATTCTGTGCGTGATTGGGTCAGTCGCACTGCTGTGGCTCTAAATGATCCGTCTCAAACCAACGCCAATTTTCCAAAGCAAGGTAGACAACTCGTTATATATAGGCATGCACAGCGTTCAGTCTCATTTACGCACGGCTTATAGTGCAGCCTACCTCTGGCTTCGACGAGTCCACCAGGAGAGCCTTGAGCTGGCTGAGGCAGCGGTTGATCCGGGCTCGTCTGCGCTTCTCCATCAGTGGTTTGGATACCTGCAACAGCATCTGTATTTATATTTGTTTATTTAAAGTGCTCAACGATATCCGCAACACTCCCATTCGACCGCTATTTAGTAGCGACGCACGAATGCAAACAGTGTAGCAAAACAAAACGGTAACTTCAAACACTTGATTTGCACGAATAAAAAAAAAAGTATTAGTAAGAGCGCAAAAACACTTTATATTTACTGACAAGATAAGAACGGCAGCGAGTTCTTCCAGTTGTCTCGCATCCAGCGCGAGCTTCCGACATTCGATGGCAGTTCGGCATCTCGTGTGGATCGAGCGTGCACAGGCAGTAAGAGCATGACAGAAAGCAATGAGAGAGCGAAAAAGACGCCCTACGATTCCTGTCCCCTTATTGGCTATGACCACATATAAGACGAGGACACGGATAATATCGATACGACAGAAGTTCAGCGCGGTTTTCAAAGTGTTGTATTCGGTCTACCAGGCGTATACTGGAGGGGACCACTCGGATTACTGGGGCACTTATTCGAGTCAAAGTCGAGACGCAATACGATGTTTTGCGCAGCTTTTCCTTTTAGTCATCGGTCCAATCACATATTTCAACTAACTCCCGAATCGCGTCTCTAAAGAATCATTCTCGCTGCTACCTCGGAAAGCACGCGGAATGTGGCTTTCGGATTTGTTTCACCGTAATTAGTCGCAATACGCCATATGCAGCATAATTCCTATAAGATATCATCATTATAAGTGCCGCCATATTATAGGATTCTTACCATTTTTTTTTTTACCTGACGATGAGGCGCGCCTGCATTAACCTCTGTTTTCGTAATATTTGGACAACAACGTATTTGTACACAGCGCGACACTATCAGCGCAGACAAGTGATCGTCGTTTTTTCTTGTTTTCTTTTCTATGAGAATTGAATGGATGCCATCAAAACTACTATTGTGGTCGAAAATGCTCGTTCGGGGAACTAACCTAAGCGGTATAACGCTAATGCCCACCAATGCCTTTTAGAAGTAAATGCAAAAACAAGTGCCGATGTCATGTTCGCGCCAACAGCGTTGGGCAGGTAAGTACATTCAATGCGTTGGCGTTTAATTTCGGTGCGACGAAAATAAAAACGGCCGCGAGATCGTGTAAAAGAGACTGTCAGCAAGAGTTTGCAAGATACATCACAAAAACGTTTCTGTTGGTGTAAATATACATTATAAGCTGTTTAGGCCGCCATTTCATATTTTGCTCGTTCATACGGTATTGCTATCGCTTAATGTTCGTGATATAAAAAAAAAAAAAAGACGCAGACGGTGTGCGTTTGTCCCAAGTAAATTACGCGGCAGGTTGCATTAACTGGAAATGAAACTTACGTAACTTTTCTGTCGTTATCTGTGTAACCAAGCTGTTCATCGCAGCACAAAGCAATCTGGTTCCGAAAGAAAATAAAGGAGTCCTCTTTCAGCACTAGCCACTAAAGCTGGGCAACTCATCGATTAACCTACCGATTACTCAATTAATGCTTTAATCGCAATTAAGTTTTTTTAACACGTTAATCGGTAAAATTTTGCGGAATCAAATGAAAGTAAAAATTCCACGATTTCACCACGCATATATTGACCACAAGTACACCTGTACGAAGGTGAACTTTGGGTGAATTTTGTCCTAAAGTAAATTATAGGAACGAAATTTGTAACTCTAAACAATCGCAGAAGGTTACACGTGGCTCGGCCACTTCAACGCCGTTGGAGTGTCTGTTCAGTGCAGAAGACACTATTGTGAACAATCAAAGGAGGTCGCTCTTGCCGGAGAATATCGACGAACCTTTTTGCCTCATGCAGCTGAAGTAATAATCTGAGTGTGAGTGTCTTGGAACTGCTCTCAACTGCACATTGAGGTCGAGTCGAAATCAAATTTTATATTGCGCCGTTTGTCACATATTCACCAAAGGCACACACAAAAAAATATTTTTTTTTTACACATCATGCATGGAAATGAACGATAACGATTAATTGATTAAAAGGGGGGCGATGAATCGGGTTAAAAGTTTTAATCGACGCCCAGCCCTACTAGCCGCCAATACTGGTTTACTTGGCGTCCCATTCTCAACCGCGATAAAATGGGCCATCCAGGTAAGCGTACAGTCTTTATCTCTACAAAAAGGGTTTGGCTCGAACTGCAATCGGAGATCATATTTTAGTCACTGTGTCTCGGGCGAAACTATCAATACGAAAGCTATCCAACACGGCGGAAACTTGATTACTGAAAATAACTACGCGAGATGGCGCTTCTTTTTTGCCTGTGGTTTAGAAACACCGATCTTCCAAAATATTTTCTAAATGTTCCAAAAGAGGCACTATGTCACAAAATAGTTTTACCGAAGAAAAAAAAAAAATCGCGGAATTTTTGCGTCGCGAGACTCATATCTTTAGTTAGAGGCAATTCAAATAGAAAAAAAAAAAGAGGGAAAAAAAAAGCATGCACTAGAAAAAATAATTATATAGCGTAAAACAGTGTACTTACACGGCAATTCTAGGCATGCGAGGGGAGTAAAAGTATGTGTAATCGTACGAGGTGCAACAATTTAATTATCCGAATGGCCGGAGCGCGATGCTGGGGAGTTGAATCTGACGAATACGTAGATTGGTATACCCGAGAAGGTCGGCGCATATTCCAAGTTGTGCTATCTTAATAGCAGGGGTCGTTCGAGGTTGACCGGGATTTTATCCTATAAGAAATTGCGGAACAAGTGCACATGATCAAACTTGCGGAGGACGTTGACACAATTTTTTTTTTATATATCCCTCGCCATCAATGACGTATTTGACGCATTCGCAGCAGTTCGAGCTATTATAGCAGCGCGCATTGTATGAGTAGCTGTGGAGCAGTGGTGCATAATCTAGTGTCTGGTGAAGAGGAAAGTAAAACTAGCTGAAAGTTTAAGATTTCAAGTGTGGGAACAAACAAACGTCACGGTCGAGATTGTGCAAACGGTGTCAACAGTTTGGTGAAGGACGACAGCCGGTGACAAATGCTTTCTACGCCATAAGAACCAGGGAGCTGCCAAAACAAAGGCAGCAATGTTCGGGAACGCACGGAGCGTATTTGTTTAAGAACTGACAGTTTCGCACTTCTGTAGGTTTTTTTTATTGCTTCTGTAATAAATAAAACGTTCCAGTAAACCTGAACGACGCTTGAAACTCCTTCGGCACCAAGCAGCGAAGGATGTTGTAAGTGTTCGTGTCACGCTGTTGGCCGAAAACGAGTGACAGAAATCTTAAGTAGCGAATTAACGTCAAAGTTCGTGCGAAGATTAGTTAAAAGCGCCAACGAACGTTGGCCCTACTAGCAATGGCGTTTGGTAAACATACTCTGCTTAACACGCGCTATGAGGAAATATAGTGTTTTTGAGTGGTACAGGCGTTTCATAGAAGGTTGGGAAGATATGTGCAAACGAGGCAAGAAGCGGGCAACTCTTGGCCGAAAATACAAGCATGTCTCTCTCGCGAACAAAGATCATGCTCGTGTGTTTATTTTTATTGGAAGAGAATAGACCACTGCCAATTCTTTGCACGATTACAGGAGGTGCAATAAACATGTTTATCTGAAAATGTTGGCACGTTTACAGGAAACTGTTCGAAAGAAGAAACCCGAACTCTGGCCTGATAAGTAAATTCTTTGTCGTGACAATGCCCCTGCGCTTGATATATGCGTTAAGACTTAAGAGTTAGCAATTTTCTGGCTAATATATTCTTTATAAGAATTAACCATTCGCCATATTAATATAACTTAGCACCGCACAGTTTCCGGCTCCCAGAAAAATTAAAACTGCTCTGAGAGGACGAAGAGTTGCTGCCATTTATGACATCTAGCGCAATGCGACAACGTTACTTCAAGTTATTCCTGAAAATAAATTCCGACAATGTTTCTGGCAACGACACCATCGCCCCACGAAGTGCGTCTTCTCAGAAAGCGCACAGGTAAGCAAACTTTGCTTTCGCGGGGCTATTCCGGGAATTAAATAGTCACACCTCGTAGACTCTACTGCAAAAGTGGATGTATAGATGCATATGTGCGCCAGTTCGACAATAATGACTGTGAGCTCATTCAATGGGTCGGGACCTCAAGTGATGTTCTCACCGCACTCGTAACGCGTGCCTGTTTTTATATTTTATTTTGGTTAAGATCGTTCGTAAGCGGCATCATGTTTTCGTCGCTGTTTTTCTTAGACCGGCAAGGTGTAAAGGCCAGGACTCTACCCTGCAATATCGGTAAAGTTGGAGGCTAGGAATAAAAGTGATAAGTCATTTAACCATCATATTTTCAACAACAGGTATTCTAGACGGTGCGTTCAGTTGAATATACTCCAGATATTAGGCCGCTATTTCTTAGTCTTTGGTAGGGCCCTTACAGCCGGCTAGGAATATCATAAATTGTGTCAAGGGCGTCGTGTTTAACTATACGCGGTTTTCTTGTTGTCTAAAAGAGGAAATTTAATGGATGAAAACGTTGGTTGATAATAATCAGTCGAAGTTCCGGAGGAGAGGCGTGGTGCAAACCGATTATTTTTCTTTAAGTGTCGTATCCCATTGAGAGGTCTTTGCAGGCAGTGAGCAGCTGTGTCAGTTTCCGTACATCGGTAAGCTTGGGTTGTAATTTGCCGCCTTGCTTGCTTGCCAAACTGGCGAACTCTCCTATACCTGGCTCAGCTTTTATACTTTGCGCATTTTAAAGCTTTGCGCGTTTTAAACGTTGCGCGAGGAAGTTCTTACGAGATCGGGTTTCCAGAAAAAGAACTGAATCTTCTCACGCTTGAAACGCTTACGTTTTGATAAACTAACAAGTGACACATCTTAAATGCGCATGCAAGTATCTTAATTCACCACATAAAATGGGAAACTACTCATGTTCCGACATGAGCCGAATTTTTTTTCTTGGTGTTCTTAATTTTAGGGTTACGACGGATATTATAAAAGGAAGTGTCCCTAAATTACGAGGTGTCTGTTTTTTTCTTCGTAGTTTTGTAGATATCCTATCTCAAAATTTTGTTGCGGGGGTCTACGGCAAAACTGAATTTACCGGCTTGAGCATGATGTGATCTTGTGAACCTTTGTGATCAGCTGCATGGCCATCGTGTGACGCAAAGTTCGTACTGCTGTACCGCACAACGTACGACCGCCATAGTCGCAATAGCAGTTCCCGTCAGGCAGGTAAGATGCTACGGCTGTTTTACTACTTTGCACTACATATATCAAACATCTGTAGCTAATATTAATACACATTCATGAAGTTGCCGACCGAAAAGCGAGTTTGCTACGATGAACCACGGTGTAAGATAATACTCTTCAGGTGAGGACACGGCGGGGCTGAACGCGCGGCGCGAGGAATCAGATAGTGTTCGTTCGACGGGCGTCCGAAAGGCTGCATTATTCCTCGGCCACCGTGCCCGCGGCTGACAGTGTCGCCGGCGGCCAAACGGCGAAACTGCGTGAGAGCGAAAAAAATTATCTCGTTGCCATGACACCCCGGTACACCGTGGTCTTTCTGCACGAGCGAAAACCTCGCTGGAGCTCTGCGCGTGTGGAGCATGAGGCGGCACGAGCCGTCTTTGCCGTACCCACGGCTCGACGAGTCATCTGCCGGCGCCGCTTGAAACCATAGTGAGAGAGAGAAAGAGAGAGAGTGAAAAGCGAACTTTATCTGCACTGCGAGAGGAGCGCGCTGTCCTCACCTGAAGAGTATTATCTTACACCGTGCGATGAACGCATGCCCGGAATGAGCTCCCACTTGTATTTTGAGAACTACAATCTTGGTGGTGTTATAATGCACGCTGCAGAAACATTGTCAAAGCTAATAGTAAGCTCGCGCTGAGCAGGAACCACTATGGCCGCCAGTGAATGCCACCTTCAGCACCACTAAGGTGGCTTAGCACCACGACGCGCTTGGGCGAGAAGGGTGCCAATAATCTTCGAGTGCGATAGCCGAAGAGCACTTACATACGATACGGCCGCTAAAACATAACGTAAGGCAGAAATCGTCCGTGGAGTCGGCTGAAAACGCAGCAGAAAAACGCGGCGAAGAAGGTGGCTGTACGAACAAAAAATCTAATCGAAAACGAAGATGACATCAGGGCACAGAGTTGCTTGACAAACAGTCAACCCGCTGAATGCCTGCTGAGAAGCAGGTGGTAGCATTTAAATATCGGTTAGAGTGAATCGAGATTTTTCATTAGTACAATATGTTAGCAGTGCTACTATTTAGTCTCCGCAAATCGATATCACTCATTTACTTTGGTTCTACTTTCTACCCACAAAATTTCCGTTGATAATCAAATCGTCTTCGCTTTCGTCGGCGTGATTTGAGAAACGGTGACGGCGCTAACGGCAGCGTCCGAAACCCTGTACGGTTTTGAGTTATTAGTTATAGGCTTATAGCGTTAACTTTGAGGCAGTAGTGAGGTTTGAAAAACCAGATTGCTTCTCTTCAAGAAATAATAAATCATAACACTGCCTTAAAAGCCAGCACTTGGCAGCCAGCACTTGGTTGTACGGGCCTTATGGCTGCCTCATGCTCTGGGCTGTATAAAAGTTCAGCCAATAAACTCTCTTTAACATTTGAACCTTTGTTTTGACGCAATATGCTAAAGAGATGTTTACACCTTTTTACTGGTGTCAAGTTACCAGTTACTAAGTGATATTTCAGTTATTGAGAAAGTTTGAAGTACTGCATCTGTTATTTCTTTTGAAATATTTCTCTGACTTAAATATACAGCAGTGGGTCTAGAAAAAAAAAAAAAGAAAGACAGCGCGGTGGTTCACTGGTTTCACTGCCTCCTTACAGTAGGCAATGTAACAAGACAAACGGCATACGACGTCATATAAAACAAATATTCTCGAGCTGGAAGCGGCGCAACAAGTATAGAAAAGCTTCTGATCGAATAATCGGCGAAAACTGTAGTCGGCGATCGATCCATTAATCAATTAATTTATATATAAATCGATTGATGATACAGCCCAAACACGAAGGACTTGCATTGTACAGCTTTACAGCTTCAGGGGCATGTAGAAACATGACACACTACTATTTGTCTCGAGCCAGTCATAAACTCTGAGGCATCGCTCATATCCTCAACCGCGTAAAAACAAAAAAAAAAAAGAAAATTTTTTTTTTTTAATTGAAGTATCTTTTTTATCTGGGCTACTGAAACGTTAGTATAGACAATTGCAAGCATGGCGCCAGACTGATGTCCCATACGTGCAAGCACCTGCAGAGTGCGCAGAGCAAAATCAACTCACCCCGAAACACTTCGATTAAGTTTGCCTGGGTTGTATATTGTTTCTACAATACGCTTCGCTGCATCAATTATAATATTGTACAACGCATAGGCTTGACTATTGTGGTAAACCTCTCGTCTCCTCGGTCTCCGGGAAGTCACCGTAGGAACTTATTGAGGCTTGCTCGGAAGTTTCGAGCAAGCACCTGCGCCCAAGCTCGCCTATCGCACAAGTGTAAGCTTTCGAACGTGTAAATTTTCTTCAAACCACTTGTTCATCTGACTATAGGAAGCATTCACTGGCGGCCATAGCTGTGTGCACGACTGCTGAGCACGTGCTGATGGCGAGCTTCCACAGTTCTTTTGTAACGTGCATTTCGCACCCTCAAGATTGCCGGTCTTAGAAGCCCATTAATGTGGGCTCGTTCAGAGCATGCACTCTAGAGATCACCCACAAATATGGCGCCCAGTGAATACTCCTTATAGTCCCAACTTTTTCGTTATCTTCCAAGGCTGTGGATCGGAAGAGGCGGAAGACCTAACGTATACAAGCGTTCGCAAGTCACGGTTGAGCGTATACCCCCAGGTATGCACACTCCAAATTAAAACAAGCAGCACGCTCCAGTCTTCACGTGTAATTCTGCTCGTCGATGCATAACATCAATCAAAGAGAGCCAACTCAGCTTTTGACTGCTGTCCATCAGCCATGTTGATCAAAACCCGGAATAAGTCAACGCCCGCGACTCTGACATTGCCATGCCTGATGTGACGTCATGGCACGACCAGCCATGCATCCTTGCGAAATTTGGCGTGAAGTTTCGTATTGATGTTCATAACCGCTTTTAACGAATATTGAAGCATCTTTTAATGAAATAAATATCACGTATGACTATATTTAGACCATCTCTACGTGACCAGTACAAAATCTATAGAAACTTTCGGATATCGCCGGGCAGTTTAAATTTTGCAGCCGAAGGCCCCAGTTAATATCTCATTCACATTGAGTTGAACCGCAATCGCGAAGGGGTTGCGAACGCGGTTGCTTAAATATTTAGTGCAGTTTCACGCGCATTTGGTTATGAAAACAAGTGGATCCAGTTCGCAGTTGCGATTAGAACGCCAGTGTGAATGCAATGCAGCATAAATCTCAAACTTTGCTGTTCGTGCAGCATCTATGCTTTTACACACTGGAGACATAAGCAAGCTCGACAGGCTTGCAAAGACGGAGCAATCGGAATTCGTACGGGATGCAAGCGGCAGTTCATGTTTGTAAACACCATTCCAATATTTACAAGTCCTCAGCCGAGCACGCATGTTCGCCGCTTCGGAAAGCGCGAGCAAATCACGCGCCATGATGCACGAATACCGAAAATGGAACCGGCGAAGCGTGTTTTGTGGTTATTAACGTCAAGGATTAACATTAAGCGGCATTTGATGTAAATAGAAAATCGTTGCACCGCCCCTTTAACACAGCAACGTACACGCCCTAAAACGCGTTCTTGAAAAAAAAAAAAAAAAGAAAAAGAAAAGAAAACGTTACATATGTTTATGTGCCCCCGAATAGTTTTGGGTGTGTCGCACAACGGTGTTTTCATATCGACCTTTCCAGAAAATAGCTTCAGGCCGGTGCTACTTTCAGCGTTCGTGCGGCGTATGGCGCTTGTTTTGCTTGCTCTCCGAAGTGACGAACCTCAGCGTGCTGAGCTGTGGCTTTGTAAACATTGAAAAAGTGCATAGAACTTTCGAGTTAAAGAGCTTCTGGCAGGTGTCATCTAATGCCACTCGATTTTAAGAAATTAGAGCTAGAGCCACTAAATAAGCTACGCTTAGAGTATCGGCACTCAGTTTCCCGATCTGCTAGTGGGCACCGCCATCTTGGTGCTTAGTGCAGAGCAGACGCAACTGTCGATCTTCACAATTCAAAAATGCTACTTCAGCAGCTTTAGAATTTTAGATGCAGTGTTAAGGAAGCGCAGGTGATGTTGTTTTGCCCTGCTGCGAACTGTTTTAACATTTCCGAAGGATGGAAATGCGTTTCCTGCAATTTCAGATAAAGTTTCAGACAACTGGAAGCCATGATTTTAAGCACCAAGATGGCCGTAGTGTCGTATACTCTGAACCGTAGCTTATTTAGTTGTTCTAAGTAGAGCCTAAGAAAGTTTCGGTAAATGAGCAGTTTCTTCTTGACCTCTCCATTTTCAATGAGCCTATCTAAATTCGCTGGTGACGGGTAGCTTTATAGAAGCGTTTGTAGATATCTTGCTGTGCACACACCGGCGAAACCAGCGTATATCTTCGTACCGCCACCCGATCCGGCGCCGGTGCTTAGAGGCATTGAAAAACAATTTTCCTCTCTTGAAATACGTAAGAAGAGCAATATCGTTATAAGAGATCTGGGGAGATAAGCATGATTGATAGCACAGTGTCAAAAACGCTTATATTGTCGAGAAAGGCTTTCAGTGCGATGATGCTCCATATCGACTGGTTCAGAACGACCCTTTCCAAGCTTCGAAGATTTGAATGGACAGAAATGGCGGCTGCCATGGCAACTAACACCAATCAGCCGATCACCCAGCGTGGTTTTTTCGTCTGTATACGTTATCTGTATCCGTCTAAAGTCACTGGATCCTGGGAAAGTAGCGCCATTGCCTTCCGTACCTTCTAGCCGAACACAAACAAATATTAACAAACAGACGACCAAGACCTCGCAAGGCGAATGGCTAATCGCACTCCGTTGCCATGACAATCGCCATTTCGGCCTCTTCAAATATTCGAAGCTTCCAGTGGGTCGTTCTAATGCAGTCGCGAACCATGGAGCATCATCGTACTGGAAGCGTTCCTCGCCAATATAAGCGTCTTTGGCACTATGCAATCAACTTATCAATCATGCCCATCTCCACGGATCTCTTATACAATTATATTGTTCTTCTTGCGTATTTCAAAACAGGAAAATTATTCTTCGAGGCTTCCAAGCACCGACACCCCGTGTGGTGGTGGTACGAAGACGATAGCAAAATCTCAGTATACAAGAAACGTGTCTATAAAGCTACCCGTCACCAGAGAAATTGGATCGGCTCTCCAGGAATGGAGAGGTCAAGGAGAAATTGTTCATTTCAAGGGCTAAAATGGCGATCATACGAGGAGCTTGGCAATACTTTTTCACGATCCTTTCCGTCTAGCGGGCGAAGGAAATGACCCCACTTTCCCAGTATCCAGTGGCTTTAGTCCCATCTTGAGATTTCATGCGTGTGGCGCATGGCTCGCTCGCATTCCAAGGCAACGAATGAGCACGTGGTAGGCTGCAAAGCTGCACATTTAGAGTTCCTGTATAGGCTCCCTACGGGAGCCAGAGTTGCGCATTTGATTCCACGTGCCGCGTGTCGCCCTCGCCGCTATTCGCCGAGATCCGATCACGTGAGGAGCCGTATCAAGTGTTGTGCAGCAAAGTACACGTTGCACGCGCCCCGGCGTACGTTCCCCGGCTTTTGAGCGCGCCGCGCGCCTCGAACGCGCGGCGCTGCTATTCGCCGAATTCAGTCACGTGAGGCGCTGAATCCACATGCCATGCATGAACGCGCAACTCTGGCTCCCGTAGGGAGCCTATTAGCCCCGTGCGCGACCGAAAGCGTCGCTGTGGTCGGCCTTCCACGATTGGCCGAACGCTGACTATGACGTCGGAAAGGGGATTTATCATCGACGGAAATAAGAGGAATGAAAGAACTTTAATTTTGACGGTGTTGGCAGTGTTCCTTTGAGAGCGCAATGATTTCAAGCTTCCACCATGCTAATAACTAACACCATCGAACTTGTTGTTTGCAAGGTAATGACGTCAGAAGGGGGAACCACAGGAGGGCGCCACCAAAACATCTCGCCGCTAATACAGGAACTCTATGCACATTGGGTGCAGGGCGCCCTCTTTCGGATGCCTGACCGTCAGCACGCGCTCCTTGCCTTGCGCCGGGCTTTGCCTGCACGTAGTGCATGCTCGAAGCCCACGAGAGATCGAAAGTAGGAAGTTTTTACTGGAGGCAGGACAACTGTAAGACCTTGCTGGCGTTCTCATCCTGCCAGTGTACTATAATGGCGTCTGCCCAATACGGGGCTTGCGCTGACGTCACACTAACGGCATTTGCGAAGGACCTTGCCGTTGAGCGCGTATACCTTCCTCAGCGCACATTAGGACACCACCGAATTTGTTCTTTCTGGGCGAGAACAAATAGGAACGACCACCAGTATACGGTGCGATGACGTCACGTGCGAGCCGCGTCGAGCGGTGCACCAGCCCGGGGTGCTCACCCTGCGTCCTCCGGTCTCCATCTTCACGTCCGCACTGCCCGCCGTCGGGGCATCGGCAGCCACGGGCATCTCGGACCCGTCCAGCACCCCGTCCGGTTACTGGCACGAGTCGACCGAGACACGACACGGTGTCCCTGGGCAGCGACGGAGGCGTATCCTAGGAAGAGGCTGCGGCGAGCACGTGCACCCTGACTCCGGCGGTCGACGTCGTCGCGTGAGCCGCTCGCGCCCCGTCCGCCCTGCTGGGTGGCGCGCGCAGGGGCCGCCGAGGGCCCCGATTGGCCGAGTTCCCGCAGCCAATGGGAGGTGGCGCGCGTGCGCCACGTGCGACCTCGCCCGCAACACGTCACGTGACACCGTAGCGGTGTTTTTGGACAGCTTAGCGGCTTAGCTCTCTTGCCAACTTTCTGCCTGGCGCCACCCTCTCTCTCTCTGTCCCTCTCTCGTGTTCTCGTTTACAATTTTAAGACCTGTTCTCTCCGTCCTGTTATGAGAACTTGTATTTCAGTATACATTATCTTGGATCCTTTCCTTCTATAGGTAAATACCTTCCAACGTCAGGTCCTTTTCTTACGTGAGTAGAAAATTAACAACCGTAAAACAATATGCGGAGCAAGAATCTTGCTCCTTGTCTGATTTTTTTGTTGTTGTTATTTTATAGTGCGGCACCTAAACGAGATACACGCTCAGGTCACATCGGTTCCGCCCTCTGCGACGTAACTAAAGAAAACACGAGAAAATCTCGGAACTGGGAGCCGTGCTCGCTGCAGCCGGAGTTCGGCTTCCACGCAAAATTCGGGTGTTGCTCCAGAAGCCCACCGCAAGCTGCAACGGATCCGAAGTGAGTTTTGCGAGGAGTCTCGTCCAAACGAGACTCGCTAAAGCTCCTGCCCGGGTGGCTGGCTCGATCCAAAGTACACGTTTATACTGTGGACAAACTAAAACAGGAAGGTACACAGTAGCCAGGCGTACTGATTTAACGCAACAACGTGCTAAAAACGTGGAGCTGATTGGACTTTCCCAATAAAAGGACAGGTTGTCACTTTCGCGACCAGCAACTATTGCAACTCTGTTTTTACTAAAAAAAAAACAAAAAAAACGAAGGAAGCTAAATGGCGGTTTATTTAAATGCCAGTCCTAATTGAATGCAATCAAGAGGACTGAACAACACGTTGCTAGTTCCTTTCGTTGCAACTTCCCTCAGCTGGACCTCCTATGTTCTTTGTTTTTCTGTTTCACCCCCAAAAGACGCGCGTAGGAAGGAGGAAGGGGAAACTGAAAAGGAAGCAGCCAGCCGTGACAAATAATTGACTCGAAAGCATATACTCTTTGGGATAAGCAAGGAAGTAAACGTGTATTAAAGACTCCAAGCAATGCTTCCAAGTGGAATCACAAAACACCTTTTCTCTTATACCCACGCGGTACACGAGGGAAGCGGGTTAGCTCATCCTGATCCCATTCATCCCTGGCTTCCCGTGCGATTATGAAATATTCGAAACATGAAAGGTTCAGTCCAGGTGTTGGCAAACTGCCGCCTGCTGGTCGCATGAAGCCTGCATGGAGGTTTCACCCGGCCTGCCACAGCCTTCGGCTCACGAGTTGTATCTCAGCTAGACCAAGGATCAAAACAATAAAGAATTTTGTCTCTTTCTTCCTCTCTCATAAGCTGGTTTCCGCTTTTCCACTCATATGATGGAAATATCACCGCAAAAGCAGAAAGAACGAACATCAGTCCTCCGGCTCGTTACTTGCTGCAACCGTAGCTTCCCCTCCCGCCCAAGCCAATACCCCCCCCCCCCCCCCCCCCCAAGAAAAAACAAACAAAAAAACTTTACTTTCACGACAGACTGCAGTGGGCGCTAAGAGACGTCGGACGAGATCCAATGCCCCGTGACGTCCAAGGTCACATGACACTCTCGTGTCATTACACTGCGACTAAAACAAATCCGGATTAGACACGCGTTCTGCATCAAAATTAGGCTGGGGTTCAAGCAATGCGTCAACTCGAGCCCAGACCCATCAGCTGAGTTGGCGCCGTTGCAGTGTGGGCCGGGTTTCGATTAGTATGATCCATGTTGAGGTAAGATCCTCATGGGGAATCCATTCTTCCTCATATCCTAATACGTAATCCAGAACAGTCAGGACTGTTTAAAAACCAAAAGAACGTCGATTTAAATTAGTTCTGGCAAAAATAAAAGCATACAAGGCGGTCTGGGTAATTTAAATAAACCGCCATAAAGGCTCTTCCTGCATGGCTAGCACCATCTCGTGGTAGTAAATGCAGCCTTCACACCGATAATACTAACACCAAATAACTTCGCATAAGCCTTATCTAAAAATATTCATTGTTAATATTACATAAAAAAACAACTACAAAAACTTATAGTTTGGGGTAGATTGATGCGAATGGTATTTACAAGGTTTCCTCTTCGTGTTTTATCCTCGCGTAAATGACCGGCAGGGGACTCTGGTTACGCCGTTACGCTTTGAAAATGGCGGCCGACTTCGGAGGAAAATCGGAAAGGCCACTTTCTGCTGTCAAAAACACTATTTTAGGAATGAGTCCCGTTGTTTTAAGCATCGTCGTTGCCCTGGTCGTCTTGTTCATAACAACAGGTAAGCACGTTTTGCTCCGTGTCGGCAGCCTGGTTGGTGTTGAGCGACACGAAAGCGATGCCATATGCTCGTGGCATGTTCTGCGCCGGTTGTGTGATGCACAATTCGTGGAGCACTGCAGCGTGTTCCACGTCAGCGTAATTTCTCATGTTTTTCACCTCATGTCTTGTGGTGTGCACCAAGTGTACATAGAGCTACGAATATACAGTTTAAAATTACGAAGCGGGTGTTCAAATGAAAACACTGGAGAATACCGGCGTGGTTTGAACGTCGTACCTTTGACAGATGCGGTGCTGTGCTGACATTACCGTTGAGTGACCGTCGTACTTTTCAGTTCTACTCTTCCGGCGAAGAAGAAACCTCCGACGAGCAGTGCTGATCGTGGGCCTCTCGGACTCGGGGAAGACACTCCTGTATTCTCAGGTGAGTCCATTTCTCGGGATCGGTGAATTCCCCCGCTGCACTTTTCGAGCCGAACCGAATTTATTCGGCGATGCTACGATCAAAACCATTCTCTTTTTTATTCCAGCTTGTCGCGCAGAAGAAAGTCGGCACGTACACGTCCATAAAAGAAAACACGACAGCCTACGAGGTTCCCAAGAAAGTGAGTTTTTTTCGCAGAGCTTTACCACGGAGGGTGTTCACCAGGCGCCATTTTTGGGCTCTTCACGGCGCATGCTCAGAATGAGCGCACACTTACACTCTGCAAAGATCGGCACTCTTTATACATGCCTTGCAAGTGACGTCACGCTAGGGAAGAACGGGGCCCCGCACCATACTGGTGGTTGACTTCGCACCGCGCGGATGCACTTACCAAGGCGTAGGATGCCGCTAACTGCCCGGACATGCGCTTACATGCACCATATTTTCTACAAAGGTACCTAGTTGTGCTACATGTGAACTTAGAAAAGACGTGCCGAGCTTACGATGATGATGTTTAGCGTGTACGTGCAAAAGTTTTCGGCATTGGCATTGGTGCGATCGCGCTACGAGCAGAAAGTTTCGATATGCCGCCGACGAAGTTTTGAAGCAAAAAAACTGTCGTATAACGAAAGAAAAAGAAAAGCTGATTTGCGTACTTCAACATTTGACGAGCGGCTCTAGGAGTCGCTTGTAGAAAAATTGTTACGATTTTGCTAAATACTGGTAAACAATGCAAGGTTACCGTCATAATCTAAACCCTGAGACAAGTACAAATCAAATACCGGAGAGTTTATAATATGATGTTTCCTAACCGGCTCGCCTGCATACTACCGCTCCTTGCAAAGGCTACCGTCTCGCAGACGGCACGAAGCGATGCCCCGGTGGCGGCGTCTCGGCGAGCTTGCACATAGGGGCCGCCGCCGACCGATCGCCGTCTGGCCGGGCTCGCTTCGCGACTAATCGCCCGTACTCGGCCGGGAGCCCCGGAGGTGAGCTCGAAGCTTGGAAACGGCGTTATGTAACAAAAGGCAGAGGCCATCTACACCACGAACGGGCAGCAGCCGATGCAAAGGCGTGCGTGAACGTAAACAACGGTAAAAAAGTGCCGTCATTCGCCGTTATGAAATGCATCCCGCAAACACGGTAATCCGCGGCCGCAACCCTTTCCTGCCGCTCGTACTTTCTCTAACTTCACGGCTACTCTGTCTCGCGGGGCATGCCGACGAAACAATCGGACTATCGTCGGAATACGAAGTAATTGCTACAGCCGAGCGCGGCGCAGTTGACCATTGCTCTCGCTGCGAAGGGCCGTCAAGTCAACCACCAGCATGGTGGATACCGGTGTTCAACGTCATCATGTGACGTAGGTGCAAGGCATGTATAGTGTGGAATGCACATTGCAAAAGCACTGTCAGGGTGTCTAGCAAATTATTATTTTGAAATTCCCTGACTTTTCCAGGTGTTCCCTGACAATTTCAGGTAAAATTCCCTGACCACTGTAGAGGCGGTTAAATATACAAGACCATCACAACACAAGGCATTGAGCACTGTGAGGATCATTTTGCACGGGCTTAATTCAACTTGCTATTCAGAAATGTTCGGGTTCGTCCAGTCCGGATTAGACGAGTACCTCTTTGCCGCCGACATCGTCAGGTGAAGAGGCCATTCCTGGAAATATGATGAAAACGTGATGCTCAACCACACACATCAATAACCGAATGGCAGCACGGCTGCCAGTTCCACACTTTTGGATACTTTCGTCTCAAAGGGGCCCTGCAAGGACTTTTTTACTGGTTTTTAATTTGCACCGAACCTGAGCGCACTGTACTTGGTAACTTAATGAAAATTTTCTTTTCTCGAATTTCGATTTATTTTAAAAGTTATAGGCAAATGAAAATACAAAACCAGGCAAAAAATAACCTCCTTCATGACGTCCTTGGTCGCTTAAGTGGCTGTGAACTAGAGGGGGGGTAGTGAGCTCAGCAAGCGCTCACGGCTGCCGCACTCCGTGTCGACGGCTTCGAGAGGGCGTCACTAAAGCATGTTCTGGATTGGCTGTATGAAGAGCATTGCATTTGCTGCGCTATTAAACACTAATTCGGCATGGCACTTCATTGGCCACGAACGACAGCAAACACGGGGTAACGATCAGTTCAGAACGGGAGCCACTTCGCGCTTTCATACCGCCAAACGGCCAAACAGCAAGCCACAGCTGCTCGCCGAAGGCCTTCGGAACGCTTGAAACCGGTCGGATCCTCGACCGCAGTGCCGCCGCATACATCGGCGACCTTTCTACGCTCGCCGGTGCCTGATACCACTACACCTTTCTAGTATGCGCCGCCTTTTCCACCGCTTGGTGGCGGGTATGTCGACGGGTCATTTCTTGTTTCCATACTTTCTAAACTGCATTTGTTACTTTTCTGATCTAAAATACTGAACAAAAACTACTTTTATAAATAATTGAAACGGTTCGCCTCACTTATTTGTATTTCGGCTAAAAAGAAGCTTTTAGCGGCTCTGACCAGTAGTAAGCCCAGGATCAAAGACTTCACATATTGCACGCTTTCGGCACCACAGGTCGCCCCCATAGGTGGAGGAGGTTTCCGCTTCATCCTGTTAAAATATGACGCACTGATATTTAGTTACTCTCTTCGCGCTTGCTGGCTTGCCCAAATCCCAAGAGACGTGGAAACCGCAAAAAAGGTAGACGCTTAAATATGATTGCAGGGCCCCTTTAAGGCTTGGATTAGATTGGGGTCTACGGTTTTCCCATTTGTTACTAAATATAGCAGCCCTAACTGGATCTAGCCTAGTTTCGCACCCTCAATCCAATTCAAGCCTTGGACTGTATTTGTCGGCTGTTCCCTCTGACAATTTTCCTGACAATTCCCGGTTTTCCCGGTCGCAAGACACCCTGACTATGGAAGCTGGCCGTCGGGTCGCGCTTAGCAGCCAAGGACTCGGCTATGGCCACGAGTGAATACGCCCTACAGTCTCCGACTGGATGAGGACGGCAAGGAGGTCCTTTAGGGGCCCTAATCTACGCATTGGGACCAGGGCATCGCCGTCTGCTGCGATTGGCCAGCGATACAAAGGTGGCCAATTGCAGCAGGTAGCAATGTCCCGGTCCCGCCTGGTCCCACCGTGTAGACCAGGGCTCCAGTTGTCCCTCCTCCAGCAGGAGCTTCCTACCTCCAATAACAGCTCGGCGTCTCGCCAGCCTCCAGCATGCACCAGTAGCCAAAACATGGCCGAAGGTAAAAAGCGAGTGCTGGAGGCACGGCGTCCGAAATACAGTAGGACCTCGTTGGTACGTTCTCAATTCATACGATTTCCCGTCTTGTATGTTCATGATTGGGGGCACGAGAACCAGTTCCATAGAGTTCCGCTGGTTCATACGTTTCCGAATAATACAATTTCCCGGGAAGCACGTTCAAGATTAGATCAAACATCGATCGGATAATACGTTTCCTTCAATCAGCCGGCTAAAATTCTGCACGTTTCACAAATTTCAGTTGGCAACACGGAAGTGGGGCGTTTGTTTGTAGACCGTAAATTTGTAAGCATCTCCAAAATCAACATGAGACAGAGAGTCACTCTTGGTGACTCCAGAAAGTGTGTTTCAAAGGGGTTTTGAGTAACCTCAAGCGGTTTATGGTCACCTAGAGTGACTCTCTTCAAGTGTCTGCAATGACACTTAAAAGACTGAGCAAAGGAACGAACCCAGCATTTCAACATTTCTTCGTTCTGTTTGGGGTTGCTGCAGTCGTTATGGTTGGTTTGCGTTTCCGAAGTTAGTTCTCGTGAAGCGCGTTACTCGTGTTTTGTTCCATTGCCGAAGGCGTTCTGTAATGGTATTACGAAAGGGAGAACTCTTGTCGCTAAGGGAATGCTGAATATGGTAGTTGTTGTCGACCGGGACTCAAGGCTGAAACGGATTGACATTGCAAACAAACTGGGACTTGCCGATCTGCATCGACGATGAGCGAGGCAAACATACGTAAGGCAGCGAAGAGTGCAGATGCTGGCGGATCTCTTTAAAAAAGGGCTAAAGGTCAGGGCATACGGCATTAGAAGTTGACGGATGTCTACGGAAAGTAAACGGACTGCATTAGATGCTGTTCCGACTCATTCTCGACTCTTGATTATTTCTTAGCGCCTAGAAATGCCAAGTTCGGGTCATACATTTTCTCGGATTATTCATTTTTTTCTCACATTACTCTTTGAAACGTATTAACGAGGTTCTACTGTAGACGGCCTGCCGTTCTCGTCCCATAAGTGACTATACGATTTTAGAACGAACCATATCACGCCATCGTTTCTAATATGTTTTCGTTTTTTTTTTGTGTAAAGGGATCTCTCAACCTGATTGACCTGCCTGGTAATGATAGGATGCGAGCGCAGCTCATCGACCAATTCAAGAGTCTAGCAAGGTAGCTGCACCCTCTCAACTAATCGCAGTTGCATTTTTTTTTTCTTTATAACACTCGTTGTTTGGACGTGTTCATAGTGACTGCGTTTTATATTTGCCGGCGTATAAAGTAAATGTGGTAACTGAACCAATGTTCTATCTTTCAGGGCTGTTGTGTTTGTTGTGGACAGCGTGAACTTCACGCGAGAAGTTCGGGATGTTGCCGAGTAAGACAGCCATTTACATTTTGTTACTTTTAAAAAGATTATTGTTTCCTGCCGATTTCTGTCCTTCGTAGCAGTGCCAGTAGGTGCACCTGCGCTGTGGGCATCTAGAATTGTGTACAGTGGCCCAAGTATTTAATAATATGAAGCAAGCGTCGACCGCTGGGCCAGCTAGCGCCGTGTCGCGGAGGGGTGCAGCGATACGGGAGAGCTAGGCGCGTGTGCAAAACGTTATTTCTGGTGCGAGCATAGTCTGCTAGGCTATTCCATTGACCGCACTCAACCCGTGCTCCTTATCTGCTGGCAGAGCTAACCAACCGCCTTTAAGCAAAGATCTGAACAGCACTTGCTTGCGTGACACTGCTCAGGCGTAGCATAAGCCGCACAAGACGAGTATCACGCAAGCGCACGCTGTTCAGACATTTGTGCTACCAACAGATAAGAAAAGCAGAGAGAGAAAGAGAAGTGGGCGTTGGATAAACAATGATGTTAATCAGTGCCCTACGCTTCTTTCCTACAGAGTACGGTCTATGTGCGGTCAACGGAATAGCCTAGCAGTCGACGCTTGCATTGGAAAGAGCTTTGTGCGCACGTGCCTAATCTCTCCGTATTGCTGAACCCCTCCGCGGCACGGCACTGGCCGGCCCGGCGATCAACGCTTGCTTGATATTAGTAAAAACTTGGGTCACGTACCCCTGATGAGAGAAAAAATAGTGCATTTTTTTTAAGTAAAAATTTATAGCTTGCAAGTACGACACTCTAGAAAACGCTATGCAACCAAGTTCCAGCAAGATGCATCATGTTGTCGGTATTGTCAATTTTTCTTCGATGTCTGTTCTGAAAACTGACTTGCCATGCCATAGAGCGGCATAGGCATCTGAGGCATGTCCTTCTCTCTACCTCAGGTTTCTGAAACTCATTGTAGTGTGGGGCCGCATAGCCTACCCCCAAAATGTCAAGGGCCAACCAGAGAGGGGGTGAAGGGAATATTTTGGTATTTTGGAACAAAAAAAAAAAAAAACACAATGAGAATGGTGTTTCATGCTGCAAAGTTGCAGACTCTCCCTCAGGCATTTTCTAGAGAAGGGACCTCTCTGCTTTTTGTAAGCTGGCCGTTTTGCCAGTGACATCTTCAGCTTTGATTTGTATATATCTTTAGTTTGGGCCCGCACATGATGTGATAAGATGTAGAACGCCAACGTGCTGGCAGTTTTCAATGGAACAAAAGAAATCACACTGTCATTGCCCTGTTGCACAATTCACTAGGCTCACCAGTCGTGGAAACATATACCTCCTCATAGGGCAGTTTTTACTTTCCTGACGATTTTTATAGCAGCGTTATAAGAAAATACTTGTATTTTAAAGGTATTTTCTGGCGGCCAGAAGCCTTCGAGCACATAGCTCTAACTTCGGCAGTTGCTCCTGCTGAGCGAGAGTTCATTCAGCCGAGGTGCCTCTTTGAGCAAAGCTAGTGCTTGTAGCTTAATATAGTCATATTGTTGTTCTGGTTGATTTACATGAGAAAGGGCTAAAAAGCAAATATTTACACGAAGCAGTACTCAAACCCTTTATATGAGCAGAGCTCCTTCTCGAGCAGAAATGAACCCGCGACATGAAACTACTATTTACGGCGCTTATATGGCATCTGAACGGGGGCTCGCAGCTGCGAGATGCTTGCGGGCTGCATCCCAGCGAGTTGTGGGCCGCGTGTTTGAGACCCCTGCTCTACCTGTTGCTGTACTAGCATGAGGTCTAATAACAAATACGATTTTGAGACCTAACTCTGCATTAGAGGTTGCAGAGTGAATGTAATAACCTGGCAAAAACATTGGGTTGTCGGAACATTCCTATTATTCAGGAAGCGCCCAGAATGCAGGTCGACGCACACGGCAGCTTGTGTCTCGTCAGTACTTTGTCTTTTGTGTGCTCTTTGTTTCGATTTCTCATCCCGATACTGAAAATGTAGATGTATTCATGAAAAAAGAGTGAAAGGATGTTTATTAAGAAAAATATGATACTAAAGAAGCATGTCTCTAGGCAAAGATGGTGATGAAAGCAATCCACACTGCTTTTCTTGATAAGGAAAACTCACCATGAAAGTTGGAGCATGTTGTTGGTCCTTTTAGCAGCATGTTCTCTTTGGAGCAGTGATAATGGTCAAGGAAGCACAGCAAATACCAAAATAAAAGAACAAAAGATGGAATATATTTGCATGATCTAGAGCAGTGGTTCTTGACCATTGACGTTTCACGGACCCCTTGTGGATCATTGGAGATGATGGGGGACTCCGTTCGTGGTGATGGGAAGGGAAAGTATAGGTTAGTTTTGATAATTATTTATTGTGTGAAGTAGACTACTTGTGTGAAGTAGACATACACACAAGAATACTCACCCGAAAATTTGAATGTTTCTTCTCAATCTGAAAAGAATACGACTTTTATTGCCGAGCTTGAGTGATGAGGCAGTGCTTCGCAGACCCCTACAATGCCTTCGCAGAACCCCATTTGAGAACCACTGATCTAGAGTGTGGCAGGTTAGTTATGGTTGACACAAGTAGCCTAGTCCACTGTCACACAAGAAGTTTAGGTTCAACTTCTTGTATTCAAATTATGCAGGAAGCTGCAATTTAGAGATAACTGTCACAAATGCCATCTCGCAGATTTTGATAGCTGAAAAATCTACTTCCAGGTTCTTGTACAGCCTTCTTAGTGACAGCGTCCTTTCGCAGCACTGCCCACCAGTTCTCGTCGTTTGCAACAAGCAAGGTATGGCCAGCTTATCTCACATGCGAAGTGCTAGGTGCAAGAGGCACGTGCATCAACTAACGATCAGGACCAAACTTATTATATCAAATGTGTCAGCACTTAGCACCTCTAGCACTAAGTAAAGACAACTTTCAAATCTGTTGGTCTATGCTTTGTTTCACCTTCAGTTTTAGCTTAGCTAAGGATGTTGCTCGAGCGCCTTCTTTTGACATTTGTCTTCTCCGTACAAACTGGAATGAAAAAAAACAAAACAAAAAAAACGAAAGTTGGACATATGTCATACGTAACATATGTACGTCAGACAGCGTAAGGTCGGACCGCCTCGAGGTATGGCGACGCTGGTTTATGCTGTCGGCGAAAAATTTAGCCAGCGCAGTACAACTGCTAGGACCTTCCACGTGAACCACGCAGTAGTGATACACGACCGCACTCCTCTACGAAGCTCATCTAGATTGAAACGGATAGGAATGGGGATCGAACCCAGGATCCCTCGGTTCTGCTGTGCAAGCCTTTGCTCCACGTGTTCGGAGCGGCGACGCCAATGCCCCAGACTGGAATGCCTGTTAGAGCTCCGAGCACATGCTGTAAAGGTCAAATAACATATAGCGTTGTGGCCTATCCCAGGCTTCACTGAAGATACAGTCGACTCTCGATAATTCGAAGCTCAAGGGGACGGCAAAATGCTTAAGAAAAACAACAACAAAAAAAAAAAAAAACTCTAGAATTGTTTGGTTTTAGAGCGCAGCTCTTAGGCGCCCGTTTCCGGCTTGAGCGGCGTCGGCGTCGGCGTAACTGCGCGGTGCATTATGGAACATTTCCCATGATGCAACACAGGGGGAGGAGGAGGAGGAGAAAGAGGAGAAGGGAAGAGGGGAGCAGAAGGGATGTGGAGGAGGGAAGGAGGGGTATACCCTCCCCTCAGTACCCTTCCCTCCTCCTCCTCAAGAGCTGCGCTCCAATTCGGCGTTACAGGTTGTTGTAATGTGTTTAATTTTTATTCAGTACTCACCTGGAGTCTATCCTCGCTCGCCTCTGCTAATGGAGGCTCGAAGTATTCCCCTAAAGAAGGCGTCCAGTATTGAATATGCTCTGGAAATTGCAAACCTTTCTTAGGTGAAAAATTGTGCTTCGTGGTGCAACAAGCAGTTTTGCAATGGCAGCACTCGGCCACTCCGCACGGAAAGCGACGTGATTGTTCCTAGGCCTAACCACTTGCACAACGTCACTGTGCAAGAGCAGGCTACAGACTATGGCACGTTTTTTGACATCAGTATATTCAATGGAAAAAATATCTCGTAGGACTGGAGAATGCCTCAAGCTGAGCTTTGTTGGCCATACGTGCCATGCGGTCACGCTCGCCTCCGTAATTTCTGTGGGAGCAACGCCACAAAGCGTGCGCCCGCAGCCACATGGGCTTGGCTCGGCGATATACAGCCGCCTGGTACTCGTGCGCGCGCCATGCTCGTTCCCTCTTTTTCTTGTCTGCACAGTGCACACATGATAGATAAACATGATAAAGTGTGCGCAGGTGCGATTTAAGCTTGGTGAGCATAATCGCTAGGCTTTTTGCATGCTCCCAGAATTGCATGCTCCCAGAGGTTAAACTTCGAAGTACTGCGCGTTTTTTTTTTCCCATAGTTGAAAATTCGAATAAAGTGACTTTGAATTGCCGAGAGTCAACTGTACTTTGGTATCGGGTCATTTAAAAACAGGAGTTTGTCCCTTTTTCTTCCAATCTTTCAAGTATTTGCTAGCATCCATTCTTTCTTACTTCTTTAGCCCAAGATTGACATAAACATGAGAGACATAGAGCAAACGTTGGAGCTCACTCGCCATTGGTGCCAGTTTTGGGTTCAAGATATATCCTGCTAGCTCTGAACATTCTCCATTACCATTTGCATGCTATAGCTGTCTGCTTAATCTCTCTGATGTCTGTTCATTTGCAGACTTAGCTTTGGCCAAGTCATCAAAGGTTGTACAGTCTCAACTGGAAAAGGAAATGTAAGTTTTGGGGTTGCTTGATTCAAGTGGCTCCAAACTGATTGTGCAATTGCAAAATTACAAGCAAGTGAGCACATAAGTCGACTTCAAGCTCTGTAACTCAATGCCGTGTAATCTTAATAAAAAAAAAAAAAAATGCATTAGGGAGTTTTAGAATAGCGCATGCTAAAGCTTTGCGTACGCAAAGAATAGCGTCGTCGCCACTGCGCATACGCCGAACGCTAACGCTTTGCGCTTTGCGTGCGTACGCAAAGGGTCTTTGCGCTCCTCCAAAGAGGATTCATGATGTGAAGTTGGTTAAAGCCAAGACGAGCACAGTTAAAAATATGGTGGCCCCCAGGACCATAACTGCGGCCGCTTTGGCGGCGTTGTGAGTGCGACGTCGGCGGCATCGTCGTGACTGCGATTTTCAATATGGGACGACATTGCACTCGGTTTGGAAAACCCAGTAATGTGGGCAACGATCACAGGCAACTTGTTGACCGCTCGCGTCGCATTCTCACGTTTAAACGAATGTAAAATGTTACTCTGAACCAAAAATCTTGTTTTTTCTCAAGTTACAGCATTTCGTGTGTGAAATAAAAATCGTGACTGTATCTTGGTGGCGTTGCAAGCGCGAGATGCTTGGGATTTTGCGTCGCGGCAGAGAAACGCTATTCTAAAACTCTCTTGCGTCGCGTGCGCTAACGCAAGCACTAAATTTAGCGCTAGTGTGCGCTAAAATAGCGTACGTTATTCTAAAACTCATTATTAACTAACAGCCACATTAGCAGTACAATTTGTTCTTTCAATTCTTACATGCCCAAGAAAATCTACTTGTGCGAACTGCTCCACTGCTTCCCTGCACCACACTCGTGCATGAAGGAAGTGCTGCTCCCAGGCAGTCGGAGGCATGCGCGCAATCAAAGCCATGGTTCGTCTGTGTAAAGCCAACCCCAATTTTCACTGGTCAGAATTGGTATATGCATCGGTGGCCATTATAAGTGCATGCATATCATATTTTGTCTTTGTGCTTCAAAGTAAATTTTTTTGTTGCCCGACTAGCCACATTATCTCATTGGTAGATTTCAAGATTGTGTTTCTAGAAAGTTGTATTTTTAGCCTTAACGTCTCCATTCTGCCGTTGAATACCAAGCCACAGTAACCGAGTGGTTACTGCTTACTATTAGTGCAACATTCCCTAGCACAATCCCATGGTGCAAATCAAGGGTTGAAATCATGCCCAAGGTTCCTTGCTGTGTTTATCACCCCTATTTCCAGTTACCTCAGAATTTAGTTTTTCATAGTGTGGTTACTGCTAACCAGTGCATAAAACATTTTAATTTACTTTTTTATTTAAGAAAAATTTGCATTGAGAATTGATTTTACCATGTTGAAACATGGGTGAATGCAGTAGGGTATTTGCCCTTGCCTTTGCAGGCTTTTGTGCCTTGTGTCCAATGCTTCATTTTTACTTAAAAATAATTTTTCTTCAGGAATGTGCTTCGTGCCACCCAAGCGTCTGTCCTGGAGTCGACGGAAGGACAAGCCAACAGCAAGGGCTTCCTCGGGAAGAAGGGCAAGGATTTCCAGTTTTCGGACCTGAAGCCTCTCACGGTCGAATTTGCAGAATTCAGTGCCGAAGAACCTCAGGAGTCCCAACTGACAGCCCTGAAGAGCTGGCTAGCCAAAGTGGCTTAGGTGATCCACCATCCTTACTACGTGCCAAGGAGAAATTAAGGAAAATGAAGGCTTTATTTCCGCCCACTTTAAAAATTGTCTCGTTCCTCTAAACAAGGTGGTCGTCAAGTTGTGTACGGATGGTCTCACTCAGTTGAAGAAGTGGGGTGTATGAGACTGTAGGCTATAAGCACGAGTCCCAAAGTCGTAAAGTACTGTATCACAATGCCACAGATGCCAGTTGATGGCTGATACTGCTGCAAGTGTTGTGTGCACAGCAGTCAAGTGTGTTTATCTGTTGTGTCCTCTGCGAAGAGGTCTTGGAGAGAGACAGAGCGGTAGTGGGTCACGTGGTTCAGCAGCTTGAATGGGCACTGTCGGTCAATCGGTGGGTCACCATTCATGGCAACTGCTTCTCCAGGAAAGGTCATTTCCATCTGAAATTGGAAGAACATTGATATTAGAGCTGGAATGCCAACATAATAATAAGCGTGCAAAATTACACGCTTGTATGTCCTACGTTGGCATGTACACAAAATATTAAAGTGGGCTAGTTGGATAAGTGTGTTGAACAATAAATAGTAGAGGACACACACAGACAAGAATAGAGAGCTAGCGCTTGTCCCGTCTTTGCGTTCTTGTCTGTGTGCGTCCTTTGCACTATTTTTTGTTCATCGGCATGTACACGCAGGAAAAAAAAAAAAAGCCATAGAAAAACTGCTAGGATTTTTTTTTTTTATTAGGATCAGCATGCTGTAATACATGATAGAGAAAAAGCACGAAAGAAAATGCATACTCTTTCATATTGTTATTGTTTATCCTTTGGTGGCTAAGCTACTCTCACTCTTGGACATACAAGGTCTTTTTGGAAAGTATCCAGCCATTTTTATAATCTTGCTAATCCGGGTCACAGCTTTTGTGTCAATTGGCAGACCGTCTGAAAGGACCCCACTGCGCATGCGTGAACAATCGCCTCGCTTTTCGTATGGTCAGTTGGCAGCGAGATGTCGTTGAATCAGGTGAAGCGCTGTGCGATTGTCGGATTTTGCCTATGACTGAGCGAGTTGATCAGCAATCATACATCAAATGTTTCTTCAAACTTAATTTTTTTCAGTACAAACTATTAAGAAGGCTTTTGAGGAGGATTCAATGAGTGATAATGGTGCCCAGGTAAAATTCTGGTACGGCAAAGGGGCGCCATGAAAAGGAAACGACTGGAGTTGTGCGCAGCTGGTAACTGGCAGCTTCAACACAACAATGTGCTTGTTACGTCTTGTGCAGTGTTGATCAAACACTGCATCACACGGGCGTGCCAGCTCCCCTACAACCCAGACACGGCTCCCTGCGACTTCTGGCTTTTCCAGAGGCTAAAATCCAGTTGAAAGGTGAAACATTTGAGACTGTTGCCAAGATTAAAGACAAAACGACAAGCCAGCTAATGGCAATCCTGAAAAAAAACTTTGCGGGGTGTTTTTAAAGATAGAAGGCATGCTGGCACAAGTGTGTGAGCTCCCAAGAGGAGTACTCCAAAAGATATAAGTACCCCTTGTCCTAGAGCATGTATGTTTTATAGACTAGTAAGTGGCTGGATATTTGCCGTGGCTGGATATCTGCCAGACAGACCTCGTATACTATACATACTGTCGAGACCGGTTATAACGAAGTCGGCTATAACGAAATAGTGGCTACAGCGAAGTGATCACGATTTCCCATTCCCTTTTGCACTTCGTTATAACCGAAGTCGGTTATAACGAGATAGTGGATATAGCGAAGTGATTTCCGATTCCTGTTGACTTTGTTATAACCGGTCTCGACAGTACAACAGCTATTACATGCTGTAATTTATGTCGACATTTGAGCAACGAGCATTCCCATGGCTACCTGTCTCATCGGCTGCTGTCCACACACTTTCAGCGAGAATGTTAGCAAATGAGACTCTTGGTGGCCGTCTTCCGTACTTGGAGCAAGCTGCCACTAGTCCCCGCTTTCGGTCAACACAAAAGCAGTACTGCCATTTGTGCTTGCCCCACCGCAGCACATGTGTTATTGTGGGTTGTGCAAAAAAGAAACGGAGTGACCGGGCCTAGTTCTAAGCGCGGCAAAAGAAGCAAGGGCATCCCCACCGGAGAGGGACTAGCGTGACGACCGGGCCGGGGGGTCAGATGGCGTCAGCCATCATCTTGCGGAAGTCTGCAAGCAGGGTGTAGTCGGGGTCGTCGTCGATGTCCACCAGGTCCTCCGCCGAGCCGTGCCTCCGGAAGGCAGAGTTGTAGCGGGACAGAGACAGCGGGCAGGGCAGCAGCTCGGGCATCACCGAGTGATGCGTGATCAGGGACGTCAGAGTGCCAAACTCCTTGGTGAAGCCCTGCGGACAAGGCACGGCCCTTCTCGAGACGCTCGTCGCTTGCGCTCAACATGCGGGAAACATCAAACACAGTTCGATACTGTCCTATGCGAAGCGCAAGTTTGTCTGCTTCTTTTGCTGAGGTTGTGGTGACGCCAGAATGCCCAGCTCTGATTGAAGGGTAGTGGATAGACCTCAAAGCAAGCTGCCTTGAAGTCTACACACCATCTTCAATCAGAGCTCGGTGTTCTTACGTCGCCACAACACCCGCAAATAAAGCAGACGAACTTGTCCTCCGCATAGTCATTGACAGGGTGAAAACGGCGGGGTGTCCCTTTTTGACGCCCCACTTCTGGCACACGCTCGTTGCCTTCAGACGTCCTCTGGCCGTGCGTGCACGCTCAAGCATTACAAGACGCTGGAGCATTACCGAAGGTAGAATGCTCGCGCTGGAGGCGGGACAATTGAAACACCTCCCTGCCGCACTGATCCTGTCGGCGACTATGTGGCCGTAACGGTAAACACAATTTACAATCGTCGGTAAATTCGGAGAGCTAAGGTAGTTTCCAGGGCGCGCCTGCGAAACGATGCGTGGGATCATTCAAAATGGATCGATATATTCTGGTGAATGAGAGGGAGTGAGCTGGTCCTGGCTTTATCTGAACTCCGTTTCGCTGCGAGTGCAAGCGAAGGGGGAGCTACGAGAGCGAGTGTAATGCTCTGAACATGTTTACTGTGCATGCGCGCTCGTGAATTGATGGCGTTGACTGTTACAACATGGTGCTGCGTGTAGCGTCGGTTTTGACGCTACAAGAAGCCTGTTCACGCATACACCACGATGCTACCTTAGGACAATTAATCGTCGCTGGAAACAGTGCTGACCTTGCTGATGCAGTGCCAACTTTACGCCATATTAGTGATACAATGCTGCATTGGTACTAAGTTACGTTCAAGTCGTCGCCTCATCAGGGCGGTTCCTACAGTTTATTTGTCGCTGCAATGTATGCATCAACTGGCTCTTATGGTGAAAGGAGGTGTAGGTGGTGTTGCTACGGTACACCCGGGTCTTGGAAGCTAACCACAGCCTTTGTCTCTTCCCTTTCCTGACCTTGATCTTGTAGCCCCTGTTGGTGTGCATGATGAGGTAGTGGGAGATGCCCGTGGGCTGCAGGCTCCTGGGCACTCGGAGCGAGAGGGCGAAGCAGCCGGGCTTGCTGGTGCTCTTTCGCACCATGAAGGAGCCCACGGGTTCTTGCCCCAGCACCTCAAGGGCTATCTCCCTGCGTCAGAAAGAGGAGGAAGAAGACAGTTGGCTGGGGAAGGGGAGTGCAGCACAATAAACTTTCATACTCGACTCGTCCCTCGTGAAGCGGAGCACCACAGTCATGAAGCCACCTTTTAATGCTGATTCCGGGATGCTTATTCGGGAAAGCTTGTGGAGTTAGTCAACAGGCTGATTCTAGCACTCTGAGTGGTGCGTCTTCTTGGACGTCACATTTGCTGGTTTACAAGGGTGGAGAGTGAGGCAGGCCCGAGGATTAGGTGAACACGCCTCAGTGATTCACACTCTAGCCTTTAGTCAGCTCCATGATTTGCTTACCCGATAAGTGTAGTCTTTAGTCAGCTCCATGATTTGCTTACCCGATAAGTGAAAGCAAATTCGGGAGCCGGCTAAAGGCTAGCGTCTGGATGACTAAGGCAGGTTTACCTAAGCCTTGGCCCCCACCTTCTCTCTCTTTTTCCAGTAAATCAGGTGATGTGACGTCCATGAAAAGGCGCTAATCAGAGTGCCAGAATCGACATGTTGACTTATTCCACAAGCCTTCCTGAATATGCATCCGGGATGGAGGTGGCAAGGTCCGAGGCTGACTATTTTCATATTAGTAAATAAAGGTATCCTAAGTTTTTTTGTTCTTTTTTCCTTTTTTTTTTTAGGAATTGTTTTTGAAGTAATTTTTTTCTAAATAAGTGGTGCCACCTAGATGTGCGACTGGGTTTGAGATTGAGTGGCTAAAAAACAAGTTTTCCAGTCCGATCGACCACGCTTCCTTGGGTACATTGATACCCGAAAATGTCACCTACATCCTGTTGGCGCATTGAGGGACTGTGACCTAGGTACAACCGGATACAGCTCCTCCAAATATCGCTTTTGTCCCTAGTATGGATTATCTTCAACCCCGACGTTGATACAAAGAAGCCATCTTCACCTCTTTACTCTGCCAGCAGAAAGGGATCCATTTACTCTCAAACCCATATATCTGAAAATGGCCCATTGAAAGGATTGTCTTGTGGCTTAAGGTAATTATAGCAAGCATGTCATGAAGTGCTGCGAAGAAAATCTCTTAGCTCTAGCTTGATCTAGCTCTAGCTTGATCGAAAATATCCTGAAAAGATTCAGGTAAAAAATTTGAGCAGAAAGAATTAAAACCGTGGTGCGATAAAATACTACATATATTCACTTTCCTATCGCCTGATTTCTAAATTAGATGCAGGAGTCCTGCCCACATTGGTACATAGAGGAGTGATGCCCTTGTGATGGTCACCCACCACTCAGTAGCGTGCCATTAGTGAGAGCATAGACGACATGCTGCAAAGGCAATGATGAAGTAACCGTAACGGGTACATCATGCTTTAAAGCATCATTGTGGGCAGGGCTTGCAGTGCTGTTCCCGCCTTCACTTTTAAAATTGGGTGACAAGTATGTGACGTGGTTGATGGATCTTAAATCCCAGTGTTTTTTTCTCTCTATTAAAAGGGCTAAGACACGAAAATTAAATGGATAGATTATTTCTGAAATAAAATGCTCATAGGCTACTTAATATTAACACATTTATGCGATTTTTAAAGCTCAAGTAATTGCAATAATCACTTTACGAATTTTGATCTTTTCATCTGGTGACCAGGCAACACTGCCCAAGTTAGTCACACTATGGTGCCCAGAAACCATGTGACCCTGAACTCTCTCTCATTCTAGGCGCCCCCATGATTGCCCAAGCTCGCCTTGCCGCGGTACAATTAAAACCGCTCGCGCAACTCAGGCAACCCAATTGCTATTCTCGGTCTCGCCCCCGCCCCTTTGACCTTCCACCCTGCATGCGCCATGAGATTGTTCCGGACAACGGCGAGTTCGTCCATGACTCGCCGTTGCTGAGCTGGTTGCCAGCGGGTCGCAGTTAAAATGAACAGCTTCCAACATCTCTTGATACAATCATTCCCATCGCTGCTGCAATCAGTGTCAAAGACTTCGACAAAGCGAGCGATGCCGTAAACATAAATGTCACGGACCGCATGCTCGAAACGAGGAAGCCGAAGCTCGAGACGCCAAGAGAGCTAAGTTTGTCAGTGCGTGCAAGGGAACGTCATGCGGTTGGCTGGTGACGTCACCAGCCCTTCAGGCACCATGGCCTTTTTTTAATGGGGCGGATCCGAGGGTTCCGCATGTAAATCGATTTATCCACAAACCTATTGTGCCATTTTCAAAACAAATTTAGCAGGATTATAGGAATGTACAATATGTCCTAGCAATATAGTTATCTCATATTTTATTTTTGGCGTGTCCTGACCCCTTTAATGACTGTCTTCAAAAGTGCAATTGCAACATGGCCCATGAAATCGTTTGTTTACTACGGTACTTTTTGATCGTGCAGTGTGCCTTCAACCACAGGTTTGGGCTGCCTTTTGAACTAATGTTACAAACTCTCATTGGCAGTTCCAAGCTCCTGGCTTCTGACCCTGACTTGACAGTTTCATGCCTTAGCTGCTATGCACTGAAAGATTGTTTTGGCCATCATTGAATTAGCATGAGGCTAGTAGCATGGAACTGTGTTTTTGTGAGTGTTGCTGGCACTTTTTCCTGTCCTTATTTATATGTCTAGTCTCAAATGAATTTTGTAGAAACACAATAATCATATAATGGTGAACGAGATGAAATCCTCGAGGCACTTCCATACGCCAGCATCATTCTTCGGTACAAAAGTTCAGCATGTGAACCTCTGAAGTGCGTCCAGTTTCATTAACTCTTTTCACTATTAGGAAGTGGTAGGTCGGAGTCATTTCGAAGCACCTTTTGAAGCAGCCAACAGTTCTTTTTAAGACAGCAAAAATAACTTTTGGTGCACAAACATGCTTATTCTTTCAACAGCAAATACAATGTTATTCATGCGCTGACTCGTCAAACTAAGCGACAGTCGTTTTTGCTTTTTACTCCCGCTAACCACTCGTTAGCATAAAACGGTATAGAAGACAGCTGAATTCCCCAAACACTCGACTAGCTATTTCTTCATCCTCTCTTCCAGTCACCTTTAGGAGCAGCCGAAAGTCGATTTTGGATTAGCAAAATAACTTTTGGAGCATAAGCACACTTCATTTTCATTCATATCACTGTGCATATTATATGTTAATATTCATGAGTTGGCCTGTCTACCTAAAAGACAATGTTTACTTTGCCTTCCCACTCTGTGCCAACAACAGGTTTGATTTCCTCAAACACAGAACTAGCTGTTTAATATGGAATCAAAGCTAAACCAAATACAGTGACAGAAGTGCTGCACCATTTGCGCCAAATTGTCCCATGAACGCAAGTCTGCCACATGTCTTGCAAAAATTCCATTCTTACTCAAAATAGCGCCATACCTGCACCAAAATTAGCTTAAAGAAAAAAAAAAAAAAAAATTTATTATTGGTTTACATTAGTATTAAAACAAGTAGAAGAGATGGAAAACGGTATAAACATGTATTTCACGGTTTGTCTACTCGCCGTAGATAAAATGCGCTCATCTACGCACTGGTCGCGTCACCGTTCAAACTTTCAAACTATGATGTCGGCGATGTCACGGAGCCGGAAATCTTGAGAAAAATTCATAAAATGGTGGTAGGGTGGCTGCTGTGATTAGACAGAACCAGGGTCTCGTACTCCTTATGAGATCATTTTATTTTCATCTCGGCCACATGCTTCCACGCCGTTGCACTAGTATGGCCGTTTGCGTCAACTTTCACCTCCTCGCACAGGCGTGCATGCATCAAGCTTCACCACGTCGCATCGGTGCGTTAAGCGAAGTGGCTTACGCGGGGAACACCCATGGGTTAGCGCAATGGGCTTGGAAATTATGCTCAGTACTTTTAGAGGTCGACCTTTCTTGGTCTTGATTGGAGGACGACTTCTAATTTTAAAGAGCGGTCCCGAGAAAGGAAATTTAAACAAAAAATGCAGACCTAAATTTAAATATCTAGTCACGGTAGTTCTTGCGCAGCAGTCGATGTAAAGGACCCCGAACTCCGGCTCAACACAGGCTCCAATGCCACTAACCTTTGCAGAATTAGGAGTGTCACTTTTAAAGCTCAACTTTAATTTTTGGTAATATTTGGCATGGGGGAGGCATTCGCAGTTTATATTAGATACTTGAGTTTTGTAGGTTCGTAAATCTTGGTGGAGCCCATTTTTTATTGATCGACGTTATGTTTGATGTGCTAGTTTTTTTCCTGAATTTTACATAAATAATATTTACAGGCTGCATTAAATATTAACGTAAAAGAGGGAGTGGGAGAAACACTTTATCTCAACTGAAGTATCTTGCTATGATTAATTTTTTAACCCTCTTTTTTTCTCTTAATCCTTATTGTAAATGGAACCTACTTTGACCTGAGCCTCATTTCTAAAAAGACAGTTGCCATGTTGTACTTCTTATAATTATTTTTATATGTATTATAATTACAAAAGGTAATAAGTAAAATACTTAATATCAAATATTTCAAGGATTGACTCACTTAGTGATGCAATCATCGTTTAATTTTTAGGTGATGTGCTAAAACCTGTTGGGATTTGTTCCAAAAGGGTAAATGGCTGCTCCAAACCAACATTTTGCCTGCTACAAATCCTGCTACACAATGTCAAATGCCACTTCCATCAGTATACTCCACTGGAATAATGTTAAAATATAATAATTTTGAGCACCCGAATCAATGTTTCGTTCAAGTTATAAATGGTTGTAATAAAACAAACTCCTAATTCAGATTAAAATTCAAAGCTTGTGTAATTTGATTATGAACATAAATGACATTTTATAAGTAGGACTTCAAGATAAGAAAAATCGGCATGTGAACAATAAATATGCTTTCTGAAAAACAATCCAGCCAAACTCATTAAAGGGACACTGACAGGGTATACATGTTCGCCGAGGTTTTTATTTAAATATGACCTACAAGAGACCAACTACCCAGAACACCATTTGCCACTCGAAATTCGTTTTCTTTCCACTTGAAAACAGCCAGTCGAGAATTGGCCAGTTTCAGTCGCGCTGACTCTCTTCCCTATGGTCACGTGACATTCTAACTGAAACATACCAAATATATTCAGTCGTGGGTCATCTAAGGCACACATTCAATATTAAAAATATAAAAGAATATGAACCCCATTTTTGAGGCATCCAAAAAGCTGCAAATACGTTGATCGAAAAAACAAGTTGCGCAGATCATAGGAAGTACATGTACACGTCATTCTCAATATGGAGATGTATCGCAGGCCAAATGACGCAATGGCGGCGCATGACAGACCAACGTTGCGACGGGCGTGAGATCGCTACTTCGGAACTGTCCTTCGTGGTACCACCCAATCGATCTTCAAGTGCAAAACAGCGAGGGGGATATAAGTGTGAAACAATCGCATGAAAAACAGTTCACGCAACGTCCTCGTCGTCGTCGTCTGCTTTTGCACCCGAAAAGCGGAGGAACGGAAAACAAATGGCCAGGGAGCGATAGTTCCTTGACTTCCGGCAACTCCCTCCTCCGAACCTCCGTGTACATGTTTCGGTTTCGAGCAGTTGCGTGTTTTGGCTTTATTTAAAATATATGTGACTCTCTGTAGCAAAATATTGATTGGGTAGTCATTTGACACTATAATAAATTGCCTGGCAAAAATTATAAAATAAATTTTGGGGGGTGTCAGTGTCGCTTTAAGGTTATTTCAAAGCTTCCACCCACTGCTCCCGTTAATTTAGTTTTAATTTACTTTCTTCAAAGTGCCAATGAACCGATAAAACATGCATAAAGGTGATAACCTAACAACGAAGTTGACATTAATAAAAACTAATAGATGAGCTCATATAAAAATTGCAACACCCAAGTAAAATTGCTAACACTCGAATTTGAAAAAGATGCCAGAATATCGCAGTCTAACATACTATATACTATACACATTTTTATTCAGAAATGTTTATTGCAAGCTCGAGTTATGATATTAGCACTCAAAAAGTTCCTTTTTCTTTTTAAATATACCCGGTGCCCATGTTGTAATGTCCTGTTCTGAAAAAGAGCTTTGCCCCTAGTACGCGGGTGCGTTGCGGCGAAGCAAAATACGCAAAATCATGACTTTTAAGGCCTGTTCACACGCTTGAGACTCCTTAGAACCGAGTACCTTAAAATTCCTTATGACAAGAGAACACACTGACACACTGGCGCCATTTATGTGATGACCCTGGAAATGCATTTCACTAGAGCTATGATTTTGCGGTATTTGCGAGGTCAAATGTGCATACTACTTGTGACAAATGGTCGTTTATACAACATTGACAAAGCTTTCCAAGCCAAAAAAAAAAAAAAGAATGATGCACGGAAGAAATAGGAAGTATACGAGACTGCCAAGTGTTCCACTGCTGCTCAATAGGTGGCGCCAGTGGGTTCTCTCGTCGTAAGAGATTTTAAGAGGTCTCAAGGCACTCGGTCTTAAGAAGTTGCAAGTGCTTGAACAGGCCTTAATTCAGCGGTTGTCGCTTCACTGCAGTACAGCAGTGCACGAAGAGAAGCGTGCTCAACAAAGCTAACTAAAAGGCTGTCCAAACAGTACACAGGTCACAGGAGTAGCGTGTTTCCTCACAGCAGATGAAGTGTTTTCTGAATTCTCGGCGTGTGACATACTCCGGTCCGCTTTCATATGTTTTTCTTGCCGGGGGGAAAGCTTCCCTCCGGTTACGTTCTTGGACAGAGGCTTCGAGCGTGCTCATCACAGGGTCTGGACAGCCACTCACACGCTCTGCTGGCTGTCGTCAAGGCCCTCATTGTTGTTACCGGTCTTCAATCTCACGAAAACAAGAAAGGAAAAGGAGCTAGCGAGGAAGAAAGCCGTGCTGTTTACGTGGTTGATGTCTCAACTGAAGACGGACGCACTCGCAGCAACTTTCACGACATAGGCCGATGCTGTGTTGCGGCACGGCATCTGGTGCGTCTTGTTGGAACACCCTTTAACCCACCAGAACGTACCACGAGCATGAGAAATATTATGAAGCTTCCGAGTACCGTCACCATCAGATAAACGGGACCAAATCAAATAATACCCTAGGTGAGGCGTTCATTGAAAGCTCTGAAAATCCACACAAGCCTAACGTATCGATCCGATCGAGTAAAGGAACCTGAGCTAAGATAAAGTTCAATTTTAATAAAGTGCTATTACGTTTTGGCGCAATGTTTCCGCAAATTTTTCACATTTTGGCACGATGAAGCAGGGTAAGCACTTTGGCGCAGTTTGGCACAAATGGCACAGTACTCACATAACTTATTTAGTTGCCCTTAAAAGCTCCAAACACTGAAAGAAGAGCCATTTTTCTTTCTTTTTTTGTCTACTGCATCACCTACTTTTCAAAAAAATGCTGATTGATGGACATAGTACCACAAACACTTGTGGATTGTTATTTTATGTATGAAGTCAAACATAAACCAAATAGCAACACACTGAAATAATGTTAGAACAGGATAATTTGATTAGTTATTAGATGAAGTAAAGTGGTGCAATTCATAATTCAAATAAAAAGTCTTTTTCATTTATTATACATGTTAGCGGCAGGTTACATGTAAAATTTTGAGGATGATGCAAAATTAGCACGTTGGTATAACCATACCTTAAAAAGTAACTAAAGTTCATACAGTTTTATTGTAAACTTTATTGACTATGTCCTAAAATATTTGGAGGTCTGTATAGAAATGGCGATTAACCTAAGAATTGGAGATAAAAGCCTACAACATCGCCCATCTACACTTTGCACGATATTTAAAAATCCTATTCTTCCTCGAATCTCAAATTAACAATACCTACAACTCATCAGGATATACCAGCCTATATTACATACTCTCCGCGGTTTTATTTCGAGATTTTTACAGCAAGGTAGAGTTATCACATTGAGGTTGGCCAAGACCATTGTGCCCGACACGTGTTTGGGCATTATACCACATTGGAGGAGTGCTTTTCCCTAAGGCATGTGAGTGCACTGTGGAAAAGCGGGCTACAAAGGGACGTGATGCCTAGTTCCCGAATGTCACTTCTCTGCAGTGCATTACTCCACGGGGAGAAGCCCACTCTACGGAGCTAACTAGCCCACCCAAACTGATAACGAAAAATAAGAAATACTGTGGAACTTTCGAGTGCTATCAATGTTCGAAACGAAGACCAAATTAAATAGTAAGTTATCTGAAGCGACAATTAAAAGTTCTGCGAATTTCCACAAGCCTACTGCAACGATCTGGCAGTGGAGTGGGACTCGAGCTAATAATATCAGTAATAAGAAAGTGAAGCTAACTTTTGGTACAGAGTTTGTGGAGGTTGTTAATTTTTGCGAAATGTAGCAAGATGACTCAGTGTGAGTACTTAGGCGCGGATGGCGCAAGCCCGCAGCGATTACGTAACTGTCAATGTAATATCTTTGATATCGATATTCGCTATCTTTATGCATTTTTGTTTCATATGTCAAGAATATAGTATATAATATACCTCTGTTATAATTGTGATCTCAGCAAAACTAGCAATAGTAGTGCTCAAATAAAACCACCAAAATCAGTCTGTGTTCTAGTCGCACATAAAAACAAAATTTGCATGCTCTCCTCATCTAAGAACTATTGGAAGAACAATTATTTGATGCGGGGGACAAGTTGCACCACTGCGCTATTTATAAATGGTCAACATCTTGCTTTGTGTACCTTCATGTCACATGTAGTGCCATTCAGTTTTGAAGAAGTGGGACCATTTGAACCTTTCTTCAGATTATCTGGTTCTCACCTTCATTTTGTCCAGGAGTTTTAGGGACATGATTAGCATATGCTAACTACTATGTATAAGTGCTTTTCCACGGATTTCAGGAGCAGAAAAATTGTCATTTATCACTTCACTTACCTTGGTATTCCAGCCTGAAACCATGGGGCTTCCCTTAGCTCTTCTTCCTCATTCAGGTTTAGGGAGTCATGCCTAGGCGGGAGAGAAAAAAGGGACTCACTGGCAAGCCCACAACATATGGGCACTTCAGAACGTCCGCGACTGTACACAGACAGCAAAAAAAAAAGCAGGCATGGCAGGTACAAGATATCCATTGCAACTTTTTTCAGGCAGGTTTTGAAAACACCAACCATAAATGCCCGTTCACGCAGTTGCGTTTGACTCTGACCAACTGAGACAAGACCGGTTTTAAGCCTCCTAGGACGGCTTACGACCGGATGAGCAGCAATGCAGCCGGTCGTAAGCCGTCACAAAAGGCTGAAAAACGGTCTTGTCTCAATCGGTCGTAGTCTAGTACAAGTGTGTGAACGTTGAGTGCTTCACAATCCAGCGCAACACCACGGAAGTACAGCGCATTCGTATGCATACCTACGCTTGATCAAACTTGAACCGTAAGTATGAGCGGAGCCGAAGCTACAAGCGCGAGCGTGTAGCCTTGGGCTGTGCATAGATTGCACGAGTGCACGTGCAAGGCAGGGGCGCATTCTAGATTAAAAGGTTAAAACAGCGCAAAGACACGGACAAGAACGAGCTAGCCCAAACTTCAACGTTAGTCAGCGCATTCAAGCTTTAACTTCGCTCGGACATTATACTCCGTTTCATACTAAAGGCCGGTTCTCACATGGAGCGAAGCGCTGATGTAGCGCTCCTCACGTGCCGTCAGCTACTTATCGCCTGCCACGAGCAACAGTTTTGGCGGTGCGATACAAAGCTGGTGAACGCTCCGGTTAGCACGCGCTTAGCGCGAGGTTAGCGCTATGCTTGTAGCGCTCCGCTGCATGTGTGAACAGGCCTTTAGTGTGCTACGCTGTCAAGGCTGCAGGCGCGAGACCATGGCTTCGTTAAGCGTTTCATTTGCACGCGCTCTCGTGCAAATGAAACGCTTTACGGGTATTATAGGTCACATTCAACTAATTTATGGACACGATAGTCAAATTTCAATTTTCATTCCAGTATCCCTTTAAAGACATGCGGGTAGCACTTGGCAGTAAAATATTTGAAGCAGTGTCAAAGCGCCATCGGCACCTCGTCGGCTCCCTGATACCCCGCGACCCCCCCTTTGCACACCTCTGGTTTAGAGAACGTGAAGATTCAGTTTAGAGAAATGCGGTCTGTACGCGGCGGCAAGCTGGGCTTCCAAACAGACCTTGTGGTCACCGTCGGTATCGCTCCGGGAAAATATGATATAATATCAAGCTCGAGCGTGTACCGCCAAGGGTTCACCGCTAACGATCCGGCAAGCAACAGCATGCCGGCGCCCGCCATTTTCTCTAAACAGAGTTTCGAGACGGTAAGATGTTGTCGCTAAAACGAGCCTCTAAACCGCACGCCTTAAAATGGAAAGTAATGCAATCAAACAATCGTTGGCATACGGTACACTGCGGCGCTGAAGCCAGTCCGTCCACGCAGATTTCCAGAAGCTCGACGGTCTCCAGTCATGGCACGCTTAGGCAACAGGGAAACGCCGTCGCCGTCACAACATTACGAATTCACTTGCCAGAACACTACATTGTGACCGCCTCCCGACGGCGAGCGACGCGATTCTAGAACTTACAGCGGGGTCAGAGAGCGAGGGAGCTTGCTGAGCAGAAGCCTTTCGCCAGCACCTCCTCTCGGCACTTCCCCCTCGGCGCGTGGTGCGGTGCCGTGCACGGGTGGACAGCCATGGGTGCGAGTCCGGGATGAGGGAGACGACACGTTGAGAGTTTACCCAACACGTTTACCCCCTCCCCGCGACTCCCTTCGTGTAAGACCTTCGTGTGATTTCTTTCTTCTTCGTCTGGCGCCTTCTCTTGCTGTCTCGGCGCAGTCCGCCTTAATTCGAACCAGGAGTTCAGCTACAGCACCCTCTTACTGCAGCCGCCCAAATTTTGAGACAATACCCCCTGAATGGAGTGTCATCTTTACCAATGAACCAGCTGGTCAAAGGAACTCGCCCATTCAAAGAATGAAATGAAGGCAATATTTTATTTTCAATTGTGTTTCTCTTTTGAAAAACCTGGTGTTTTCCAAAGGCTCTGCCCCTTCGACGAATCCCTATTTACTGACCTACCTACTTATGCTCACTGGCCATTGATGATTTCAAACTTCGCCGTGCACGCAAAGAACAGAAGCAGGTGATAAGACATACTACTTTAAATACCACTCACTCAGACACAGCGTAAGGAATGTCTTTAAGTACACTGTACTTAAAGTACTACATCAAATAGTACTTTAAGTACAGCAAAGTGGTGTAATATGCATAGTGCTGACCCTGTTGATTTTTCAATTGATTTTTCTCAGTGTATTGTCAGTGATGATTGTTGCCCACCCCTACAAAATCTCCAATCGGAGATGTAGTATCAATGAATAAATAAATAAGTAAGTTTAGAAAACTTTTAGTTGAAGTACATTCTTTGAGTATGCACTTGTACAGTATTTTTTCTGGTACTTCTTGAGGAAAGTACAACTCCCGACTTCAAAATACCCCCCCCCCCCCCAATTTTGGTCATGTTAAATTTTTATCACTAAATGATGCTTTGTCATCTATGAATAAATACTGGGAGGGATATTCTACTCTAACCAGAAACGCGAGCAGACGAAGCATCGCTCTGCTTGTACTGCGGGCGGCTTTCCGCAGCACTCTGAACTCTTGCTACTTCTTGCTCGGTCAGCGCGAGCGAGGAGGTTAGAAACATTAGGAGAGCCACGCGCTCGCGATCTTGGCTTTCCCACGATTACCACGCGCTCGCGTCCTTGGCTTTCCCAGTACTGTACTCACGTCTGAGTTTTTGTGTTTCTGGGAGCGCGGAAGGGAAGACCGCCCGAGAGCACCCTACTGTACCCGGGGCGCAGAGACCTTGAGACATCGGGCCGATGGCCTTTGCTAGGTGCTCTAAACACAAAAAGAACGTCTTCGGGAAGCCACGAGACGATCTGGGACCGCTAGCCCTCACAAGGTGAAACACCGGCTTGCGCGCGTGTCTGTGGGTCTGTCGGTGTTGTGTTTCAGTTTAAGCAGCAAGAGCGTCGACACCTTGCATCAGACACCGAAGCATGGCAAGAGCAGCTACGGGTTGCATCATCTGCCCCTCGCTGAAAGAACACAGGGCAATTAGATCAACCCCCCCCCCCCCCCCCCCATTACCTCGAACACCACATGAATACTCGAACTCCGGGAAGGCTTCTCTCTCTCAGAGTGCCTTCTCGCCCTCGGAGGGCTGTATAACATGGGCTCAGGGAGCCAGAACCCGCCGATTAAACTGTCGACCAGCTACCTGTATATTCACTGTACATAAAAGTTCTACTTCACTAATCCCACTCCAGGTCTGTTTCCTCGGGGCTATGTGATCAGCGAGCCGCAGCACCGACTCCTGGCTCCGCACCTGAGATCGTCCCCTCCCAGTCGCAACAAAGTACACCAATCTCAAAAAAAAAAAAAAAGACGTATCATAAAGTGAAAACGCGCTATCGTCTTTCGAGATGTCAGCTGGTCATTTCTCTGAGTGAAGTGATAGCGGCTACAAGACCGATACAAAGAAGTGCCTTACAACTTCAATTGTGTTAAATGGTTTGCCAACGATATGAGAGTAAAATAACTACTCTGTGGCCACTTGACTTTACCTAATATTCGCCGCCATTTCCGAAAATACTGATGCACTCCCGATTACCCCTGGGGCTATGCGGACCAGCTAAAAACAAAGTACGATGTAAAGGGGAATGAAAGGGCGTCATGAAATATTGCGTTAAAACTACTTTGAAAGTAATTTAATTACTTAATTCAAGTACATTGAACCAGGTGTACGTACTACTTTACTTGAAGTACATAACCTCTCATTTACTTTGTACTTTACCGGAGGTATCTTTTAGATGTACTTTACCCAACACTGCTCAGACGCAGCCTCCCCCCCCCCCCCACCCCCCCTCCCCCGCGGCCCCTTTCTACTTTTTTTTCTTCTTTTTTTTTCAAAGCGCAGAGGGAGGCAGGTTTGCAAGCGATCGAGTGACATCTGCAGAACCAAAAGCAATGCTTCCGACACATTTTGCGTGAGTCATCATCCTCGAAGACAACGCACGACGAGCCTGTCGTGTATCTTCCGACGTTCCAGAGGACGCGTCAATCGGAGGAGGCCTAGGAGTGTCCCCGCGGCTGCACGCGTCGTGCTCGCACATCCGTCCACCCGTCAACTGTCCCGGATCCGACCGTCATCCTCGGGCCAGTCCGATCGCTACTCCCAGACCCCGCCGCCGCCGCCAGCGTCCGGCTCGTCCCCGGGACTACACCGTATCCAGCAGAACAAGAGGAGACCCACGCCGGACGGACGAGCGCGAAAACCGGGTGCGGCGTCATCCTTTGTCCGTGCGTTCCGGCTAGCGGCCCAGGATTCATCTCTCCCATTGTGCTTCAGCTCGTTTCCGGCCGTATAAATCACGCGCGGAGGACGGCAAGGCGTCCTGGCCCAAGAGCTAGGCTTGGGGGGGTCCTCGCTGGTTCCTCCCTCGCGCCATTCGACTTCGACGGAAGCCACACAAGCCAGAGGCGCGCAAGAAGAGAAGCAACTGGAGTAAAGTTTGCCCCCCCCCCCCCCCCCCCCCCCCTTTTTCCTCTTCCCATACACACTCTTCGTTCCGTCGCCGATTATCGAAGCGTTTGAAAGAACGGCGTCAGTCAGACTTTCGCCGGCGAGTCTGCATCGTTCGTTCGTGGAGTGGAAACGAAGCCGAGTTACCAGCTTTTCCGTCGCGGACTCCTCTCTCCTCATTCACGCTTGTGTGGGTCGCTTCGCTCCCTCGACTGCCGTCGAACGACGGAGGCGTCAAAGAAAGCCACGGAGGCGCCTAACGCAAAGAAGCACGAGTTCGTTCTTTTGTGTCTGGAAAGGCGGCGTCGTCGTCGTAGAAGAAACGTGTTTTTGCCCCTGCGAGAGCGATCATCCATGCACGTTCTGCGAGCTAGTGGGGTGCGCGAGTTGACGCGACGACGCGTGAATGCATGCGAGCGTGCGCTTGGATGACGGCCCCTCGATCTGTACGGCCTACTGCCGTGTCGAGTAGAAGATGTTTCGGCCCGAACGCACGAGTACTTCATCTTCCCGAACACATAAGTGTACTGGAAGCGTTGCGACAAACCGTCAGTTCTTAGGAAAGGCAGTTTCCATTCGTCGATGTGCGTTAAACGATGCGGAGGAACTGTCTTTGAGTGCATAATATAAATTACGAGGAAAAAAAGAAGATAGCGATGCACGCCAATAATCAAACCTCATTTCCGTTAAAAAAAAATAAAAAAAACGAACAAAATGGTGCGAAGGGTGTATGATTTTGGCGTGTGAGCATATCAAAAGGAATCTAAAGGATGGTGCATTGTGCCGATGGTGTCAGTCGAGATTCGCAGATCCTGTTTCACGTTGTGTCCGCTCCTGTGTCACCAACGCTGACACCAAAATAGCCGACGCGGGAGGTTTGGAATTGTCTGTTCTCTCTTATGATTACCTACATCTTGCCTGTTTCATTAAATGCTATCAGACCGTGGTGCGCTTGTGCAAACGTTTCGTTTTCGCATAACCAAAAAGCGGGGACATTAGTTGATTATCTGCGTACGCTTTACGCCGGCCCCATAGCCACTCAACTAAAAAAAAAAGATGAGGTGACAAAAGTAAATATTGGGGCTTTCCGTCACGAAGCAACAACTCAGGCTATGAACAAAGCCCAGAGATTCCTCGAGGATGTGACCACCCAAGATTGAAAGCCTGTACATTTCTGTCCGGAGGCTGAGCACCACGGTCTTTTCCGAGAGACCGGGGCGGGAATCTGGGTCTGCAAAACGAGTCTCACTCGAAAGCTCCGAAGCCCAGCAAAACATCCCGCCCGACGGCGCTCGCTCTGCGTACGTGCCGCCGGGCAAAGTCGGTCGTTTTTTCGCCGGATATTCGCTCCATGAGAGCTCAGCCTTTAGTCTATCGAACGCCTGCACTGCGAGACACGTGTGTTTCAAATCTGCACGTTGCTGCTATTAAAGAGGAATGAGGACAACCCGAGCTGCTCTCTTCAGCCAGCAGGGAAAAGAAAACAACTTGGGCTAACCTTTCGGGAGGCGCCGGAGGCATGACGACCACGGCCCTGCCACCGCCCCGTGCCTTCGGCGCGGGCGAGCTGGGCGTGCTCCGTCGTCCCGAGGGCGTCGAGTAGCGGCACTCTGTCGCGTCGCCACCGGCACCTGCGTAGCCGCTCGCCTCGTCCTGGTTGCTGCTCGGGGAATTGAACGACGTCGATGATACCGCCTCATCCGAGAGAGACGAAGTCTTCTGCGAGGAGACGTCGAAACGTGCGGACCGATTGGACCATCGATCTCCGACAGGTGCTTGTTCGTTTTACTAAGACGCCGGAGGGCGTACATCACGTTCAGGGGAAACCGACGATGCGTTCATAGAATCTTCTACATTAAGGTTGCCTGACATGCGGAAGAGGGTAGCCACGTCAGCTTGATTACCTTTGATCCAAGTATACACTGCGGGCGCTTGCTCGCGTGCATACCTACACAGTCACGAATGTGGCAAGGAGTGAAATGAAGCACAGGCGTCAAACTTACAAATAGATTTGTTGTCAATAAAAGAGCAAGAGAGAGAGAGAGAAAGAGATAAACGTCGGTTAATTGTCATGGCTGCATCTGAGTGGGGGATAGAGATTTGAGGTGTTAATAGAGAAAGTGAAAGAGAAAAGTAGGACATACAACAGCCAGCAGGTTAGAGAGACCCAAGCTATTTCCAACACTTAATTATATGGAGATTCAAAGAAGTATTAATGGCGGCTACGAAATTCGCCGACACGCGGAAAGGGCGATTTCCCGCGCGTGCGTGAACTCGCTTCCCTGAAAGCAGTGCTCCTCCCAATGCCTCGGTCGCGCTGCGGGGAAGCAACCCTATAGGATCCGCAGGTCCGCACGCATCAAACGCGCACGTTTCATTGCCGCTACAAGGCACGCGCCTTTAAATTCCAGAGTTATTAGAAAAGAGCTTAGGAGCAAACTACAATGTACAGTAAAGCCGGGGTCACACTGCTTATACATCATACAAAAGACAGTCTGCATACAGATTCGAACGCGAGCCACCGCGAGATCCGTGCTTCGAATGCCGCGTGGCAATTGGTTCAAGGAGAAACTTAGGCATGCGACATTCGAACCAGGTATATTGCGGTGACTCGCATTTGCAGACTGTCCTTTGTGTGATGTATGAGCATGCGACCCCGGCTTTAGGGCAATAAGTTGATGCAGACCCCATTCGAGCCGAAGTCGAAATGAGCAGCACAATTGCCACCGTCCCAGGGTATAGTTACACTTAGATCATAACGATCTACGATCGTCGTCGAATTCGTGAGCCCGTTTTGTTTATTTTCGTTTCCGCTTTTAAGTGAACCCTCTCTTTTCGTCCCTTTATTTATCTTTATTTAACGATGATTCCTTTGCGGTGCACTGATGACGGATGCCGCCGCATGATCCAAAGGCGTGCGCGCGTACACAAGACAGAACACCATCGTGAAGGGGACACGATTCCTCAAAACATCCTACCTACTATATAATTGTCGGTGACTATATAGACCGTGACTGGTTAAGAAACCAATCCAGGTTATTCACTGGGCTACATATTTGAGTGCAGTCTTCAATAGGCATGCTCAGATCAAGCTCACACTTGTAAGTTCCCAGCTTCCCCAGCTCGCCGTCAGCACGTGCTGAACAGACATGCACTCAGCTAGGGCCTCCAGTGAATACCTATAGGAGGTATTCACTGGACGCCATATTTGAGGGCGATGTTTAGAGCGCATGCTCAGTACGAACTTACATTAATAAGCTGCTAAGACCGGCAACTTTGATGGTGCGGAATGCACGTTGCAAAAGAACTCTGAAAACTCGCCATCAGCACGCGCCCAGCAGTTGCGCACACAGCTATGGCCGCCAATGAATACAACCTATTGCAAGCAAGGTGACTGGCCGCCGCCATTACCTCCACAAACACTTATTTACTCATTACCTCTCATTACCTCCATAAACACTGCTTTACTCTGATCCCTGTACACCTGCCTCATAATGATTTCATTAGTTGTGTTCATTTTGTTTTGTGCCGAATTTGGGCTCTGTTTTGAAAATAATGTTGGTATCGATGGCCGCATTATACTTGTTCGATTTTTTATCATGCTGCATTCATATGTATTTCGCTGGATTGTCTGGTTCTACGCACAAGCAGGAGACTGCTTTTGTAGACCAGCATTATTTATATGCATTTGTAAAGTGAATAAAAACATCATCATTATTATTATTATTATTATTATTATTATTATTATTATTATTATTATTATTATTATGTCTCTGCTCGTACGGACAAGACCTTACAATTGGAAGCTTGCCAAAGCTATGTTCACGGGAAGGCTGCACCTGCTTGCGCGCATGGGGCCCCAGTCGGGGCGCCATGCTTGCAATTGTTTGTAGATGCTCTTCCTCAAGTGCGAGTTTTCTGAACTTTGATAGCACTTCGTCGCACTCGCGGCAAATCGTCGCGGAAGGCAACGAACGCGTGCTGTTAGCGCCAAGACTATTAGCGGCGAGAAGTTTTGGTGGCGCCCTCCTGTGGTTCCCCCTTGTGACGTCATTACCTTGCAAACAACAAGTTCGATGGTGTTTGTTATTAGCATGGTGGAAGCTTGAAATCATTGCGCTCTCAAAGGAACACTGCCAACACCGTCAAAATTAAAGTTCTTTCATTTCTCTTATTTCCGTCGATGATAAATCCCCTTTCCGACGTCATAGTCAGCGTTCGGCCAATCGTGGAAGGCCGACCACAGCGACGCTTTCGGTCGCGCACGGGGCTAATAGCCACTCGATAAAATTCACGCTTGCCGCTTCTTACAAGTAATGCCAATCATTGTTGCGCAAACGCGCAAGAGATGTGTCACGGACGGGTGCAAAAGCCTTGCTGTGCTGCTATTTGCTTCCAAGGGCTGCACGATACACGAGCCTCGTACACTGGCGCATTTGACGCTACCTGTAAGACAAACATATCAGGGGGTTTCAGTCGAGATGTTTCGGTGGCGCCCTCAAGTTTCTGGCAATGACGTCACGACCAGCATTTATCTTTCCGTGACGCCACGAGTCGTGACCCTGGCTACTTTGAATCAGATGCCACGGCATGTTCGATAGTGCATTTTAAAAAGCACAGTGGAATCTAGAAGCCATCCCGTTCTGAAAGCAACACCGTCGAAGTAGACAGTCCGACAATGCTCTTATGCCCGTGGTTTGACCAATCGTGGAAAGCCGACCACAGCGAGGCTTTTGGAGGCGCACGTCGCTGGGCCGACAGGCACCCAAGCAGACGAAAGCACACACCTCAGAAGCTGTGTTGGACGTTCCAGTGCCGTCGCTTCCACGCTGCTGCCAGCTGTCCTCGAGCTTCTTGACGGGCGGCGGCTTGTCGGCGAACCTCCTGTTCAGCTCCGTCGGGGACGCGGTGTTGTCCTCGTTGCTGGACGGGGACCAGAGGTCGTCCTCCCTGTGAGCCGGGGTGCTCCGCTCCAGGCGCAGGTGCACGCTGGCCCTGGGACTGCGAGGGCTTTGCTGCTGGAGGGCGCGCACGTTCAGCTCCACGAAGCCCTCCGCCACGGGGTCCCGGTGCTTCGTCCGCCCGGCCACCTTCTTCGCCTGGGGAGCGAGAGAGCGCCTTCCCTTTAACCGTAAGCACGAGCGAGGCCAAAGCTACAGGCGCGAGCATATTGTAATTAGAGGCTTTTAAAACACTCTGAGTCTCCCGAGCAGCTTTTGGCCCAGCACTTCGGAGCATGCGCACTCTGACGCCTCAAGGTGCTTGGGGCATGTGCACCGAAAGAGTTCAGTCTCGGACCTATCTGAAACCAGAAGTGACTTACTCGGCAGAAATCAGTTCGTTGAACGACGTTTCATCGACAGGCCGTATCATCACGAGGTTCCCGCGTTCGCTTCATCGACACACCTTGCGACGTTTCGTTGAAAGCGCATCTTTCCGTGCATCTCCGCTCCAGTCGCCGGCATCCGGCGACTGGAGCGGAGTTTTCCCGAGCGGAGCGAGGGATTCCCGCTTAAGGCTTAAGGCTCGTGAATCGTTTTTTACCCCACTGGAGCCGGTCAGTCCGCTTTTGTCCCGGTACTCGTCCAGCGAACGAGATGAATACGGTAATCTATTCCAACCAAAGCAGTACAAAAAATACGTTGTCGACGAAACGTCGCTGAAGCAGGTGTCCACGAAACGAGTTTCCACTAAAGATCGCAGTGTCAACGAAAAGTGTCCATGGAAAGTTGTCCACGAAACGTGTTTCTATGAAACGTGTATCGATGAAACTATGGGGATTTGGGTTTAATTGCTAGAAACAATTAGCGTGAAGTGGGAAATAAAATGAACATGGCCAGTAACGAATGCATAGCATACCACTCCGAATCGCGAAACTTCATGCCTGGGAAATATTCTCGGGATAATATGCGCGTTTCAGTTCCCTTAATCTCGCAAAAAATATGAGGAATCCGTCGCTCAACAAATAATATCGACGTTTCGGACATCTTGGGAAGTCTCGTAGGTGGAGACAGACTTTCAAGCGAGATCTCGTGAAATTTCGTTCTTCCGTAAATTTCCACTGTTTTTGCCAAACTGCGTTTAGAACATACTTCTTAACCGCCGTTAAATAAATAAAAAAGTTTTAACATTTGAAAAGTTCCTTTCGCCAATGTGTCACCGAACAAAACGACCCGTCACTGTAAACGCGATCGCAGAACGATAAGACGAAGACGCCACCGTTTTCCTTTTTTTTTTTTGGCTCATCGCGTCAGCGGTTTCACTCTTTGGAGCTTCGGGAGACAAGCTGGACAGCTTGTCCCAATCCCGGATGGTTGGAGCAGTGCCAACGGGGCTACCACTCGGCACGAAGATTTCTCACTCTGCAAAACTCGAAAGCAAGTAGACACGACACGTTTCCTTACATTAAAAAACAACAACAACAACAACAACAACAACAACATTTATGTGCGGAAAAAAAGAAAGAGTATATTTATCTGCAGAAAAAAGAAAGAAAAACAGAAAGAGTGTCGGTAGAAGCATGCGAGCGACATTAATTTTATTACCTTTGTGTTGGACTGTGATAAAGGTATTTAATATGAGCTCGGTGTTCGTTGTCGTCGTAGGATAAACACGTTTTCCGGAAAATTAAACAACTCTGTGCATCATACTCTAAACCCTGCGACACGAAGGAATTAACTAAAAACAAGACGACCGTTATTTTCGTCCGTTAATTTATTTCTCCTGGTCACAGGGGTCACATTATGATGTTTGCTAACCAGTTCGCCTGGAAACTTTCGCTTCTTGCAGATCTGTAATATAGACCCCTTTCGAAATACTGCCCTCTTTTGGCAGCTGTGGAATCCCTGCACAATGGCGGACTAAAGCCGCAACGTTACGGCACACTTTATGCGTTTGGTTGGAGCAGAAGAAAAAAAGAAACCCACAGAACAAGGTAATTAGCGCAGTGACGTTGCACTTTCGACGTTGTTTGATTGGGTGGTCGGATATTAGCGTTGGCCGCGCTCCGACGTTCGCTATCATATGGAATGACTGGCACGTTTCACGACGTCAGCTGTTCCGCCATTGTGCAGTGGTTCTGACCTTCTAATAATCGCCACTTGAATTTCGAAAGGGGTCTATTCTGTGGGTGGGACGAGAGGCCCGTCTTCAAGTAATAGAGCTAGCGAGAAAAGAAAAAAAAAATCAAAACAGGAGTACATGCAACGCAACGATCTTTTTCAAAGGGGCATTTATCTAAGTTAGGGGCTCAGGATAGTGTTCGTTTTTTTCATTCTACTTCTTGGGCAAGCCCCATATTCTCAGGATGGATAGGGTAACCTCACCACCGATGCCGCACTATAACGCACGTTGAACTGTACAGCACTCCCAACAGGTTGGTTGAACGGAAGTATATTTGTAGGGGACACCAATTTCATTACGCTTGCCGACGAAATTATTACGATCAGTCAATCCGCTACTCGGACGAAACGTCTTCCGCACTCCTGTCTAGAACTGTGATTACATCGAGACTTGCTCTCTACAGCGCAGAAAGCAGCTTACACCAAAAATAAACAAATAAAACTATAGCCTGCCCTCGACCCACTCACATACCTATACACATACCAACGACTCAAATGGTGTTTCGTAAGGAGGCAGAACGGACGTCTTTTATAACCGAGTTACGCAACCAGCTGTAGGGCGTGGCAATACCTTGAGAAACGAAAACACATCGACTTTCTACGGAAGCACGATGCGAAGGCGAACATTCATCAAAATAGGGATGGTAAATAGAGCGGCAACAGTCGTATGCCACAAGTACCTTTGCTTGCGCGGTAAGGGCAGAAATATTTAGACGCAGCGTTCTCGCCACTTTTAAATTATAGCGTAATCCTAGAATTTATAACCCATTTTAAAATGCGCGAGGTCGTGCGAGGGACTGGACGGGCAGTCAGCAATCTCTCCTTGACACGGTATCACTCTTTATATGGACGTTGCACCGGCACTACTTGATGCAAGTTAAAAGTCACGCTACAACTGCCAGATCGCCTCTTTTCAAAGCGGAAACATCAAACTAGCCTCCCCCAGCCTACACGCTCAGGCTGCTTTTACTTCTTAAGAGAAGGGGAACGGCAGCTCATCGTAAAGGCCGCGCAATCTGCCGCGACGTCATGCCTGTTTTAACGAATGAAATTATGCCAGATTCGTCCGGGCCGCACTTGGTATTATCACGGTTCGCCGCGCTCGTGATTTCGTTTAATCAAGGGCCAGCTGGAGCCGGCGCGTGCATCACCAAACCACGTGAAAAGGTGATGCAACGTGTACGAATGGGTCATTAGTAGTACCTACCGTCCTGCAACCGCAAGCACAGACGTAAACGAAGAGAGATGAAGACGATTAAAAAGAAGAAAAGGTTCATGTTAAGACAATTTCTTTGTACGGTCTACGCTATAATTAAGGCGCAAGTTGCAATACTTGCAATAGTCTCCGCGTTTAACGAACACGAGTGCAATGTAAAGGGCTGTTTATACTCCGACGTTGAGCGCAGTGAACGCAGCGTAGCGCAGAACGCGCGCCTTTCACTGGCCGGCAACCAGGAACTGGATATCTGCGACCAATCAGTATCTGTGCGCGCTGCGCCACGCCGCGCCCGTCGACGTTACGATGGAGTATAAACGTACCTTAAAAATAAATCTAACGCTGATTTCGTGTCTACATGTCTGAAGTGGCTAAGTGTATTCAGTTTGTGAAGCATTTATGAATTGACAAATTTGTGAGGAGAGGCTTGAAGAGAAAAGCGATGAATACTCGGGGTCACCTGAGAGCGCGGGGGTGATCGAAATGTTCGATATCGTCTCCAACCACAGCCTCCTTTATTCTAGAAAGCCTGTCAAATCGCGAAAGAACGTGGCCGTTGTAGAGGGGAAAGGAGATCAGAGAAGAGGGCGCGCGCAGGGGCTCTCTCTAGCAGCGCCAAACAAGGCTCCAGCGGTAAAATCGTAAAACATAAACGTTATCCTTTTTTCTTTTTTCAGGAAAGGAGGACATTTTGCGTCGACCCTCCTCTTTGAGTCCCTCTCCCGTCTCTCCCAACGCCGGTAGCCTGTTGTTTTTTTTTTTTCGTTGCTGTTTGTTGCTTTGCTGAGAGGTCACCGCGCGTATTGTTGGCGTTGGCTGAAGGGTTACCCTAAAGTAACTGTATAGGCTCTGCTTGCAGAACGAAAGTATCGCGTATCTTTTCCTTGCGCCGCCAACTTCGTATTGGCGGGGGAAGCGGTCATGCGCGCCGAGCTAGATCCAAATTAATGAGGGAAAGCGACCTTGCAGGCACCGGGTTTCGGGCGGAGCACGTTTCTCGCTTTGCGTTTGCGAAATATATGTTCTACACTAAAATCGAATGAACTGGAAGGTTCCTCGACCATTGAACGGTATGTGTAGCCACTGGGTACAGTGTAATCGTGTTGTTTATAATCCGAGCGATGTTTTAAATCATGTTTTCAAAGTCTGAAAAGCAGACGACACGGAGCACGATCGTGTTCGCGTCTGTGGCGCTCGCGGAGTGATACGCGATCAGCACATTCGAACAACTTGGACCAGACAACGAGGCGCAGCTACGGCTTGCGAAAGGACGACCTTTTCGTCGACTACTACGTTCTACCGTGGGCACAGAGAAAAACCGAAGACAAATGACGGGACAACGGCGCACGCGCGGCGTGTCGCCGTACTATATTCTCTCTGCTCCGCACGCCGCAGAACGACGCCTCGCAGCCACGCCAGGCCACGCCATGAACATGGGGAACGTGGCAGAGAGACTGCTCAAACGAAGCCTATTGCCGCGAGCGCGTTGCCGTCGCCTCCCCGAGCTCGCGTACGCGTCGCTGCTTCCTCTGGGAACCTGCCAGGTGCGGACGGTGCTCGTTCGCGCGCCTGATTGCTTCCAGCCCAAACGGGCGTATTTCCGGATCTGCCGCAGAATCTGGCTTTGAAAAAGTGAGCGATGAAGAATACGCGCCAAGTTAGATCCGGGTTCCGTTTTGGTCCGCGTTTGGATATTTTCAAGAAAAAATACGGCGTTTTGCTCCTCAGATATATGTTTATATATTTTTTTTTTTTGTGAGTGTGTGTTTATAAGTGAGAAAGTTCGAGTATAGCCTTTCGAAAGTTCATCAGGCCACACTGGCGGACGCCATTTCTTGGACAAGAAGCGTGTATGCGATTTCGAGTACTTGCTGAACGCTGACACAGCACTCTTTCTTGGTACGAGCCGAGTCGTGTTCACGGCGAACGCAGACGCAACCGTCGTGTCCAATAGATGTTCAACTTCAGAGTACGTGTTCAAACTATGGTGAGCTAGGTTTTAAATGGCGCAGCCTCTGCTAAAAGGCGCGCACTTTTGAGAAAGGTCGATCAATACCCCTCCAGAATGCTGACTTTCCCAGGCTCTTTGCGGTGGCATATGGTATCGTCGTTATTGTTCTGTCACCATCTGAGTAATCTACAAGATGGTTTTAGAACCTTTAATCGTCGTTTGGCTCTTCTACGGTGTTTTTAACGTTTTAGTCCCGTCATGTGTTTTCGAGCAAACGATGAAAACGATTACACGAAGCTTAACAAACTTCAGCCACGGCGGGGCGCCGGCCTACGGATCCCCAGCTGGCGGGTTCGAATCCCAGCCGAAGTGCCACAATCTGACGGCGGATTATTGCGGCGGGATTTCGATTGCTCATCAAAAGATCCTCGGGTGGTCGAAGTTAATCTTCAGTCCTCTGCTAGATATGCCCTTCGTTTTTGGCACGTAAAACACACCCAAAATTTAATTTTCTGTTTTTTTTTTTTCGTTTCTAAAACACCCAAATTTGACAATGCTTTGAAAGCTAGATCTAGCGCCTATTGGATGCTCAATATCCCCCAACGTGATGTCCTCATCTCCCCCTCTTACCACATCTTTCACCCGTGAATTCACTAAACGAGTAAAGTCACTCGCTCGAACCTCCCAGGCGTAATTCAAACTCCATTTCCAGCCGGCGAAAGCGACAAGCCCGAAACAAATAAAGCTCGTGCGTGTCCGAGAGTCCCACTGAACACGAATAAAAGTGCTCGAAAGAAAACAATACAAATTCAACCAGAAATAAAAGAAAAATGAATCCCATCTCAGTCGCCTGTTCCTGCGTTGCTACAACGTACTCCGTTCAACACCCCAAGCTGACAGTGCGGTGAAAGCTACGCGTGCTCGTTGGACCAGTCAGACGTGTATCTCTCGCCACGTGATCACGCTCCCAGCCGTACCCCCGCGTAGAGAGTGTAGGGTCAGGTGATGACAGGGAGGCGGTTGATTGGCCCGGCGAACCTGTAGTTCCCACCGCACTGTCAGCTTAGAGAGGGGAAGCGAGCATAGCTTTGTCCCGAGTGGCAATCTCGCGACGCAGAACATTTCACAACTCAGTCGAAGAGATAAGGGTCTCCGGGGATGCCAAACACGCGCCAGTGATTCTGTCGGATCAAGTCGGATTAAACCGGGAGGGACTTTAATCTCGTTTTGGATTAGCGGAGAAGAGAAAAGGAAACGACAGTGGGTGTCCGAAATTTCCTTTTTCCCCCGGGGCGTCCCATTACGAGCCTTGCGAGGCAGAACTGTCACGAATCGCCTAGTTCTTCAAGTTTTGTGTTTAGATTTTGTCGAACTCGTTTCCGCTGCGATCTTTGTGTAGCATGTGGCGATACGAAGGTTAGCGCCGGAGAAGGCACCTGTTGCTGGGCATCTAGTGTTACGGCTGCAATCGCCGACGAGCATAGTTCACTGTCGAGGTATATTGTTCTCGTTATTTTTTTTTAAACAATACAACTGACTCGATTTTTTTTTTTTTTACTTTTAGGATTGAGGGCGCTGATTAGTGCTAAAAAACTCGTTCCCTACTGGTTAGCTAGGAGCCTGCAGAATGTGACCTCGGGGGAAAAGAGTGGGAGGAGTCCCTGGAGCAGTTGAAGGTGCTGCTCTCCAGTAGTACGATCGCAAAGCTGAGATTCGCCGTTAGAAGGACATTGTGTCCCCGAGTTACGTTCGAACTGCGCTTCGGTACGACGGCGTGTGTGGCACTGCGCGGCAAGGAATCGTTCGACGGACTGGACACCTAGAGAACGCTGGAGACATTGCCACCCCTGATCAAGCGAAGACTGCGACCAAGAGAACACACTTTTCGTCTGTATGTAGTTTGGCGTTGGTGCGCCTTTAAGCCGGAGTGGAGTCACACTGCTCAGATATCATACAAAAGACAGTCTGCAAACACAGTCACCGCAATATCCGTGGTTCGAATACAGCGTGCTAAGTTCCTCCCTGAACTCATAACCATTCGGCATTCGAAGCACGGATCTCGCAGTGACTCGCGTTCGAATCTGTATGCAGACTGTCTTTTGTATGGTGCATGAGCAGTGTGACCCCGGGTTTAGACCGTGGCTTGTATTAAGTTTCTTTTCTGCTATTCCTACCGATTGTCCGCTTGGATGGAAAGCATGAGTTTGTTCAGTTTTGAATTTCATTTGTTTAACTGTGTCTCGTTTTGGTAATAGTTTTCGTTTAAAGAGTGGATTAAATAGTTTGTTGGTGATTCACGCTTACCTGTGGTCGCCTCCCTCGTTCACATTCACACCGAGCGTGGCCCATCGCCGGTCAACCGATCGAACATATATATATTTTTTTGTTTTTTTTACAAGTTGGGGTTTTGCGTTTGTCAAGCTACACATCTGCTTTGTGACAGGAGGCCCCACAATCTTGTGACAAGAAGTGAATCTGTCGTTGCGTCCAAATTAATCGCAGGCGAGGAGACCCCCTCTGCTTATCAATTTTGCACTAGGAATCCTACTAGAAAATATGAGCATCATCAGACGGAGACCATGTCACTAGCTCGCCTGCATTCTCGCCTGGTCGTCAGTTATATTACTTTTATTTGTAAGCTTGATGTTTTGTCGAACAATTTAGCGTAAAAAGAACAGACGCGAATCGGATTTCATGCGAGTCACGATGGACCCCTTTAGGAAATCTGCCGTCGTTTAAAAGTTTTGAAATCCCTGCACAAACCCACAGACACGAACGGCGGTGTCACATTTGCACATTTGTGAATTCCCTACATTTTGCATCGTCTTCAACTTGCATGTTTAACGGAGTTGATTGATCCACCATTGTCCAATGGGCTCAGACATTCAGACAACCGGCAGGTGACTTCGGAATGATAACTGTTCAGGAACAATAAAGAGTAGGTGGAGTTTGGTCAAAATCCATCGAAGAGCAAGAAACGATAAGTTGATTGATTGAGGAATGGTGAAGAGATGTCGTTTGCCCTAGCCGCATCTCACGCTGGTTCCTTTCTTTTTCGCAGCGCGACAGCTCAAACTGACCCGAGCAGGCTCGTTCGTTCAACGCCGGTCCGAGCTCCGTTCCTGAGGCGAAATGAAAGAAAAGCGTTGCGTCAAGTGAAGCCGTCGGTGTCCGCCCACGAGGCGAGGGCACCTCCGTCGCAGCGACACGCCGAGGAGCGCGGAAACGGATGCCCCGGTCGCCTGGCTCTGACAACTGCGCCGCGGAGCCCCAGGGACGGATCGAGCAAAAGCGATTCGTTACACAACCGCCGTGGACATTCTGCAGACAGGCGATCCCAGCCGAAGCCCCGGGACAGGCGGTCGCCATGGGGACCTCCGCAATCAGGCTCCGCCACCGATCCTGCTTCGATTGAGACGTTCGGCACGTGCGCTTGTTGTTCGCTCACAAAAACGCCGGCTTTCCCGGTTGCGTCACGGAAATGAGTACGGCATGATCGGTTACGGAAGGGTAGACGGCTTTCTATCGAAAACATGGCGGTCAGACCTTTTGCTAAATCACTCAAGTAGCAAGGAGCGTCCGGCGAATGTAATTACATGCGTTGCACGTGCTGGCGTCCGCAGCATTAACCTTTCTAGCAAACATATGAAATGAATGGAGCTTTCCATGTACGTTGGTCAACGAATTGTTTGGGCTTAGACAAAAGCCTGTACGTTTTGCAACTTCCCCAGCGCTCAGCAAGACTGAACCACTCGAAAAATCTCAGACCGTATGCTCCTAGAAAGAACACCTTTAAATATACTCAAGACACACACACACACACACACACACACACACACACACACACACACACACACACACACACACACACACACACACGCACGCACGCACGCACGCACGCGCGCACGCGCACGCGCACGCGCACGCACGCGCACGCGCACGCACACGCACACGCACACGCAAAGGAGTGTATCTAACGGAACGCTGCAAAACCCAGGGATCCTGGGTTCAATCCCCACCCTTGCCCGTTTCAATTTGGATGAGCATCGTACCGGCGTGTGGTCGTGTACCACTACTGCGTGGTGCACGTGAAAACCCCCAGGCTAGCGATCGTACTGCACTGGTTAAATTGTTGATCTACAGCTGAAAGTTTCCCGTTGATGCAAACCAAGTTCAGGTTGTATAAACATACGCACAACCTAATTGCGTTCAACCTGGAGAATATCATTTGATGGCCAAATTTTGAGGTTACTATACCACCTTTATTGCGGCAGATGCCTGAGCTAGGGTTTGACATTATCTGAAAGCGCATACCGCCCTGTTTTGAAGCCGCGAGGAGATCTCTTGCAAAACGTGCAGCGCCCTCCACGGAGTCCAAAGGATTGCGGATAACTACCCAGTGACGGAAGTGGCATTTGACCTTTTGTAGCAGGTTCTGTAGCAGGCAAAATATTGGTTTGGAGCAGTCACTAAACCCCTTGGAGCAGATGCCAACGCCTGTTAGCACATCACTTGAATAAAAAAAAAAAGTGGTTGCATCGCTAAATGAGTTCATCTTTGATAATGACTGAGGGTTCCTCTTTGATACTCCAGCATAATACTTCCATATTACCTTTTGTAATAGGATAGGGCGCCAAAGGAACACAGAGCGTTCTATTCAGAAATAAGACTCTAGTCAGAGAAAGTTCTATTTAGAGCGGGTACTAAAACAATTATGAAAATTGAATTATAGCGCAACACTTCAGTTGGGATAAAGCTTGTCTCCCCTCGCGCTTCTACAGCCGGTAGTTTATTTAGCCTGTATATATAAGTTCCGCAAAATGTCTGCAAAACCCAAATCGTCTATCTACGAAAATACGTCCCCCAAGTTTTTGTGAACCTACCAAACTCAAAACTGTAATATTATGAACTGCCAAAACAACCACCCCCAAATATTATGAAACCCTACACTTGTGCAAGTGACACTTTTCTTTAGCGGCGTTGGAACTATAGTAAAGCCAAACTTTGCTGTTCTTTCAATCGACAGCTGCACGGGAGCAACCTTGACTACCATTTATTAAAATATAAACCCGCTATTTTTTTTTTCTCGGGACATATTTTTAAATTTAGAGATGAACTTACCATTAAGCTAAAAATAGTACACCCGGAAAAGTACAGAGCATAATTTCCGAGCTTATCGCGCTAACCCGGGCACTCACCCGTGTCAGCCGCTGCTCCTAGCACTCCGGTGCAAAGCAGTGAAGCTCGACACGCGCTCGCTGGTGAGAGGCGGGACAGAAGCATGCGGCAGACACGAAGATTTAGTGATCTCATCGGGAGTACAAGACCCTGGGGTTCTGTCTTATCCCAGCAGCCGCCATCCTAAAATTTGGCAATGTTTTCTCGCAACTTTCAGCTCCTCACATCGCCGACATCGTCTGAAAATTTAGGCGATGTCGGCGATCAATCCGCCAGCGCATCGACCAACCTGCGTCGTTGACGAGCAATTTCAATACTTCGTTTCACCTTCATTTAAGGCGCAGCCGCCGCTAAGAGCCAATGGGGCGAACCAGCGTCGAAGTGCGACATAATGCCTTCGTCCACCTTCCTGTGCGTGGTCTTTCATCGACTAAACAGATGAAGTGCAGCAAATGTCTCGTGCCTTGCACTTTTAGTATGTGCCTGTGGTTGTACGTGTTCGAGCCTTCGACTGTACTCTGACCTAAGGTAAAACAAACTATACGGTGAATATAGATGTTGTGAAATACCTGTTTGTATAATTTTTCCATTCCTCCTACTCCTCTAAATATTAAAGCCGACAAATCTTGATTTGTGTTTTTGTTCTGCCCATTTTGGCGCAGATGAGGCGCAATCCTTAGCAAAATTGCACTTTGGCGAAAGATTCAGCAAACTTTCGTTCGTGGCGCAATTTGGCGCAAATGGCGCAGCACTTTTATCACTGACTACTTGGAAATAACCGGCCGTAGCCCAGTAGCAGACGACGGAGGAAACGCAGGCGAGCGGGCGAGCGTCACTGCGCAAAACAGTGCAGTGTTTTATGTTCTTCCCATTATTTATATTACCCTTACCAGCACGCTCTCCACTCCAAGTACCTCTCTCGTTCTTTCTCTCTCTCTCTCTCTCTCTTTATTTCTATCGTGCTCCAACTCGCTCCCTCGCTCCCTTCAGTGTCACGTGGTAGTGGTGTCGGGTGGGTGCTGTGGGAGCAAGGATGTTCTCATAATTCTTGGCGCACTTCGTGCCCGGCCCTTAGGATTTCCGCAACCGGTCTATTCGTCGTCGTTACATTCTGCGTAAGGTGTAAGCGCTCAACCGGAAGAGGTAAAAAAACACACACACGCAACAATGGCAAGACAAGGCCTCTCGACCAACGCACTTACGCTTGCGAGTATACGATGTCGGCCGCAGCGTGGGAACGACTTATTCCAAACCGGAATCCACTCTTTAGTTATCGCCCGAAATTCTACCCGACAGATTACCGGCAAATGTACGAAGAGAGGGAAAAAAATAGAAGAAAGAAAAGAGTGTAAAGATAGAGAGAAGGCCAATCTTGATGGCTGGGAGGCTGCTTAATTCCGCGGGGCCCCCGCAGTCCGTGGGAAAACAAACCGCATTCGAAATGAGTCCCTGCATGCACGCGCGATGGGTGACCGGCACACGGCGAGTCAGTGCCCGCGTGGAACGAAAACAGGAAACACGGTACAAACTGCGGGAAAAGGAGTTAGTACGCGGAGTCTGAATAGATTGCTTTTGCGTTCTGACAACGCTCTATAGACCTTTTCTGTTTCCTGTCGTTCCCAGTCACGTGGGTTCCGTATCTGGTATGCGGGGCGAAAAAATAATAAAACGTTTGAACCTGGAATATGCGAGAAAATATAGGTGAGGCAAATCAAGAATGTGTGACAATCACACATTTTTCGTAAACACCTTCCAGCTGCGGGGAGAGATCAAACAGATGTTTTACCGCATACCAGAAGTGACGATATTCAAGATGGCTGCGCGCTTGTGGAAAAGGTGTATACTCGATACTCTGCCTTGGCGCATATGCGCGTGCATCGTGTCGTTAGTGGAGCACAAAACAAAAAAAATATTGACCGCATCTCCACGTGGTGAATGATGTTGATTGCGGCAAGCTCTGGTGGTGCATGTCTGCGTAGACGCTTAGCCGCAGCATGCCGAGCCTTTCGTTCGTTTTCATCCATGTCGGAAAGAGAATGTGTGGTATGGAACGTGGTTATATACGCATTTGAGCATTTGACCGCAGCGCCCTCTCGTCTATAAACGTTGAGCCAATGCAGGCAAAGTTTAACGCGATTATATACGCATTTGACCGCAGCGCCCTCTCCTATATAGACGTTGAGCGGCTACATGCAACGTTTCATCCATGACATCCCCAGCTCTTGAGTTACTACCACACCTCAGACCCCCATACTCGTCCCGCATTCGTGGCCGAGTGGTTAAGGCGATGGACTAGAAATCCATTGGGGTCTCCCCACACAGGTTCGAATCCAGTCGACTGCGCAAACATTTTTTTTCATCATTTGTTTTTGCCCTACACGAGCACGTGAGCACGTGAGCTCACGAGCACGAGCACCAGCAAGATTGGTGTGAGCACGGACGCCAAACAGGACAACGCTAGACCCTAAGGAGCTCCGCCCCTAAAAACGAGCTACTATACTTCGTCTCACCTTAGTATGGACTATTGTTAGCCGCGCGTGCTAAAAGCGCGAGCTAGTCGCTTTGAATGAAGCCACGGCGGCTGCACGAGCGCTCGTGCAGCAAGTGCTCTAGTCAAGGCAGTCAAGGCTGGCCGCTCGCGCTAGCTCAGCCTTCCCGGTTAGTCCATGCTAGGGTGAGACGAAGTATAAAACTCCCTAACCGCTCATTCACACTGGAAGCGGATCCGCGTTCGCAAAGCGGTTTCGAACGCGGTTGTATAAAGATCCAGTACAATTGCACGCGCACTCGATGACATCAAGTGCGCGTGCAATTGTACTGGATCTTTAAACAACCGCGTTCGCAACCGCTTTGCGAACGCGGATCCGCTCCCAGTGTGAATGAGCGGTACCCGCTTCGCTTCGAAGGACATTATCTATAGACCCCTTTCAAAATACTGTCCTCTGTTGGTATCTGTGGAATCCCTGCACAATGGCGGCCTAAAATCGTAACGTCACGGCACACTTTATGCGTTTGGTTGCAGTAGAAGCAAAAATACACCCACTGGAAAATGTGATGAGCGGAGTGACGTTGCACGTTCGGCGCTGTTTGATTGGCTCGTCGGCTCCTGGCTTTGGCCGCGCTCCGACGTTTGCTATCTTATGGAATGACTTGCACGTTCCAATGTCAATTGTTCCGCCATTGAGCAGGGGTTCCGACCTTCTAATAAGCAGCACACGAATTTCGAAAGGGGTCTATAAAAGAAGGTAGAGTCAAACGAGGAATGAGTCAAATATATGCCGTCAAGGTTGTGGTCGGTTTGCCTTGCTGCATACCCGACCCGGAGGAATAACACGGAGCCAACGGTTTCAACAACAAGAAACTACATTTAATGGGACATGGACGGGACGATTAACATTGTTAGCAACGGCGGCTGAGTCCAGTCAGCGACTCCCTGTGCGCCGCCTCTGATCTGCCTTATCAAGGCGGCGCATCCGATGTGCGCGTGGCTGGCGTGACGTCGACGCCAAACGGGATAAGTTCGGCACCTTTGCCTCGCAGTCGGGCAACTGGGCTGGGGAGCCGTCAGGGTGCCCACAAGGTTAAACTTCTTTTCACCTTCAACGAGTGAGGAACACTTTTTACGCCCTTCCGGCCCCCAACTTTTTTTTTTTCTTCTTTAAAAGGATGTTTGTTTGATTTTTTGTGTCTGTGTGTATGTCGGTAGTTGCACAAATAACACTTTATGGATTTTATTTTTATACTATCGCACGCGCGTGCTTCAAAAGGATAATTATTTCTCAAATATTCGTAGTTCTGTATCGTCACCGCGCTCGCCCGAGGAAAAAAACAATAGTGGGGAAGTCCCGAGCGTATTGACCATGCGGTTGTTTTCGTGTGGAGATCGATTCCGAGTGGAAAGAGTGCTTTCATTACAGGTGGTCCCTTAGTTGCGCGTCGAGGCACGCTTAAATGCCAGGGGCTTTGTAAACTTCGGCCGCGGGCATACTTGTACGGTACACGATAAAATTAAAAAAAAAAAAAATACCCGTCATAAATTGCTCGTGAAACGATTAAATAACGGCTTAATTCATTTCCGTGGATATTACTTTCGATGTCAACTATTATTTTGGTAACATTTATTTCTAATGTTTACCAAATCGCGTGAATGTACGTACGTTCCCTAGTAGTTATACTGTCACGTATAGAGGGACTTAAATGTTGAAAACTAAGCCTGAACTAAATATGTCAACCGTATTCGAAAGGGGGCAGCCTTTTTGTCCAGCAGCTGAGGCACAACGCCTTATGTTTTGAGTTCATCGAACTACAAGTCCAAAATGGACGGCAGCTAAGCCACAATTTCACTGCTACATAAAGCAACAGAAAGTGTAATCATTATTTTTTATTAAATTTCTCCGTTGACTTTGAACTTAGTTACGAGGTAACATAACCAAATACTTTTAGAACGCGGTTCTAAAGGTTGCTGCACAACGGACTACTTTCTTTCTTCGCTAAGCTGTACAAAACTGGCGTCGAGACGGTGGTGATTTAGGTACGACGTGCCAGCGTGATATAAAAAAAAGTGCGAATGGCTGGCGATGCGTCGCCCAGAAACGCAGTTGCTCTCGTGCCTGTCAGGAGCAAGTATGTCGCACGGGCTCAAAAATACGCCCGAAGTCTCGAGGACCAGGCTGTAGATCTACCGTCGACGTTATACCACCTCCCGCAACGACCATACAACTCCCCCGCCAACCAAACGCTGCGGTATTTTCATTAATTAGAAGACGGGGACGCGCGGCTGTCTGCCGCCGTTGCTTATATATGCGCTTCGTAAGCCGGACTCCGTGACGCGCCGGAGTTACGTCCCGGGTAGCAGAAATGAAAATAAAACTTTAAATATAAAGACAAACAAAAAAGGAAAAGAAAAAAAAAACGGAAGAGGAGGTTTAGTTAGGAAAAGTTTCCCAGGGAACGAACCAGATACTCGCGGCTCTTGCTTCACCGCCAAATATCATAATTAATTTAAGGAAGTTTCGAGTAAACGAGTCTCTACGTGTTCAGTTTGATACAAAAAAGAAACCACACACACAACGCACACACAAACACAAATTCGCGCGCGCGAGCTCGGCGAGAGGTTGCGGCGTGTACCGCCAGAAAATTGAAGTGCGGGGAAAACTCGCGGGAGAAGCCCGTGCCTGAAGTTGACACGGCAAGGTGACGGAACGGTGCGCATTTCGGCGACGAGTTGAGGGGGAAGCGAGAGCGAGCCGAGTAACCGCGAGTATGGCGCGAGTGGCGAAGGTTTTAACAGCGACGACGAAACATTTTGGAGATTGTTAATTAAAGAAGGAGAAAAAGTAATTTGAAGCCTAAGAGACAAAAAAAAAAAAAAGCAAAGAGGGAGGAAGTCATGGCATACATATATGCATGCATAGCATACTTTATAAAGGGAATAGAGCCACCAAAGCTTTAAATAGAGTTTTTTTTTCTATTTTAAATGATGCAATTATGAAACGGAACGTAAAATACGTCGAGCCGCCATAAATAATTTACTATCGCGTTCAGTGTTTTCGGTTTCGACTACTTGGAACTGAGATCTCGAGTTGTCGTCACAGACTGGGCACCCAAACTATGGCGGCTGCGACACGAACAAAGAAAGAAAAAAAAAAAGAAGAAAACTGCGGCGTTGTGGAGGTTCTCCTGGCTGCCCTGGGTTTAGACTCATCGAGCGTACACGTACCACGTCACAATTTCGTTGGCCCCATGTGACCACCACCAAGCTGTTCACCATGATCCATGACGTCATCTGTAGGCGTATACATAGTACGTTGTTTTCGTGAATACTGATGCATCGAATAACTCAAATCGGGAAAAAAAAAAAAAAACGCAACCCAAAAGTTGATGTCGCTAATCCTCTTAAGTGACACATGAAGTGGATTTCAATTTGATTTTATGATTACGACACGTAGCGGATGAAAGTCCGACGATACTGAACAAATTACGGTTAGAAAGAATGACTTCTTCCTTCAAGCATCTCTTAAACAAAACTTAACGGAACTCACTCGTGCCTCCGCGTGAAGAAAACGCCGGGAAAGAACGGAAACGTGAAAGCGACGTCGAGGTGCGAATGCAAGGACACATCCTTCCGCCTTCGCGGCTGTCAAGAAACGTTTCGCTGACGATTTCAGAAGTGGCCGCTGATTTTGCGTGGTCTATTTCTAGACGAAATGTTTATGTATAAACTATGGTTATCCCGAGAACGCGCTCTCCTGACCGAGAACTAACATTTATAAGGGAGACCGTTTAGCGGTGGGATGCCGTAAATTTTTCGCTCGAAGAGGTAACCAGTAAGGTGGTAAAATATCATATGCTAGAAAGAAAAAGAAGAAGAAAAAAATGGTCTTCTCCGCGTGCAAGTATGCATAATTCAGCTTTATTCGGGAGCTTTATTACACCACTCCGATAACTCCGACAACGATACTGCGCAAAGGCGCCGGAGGAGTGTCGAGTATAGTCATCCGAGTTATCGGAACTATAGCCACTAAAATCCTCATTGCCAGTTGTTCCATGTGCTCATGTGTGTGCGTGCATGCATGCGGTGCGCGTGAAAAGGTCTCTTTTCAGGCGCGAACGTAGCGAGAGAGAGAGAGAGAGAGAGAGATAGAGTCGAACGTGAGGGTTAGACGGCGGGAGAGGCTTTATAATCAGCGAACGCCTCATTTCCATCTCCGACAAACAGAGACAAGCCGAAATCCCAACCAGGGTTTTTCAGGCGACTGAAAGCCGACGTATAATCCAGGCGATTCCGCCCGACGCGCGTCGCCGACGACGACAGGGGTGATTGGACCCGCCACAGACAGGCGCGCCGCACGCGCGCTGAACCCCGTTTGACCGTACGACGGACCGCGACAGGCGCTACAGGCCATCCCAGCCAATCCAGCTGATAATTTTATTCCACCAGCGTCCTTCTATACAGAACCACAACCTCCGCAGAACTCAGCTGAGTTAGGGACGTTGTCCGTCCCCGTCACTTTCTCTTCCACTGTAAACATCCCCCCCCCCCCCATTTCTGCCCCAGTTTCGGGTTAACATCATCGTGGTAAACTTTTACCAGCTCGCCTGCGCACTGACTGTATAATTCCCATGATTGGTTCAGCGATGAAAGAAAGAAACACGACGAACACCTGTTGGTGCGCATTTGACGCTGTATGATTGGTACCTGCCATCCCAGCCAATCCGGTGGCTGTGAACACACCACGTGCCTACGTGCCTCCCACGTTGCAAAGCACTCCCTACAGTCACGTGACATTCACACGGCATTGGATTGACTTCGATGGCTCGTAACATCCACTGCGGTCCAAGCTTGCGAACCGGACAATACACGGCTGCGGCCCCCCATTTACCTTCTCCGCGGCAATGTATCGCCGGCCGGGTGCTCACCCTGCTGCCAAATTGAGATTAAGTCCCCGAACTCGAAATGAACTTCCCACCGCTTCGTCGCCACACCGTATATATTGCAGCGGTCAGACATTCGAGCCAGGACGAATCGTGTGAACAGAGTTCGTGGTCGCTTCTTGAGGAGTGCTATTCAGACCGACGACTGCCATCGTCTTTAACACCTGCAGAATTCCACGCGTGTTCAGGCGTTCCAATAAACATACGCGTTCTTTTATCGGCGCGTAGACTAAAAAAACAAAAAAAAAAAAAACAATACCGAGACGATGCTCGCCTTATTTATGGGCAGTATTGGACAAACTACTCGATAAAAGTATTTAAGTTAAGTTACTAATTACCTGCTTCATAGGCACGTAGCCAGGGGGGTGGCCCATGAGGCTCGCCCCCCCCCCCCAAAAAAAAAAAAAAATCTTCCATTTTGCTGGGGCCTCCTCTCCCCCCTCCCACTCATACAACATTTTGTCATACAACAAAATCCTGGCTACGTGCCTGCTGCTTCATAAAGTATTTAAAATACTACTCAAGTGACTTTCACTGTGAAGTATCTTGAGTAGAGTACAAATACTTAGAAATGTAATTCAGTTACTTTAGAAAATACTTCTGCATTGCGTAATTTGTATCGACGTCAGTGACAAACACAGTTATAGAGTTGCGCAAATCTGGTTTGCCAGAATGCTTTATTAGCGCGCAACAGCACAACACGGAAACAAAGCACGAAAACATCGTCAGTCCAACTATAAGGAGCAGGATATCACTGATATATGTTACAAAACATTTCTGGGACGAAAAAAAAAAAGAGAGGTCTCCTCAGCTATAGTGACATTGCTGAATATCACTTCCTGTGGCGCACCTTAGACGCATCGTTCAACTACAATCCATATTCCCCATATGGGGAGTTCACTATAAACGAACTTGGGATACGAAAATGAGTGAATGGATAACAAAGAGCGCCCACGTAGTAGCCACAGCACTGGTCGCACCTTCTTCGAGTAGGTTGCGTTCAGAAAGGCACTCAACGTTGGGGACGCTTTGTTGGCATCTTGAGAGGTCATCCTTCTCGTAGTTCGTTTCCTGTCCTGTTCTCTGTCTATCAATGTCCGCTTACAGACAGTGTTCGCGAGAGCAATAAGTGCCGGACTGACGGCACAAATAAAAAAAAAAAAAACCTCGACGTTTTGCAGTAGCGTTGTCAAATATATACAACAAGCAAAAAAAGTGTCTTTTTTTGTGTCCACTTTTTATTTCCTCCTATTTGTTATTTTCTTGACACTGAACTCTGCATTATTGTCGTGGGTCGTTCGTTTTTCGTTCTGCGCTAGGCCTCAGTGTGGCAATCTGTACTTCCGTAAAACCACTGCTTTTGTTTGAGGATCTTTTGGGGGAAACTCTAGGAAACAAAAGGCGACTTTGGGAAGGCGAGGGAAAACCTTCATTGTACGAACGTTGGGGTGAAATATGAGTCACAATCGGCACAAATACAATGTTTTCACGAGCTCAATCTAAGTCACCGTAGCTAATCGGAGCTAGCAACAGGATTTGGTTACTCGAAAGAATGCTCCCGTTTGCTCGAGCCTCGCCCACGCCACTTCATACAGAAAATTCGGAAAATGGTGAAATGTCAAAAATGTATTTGAGATAATGAGTACAAGATACTCAGAAATGTAATTAAAATACAGTATCAAATACTCTCGAGCAAAAGTATTTGCAAGATACCAAGATACTTCAAAAAGTATTTGAAATACAGTAGCTTGAGTAAATTATATGAGATAGGCATGATACCCCTGTCAGACGGGAAAGTAAATGTCATTTTGATCGAATGTCATTCACCGTTTGGCAAATCAGCTCGTGATGCTGGTTCTGCAGGTGGCGGGTGCGCGCGCAGCGTGGCGTATTAAGCGCGCGGATTGGCCGAGCTGTAATGTCATTTTGCTTAAATGTCATTTAACGTGCCCGTATGACAGGGGTATAAGTCTGATTCAAACAAAAAAAAAAAAAAAACCCTGACTGAGTTGTGACATTAAGCAGTGCAAAACGTTACGCTCGCATAGCTTAATATCACAACTCAGAGTGCGTTTTTTGGTCTAAACATATGTTTCGGCATCGTCATTCGATCAGCTGCCTAAGTTGCGGTGATTGGATCTGCGAGTGTTGTGCGGGAAACTAGACGCACGGGCTTTTTTTAGAGTGCGCAGCTGTGAACGCAGTCATTATGAAAGGCTAATCCAATCGATTCAATTAAAAAAAAAAAACGTGTTTTTGTAGCGACAGGAATTGATGCATCAGCAGAAATTATTTTATACGTATAAAAAGGTTCGATTCAGCTTTCTGTTAAAGATAGGCGAGCGGGGACAAGTAAGCCGAAGATAATCACTGTCATTCAATTATTAAATATAGCAAATAAAAAGTTGTTCTTTGTAATGACAATGATGAAAGTCATTCATACCGAGAGCCCGCAGAATATCGTGTGAAGAGGATGTAATTATAAGTAATGAAATATGCGCCGCACTTTCAGGGACAATCAAAAGTCCATGCATGAAAGTCTGTGCACCGAAAAGTCCGTCCACCGAAACGTCCGTGCACATGGACCGACATATTCGTTCACCGAAGAAGAGACCGCACCGAAATGTCCTACGCCGAAGTGCCCTAGTAAAAACGTCCAGTATAGACCTTTCTTGTTTCCTGTCGTTCTCAGTCACGTGGGTTCCGTATCTGGTATGCGGGGCGAAAAAATAATAAAACGTTTGAACCTGGAATATGCGAGAAAATATAGGTGAGGCAAATCAAGAATGTGTGACAATCACGCATTTTTCGTAAACACCTTCCAGCTGCGGGGAGAGATCAAAAAGATGTTTTACCGCATACCAGAAGTGACGATATTCAAGATGGCTGCGCGCTTGTGGAAAAGGTGTATAGCCGCCGCCCGAAGGAAAGACGCGATTCTACAGCCGCCTTGGTGACTATAACAGGCGTGACTATACACGACGGAAAGCGGAACGTTCCTCGAAACCGGAAGTATATGGTGCGTTTATATTCGCGTGCGAAAGGAGCAAGCGTGAAATCCCTTGTCAACCGAAATCTGCTCGCCGTAGTATAGGTATAGAGTGCCGGGCGTGAGCGCTGTCCCCGACGCGGGTTTCCGATGTGTGCGCTCGCGTCTTATTGAATTGGGCCTGCTGGCGCGTTCTTCGGGGACGCTGTCCGCCCCTCTGTCGTGTTCGGCTGCGCGTACCCGCTGCGAGGCTTTACCTTGCAGTCTGAGCGACGGCAGTAAAATAGGCATAGCACATTTCGATTGTTTACACAGCACACGGCGTCGTGTTATCTCGTTCGCGTTTGTCGCCGGCTCAGCCGTTTGATTTCCGGCGAAGGCGGGAGAAGAGAACCCCCACCGGGTATGGACAAATATTGTGTGTCGCGCGTTTTGAATCGAAATTTCGATTGATTCCGTTTTCTTCTACATCTTTAATAGTTAGTTCTTTTTTCCCCCTCATTTGAGGATGATGGAGAGGAAAAACTAGATGTAAAAGTTTGACGCGTTGGCATGTATCGTCGTTCTCAGTCTCCGACTGTAGAAACAAGGTACGGGGGAAAATAAAATCTCAACGTGCTTGTTTTACCATATGAAATTATAAATCTCTGGCATAAACCCTTAAGAGGGCTTTCAAGTCGGGCAAGTTTCGAATACGAGGCACCGATTATTCCTTTCGACTTCCTTTTATCGGAAAGCTAAGACCGTAATCTGTTTTTGTGGTGGAGGGAAAGGGGCGGGGGAGTCTTACATTTTTCAATGTTTTTTTTTTATGTTAATTAGTTCTTAAAGGGAAGCTGAAGCAAATTTTTAGTTTATAAAAAGCTGTCAGAGTGTGGATGTAAGCACTTTGATATAACGTGTGTAAATATTTCTTTTTTATGTTATTAATAGAGCAGCGTAAGCGCTAATAAAAAAAGTTCGCTGTCGCTCCTTCCCCTGCTGCCCGCCGGGCTACGGAGCGCAGGAGAGGAAGGAAGAGGAGGAAAACTAGCGAAATCGACGTCATCGGCTCGGAGATGACGACGAGGACGTCGACGACACCTTTGACAGATGACGGGCGGTAGAAATAGGTCTGTCGCGTGCCCTGCATAATTCACAACAGTTTTTTTTTTTTTGTATAAATGCATTTTACGTTATTTTTTGTCCAGTTGCAGTGCAATAACCGAATTCAGTGGACAAAGATGTATAGTGGGCCACTATTACCTTATTTTTTTTAAATGTCTATCAGCTTCCCTTTCATAGTTCTTTAAAAATTGGGATGGAATAGTAGGATACCTTTTTCAACAAGATGTGGAACATTTCAAAACGTCGGTTCGGCAACAACAACAAAAAAAGTTTAGACGATCTGTTTTTGTTTTTTTAACATCAGACAGTATCGCTAAAACAATTCGCTTATGACATTTTATGTGTATGTGTATGTGTATGTGTATGTATGTATGTGTGTGTATGTGTGTGTGTACGTGTACGTGTGTACGTGTGTGTGTATGTGTGTGTATGTGTGTGTGTATGTGTATGTGTATGTGTGTGTATGTGTATGTGTATGTGTATATATGTGTGTGTGTGTATGTGTGTGTGTGTGTGTGTGTGTGTGTGTGTGTGTGTGTGTGTGTGTGTGTGTGTGTGTGTGTGTGTGTGTGTGTGTGTGTGTGTGTGTGTTCTAAAACGGCTCTGAACCGTTTTAGGATTGACATAAATTGTGAAGCTTAACTTCTTAACATTATAAACTTTGAGTAGATCGTATTCTAGATCTTTTGCTAGTGGGAGCTCGTGCCTCCACTTCAAAGCACGGATTGAGCACGTTTCCGCTAAGCCCGCTCTCCGCTGCGTACGGTCCACTAAAGGCAGAATTCCATGGGACGAATATGCTGCAAAAAATCGACGAATTTTGCCCGGCGGCTTTTGCTCTGCGCGTGGCATCAGCACAGTGGCTTCTACGTCGCACGTAAAGCGATCGTGCCGTTATGCGACGTTCGTCAATTATTCGTCGCATAATGTGCTACATCGAGTTCAGCCTTAAAACTCCCTATTATACGTGCACAAAGCGGGCGGCCGTACTGTACTGTAGCCTGTAAGTCAAACCTCTTATAGACCCATAAAACGGCATAGACCTTTCAATAGTAAGCGCCAGAAGAGACCCCCCTTTAATTTGAAGAAGCGCACCCGACTGAGGCCACCAATTCATAAAAAGACTTGAGCCTATCTCAAATACTCTACTCAAGATACTATTTCAAATACGTTTTGAAGTATCTTGGTATCTTGCAAATACTTTTGGATCGAGAGTATTTGATACTCTATTTTAATTACATTTCTGAGTATCTTGTACTCATTATCTCAAATACACTTTTGACATTCCGCCATTTTTCGAGTTTTTCGGTATGAAGTGGCGTGGCACGAGCAAACGGGAAAATTCTTTCGAGCAACCAAATCCTGTTGCTAGCTCCGATTAGCTACGGTGACTTTGATTGAGCACATGAAAATATCGCATTTGCGCCGATTGTGACTCATATTGCATCCCAAATTTTGTACAATTAATGTTTTCCCCTCGCCTTCCCAAAGGCGCCTTTTGTTTCCTAGAGTTTCCCCCAGAAGTTCCTCAAACAAAAGGGGTGGTTTTACGAAAGTAACGATTACCACACTGAGGCTACACGCAGAACGGGAAACGACCCACGACAACAATGCAGACTTCAGTGTGAAGAAAATAACAAACAGAATAAATTGAAAAGTTAACACAAAAGAAGACACTTTCTTTGGAAAGGGGGGGGGGGGGGCTTGTATATTTAAAAAGCTACTGCAAAACGGCGAGGTTTTTTCTTTTTCTTTTCTTTTTGAGCAGGATGACCTCTCAAAATTCCTACAAAGCGTCCCTCAACGTTGAGTGCCTTTCTAAACGCAACCTACTTGAAGAAGGTGCGACCAGTACCATGTGGGCTCTCTTTGTTATCCATTCACTCATTTCCGTATCCCAAGTTTTTTTTTTTCTTTTTTCCGAGAAATATTTTGTAACATGTATCAGTGATATCCTGCTCCTTATAGTTGGACTGCGTAGAATAGCCATACGGTGTTTTTTTTTTCTCTTTTTCTGCTGTTGCGCAAAAACAATTCTGGTAAACCAGATTTGCGCAACTGTATAATTGTGTGTCACTGATGTCGATACAAATTACGCAATGTGGAAGTATCTTCAAAAGCAATTGAATTACATTTCTAAGTATTTGTACTCTACTCAAGATTCTTTGCAGTGAAAGTAACTTGAGTAGTATTTTAAATACTTTATGAAGCAGGTATTTAGTAACTTAACTTAAATACTTTCATCGAGTATTTTGTCCGACACTGGTTTGGAGTATGCAGTGACGCTGACATGGACACCCCCGTTCTCCCCGAAATTCTCCGTAATTTGAATGATCCTTAATAATGAAACAAAAAGGCGTGTATTTACACAAGTCGCACCCAAACCGTTGCCTACTGAGCGGGGTATCCATACTAACGGGGTCGGTATTAACTGTACTCGTATTCACCTAAAAAAAAGTAATAAAAGAAAATCCAGCTTTTCTTTGAATGTCACTAATTTTCCCTTTCATTTGTTGAACTAAGATTTATCTAGAAGCATCTTCGGTTAGCTTTATATTATTTTATCAAGACGCACACGTTTCAAACGCAAAAAGCATCGTTTTTTTTTTTTGATTTAAGCCAAATCTTGTTAGAACTACTTCGCACAGCGCACGAATAATGCGCAAAACTGCCTGTGCTCCTCCTGACGGTATACACAGTCTTTCTGCGCGCTGTTATCTTTGTCCACTGGGCTGTGGGACGTGTCCTGAGCAAGCGCAGTGTACTCTTTGCTGCGAAATATCATGGACGATACCTCAGAATGCAAGATCGGAAGAGGAAACCAGCTGGACGTAAGACGCGTTTTTCTCGTCGTCAGAGAGCAAGCCGGATTAGCGGCACGCACCATGTTTTCGATCGACAGAATGGTCACGCTCCTCGGTTACAAGCTCGACTGCAAGCTGAGAGACTTCAGAGCCCGCTTCAGCGAAGACGACCGCCCGGCCAACACCGGTGCCAACCCTCGAAGCCCCACCACGAGGGTGCTGGACTCTGCTTCGCCGGAAATTCGGGCGGCTCGTCTGCAAGATGGGCATGCAGGGGGCCCTCGCCAGGCGCTCGAGACCGGCCTGCTAGAAGTCAGCAGCCCATGGCGGCCCCACGAAAACCACGGTCGAGAAGACCGCTGCACGCTCTTCAACCTCTTCAACCGCAACAACAAACCTTCACCCTCGTCCACAAGCTCCATGTAAACCATCATCACCATTTCTTTTAAGAATTGATCTGTGCAATACCATCTCATCATCGTTGGACGCGGCGGCGCCGCGGGCCTTCACGGTACGGGCGACTTGCCTTTCTGCGGCTCCGCGGCTCTCCTGAGCCGAAATAAATAACTATCACTGTCCCCATTGAATGCGAATCTATATTTTGACCCGCCTTCCTGATTTTGATTGACTGGCCTTCCTCTGTTTTACTGAAATTATTAGACGCGCAGTTTGTTTGAAAACAACATCGTGGGCATTTGTTCTACGCCTTTCGCGCTTCGAAAAGATGAATCTTCCAATTTCCGTCAACTTCTTCCTTGCCAAAGGTCTGTGTGTTGCGGCGAGAAGCGGGGAGCAGATTTCGCGCTGCTCCCAAGTTCCGTAGACCGACGATAATGGCGAGAATGATAATTCGCGGCTAATTTCTATGTATATTGTTTGGTTCGTTGGCGAGCACCGTGCACCAAGCGCCCCGCAGCAAGTCTCCACCGCACAAATGCAGCGGCCTGAGGAGCGCAGCCAGAGCGAGAACAATCTCGGAGACCATACTGAAGTATTAGTTTTGTAACATTTTCGCTCTTCTTTATTAAAGCGCGCGCGGCAAAAACGTTATCTAGATTCGCTCCGGCAGAGGCATGCATACATATATACACATTATAGTTTCCGAAGAAACAGTGCACGAAATGCGAGCAGAAACGCCCTCGGCCAATAGCAAAGTGGAAAGCAAGGGCGCAGCACTTACCGTACCTTGTACGCGTATGCCCGAATCTAATTTCCTTCGTCGACGTCAAAAAGAAAAAAGAAAAAAAGAAATTACTTTATGCGCGTGTTTTTCTTTTTTTCGTTATACTTCTTTTTGTCGGGATTTTTGAAATTTCGTTTTTCACGGAGAAAATATTCTGCGGACGGAGCCTCCTGTCAAACGCTTTAAAATGAAGCGCTAAACAAAAAAGTTGGAAAGAAATAAAACGAAAAGCCGACGGCACTCTGAGCGATCGGGGGCGGTGAGTCTTCCGAGTGTACGTTTAAAGGGATCAGCCCTTTCGCGTTCTCGGAAAGAGGCGGCAGTGGAAACAGCTCATATGCCATGCGCAGTGCATGCGCCACATCAGCTCAATATCAAAACGAATTTAATTCCGGAGCAAAGCCAAATTTAATCTTCTTTTTACGCGTTCGTGTGTGCACGCGCGGCCGTGCATAGAAGGCATGTGCGTTCACGAGAACATGGGTGCGCGTTTGCGTACGTAGACAGGCCAAAAGAGTTTGTATGTGTTTTGCCGGTTGTGTAGACGTTTTAGATGACATATACGGCGACTTCTCGACTGCACGTGTAACCGAGGAACGTGTAGCAACGTATTTCGACAGAATAGAGAAACAACTGTAACGAACTTAAACAACAATGACATTAAAATACGCGAGAAAAATGTACGCCAGTTGTTACACGTATTTTTGAGTGAAGGTGAAATGGGTCGATGAAATGAGTCGGACAATACGAGTGCGAGCAAAGCTACGGTCACTGACGGCGCTTAAGAAATCCAGGGCCTATTATGCTCCCGCCTCTTGCTTCCTGATTCGGCATCCCTATCAGCTGATGCCGCAATCCAATCGAGTGCGGAGCGATACGGAGATGCCACACGGTTACGCTGCGAAGGAGCTCTAAGTTGGACACTCAGCGAGAAAGTCGCCGAGATCGCGCCGAGCGCCACGATTGGTCAGCGCTGCGATTGGCCAGCACCAAGGCCAAGCGCGGCGCCGACCAATCGTGGCGCTCGGCGATCTCGCCGACTTTCTCGCCGAGTCGTCCAACAGCCCCTGTGCAATCGGTTTGGATGCCACAGACTTGTCCCACTCACCCAAACCTTGGTGTAGGCGTCGGGAGGGGAGGCTTCCGGGCGGCTTCCACCGGCCATCCCCACCAGGGACGGAGCCGACCTCGAGTCGGTCTTGGCCGGGGAGGGACTGCCGCTACGCAGGGGCCTCAGCAGCACTCCCTGCTGGAAAGGCTGCTGAAGATGAGGCTGCGGACGCTGCTGCTGCTGCTGTTGTTGGTGCTGCTGTAATTGCTGCTGTTGAAGCTGCCGAGCGTACGCCATGCGGAAGGCTGATCCCACCAGAGAGTTGAGGTCTTCAGCCTGAAACGAAAATGAGAGAGAAACGTTCTGTTAGAGGTGCTTGTTAGCTTCGTGAACCGATTTCTTTTAGGGCGTGCATTTTATAGACGGCTCGTGTTCACCGGGTCGCGATAAGGTGATGGCGTTCCCAAAGTAACCGCACACTCGGTTACGGTGGTGAATCATATTCGGGTCACGCACAAAAAACTTGCAAAGAGCTGATTAATTATATAAGGGATTGGATAATGTAGGAAGGAGAAAAAATATATGCAAAGTGCATGCCTACGCGAACCGTTCCTCTGATTAAGGGGAAATACTCTCTTACTGATTGACATACCAAGTGCGTGTGCAAGGTTCAAAGTTTTGCTCCGAACTCTGTTGTTGACCTGCGAAGCATACTCTTGTTAGCAGCACGTTTCAGGCGTGCAAAGTCAAACCACGATGACCGGTTTCCCTCGTTGAGATGTCAAACATACTGCGTTTGTGCAACCGACCGGAATGTTTACATTACCAGTGCGGTGTGCAGTGAGTGTATTGTGAAACTTAACTCTGACCATTACGCAGTTTAAGGTAAGGCAAACCAGACGTAGTACAGTAAAAGACGCATTAAACCATAACAACGTATGAAATGTTGAAACGCTGCCGAGTGTGAGAGACATTGTAGTGCCTAATCTACAGTGGACGTGTATTACTGCCGCCACGGATCTCTCATTTGCTTAAAACGAAATTAACCAGTCGTTGCGAGCACTAAAAGGGCTTACTCACGGGTGGCAGAAGACGGAGCACATCGTGTTCTGTGCACGCTGTAGCCCTGTAAGCGTTATACATAAACTATACCGATAAAAGTATGCCTGTTATCGTTTTGTGGAGGCCGGTCTTGGTGCCTAATAGAAGTACTGGTTGTATGCTTATCACGTGAGCGCGATCTTTCCACATGCAGCTAACTGTTCGCAGATATTTGTTAACAAACTCGCTCTCACCCACTCTCGGAAGACTCAGGTGCTTTGCCCGTTTCCTTCTTCACACGTTGTTCTGCTTCCTCCACCACTGGGCGTCTTCCCGCGTCAGCCAACACACGGGAATTAAAACCCAACTTTCTCGGCACGTTTCAGTCTACCCGTTTCAATCGATGCCAGAGAAATTCAGGGTACTACGAATATCATTCGCATGCTTAGTACGGGGCAAACGCAAACTTGCACGCTTCTCAAGTCTTAACGAAAATTCCATTCTCAGCAGAAACGACACCTCATTCAAAGTTCCACATTTCTCGAACGCTTCGTCCAGTTCACAAGAAGACAGCTGCCTGCGGTTCCCCGACGTCGGTTCAAGAACTGCGCCCAGTTCGTGCAAATCGAGTTCGGGGAAGTAGAAGCGCGCTACATGTACTGCGTTCCACCCGAAGCTGACAACCCGGTGGAAGCTATATGCTCGCTGGGCCGGTCGTACAACAAAGCGAGATCACGCGATGGTAGGGAGGCAGTTGAGTGGTCCGGCGAGCGCCTAGCTCCAACCGCACTGCCAGCTTAGGGCTGAACGGAGCACAGACGCCCCGACTCGAATGCGTCACCCTTTCTGCCCGACTTGAGTAGGGGGGGGGGGGGGGGGCCGTGTCGGGGATCCCGGAACAAAGGGACACCGCTCGATTCGGCGCAGCGCGAGAAACAATTAACGGCTGCTTCGCTAATCGACAGCTTGAGATCATTAAACAGGATGAAGGGCAGAAGCACTTTCACGTCAACGCGAATACTCGGAGCCACTGTACTTTTACCGGAGAGGACACACTCGCGCGCCCCGCTCCTCCTTTCCTCCTTCCCTCTCTTTCTTCTCTCCTCCTCCCTCTTTTACTATGCTTCTACTACTGCTACTGCCGTCGAGGCGCCATTACATCGAGCGATCAAGCACGCACGCGACACCTCTGGCGCAGTCTCCAGTGGGGAAGGAGGACGTCAGCGGCACGCAAAAAGCAAGAAGCAACGAAATAAAGAGAAGAGAAAGGAATGAAGAAGAGGAGATAGCGCCACGTCGGAGATTGTTGGAGGAATTAGCGGGCATCGTCAAATCGTTCCTCCCTTTCCTTTGTCACCGCTACTGCGTCTAGAGCGTTAACCCTAACGGCACGAAGCATTATCCTCGCTTAAGTATTTCACGCAAAGGGCTGTGTTGTGCCGCCGTCGCGTCAATTTGCTCCTTCCGTTGTTTCGGGTTTAGTCGGCGGCGTGATAAGCGGATAACGCTGAGAAGCGGCTCTGGAGACGAGGCGTGCGGCGACGATGATGGGAAAATAACGGCTCTTTTACGGAGGCACAGTAATTATTATTCTCCCCCATGTGAGGTTACAACTTCTTCGTATTCGCTCTGCGTGGTACTCAAAAAGCAATATAAAAACAACGACCGATATTTGCCCTAATAAGGTTGATAACTGGGCTTGTTGGTATTCACTGTCCACACTGAGGTAAAATAGCGCAAACACAAAGATAGGAAAAAAAAAAAAAAACTGAACAGGACAGAGTACTAACTCGCAACTATGAATTTTACTATAAGCGAGGAAGGAAAAGAAAGAAGAAAATGCCGCATTCTACACCTTCGCACGTGCATCGGTTACCCTGCCCTAGGGTGCCTCAATGTCCTTCTGTGGTGATGCCACCCTTTGTAGTACCCGATGCTGACAGCACGCGCTCACGGGTAAAATACAAAGAAATCGACGAAAACAAAATGTCGCCATATAGGGTGCCTTCATACACACGCGCGCTTTTGCTTGAGTGGTGACATTTCAGCCATTTTTCCGCCCAATCGTTTTTTACGCATTTTGAAGTGCGCGCAATCCTGTGTCACTCAGCTCGAGCGCGTAGCTTTGGCTAATGCGTAGACGCCATTTTACCGCCCAAGTCACGCACCGAGTGCTCGAGAGCGTCACGCACTGGCACATTCATGGCAACAATGGATGTCTTCACCCTGAGACAGACAGACATGTAGGCACCCTATCGCCATTAGCCCCGTGCGCGACCGAAAGCGTCGCTGTGGTCGGCCTTCCACGATTGACCGAACGCTGACTATGACGTCGGAAAGGGGATTTTCATCGACGGAAATAAGAGGAATGAAAGAACTTTAATTTTGACGGTGTTGGCAGTGTTCCTTTGAGAGCGCAATGATTTCAAGCTTCCACCATGCTAATAACAAACACCATCGAACTTGTTGTTTGCAAGGTAATGACGTCACAAAGGGGAACCACAGGAGGGCGCCACCAAAACTTCTCACCGCTAATAGCACACACAGTCAGCGCCACAAACGCGTGCAGGGACACCCTCTTTCACGCGCTTCTGAACGAAAATAAATAAAAATAAAAGTGTGGGACAAAATGGCCAGATATCTCCACCCTAAGCAAATTGCACATGAAGGCACCCTACCCTGCCCCTGATATCTGATCACTTTTGCCCTTGCGGGGGCCCCACTGTCAACTTCAGGAAATCAATTTCCTCGCTTGACAACGTCACTGACGGATCACTGATGTAGTCTGTCCTCCCGATGTAGATATAGTACGCCTCGAGTACCTCCCGGGTCACTTTGTCCTTGCACTTTCCTAAGATGGTTGTGTCCCTGAAGCACGGCTGACAGGCATTCTCCACGGTGGATCGATATACGTGTCCACCGACTGTAGCTCTCAAACAGTAGCTGCGCTCACGGAGCCTATCGGTCACACACCGCCCCGTTTGTTCGATGTCTACTGCCGCGCGAGAGAGGGATCTTGTACACAATTTCCGAAGACATGAAGGATCACGTTAGCATGCCTCTTATTAGACGTTTGTCGTGTTTTCTTTCAGAGTGCAACTCTTTGGGGCAATTATGACTCATTTCATTTGGAAAGATGAAAAAAAAAATAACTGAAACCCCAAAACTGTTTTCAACGTCTTTTTTTTTTCTTCATTGTGAAACACTGTGCAAGCACGGAATCACCACCGGTCTTTTTTTCTCCCCACTGCGTTTTGTAACCTGGGCCCCCTTTGCTCCCTTAAGCAGGGTGCATGCCACCTGTGGAATGAGGTCTGACGGATATCTCGCTTTTTTGTGCATGTCTGCTTGCTTTCCTAAGCTGTCCTGCAGAGTGTAAAAGCCCAACGTTTTCATTGCGGAAACTAGACACGATAAAGCAATGCCTCGCTTAATGACTTTTGAATGAGCCGATCCTATGTGGAGCGCAAGTTCTTCTGCTTCTTTTGCAGGGGTTGTGGTGACTTCAGAACGCCGAGCTCTGATTTGCTCTGATCGAAGAATGGAGGGTAAACCTCAAAGCAGCTTGCTCTAAGGTCTACCCGCTATTCTTCAATTAGAGCCAATCAGAGCTCGGCGTTTTGACGTCACTACAACCCCTGCAAAAGAACTTGCGCTCCGCATAGTTTAGGATACCTTTTTTTGAGCGTGGAAAATGAGTGCAGCCTAGATGAGAATCGTTCAGGTTCAGAGAAAGGTCCAGAATCTGGAGTACCCCTAATTTTGGAATCTCAAAATTAAACTTAAGCCCCGACTCCACAAAACTAGCCACCTGCGTAGCCAAGTCTCCACCTTCTTCGAGAATCACTAAAAAGTCACCGACGCAACGAACCACCGGGTAGTGTTTCTGTCGTCAAGCGCACTTTCAATGGCACAGTCAGTGTCCTAGGCGTTAACGAAACAAAAGTAACGAAATACGTTACTCGTTACTTGCAAATAAAAGTAACGCGTTACCCACCTATGTTACCTCAGACAAAAGGAACGCGTTACCGTCACCGTTAAAAAGTAACGCGCGTTACTTTCGCGTTACTTTCTTAATTATTAATTACCAAGTTTTACTGTTTTGACGTTACAGGTATGCATAAGTGCCATATTTCAAGAAACATTATGTCCATCCAGAAACTGAACATAATTGCCTTATCTTTTTTTACGGTTCCATTTAAATACTCATGTCACCTAAATACTCATGAGACAAAACGTAATGAAAACGCAAAAATAACGAAAAACGTTATATGGCTTGGCGCATAGAAACACGAAAAAACATTTAAGTGTAATTTTCTGAGTCTTGTGAAGAATATGTAACGAGTAACGTAACTCCGTTACCCGTTACTCGAAATGAGTAACATAAGTAAGTTACCCGTTACTGTTTTCAAAAGCGTAAGAAGTACGTTATTACGTTACAGTGAAAGGTAACGCGTTACCGGTAACGCCGTTATTTGTAGCGCGTTACCGCCAGCACTCGGCACAGTCCACCATCCCTATATGTAAATGTGAATTAGTACGGGGGCCACATATGAACCTATACAGACCCCCGACTTTTGGCTATAGTACCCATCGCGCTACCCAATTACCGTGGACTCAAGGTAGAAGAATAACATTTCCATACAGCTTTCAACTGGAACACCACCAGAACTTCTGAAAGGAAGCTCTCCTGTGCCAACCGTGCTTCAGGGACACAACCACCTTAGGATCGGGGAGGACAGGCTACATCAGTGATCTGTCACTGACGTTGCCGAGCAAAGAAATAGATTTCCAGAAGTTGATAATGGGGGCCCCGCACGTGCAAAGGTGATCAGCTATCAGGGAGCAAGTGGGGAATGCATGCGCGAAGAAGTGAAATGTGACGTTTTCTTCTTTCTTTTCCTTCCTTGCTCATAGTAAAATCCACAGTTACGAGTTAGCGCTTTGTCCCGTTCCGCTCGTCTTATTACATTTGTGTTTGCGCTATTTTACCTCAGTATCTACACTGGCCTCATTTGCGTGCTAATAATTATATTGTTAACTACTACCATGCTCTAGAATTTTAATTTCTTTCTTTCTCTCTTTCTCTCTCACTCCTTCCTCTTGTAAAACTAGCGTAAAACACTAATCCATCAAGGTGCCAGCTAAATTTTCTTTGACTCTGCCTTCAACAGCATATCTTTTCCCTATCGTGCACAAAAACTTCAAATCAAATGATAATAAAAAATAAATTAAAAAAATAAAGGTTCGCCCTCGCAAGCGAGTTTTCCCACACTCCCACTCTCGACGCGGAGAAGCCCCCCTGCCAGCCGGCGAGAGGAGAGCTCTTCGCCGACTCCGCTTTCGACACAAACCGCATTTGCAAAGAAATCGCATTTAAAGAAGGGAGAAAGGCGACGACGCAGGTGGAGAGGTCGCTGCACGCCAGCGTGTCGACGGTCGATCTACCGCTAAACGCGCGGCAACGTGCAGGGCACGCACACACACGCTCGCTCGCTCGCTCGCTCACACCCTCCGCAAGCACACGCAGCCACGAAAAAAAAAACAAAAAAAAAAACGCGCACGCTTGCACGCGTTTTTGAAAACGCAAATACACGCAACACGAAGGCACGCGAAAAAATACCCGCACACAACGTCACTCGCCGAAGCAAAATGAGTTACACAGAAAAAAAAAAGAAAATCGAGTGGGAGGTAGAAAATGAAAGGTATGCTGTTCCTTTCCGCCCAAGGAAGACTTCTTCCCCGGCCTCGCGTGGTAGTCGTTCGTAAGTACGTCCCAGTGCGCGCCGTCTCGCGGCGGCACGCCAGGCACGAAGACGGCCTTTTTGATCCGCGTCTGCATACATTTCGAGACGCGGTACTCGCGCAGCCGAGCAGTCTCCCTCTCCGCGCGCTCGAAGGGATAAGAGAACCCCCGAGGAAGATCTGCCGCGCCGCTTTAGTGGCCATTAGGAGGGCAAAGAAGCCGCCGCCTCCTCGCGAGGCTGGGGACCCCTCCCTGAGGTTCGGAGCACCGGTGGCACGCACGCCGTGCTCGGTTCGATTGAGAGATCGCGAGCACGAGGACGTTCGACGACGACCACTTTGCAAGTTTCCGGTTTGGGGATCCGCAGGTAGACGAGGCTCTGAAGATAGTAAGCTCCTCCTCGATGGTCTGCGTCGCATTTTACACGCGCTCACGCGAGGGCGCGCGTGAAAAAAAAAATGCGGGAGATCGAAGGTGTATAAATGAGAGGAATGCTTCGAGAGTTTGGTGCAGGAAAGGTTACTGCGGTTTGAGTTGCCAACAGTTGGGTGGAGTAGAGACTGTTTAAATGAAAGGTAGCTGACGCACTTCCGCCAAACACCAAGTGGAGAGCAGGTGAAGCTTAATAAAAGAAGAGCGAGGTGCGTACAGCTCCTGACGAGTTCGTCTCAGCAGCAGTATATAAACTCTACAAAATGCCTGCGCGTGTCTACTTCACCGCAAAACACTCAAAGAGTCAATCTCTGCGATCTACGAAATCAGCTCAGCGACCGGTGAGGTGGAACATCTATTTAGACCTAAAAATGAAGTCTGCGCTGTGGCATTACGCAATGCAAAGCGACACGCTTGCATTGCGTAATGCCACAGGGCATACTTAATATTGAAGTCTAAACAAATGTTCCGCCTCATCATTCGCTAAGCTGATTTAGTAGATCGCAGAGATTGGCTCTTCCAGTCTTTTGCGGCTAAGTAGACGCGAAAGGATTTCTTAGAGCGTACATACTCGAGTGTACCGGTCACGGACGCCACGCTGATACGGTGTCTCGTTCATTCCAAGCGCTCCAATCCAGAATTTTCAACGTTCTTTTAACCCAACACAAAAATACGCTGCGTAGACCCTTGGAAACAACCGTTTAACTTGGGCAATGTACTTACACTTAGTAGTGGCGTGAAGCACGCTAAGGGTGGTTTATCCATATTACCTTTAAACTGCACACGCGTTATTCGAGTGGCGAATGTTTTTGTTATGGCTTCGCCAATTAAGGGGACAAGAAAGAAACAAGTGTTCGCAGACGCGTCAAATACACCTCGTAAGGAAATTGATGATGTTCCTCAGTTATCCTGCTGCAGGCGGGATAACTGGGGAACTTCTCTGTGTGACTACGTGGAAGAACAAGTTTACAGAGCCTGTACGCTGAATATTACACGCACTCCGTGCTCGCTCGACCTGTAAAAAGCAGATTGCAGTCAACGCAAGCTGCTACAGGTATACGAGTGGGGACCCAAAAGTAGTCGTAATTATTTTTCGGAGGGCAGGGCCCTCGTAGCCAGTGTTGTACGCGTTACCGAAACAAGAAAGTAACCCAATACGTTACTCGTGACTTGCAAATCAAATGAACGCGTTACCAACCTATGTTACCTCAAAATAAAAGGAACGCGTTACCGTTACCGACAAAAAGTAACGCGCGTTACTTTTGCGTTACTTTTATAAATTACGAATTAGCACGTTTTACTCTTTTGACGTTGAGGTATGCATAAGAGTCATATTTCAAGAAATATCATGTCCATGTAGAAACTGAACATAATTACCTTATCTTTTTTACGGTTTCATCTATATACCCACGAAAAAAAAAACAAAGAAAAACGCCTTAAACTTAAGAATTTACATAGCTTAGGGCCGAAAAAAAACGAACAAAACTGAAGTGTAATTTTTATTTTTTTTTAAGTTGCGGGAAGAATGTGCAACGAATAACGTAATTACGTTACCCGTTACTCGATGTAAGTAACCGTTACCCGTTACTGTTTTGAAAAGTTAACAAGTACGTTACGCGCTACTGCGAAAAAGTAACGCGTTAGCGGTAACGACGTTACTTGTAACGCGTTACCGCTAATACTGCTTGTAGCACAAATTCCCCCACTAGGTGAGTTTTTTTTGTTTTTTTTGTTTTTAGTGACCGGTTTGCATTAGTGTAGCAGTCGCCGTTTCTGTGAGACACCGCGTTCGCCTTCAGTGGATTGTGTTTGGAGACTCTTTAAAGGCGTTTCCCAAGTAACACAGAGTTGGCCAAGCATTGGCCAATGGCTTGCAATGGTCCTTTGGCCACTGCCCAAGAGACCATCCCCAGCCATTGGCCATTGCTTGGCCAAAATCCGTGCTGCTTGGGTGCCTATTTCGTGGTGGATGATTTTATACGAACAACGTGCGACAGTGATATTTTTGTTTCCCGTTGAAGAAAAATGCGGCGAAAACGATTGTTGCTTTACAGACGGCTTACAAGGAGCTGTCCTGAGTGAAACAAACGTTTACGAATGATTTTCCCGTTTTAAACGAGGCGAAACGTCGATGGACGATCAACCTCGCTTCGGGCGTGCTTCGACCACCCGAACTCAGGAGATTGTGGCAAGAATGCGTCAAGCCATCTTTGATAACTGCCATCGAACAATCGATGAACTTGTGGCGTTGGCTGGAGTGTCGTGGACTTTCTGTAACCGAATATTATCGAAGACATTTCCGCATGAGCGAGTTGCGGCAAAATTCGTACCTCGCTCGCTCATACCTGAACAAAGGGGCAATGGCTTGGCTGCGTGCCGTGATTTGAAGGAATAGTGACAGGATAACCCTGCTTTTTTTTTTCGAGCTCAGCCGGCGATGAGTCTTGATACAGCTACGATCCCGTAACGAAACAGAAATAATGAAACACTGCCCCATCCCCACGGCCCAAGCAAGCACGGCAATGAAGTCCAACGTGAAAACAATATACATATGTTTCTTTGATGTGAGAGGAATTGTGCATCTTGATTTTGTTCCTCCGGATCACACTGATAACAAAGGCTTTTATCTGAAAGGTTTATAAAAGTTGCATTACAATTTGCGGACTTTTTTAAATAAAATCTTTATGATTTTTGTAATCTGTTCCTCTTTTATTCACCCGACCTTACCCCGTGTGACTTTGGTTTGTTTCTCCGGGTTAAAAAACGTTCTCAGATAGAAACAGTCTGCCGATGTGAAAGAGGGGAAACAAAAACAGGCACGCCCACAAGCACTGAAAGGCATCAAAAACGACGAGTTTAAAGGCTATTTCAAGCATTGGAAGAAGCGTCTTGACTGGTGTATTGCATCAGGCGGAGAGTACTTTGAAGGTGACTAAAGTTTGGACGTGTAAAAATAAATACACGATGTTGTAAAAATAAATTCCGATTTTCGGGGGGGGGGGGGGGAATTCTTCGTAAATCTTGTTTTTCTGACGAGTGCCTAGAGGACGGAAGACCCATACGCATTCCATCCTTAAAGCTATGTTTAGTAAATAAAGACTACAAGCGCGAACAAATAGTTATTGGTGGTGCCCCGCTACTCGCACGTACAGAGCGCGACAAAGTTAGCACAAACAAGAAATCGCAACTTTTGCCTGTTTTTTTTTTCTTTTGAGAATTGAAAGGCTTTACACAAAGAGTACTAGCGTTGACGAAAGTGCGTAGTATGGGTACTAAGAAAGGCAACAAAATTGGCGGCTCCGAGCAAAATGCGAAAAAGTTCCGATGTCGTGCTTGCGCTAACTCTGTCACGCAGTGTATGTTCGTGCAGCCCAGACACTTTTTTTTTTTAAGCAAAGAGATTCTGCTCATAGATTTGCAGCAGTGACTCTGCTTTGCAGCAGTCTACTTTAGACGGAGTGTAGAGAAGAACCTGGGGAGCCATGCATAAACGCGGCAACTACTGCGTGGTTTCCGCCTTTTCTTTTATCTTACCATGATCCCCTGACTTCATCGCACGTGAGAGGAAATTAACTTTCCGGACCCCATGGTTTTCTGGTCGCAAACACTGGCTTCGTGTGTGTTTCTCAACGATAATTTCAACGGCTCCGTTTGGTGAGACGCTGATAGGGTAGAAATGCTAGCTGTAATCTGAAGGGCACTGAAAGTGCTTGCAGAAACTATCTGGCCCCCACCACAAGTAATAAAAAACTGTAAAAAAAAAAGGTAGAAATTTGGAGCGAGTATTTGTGCATGTCTTCTTTGTATCAGAGAGTTTGAATATTCCAGCTTGCATCAATCAAGTGGAATGCTTTGCTATTAAATCTTTATCTACATATCGTATACGTATTAGCGCTGCGGTGTTTTGGTGGTGACCCCTTATGGTTTCCGTTTGTGACGTCACGACCAGAATTTGCCCCGCTTTTATTTGAAGGATTTGCCTCGTCGTGAACCGTAAACCGGCGACTGGGCCGGCATTATCACTATACTGGAAGCTACGGTTTCACTAATTGCGAATGCCGACCACAGCGACGCTTTTGGTCGAGCACGTCGCTAATACTCTATCTCTTCGCTCCTTTTCGCTCACAGACATACATCAATACAAAATACGCTAAGAACATCGCGGACGGTCCATTCTAACTAAAATTATTTGGAAAGAGAGAAAATTGTGTCGTCCACCAAGGCCGTTCGATAAAATTGTCTTTCTCAAGCTTGACCTCCACTAGCACCAGGACCTGCTCAATGGAACCTTCCGCAAATCCCTCGAGATTGACAGAATCGTAAACCACGGACGTCCACCGCTCGACCTACGACTCGAAAGCTGTTCCGCGAAACGTCCCCTTCTCTCGAAAGACAAACGGTCGGTCTTCTGATCTGAAGCGACGCGATAAGAAGCCCCGCGCTCATCCCACACTCGTCTGGCGCAATGAACGTCGAGCGATCTGTCTTCTCAAAGTCAACAACCTGGTCGTTTCAAGAAACATCAAACCTTATATACGAACAAACAATCCATGCACATGCAAGCGGTCGCTTCACGCAAGTAAGTAAACAAGGCCTGATGTTCCACGCACCAAATGAATAAAAATCCCATTCGTTTTGACCGAGCAACGTACAGCGACACGGTTTGGGGACTAAACGGCTGCAGCTCTCGAGTAGCTGTCACAAAGACGTCAAAAACAATAGACTTTTAACACCTTTATTTCTTTTTTCTACCTGGCGTGGGGAAGCTATTATCTCTGTTTACAAACGAGTGCAACAATCAGCCATGCCCAAAGCCCTAGCGCAGCAAACAGGGAGCTTTGTCCGCTGACAAGACAGATTCAGCTTATTACCGACCCGAGAAATTGTCCGCTCTGGTTTATAGATTATTTTGTGACCAGTTCAAAGTTTAAAACCTAAGTAAGATTGCCAACAAGATTTGCTGCTTATTCGGCTACGAGGCCCTGTGCAGCATGCGTTCTTCGCTTTAATAAATATGAATTTAATTTGGTGCGGTGACTGTAATGGTTCGTGGTTCCCACAGGAATCAAGGGGAACACCATGGTCGCCAAGAGCGTGCTGCGTACGCTGTAACGGCCAGGGTTTCTCAGCACACGTTGCGTGGCGTCGCTGAATTAGACATATCTGTACTTAAATACTCCGAAAGTACTAACAAAGATATCCCGAAGGATATCTCATCTTCACTGCGCATAGTGGATGCGCAACTATACATGGTAAGGTTCACTGCATCTCACCAGTTCTCTGTAGTGTTGTGGGAGGTATACGAACGCGTGCTCGTGTGTTTACAAAGCCACCCTTGCGTGAGTGCGTTCGTAGAGGGAACATTGATCACAGTTGCGCTTTCGTTTGTATCCAACTGATAGTAGTACTCCACAACTTTGAGATGGAATATTGCGGGCAACGCAGCATAAAGATGAAGAACAAAGCTATATACCGGACGACGAAAATAATCCCTGGAGAAGGGGAACAAGAGGGACAAAGGACAAACACAAATCTCCAAACACAGCTAGGTGACTGGTGAGCGACCGAAAAAATCCGCCTGGTCCGGGTGTCGAACCCGGGACCTCTCCATTACAGGTGGAGCGCTCTACAAACTGAGCTAACCAGGGGTTAGACGTCAGTAGAGCAAACGGGTTTTATCAGCCGCCACCAGTCTAACACCAACAAGGGTGAAGCTTGCAATTTAAGGTTATGATTGTAATGCAATTAAATGCAAAGGTGCAAGCGAGCTGGACAAGAATGACGACAATAATCCCTGGAGAAGGGGAAAATAATCCCCTTCTCCAGGGATTATTTGCGTCATTCTTGTCCAGCTCGCTTGCAGCTTTGCATTTAATTGCATTACAAATATATACCGGGCTTTTTTTTTTCTTTTTTAAACAAACGGTCGTTTCTTTTTCATGCACTACTGCGCGTGTATGCAGAGAGAGGCATGGGGCTGCCGTGGACATACAATTGGGGTTTTTCTTCTCAAAAGAATCGAAACGCAGAGTGCCTATCACCCTTAACAAATGGAAACTTTAAAAGGTCAAGCGGCTTCATTGCACGTGAGATATATACTTATTCTGTTTTACCTCACGATGAACCGCAGCAACGAATCCCAGCCAAACCAGCGCTGGGAAGGTACCACGTGACTAAGCGCCCACGCGTCGCTGCGCCCCTCCAAAAGGTCACGTGACACTCACGAGGCATTGTATCGACTCTGACTGCCCTCGTAGACTCTGCTGCAATTCATCATATCGCAAAACAGAGTGTAGTGGTCGACCAAACATGCCCATAAAACAACAACGAAAGAGGGGCCACATGTTTCTTTTTTTTATATATAATTTTCTTCCTCTTTCGAGCGGCAGCAGTCATTTTATTTTATGAGGCTGTCGCTTTAATCGCCCGTCGATTTTAGTATTCTGTTTTTTTTTTTTTTTTCAGATAGATCGACAAGCATTCTTTCGAGACAACGCAAGCGTCTTGTTGTTCTCGGCTTTTGTAAAAGATTCTGAGACATTGAATGAAACACAACAAAAGTAGGACATCCCATATCCCTTTCCCTCGTTGCCTCGGGGTACTTTCAGAAACACACCGAGGTTTGTCAATTATCTCACGAATAAAAAAACGTACTCGTAGATTACGAAGAAAAAAGAATGAGATAAAAAAAAAGGAAATTGTAACTGCACATGCAGCGTTAATTCTTGCATCGCGGGCAGGCCGGCACAACAACCGGCGAGATGGCGTGACGCAGTTCGCGGTGGCGGTACGCCCACCGACTCGAGTCCCAATCCAATTTCGTCGTGACCAGATTAGCGTCGGCGTGCGGGCCCTGCAAGTGCCATGGCTGTCGCACGCCTCATGTGCGCGAAAACGTCACGCAACTGAGTAGTTTTTCCCCCTCATGCGTTTCGAGGACGCGGACGCACGCAACGGCTCGGCCAGTCCCGCGCGTCGCAAGCCGGTTGTGCCAGAGACGCCTCTGATGACTTTTTTTTTTCGCAAATCTCGGCGCAACAAAGAAATACATTGTTTCTCCACGACTCAAGGACAGCGCTATAGCCTAGACCACCGGAGAACGCAACAATGCGACGGGCTATGTTTCCGTGATGGTCTAAAAAGCCGCCAAAAAATAATAGTACACACCAAAAAAAAACAAAAAAAAAACACTCTATGTTAAGCGACAGGGTTAGAGCTAAAAAATGGCGCTTTTAACGTAGAACACGCTTTTAACGCGGGCAGCTAGGTAAGAAATTAAGGAGGGGAAAGCGAGACTCAAAAGCGTTACGACCGAGGGAAAAATTCATCTAGAGTCGCTGACGGCCTAAGAAGCGCAGGGTGTGGCCAATCCCGAGCATCTTATTATTGCTCAGCAGCCGATCCGATTCCGGCATTAGCTCATAAGAACGCCGAAGAACCAATCACAAGGCAAGCAGCATCAACGTTATGAACTGCACCCTGCGCTTAGGCATATAGTGCCACCACCAGAGCGGGACTTCCTCGCGGATATGCATCGCCTCACTCCCATTGGCTGGCGTACGCGATCATGTGACCATAGCAGCAACACCCAATGGCGTTCTTGTCGAAATTCGCGGTATGAGGCGCGGTACGTAAACGATTTCAGCGATAGTTACCAACCCGAAAGCGTAGTGTATGGGCGTGATGATTTTGTCACGTATGTACAAAACATTATTTTTTTCTTGCCATAGGTTATTGATTTAATTTTGGCGAGGAACAACGTACGTAATTTATTGACTATGTAAGAACTCCAAACAGGCGCGTTGCGGAAACCAACGTGCCCCCCCCCCTTTCCCTTTTAAAGAAAAAAAGCTTTTTGTTATTGTTTGTTTATTGCAAAAATACACTACGGATTGCCATACCCTCATTTTCCGCCCATTAGTGCTAGCAGTCCAAACCAAATTCTAGAGTTTCAGGACCAACCGCTATCTCATTGAAAAGTTATAAGTGATTTTCTGAAAATTTCGATGGGAAAATGGGGCAGATTTTCACCCACTTTGGGTAACTGGCAATATACAACAGCTCCATGCATACTCGAGAGCTCTTTCGGCAGCCATTTCCCATCGAACATTTCAGAAAATAACGTATAACTTTTGAGTAAAATAGGGGTTAGGTCTGAAACTTTGGCGTGTGGTTCGAACCCCTAGCGCTACATTTGAGAGGAGGATGAGCCTTCGGCAATGCCTAGTTTATTTTTGCGATAAGAAAACCCAGTAAATTATTTTGTGTGTGTGTGTGGTGGGGGGGGGAGGGGAGGGGAGGGGGAGGGGCACATTCTGCGCTTGTAATAGTTTTAATGCATAACCAACTAGCCCGCCAGAATATTTTGATTAGTTTCAATGACAACCTTTCACCCGCAAAATATTTAAAACCAAGTATGTGTGCGTCGTTATACGCGTTATACGATTCTCCTAGAATTTAGACAGATGATGTAAGTGTAAACTTCTCATGAAAAGGGGCATTTGCCACACTTCAAATACTAATGTCGAAACTTTTGTTTTTAATACTTAAATATCAATTTAACATCGGGGAACGTATTAGCCACAGCCTCGACAAACGTGTCTTTTTTATTTTGTTTTCGAAACTCTCGGGCGTTTACGTTGCGCACTGATAGCGACAAGATCATGTCGTCTAAGTGGCAACATGTCGGATCACCGAATGAGGCGGCATCCGAAATGTCCCCTACCCGCAAGTCAATAAGTGGCCATATCGTTATAAACGATCTTTTCCCCGAGTCATAATCGATGCTCAAGAAGAATCGTAATTTCCAGTGAGGCTATTTTAATGCTTTTGCAAAATCCAGATCGTAAACATTGATGTGAAAATAAACGCAGAACCACATCTTTCCCTTGACACCTGTTCTGCCTCTCTCAAAGACCTCATAGATAACAAGGCCTCTAGTACAGGCTGTTCTGACGTCACCAACGGAAGGTCAGCGCGGGACACGAATTGGACACGTGTCTCAGCCAAGCGCTGAGGCAGCGCTCGTGTTCAGTCTGAGCCCTGCACCGCCCTAGGGAAGGCGGCGTAGAAAAAAATACACAACGACCTTGTTATCGATAGGAGGCGTTGGCCTGCAAACAGCTTCAGTCAGCGCCGGAAGAAACAAGGAAAGCATTCTCCGCAAACAAATAAACTACGCGAAAAATTCACGCAAGAACCACACGTTAGTGTCTTATCTCGATCGTATGCAGCGCGGAGTCGAGGATGCGCGACTGCAATCTTACGCTTCCGGCCTCAAACGAGACACCGCGATGCAGCGCAGGGTCGTCGCACGAATAAACCACCATCCAAACGAAGGCGTAGTTGACTACCTCGAAGGAAAGGGATGCGCACGGATGCGCCCAGCCGACCTTAGCCTCGACCAGTCGAGCTCTATCTCTTATCAACTTCCCAGCTTAGTGCACATAGCCCTTCGTGGTTGTTGCGCCTACTACGTAGACGGCAGGCACACCGGACGCAAAGAATTTTCGTCGACAGACCTTTTCCTTCGTTTATCACACCGGCCAAATGAGCCGAGTTACCGAACTGTGGCGGAGACGTATAGCGTCCAATATTTCGCGCATGGGAGCTATTCCACATAATAAGTGAAAGATCCAGAAGTCAGCAGAGAGAGATGGCAGCACAAAGAAGGCGATGTGCTTCCATTATTCATTATTTAATAGCTACGAGGTGTAGCCATTAAATAACGAGACGGCCAGCAAAAATATGGTTTATTATTAGAAACTGAACTGTTACTCCCTTCAACATACTCTCCTCCCATCTATACACAGTTGCATAAAAATGGTTCATTGTTAGGAACATGTGCTACAGGTCATAATGTGTCATGCCTTTCAGCAGCGCCACCGTTTCCTTTTTTACTCCATTCACGCTTCTTGCTGTGCCATATTCAATCTCGGCCACGCGGGAGCTTTCCAAAACATCCATTGTCCGTTCTTTTTTTTTTTTTTTAGATAGTTAGAAAATGTAAGCTTCGTGATATGTGATGATCTTTTTATTATTTATTTATTTCGGATACCTGTAGCGTCAGTGGCGCTATAGCAAGGGGAGCAAAAAACAACAAGACACAACAACAACACTACAGCAAAAAGTATTGGGAAAATGGAATCAGAACCAGTAAGTAAGATTCCAGCAAGGAAGACTGCGAGTCGTTTCATGAAGTCAGTGCAAATGTGTTTCTGGGCGTCTTTCTCCTCCCGAGTGAGGTTCTTGGGCACCATATTCTCGCAGACTTCTCGTATCTTCAATCGTTCGGGTATAATTGTCATACAATGCCTTCTATCAATGCGCACAATGTCTGCGACCATCCGAATGCTCAATCACCGATGGTTCCAAAGAATGTCTAACTTTCGTAACGTTTCGTTCAGCCAGAAGCGGAAAGATACCCGGAAGCACATTGGTACTGACCTTACGAAAGGCTATAGAATAGCATAAAGTTGGGCATAGGCTAAACGCGCACGATAGCGACAAACCGCAGCCTGGGTGTGTGTCTCGTTTTGCCGATATCTGCAAAGGCACAAAGCCGCGCGGTCAACTGCGCAATACCGCGACTTCTTCGCAGCCAGTGGACACGTACGAAATAACGCGACAAACTTATTGATGTAATAACACGACTTCCCCCGAAACTTCCGGAAAATGTAGTCCTTAAAAAAAGTGCGCAAACAAATACTGAAGCCGGAAACAATTTTCGGCCCCGTGATGGCAACCGGAAGCCGCCCGAATTTTCCCGAGGTCGTTGTTTCTCCACTGCATTTGTTTTGCAATTTGGCGCGGAGTACAGTATACGCCCTTAGAGAGAAAATCATCCAGTCTTCTTGATTGGTTACCTTACTGTTTTCCATTTTCTTCTTCGAGTCCAAAATGTTCTGTCTTGAAGCCGCGATCACACTGCTAGTGCATCACAAAAAAAGAAGAAAAAAAGTCTGCAAAGAATGTTTTGGGCGTGTGTTTTGTTTCCTTTCCTGTAGAAACGGTCCAATCACATTAGCATCTAAAACTGTTTGGAAGAACCAACCCCGACTTGCAGCCGAGACGAAGAGACGGACTCGCACGCGATGAAAACCGCCGCGAATCGGTTCAAAACACCTCGGAAGCCGGGCGCCTTTCTTCATTTTCCCCCCATGACCCGACATCCTGTTAAAAGCCGAGGCAGGAGCGGACAAAACGAGGTCTTCGGGCAAACGGGTCAGCCCGGCTCTTCGACGACCGGACGGCCGACTGCACGAGCCACCCCAGTGACGTCATCGAGGCGAGAGCTGCCAGCCGCGCAACGCGTTTTACGCGAGCCTTCCCGCGGAGGACTGACTCCCCGTGGGCGCCCAGTGCGCGAGCGGGGTCACCGGGACACCAGACGACCCGACGAGAGCATCGGCATGCAGGCCCGCGCCAAGGACAACCTTCGTGCAAAGGCTCGCTCGTTTTTGCGCCTGTATACAGCGGCGAAGATTCGCGCAACGAACACGGGCATCGTGCGACGGCCGATGTGGTCACCGTTGCGCGATGCTGGTGTTGGTCGCGAATGTCTTTGCAGCTTGCCTCGTCGGAGACACCTGCGGTGGCACTGTGCAGCGTCTTCGGCAGCGTGGCGCGCTTCTCTTCGGAAGCTTTCGCGACTATACACCAACACAGTGTTTCCAAAGAAGCCCGCTTTGCCCACACCAGGTGTGGGCACTGCGCGTGCGCAGAAACAAGATTCCGGAGGAGTGAAGCGTTTGCGTATGCGCAGTAGCGACAGCAGCGCCACCGCAGTGGCATGACGTCAGAGAGTTGAGTTGGTCTATACTCCATTTTACTTAAAGTCCGACCGCAGAAATCCGATGGAGAGCCAATTATAAACGGCGCAAAAAGTGCACCGTCACGCCGCTCATCCTTCCTGTGCGCGTTACTGCCACCACCGACTTTGCCAATCACGCACAGTAAATGCGCCGCGATACTGAGAGTTTTTCGTGTGTGTGAGCGTGATCGGCTCAGCCGGTCATAGCAAATCCACAAAGACGACGAGTGCCGTGACTAGGCACTTTTGGAGCTGTTTCCTTGGCTCCCCCGAATCGCTGTGCCCGCTGGGGTCAGACTTGAAGTGAAACGGAGCATAGCATTTTGATTTCGCGACCTTTCTCTATTTATGTCATTCGAGGCACAAAACCATACGCGCGATTTCATTTCAAATCGTGCGGGATAAAGCAATATGTCTCAAAAACTTGTAAAAAAAATAAATATATTATATCTATCTATCTATCTATATATATATATATATATATATATCCATACATGCGGAGCGCAAGTTCGTCTGTTTCTTTTGCATGGGTTGTGGTGTTCGATAAACGTCCGGAACACTGCAGTTTCGTTCGCGGTAATAAGAACGGTAGCTTCGGCCCGACTCTCTCTATTTGGCCCGCTTCAGACGGGGCAACTTTTCCAGCAATTTTGAGGTTGCTGGCGGGTTGTTCCCTAGCTTCCCTAGATCGACACGAATTGCTGAGATCGGGTCCGGCTCGAAACGGACGAGCAACTCGAACAACTCGGAGCCGTTTGAAGCGGCAGCAGCCAATCAGGGACGCGATATTTTCACGTGACACCCCCGTGGTGGTGATGATGACAGCTAAAGACTTGGTTCTGGTTTGAAATCGATCGTTTTTTGGAAATAAACCTTTTCAGAAAGATGAGCTAGTATTCTCAACGCCATTCAAAGATATAAAAACATGTTTTTAGCGCGTAGCTTTGCGTCTAAATAGTGCAAGAAAATTCAAAGTGAATGATGATGATAGCAAGTCGTAGCAATTCGGTTGCTGCGTGTGAACGCGGACGGCCCGTGTTGCTGGTGTTGCAACGTCGAGTTGCTGGGCGAAATTGCTCCGTCTGAAGCGGGCCTTACAACCTTGTTCCACGTCAACGGCCCTTGCACGCCGCCCGAGCCAAAAGGGCCGTCATGTCGAGTGTCGCTCCTCAAAATCTACTCCGCTTAAACCGCACGTTGTGGCGAAAAGCTACAAATGAGACGATAGTTCCAAAGAATATAGCCGGGATCATATATCGTAGAATAGGAGATGAACCTGCTTTCGTTGAGCGCGTGACTTTGCTCATACAGACTCCCTCCGTTTGTTTCTTTTTACCTACAGCCGAGCCATCGAAGAAAAAGACCCTCCGAAGGAAATTGCTGGCCATGCCACTGTATACCGGGGGGTTGGGTTCACCATCCTCGACGATCAGGGCGCGCCTTAGGGTGTAACCGTCCGCCTCGACATCTGAAAGGCGGTTCTTTGGGCGAATACGTAAGTGTCACACACACACACACACCCATAGGCCATGTATTCCGGGTGTGCAGGGGGACGGTCGAGGTGCACGGACCGACTCGCTGGGCGCGTGTTGAGGCAGGTGTCCCGGAGGTCGTTACCGCTCGAGTCGGGGCACGGCCCTCGGAATCTGATCGCGTGGCTTCCCTCTGATCCCTTCGCAGCGTTTACGATGAGCGAAGAATAAATGCTACAAGATGAAACGTCGACCCAAGTCTCGTGGACCACCTTGCATACAGTCCCCTTAGCGAAAACTAAGACGTTTGAAATATACCACATTCTAATTTGAGTGTATTTGAAGTACAGCTCATAATTTTAAGTACACCAAAAATAGGCCGAAAATACACACCACTTTTTTTTTACTTAGTTCTGAAATACATTTCTGAAAATAGTTTTAAATGCTTTATTTGAACTACATTTGAAGTTCTCTTCATGCGTTCTGGAATATGTAAATACTAAATTAGTAGGCACAAAATACCTTTCAATTAGATTTCTTAAAATATTAGTTTATTTCATGCAAAATATACTCCAACGCTAAAAAAAAGGCAGCGATCAAAAATATGCGCAGAATGCTCTTAAAATACCTGGAAATCGTAAATACTGTTGTGTTATACCCTAAGTACCTTTTGAATGTAATAATTTGGTAGTTTGACTTAAACTACCAAAGTATTGGAAAGCTCGCCTATCAGAAATTCACTTCAAGCAGATGTGGAGTACATTGAACTGCCTAAATACAACATTTGATTAGTTTGTCAATTGAGTTGTGCAGCATCGCACTCATGAATCAGAGAAGTGTATGCTATTGTTTCCTTTTTTTTATCAAGAACACACCTGATGAGTTTCTTGCACACCAATCACAAACGGGGCTTGGGAACTACAACCACAATACTTGCTGATGCTGGAAAGCTTCAGCAAGAGCTGTGAGCAGGTATGTTTGGTGTAGAATTGTGTTAGCGCAATGTAAGTTCACTGAATGTGTATACTCGCCATTTTATGTGATGTGAGTAGTAACTTTAATATAGTGACGTTAATGACCATATTAAATAGTCAACTAGTAAAGAAAAGCAAAATTACTATTTTAAAGTAAAGAAACTAGCTTGACTCGCTTCATCCTGAGTGGTGCTATGCAGAGACGCAATAACATTTCTTCTAGAAGCCGTTTTTGTGGATATTGTTTTAGCGACTGCGACAAATTATTATTAGTTGTACCAATGCTTTTTACTAAGAGATATTGTCCACGAACTTCAAAACACTGTTCCCCATTTGACCGACTCCCTAGGAGAAGATAGAATACTTAGAACGTTAATAAGTGCAGAGCTGGTCGCCGGCCAAATGATTACCTTGAATATGTAGGCTATATAAGGCTCTAGAGCAGTCAATGGGACTGTGATTCAGGTGTCCAGTGCGCCATGGTGTTTGTGTTTGTGTTCGTTTCTGATGTGTAGTTGTGGGACGTGTTTAGTAGAGCCTCTAAATACCACACAAATACATTTACTAACAAAATCCAAAAAAAATAAAAAAAATTGAGTAGCCGCTTTTTAGGACAAAAATGACATCTTGAGGGGGAAGGAATTATATTTTTGGTATATCTAAAATCTTTTTTGATTAATATTTATGATATATTTTGAATACATTACGTGCGTATTTCGAATGCGGACAAAATAATACAGAATGAATACAAAATTAATATCCATATTCAATATATTTCAAATTCGTTTCAAGTACGGCCTCTTTACACCCAAGAGGAGTCTCGACATATTTATTTAGGTTTCTTCGTTCGCACCATGTTCCAAGTTCTCATTAAAACTAGAAGGAGAAGAGGTAGGACTGGTGTGTCAGCGTAACTGGTACATAGTTGTGCTCCGATTAGTTTCTATCTCAACCGATTTAATGTTTTGTGCAAAGTTAAACGGCTGAAGTAGCCTCCACAGCGTTCGGAAGGAAAATATAGTCGAGAAAAATAGTGCAGCTATAGGCAGTTAACATCAGTTTGACACGCCGTATATATTAATAAGAAAAAAAAAAAGGAACTTGTCTGCATTCTTCATTCTTCTCCTCCCACATAACTCCCCCCCCCCCCCCCCCCCTTCTCCCTTACAGTACAAAGGAATCATTCCGTGACTTTGAGTACGCGTAACATTAAAACCGTACAATGTACGTGTCGCAAGATATATAAGGTAAAGTTTCGCTGCTCACAACGTTCCACATTCATGTGTCACTTAAATATATATATTCCAGGGTGTCATATTGAAGGGTCTATTACGCGCGACAGCCGGGTACCCTACTCACTTTACAAAGTTACCTAATGACACGAATGCATGTTGCCACAATCCCAACAATGACTTCGTCGCTCGGTGATATAAATATCAAATGGTACGGTGCTAGTCTTCGTGTTACAATTACACATATGCCTCGGAAATGACGGAGGCACCGACAGCACCAGGAGCACGCCCATCATCCGAGAAAACGACACAGTTTCAGGACAGGCCCGTAATAGCCTAGCGCCCCCCCCCCCCCCCCCCATTTCTCCACACACACACACACACCACAAAAAAAGAAAAAAGAAGCAACAAGAGCAACGGCAAATGACGGAGTCATAACGCGGAGCGAACGAACCCGACGGAACGAAGTCCTTTGACCTCTTGTCGACAGCGGCACGGGAAGAGCTGTCTAACCAGCTCCGTGCACAGCCCATCTTCGGCACCTCTGCCTGCCGCAGTCCGTAGAATCGTCTCCGTAACAGCGTGGCGCTCGGCTGTTCCCAATCTCGTCGTCGTCGCAGATGGCATCGGAATCGCGATGATCACCGCAGCGAACGATGCGAACCACCGACGAATGGCATTTTCATTCCCTCTCCCCCCTGTCTGTACCCCGCTTCGTCGTGCGATGGGCCGCTGCGAAAGCTTCGAGTCATCCCAGTCAATCCAGCGCTGTGAACCTATACGCAGCGAACGTTCGTCTGCTACTTTTGCAGGGGTTGCGGTGACTTCAGAACGCCGAGCTCTGATTGGCTCTGAATGAAGGATAGTGTGTAGACCTCAAAGTAAGCTGCCTTGAGGTCTACCCACTATCCTTCAATCAGAGCCAATCAGAGCTCGGCGTTCTGACGTCACCGCAACCCCTGCAAAAGTAGCAGACGAACTTGAGCTCCGCATAACGTGACTAAGCTCCCCTCCCGAACGTTACGTGATGCTCACACGGCACTGGCCCGTTGCGTCCGCTGCGGTCTATCCTAAGGCGATGAAACCGAGCTTAGCGTTCTCTTTTATTTAGTTCGTTACGCCTTCTTCCATAGGTGGTGTGCCACTCAACGGTGCCAGCAGAGAGGCCATCGAAGCGATATCTTTGTTTTGACGAGAGGTATGCGACTCTGTCGGTTAGGCTACGAGCAACAGATTATTAGGGAGTTGTAGTAGAGCGTTTCCGCAGCCCCGCTAAGCAACCGGATAGCGCTCCATAATCCGCCACAAGACCTTGAACTATGCAGACAAGGCTGGCGGCGCGCATGCGCAGCTGCGGCGTTTTGTTCACGGATACCCTAGCGGAGGAGAAAAACGATCTACTACAACTCCCTATTGACAGTGAGCGAGTTACAGGGCATGCAGTCACGACATGCTGTTTATCGTCATAAAGGGAAACTTTACACTAAGTTACCGCTCATCACGGTGAACTAACATGCACCAACATCTTAAGACGCGTGTCACGCGGTTTAATCCCCCTCTTCATCGAGAGACGGCATCAGTGTGACGTCATCGTGATGTTCCAGGGACGTTCCAGTGGCGTCCGTGGCTGCAAGTGACAAGTGGCTGCAGATTTCTTTTATTGATTTTCTTACACTCTATTTCGCCTGCAGTGTGCAGCGGCTGAGCAAATTATCACCTGCCAAGGACAATTCAAGAAATAAATCATTTTCAGGCATAGGTACTGGCATGCCGCTCCCTATAAATATTCATGCCACAAACTTGACAAGAGGTCTTCTGTACTTTGTTGTTCTTGAGGAGATCAGGTGTATGATACGAGATGAAAAAAAAAGAAAAAAGATGGTAGCGGCGGCGAGGTATCTACAATCAGATCGAAACAACAGCGAGTAAAGATATAAAGGCGGCGAAGTGTTGACACTCAACACAGGACTGTAAGCGACGTGACTGCAAACAGAGCCGCTGTTCCGGCCACACAAGCGAGGCGATGCCCATCGCGACGCCTTAATACAAGACGTAGCCGTGAAAAATTACAGAGAAGATGCAAGCGAGGATGGTGAACTTTCAACATTGTAAAACCCGAGACGTAGGACAAAAAGGAGAAGAAAAAAAGGGGACAACACAGACACCTGTGTCTGTGTTGTCCCCTTTTTTTCTTCTCCTTTTTGTTCTGCGTCTCGGGTTTTACAATGCTGAGAGCCGAGAGAGTTCGTGCAGGGACGCGTCCGAGGAGGACGTGCCAATTAGGCAGAGCGTGGGAGCCGGCCGTTCCGCGGCCAGCCGGGCGTGAAGCCGACGCTAAAGCAGCCATGACGAACGGTGTGTCACAGACGGCAACAGTGGCCGTTTGCGGGACTCAGCTCGGAACCGAGGAGTCCCCGTTTCCGGTGCGTGCTTCCGAAAAGTGCGGCATTCTACCCGACTACGTGAACTTGCACCGCGCCAAGAGGAGGAGGAGGGCCACCGAAGTTGTGTCCAGTGCCAACACCACAGTGAATACGTATCTTACGGACTATATATATATATATATATATATATATATATATATATATATATATATATATATATATATATATATATATATTCCCGGGACGTCAATTCATTTCGTTGTCAGACGTCCCGCGATGAAATCTATAGTCAAAATTCAAAAGTGTGACAACTCTGTGCGCCTCGGACAACAGTGTGTGCTTTCTCCATGGTGAAGGAATGCTTTTTCTTCGGCCCGCTGGCTCTGCGCGAAAAAGTGGCATAGCAAATGAAGTTACGCGGCTGTTTCCCGCCGTCGGCTGGGAAAATAACCTTGCTAGCTAGCTTGCTAGGTATGAAACCTGAAAACAAAGATGGTGAGATGATATGACAAATCATGATGTGTCTGCAAGTCCCCACTAAACTTGCATAAAAAGATGCCCTCAAGGGGAATTTAATGCGGTGCTGTCCCAATTCTGCATGGAAGAATAAAGTAACATGGTGTTAGTGGATGCCTCAAAAACATAAAAGAAGATTAAAAAAAAAAAAAACGCGACTGCAAAGTAAAGTTTTTTTTTTTTTTTTTTTTTTTGCGCGCGTTTAAAGTGTCGAAAATGTTCGCAGGACTGATACGGGAATTCGACTGCTCGTTTAGCCTCGCCAATGATATCTGTCTGCCGAGCAACACCAAATAAATGTGCGATGAAATAACAACGTAGTGTATGAAGCAACTGCATGCAAAATCGTGAGGCCGGCCGAATGGCAACGGGTCCGTCGGATAAAGCCGACGCTCCGCGTCAAACGTAAACCTGGCTAACAGCAATAGTGAAGAAAACGCAAAGCAGTATAATGCAGAACATATATATTATCCTCATTAAGCAAATGCATGCGAATTCGTGAGGTTAGCCAAACGGTCGCGGCAGTGGACGGTCCGATAGGTATATATAAGTACTCCCTTCCGTCCGAATTTTCAGTGTATCCATCTTGCGTGCAGACCGGGACACAGCACTGTGTTGGCATCTTCACTGATACTCTGGAGCGCGTAAACGGTCCTTAAAACAACACATGAAGCGCCTAAAGCTCGGTTGGCGCACAGCGAGGTTGCGACCTGCTTTCCTTCACCATGTCACGCAGCTGCTGACCACTGTTGCCGGGTTTTCCGCAAGGGGTCTATTAGCCCCGAGAAGATGGCGTGGCGCCACCTGACGGCTCCTCGTTGTGGCGTAGTAACCCGGATCACGTGACTGCTTGTGCAGTCCGTTGGTAGCATGTAGGTTTATGTGTATCGTTCACCATTCATGTTTATTTCGGTAATTTAAACGAGAGTTTAGAGTTGGTTTTGACCTAATTTATTCGTTCTGGTCAAAATTCAACTCAATCAGCGCGACAACAGTGGCGTCGCGGCCTACGGAACAGGACCCAGTGACCCAGGTTGGTGTTATCCTGATCACGACCAAGTCGGTCGCCGTCGTGACTGGGGCTTGTCAAGTGACCAAACAGGTAGATTCTGGGACGGCATGGTTCCCGGTGTCTAGTTTTCTTTTTTCCAGCATGTTCGAAACTGACAGAACCAACATAAATCAATCGCGAGGACGGTTGTGCAGGCGTCGAACTCGGCATTCCGATTGCCCGTTTTTTTGCAGTTCGTTCGAGCGGCTTTGAGGCTGTGTGGTGGACCCGCGAAAGCTAATCGAGTATTGAAATATGACGCACGCGCGGTACCACCATGGAATCACCTTCTGCAGTAACTTTTAGGGATCGATATTGACGTGACGTTCGGCAAAGGAAGTGTTGGTCTGGTGTCGCATAATTAGGTAGCTCCTTAGGCATGTTCTACTAGCTCAGTTCGTGTTGACGTTTGTACGTTTGTATAAGAGACAGAGACGAAAAATAAAGTGTGCGGCGTACCACACGATGCGAGGATTCATACCAGGTATATTTGAACTGTACGTCGAAGGAAGCAGCAAATAGAATCAACGAGTGTGTCACTATGTGTGACCGGTACCACCGCACAACACTCCGAAAATGGCAAGGGGACGACGAAGAAATAAAACTCACCTTCTAGCCGGAAGATATAGGTCAAGGTTCAAGATATTTATACTAAAACGTTCCACACACACACACACACACACACACACAAAAAGGGGAGGGGGATCGCGCGAACAAATTACATTTAACGAAGCAGCCGGTCGTAGGCCGCGAGTGAGGCGCGCCTTGCTAGGCCTTGCCTGCTATAGTCGGTGACAGGTTAAGAAAAAAGTGGAAGCACCTCTCACCCCTTTCTACTTTAAGAGAGTGAACGCTGGACAGGAGGTTCCCTCCTCTCCAGCCTTCGCTTTGCTAAAGTGGAAAGAGGTGGCAGGATGTGCAGCAGCACTACGGCCGCCCAAGTGCAGCAGCACTACGGCCGCTCAAGTCGGTGAATCGGATTGTCGTTGCTTCCAGAATCTGTGGATTGAGAGGCCTTCACCGAGAATTGTAGTTTCGAGTGCGTATTTCTTTTCTTTTACGTGCTTAAAGTAGAGCAGCGCGCGAAGAGCACGGAGAAGTATGCTCGTTGGTCTCCACAGCGACCGTGTCCGAGCGGTGTTGGTGGCCATGAAACTATAGTAGGATTCCCCCCCATCGTAACCTACACAAAACTTCCAATCGTTTCGCTTGGCGTATTCGGATTAGTTTGTTAGGTTTCGTCGTACGTACGTTTTGCATCGCAGCAAAAAGAAAATCGACTTAGCGAACAGTTTCTGCAGCTACACGTTTAAACACACAACCAAAGCCAAACAAAGCGGAGGGAATACCTGGCCCGGTCATGTGATACTGGTCTCTACGTCACCATCGAGCGATCGCAGTGCACCGATCGATCCCACTCGGGGCTAATTGGCCCCAGGGCACAACGTATTTGATCTCGCGCAGATGTATCTTTCAAACGCTTGCCGCACGCGCAACTGAGCTCCTAAGAAACAAAATGGTAGACATAATGGCGCCAATGAAAATACTTTATAGAGGCCGCGGGCTATTGGCGACTCCAGCGAAATCGACGCCGCGTCGCGGCAACGCCGAGAAGCTCAGAGAGGAGGTCGTTTCGACTCTGTCGTCTGCTATTGCTGCTTGGTTCTCGTATAGGCAGCATAGAAACAAACATCGTTTTCAGTAATTATTTTTATGCTTCCGCCGTGTCATTCCTACGCACTGACTAGAAGAAGGTTACTATCGTCGAAGAATCGCTTTGCTTTCATATCTAACTCCGATTTTACGCTGCAGTGCAAAATATGTACGGTGGTCCGCGTGCTGAACGACGAAAACGACCTCCTTTCGTCCGCCATTTCGCCTGACCAGCGCGCCCCCTATAGTTCGCTGGAGTCGCGATATCAGCTGTGCATGGGCACCGCCATAACCAACCTTCAGTTTCTGTTTCCTCTTACTCCGTTCGCTCCACTTCATCATTACCACAGCAGGACAGGTTATTACCCCTTTAGGTGCTACTGCGTCCTTGTCCCCAGCACAGGCCTTTGAGGAGGCTCGTCAAAGTCCGATTCAGTGGCTCGGCATCTCGCTAAGACGGGAGAAGGTCGGCAATTGAGGCTCTAATCTGGCGCGTGTTTAAAGCGTCTATAGCTAGGCTCTGTTCAGATACGATCGTGCAAGCGAGTCCGGACGTAATTTTGCCCCGGCGCATTATAGTCGAGAAAATAAGGCAATCAAGGCCTGCAAAAATACTCTAACTCCACGTAACACCACCACAATAGGAAGGCGCCAAATTCGCAATTGAGCTTGGCTGGACACGAGGTCCAGCCGAACGCTGACGCAGCACTCGTGACCAATCGGCGTCCGCGATTAATAGTACTCGCTGTGATGACGTCGCAAATGCCAGTGCGCGAGATCAGATTATTCTAGGTGGTGTGTCTCGCGCCGCGTTGGCGGTAACGCGTTACAAGTAACGGCGTTACCGGTAACGCGGTACTCTTTTCAGTGAGGTGGTAACGTACTCGTTACTTTTTAAACTAAGTAATGGCTAACGTTTCTTATTCCAAGTAACGGGTAACGTAGTTACGTTACTCGTTACATATTTCCAAAACCTGGAAAAATAGGTGTTTTTTTTCGTGTTTCTATACTTTGTTTTACCTTAAAGGGATGCTGAACCAAACATTTCAGTGTCTATACTAAGTGGCGCACGACCTTTCCACGAGCCAGCAGCCGCCGGTGTGCGCGAGCACACGCAACGAAAATGACGTCATCATATCCCCATTCAAGTTCATTAAGCGTGAATGGGGGATCTGATGACGTCAATTTCGGTGCGTGTGCTCGCGCACACCGGCGGCTGCTGGCTCGTGGACAGATCGTGCGTCACTTATTATAGACACTGAAATGTTTGGTTCAGCATCCCTTTAAGACCAGACGCAGCCAAAGCTACGAGCTGATCTGACTAATCAGACAGTCAAAAGGGCATCATCATTGTGCTCGCCGTGTTTCTTCAAGTTTTTTTTTTTTTTTTTTTTTTTTTTTTTATTATCGCAAAATTAGTCATAAAAAAAACACTGTTTGATTGGTCCAATACGTGCGCCAAACGCGTCCCGCCACTCGACTCGACCGTTTGCGTCGCCGCTGACCCTGGCAAGTTTCTTGGCCCTATTTTTTTAGGGGCGAAGCTCCTTAGGGTCTAGCCTTGTCCGTCCGTCCGTCCGTCCGTGCTCAGATCGATTGCCATCTCATCTGTCTTCTTAAAAAAAAAGAAAAAAAAATGTTTGCGCAGTCGACAGGATTCGAACCTGTGCGGGGAGACCCCAATGGATTTCTAGTCAAGCGCCTTAACCACAACTGTGAGACGAGTAGGCGGCTCTGAGATGTGGTAGTAACTCAAGAGCTGGGGATGCCATGGATGAAACGCTGCGGTCAAATGCGTATATAATCGCGTTAAACTTTGCATGCATTGGCTCAACGTTTATAGACCAGAGGGCGCTGCGATCAAATGCTCAAATGCGTATATAACCACGTTCCATACCACACATTCTCTTTCTGACATGGACCGTCGACTTAAGCGGTGGAGATGCGTTCCCACGGCTTCTAGCGGATCCAAGCTGATCCGCTAGAAGAACCACTGGCTCTGCATTTCACCGATCATAAAGCAGTAATAATGAAGTAGAAACGCAACCCGGAACTCAGCACTACCTATGAGCAATAAAAAAAAAAAATCAGCACCATCAGCACTACCTATGAACAATAAAATCAGTATCATCAGCACCACCAGAGCTTCGCCCCAATCAACATCATTCACCACGTGGAGATGCGGTCCTTTTTTCGTCCAGGAAGGGAGCTAAACTTTGTAATTTTAAACCATAAAACCGACCTGTAAAATGCACCTTCGACGAAAAGTTTAGATTCCTGCGGGCAGCTGGCCCCGATTTTTACGGCCGATCTTAGATCGAGCCTGGTTATTTCAGACAGCCTATACATGCGCAAAGTCATTAATTATTGCACTCCTTCCACATTCCTTAAACAGTTTGCCTGTCTTTTCCCAACGCATAAAGTCCCGCTTTAAGCCTGGTTCAGACAGTTGCGTTTGACTGCATTGCGGCAGCGAGAAACCAGGACATCCCTGCTGCTTATATCGCGTGCCAAGATGAGTCCTTGAATTGGATTCCACGCTTCATACGAAGCACAGATGTGCCGGTGACTCGCTTTCGGTTCCCGACGCAACGCAGTCAAACGCACTCAAACGCAAGTGTCTGAACCGGCCTTTAGAAAAAGCCTAACGCCCACACCCTTTGTCCCAATGTCAAAAAAAAAAAAACGCTGTCGTCAAAAAAAAAAAAAAAGCCGCTGTTACCGTCAATTTATAAATAAAAGGTAACGTAAATATAACGTGCGTTACTTTTTATCGGTAACGGTAACGCTTTTATTTTATTTTGAGGGGACGTAGGTCGGTAACGCGTTCTTTTATTTTAGAAGTAACAAATAACGTCATTCGTTTTTTGTTTCTTTTCGGTAACGCCTACAGCAGTGGTCTTGCGCTCGCTCCCCTTTAGAGCATAGTTCCATCATAAAAATCGGGCGCCAAACTCTGCTCCCTAACACGTCAAACAGAGAGCTTGGTAGTAGCTTTGTTTCAGTGTTACCGGCCGGATCGTACTACGAAGCTCAGAATAGGTCACCAAGCGCGATAAAAAAAAAAAGAAGGCTTCAATTTATAAATAAAGCGAGTGGTCACATCTGGTACTTTTGTAGCAAATGCTTGTTTGACGAAATTAAGTTCTCAAGTTTCAGCAGACCGCGCTTTCTTAAAATGATTTTGGTACGGGGCACGTGGGGCAGTTGCGCTACCCCTTCAAATGAAGGAATGAAAAACGTCTTTATTCACTCCGGTAAACCGAACCGGTATCGGGAGTTTGACAGCGATCTGCTAGAACTCTTAAATAAATAAAAAAAAAGAAGTAAACTATCCTTCACCTACCAGCATGTTGTTCAATTTCTTTTTGTGCCACATCTCCGGGTTTGCATAAAAAAAAAATGTCTAGATGCCTTTGGGTAGCTGCAGATGAACGCAGTCACAACTGACTCTGTTTCATTTTATTATAGTTGTTTCACATAACGATAAATAATTACGCGCGAAGGTTGTTTTACTTCCAGGCAGGTTTCTGCCGCCAATATGCTCCTCACGGGGGCTCGTACACGATCGCCAGTTTTTTGTGACTTCGGAATCCCGGTGATACTGCTCAAGGCCGGTGCTGCCGAAGGTCAGTGGCGTATGCATCTGTACCATGTCGTCCTGTGGCCACCAAAAAGGACTTGAACTGCGTTTATAAATTAAAGAAAATTACGCTTGGTACACTCATCCACTCGTCTCTTTATAAACAAATACAAAAAATGCAGTAAAAAAAAAACTAGAAATGACAAGAAAATGTTACAGAGCGAAGACGTCCAAGATGAAACCCAGCAAAAATAAAACGAAGACTTTCCATTTTTCATTTCGCGCGGCAGTCTGTATTTCTCCTGTCGGGGAAGGAAGGGGGGAGGACCGAATTTCGAAGCCCTATATTAAAGCGGCTTCCGCACAGCGGAATAATCGTATACACATGAACATACATACCTAAACTCACGCCAAGCTGCACTTCAAGAAAGAAAAAAAAAAAGCCCCCCTCTTTCCCCCCCCCCCCCCCCCCCCCCCCCCCCCCCCTTCTAAGAAAACAACCACAAAAGAAGTGGGGAGGGACTTTATGAGGCGGGGGACAACAGCGAAGAAAGACCGCAAAAATGCGGGCAGGGAGAGAAAGAAAGCCGTTCTCCACAGGCCCTCCTTTTGAAGTTGGAACCCTCCGAGACTTGGAATCTGAAGCGGTCTGCCGCGAAACGAGCCCCATGCGCCGAAACCCTAGAAGAGAGAATGAAGGCGACGCCCTCTGGCTGCTCCCAAACAACTTGGGAATATTAATTTGATAGCTAACGCCGATGCCCCTTTTGCTTCCTTTTTCCAGTCACCGTAGTTATCGGTCTGCGAACGAGATTGTCCCCCGTCCGTGGAGACGTTATTTCAAAGAAAGAGACATCCATTCGGCGGTAGCGATCATTAAGTGGTATTCATTAGCTTAGTTACTCAAAAAAACAAAAACAAAAAAGAGCTATCACATAAAGCAGTGCTGCTTATAAATATTCACTATGTCAGCGATAGAAAGAAAGCGAATAAGAACGAAATAAAAAATGTAGAGAAACAAGACCAGCGCTTTGCTTATGCAAATTTTCGAAGGCACCAGATCTCAATAAGTGGTGTTCGTCGTGGGCTCCCAGTATTGCAATCTCTCGACAGGTACCGTTATTTGATCTGAAATGCTAATACTCCGAAACCCGCAGATCCACGCGTTGCTGTGGCCGCCAGAAGGCATGCAGCGACATGACCTGCTTCCAAGGCTTCGTTTGTATGCAGCCATCTTAAGAGAGCACCTGCCATGTAACGCAGCAGTTGCACGGCGCTCGATACGATAAACGTTCTGGTTTTCTTTACACTTTTTGTTTTCTCGAGAGCACATATATCGAAGTGCACCAACCCAGGTTGGATCTTACTCATGTGCGCACTGCGTCCGGGTTCAGCACCCAATTATTCTAGCAGTAAACAGGTTCGCGCTAGGTTGGAGGCGAACTTATATTAATGGCTTGCAAAGATCAGCCCATTGCGGGAAGGAATTCGTTATCCGCGTCTCACACACAGGCCCGTGGTGCGACGGTTGAGCTTGCCATGACCCCATGCTCCGTTCTACCGGGTAAAGTATCCCACGCAGCCGTGGGTCATATCGGCGAAATCACAGGTTCTATAAGACGTCCAACTGAAAAGGATGCAGTGGGAAGGCTGTGTTACAAACGCTTCCTAGACAGAAGGCCCTGGTGCCAACTGCGCCAGGCCAGTGCGGAGCACGTATTGAACACGAGTGTTACGTGCGCGTTCGGTTGGAACTCGGGTCCCAGCCGAACTCTGAGAGATGTACAATTGTGATCCGCGCTGGCCCCCGGTAGGGGACATAGAAAATCAGCACTATACGCTTTTGCATCTAGGTGGTGTCGGTATTTTACTGTCTGGCGGCGTGAGTAGCCTATAATAATGCATTCCTTAAACACTGAAAGTTGGTCATACCTGACAAAATCGCCGCACACAAAATACGGGTTGGTAAAAAGTATCGGTGGATCATTTACCTACAAAGCATGGAGGTGGGAAGCTTCCGATCTGGAGGATCACGACCCCAACGATGATCAAACACAAAAAAGAAAAAAAGAAAAAAGACGCTATTGGAGGGAAAGGACAGCTGATTTCAAAATTCACTGGATCTTACTCCAGGGTAAGAGTTTTATACCTTGGCGTTTCAAAACCTACCCGCGTCTAGCGTTTTTCAATCTGTGTTGTCACGTGACACGACCCGCCGGAGTAACACGGATCCATTTGGGTAAGATTAGGAACACAGCCTTGGCCACTCGTGGGGTCATTCCCACCGACCCCGGCTTCTACTTCCGGCTTCACTAGGGATTTTCTCGTTTGGCTGGCTTTAAAGTCACTAGATTTAGCTGGCTTGAGCCGATACGCCGCCTTCTTCTTCCTACCTCCATGTTCTCAAACTCATACCGGGACTTTTGACGGAAGCGTCATTTGTCGTCGCTGTGGTCACTAGATATATTACACCAACCAATGAGAGTGAGGCACATCAACCCCGAGGGAGCGAAGCTGCGTTGGTGACATCAGACGTAGCGGATTTTATTTTATGCTAAATCTCTCTTATATTAATTTCCCTGCGTAACATCGCCCCCTTTTGAGTTTTGCATTTTCACCAAGTTACTACCCTCGCCAAAAACTGTATTCAGCGCTAAACGAACGTAATAAGTAAAAACTTCCTGCGAAAACAAAAAAGAAAGCTGATTGAGAAAAAATGATTCATCGCACCGGCGTCCATTTTATGTTTAACATTTGATGTGCCAGGGGCGTAGAATACTGCAGAACTTGTTTAAGATCTAATCTCAATTCAGAAATCGTAAACTTACACTTACATTCCACTTCTATTTCTTTTTCCTTCTTAAAGGGGCTATGCAACAATTATTGTACTTTGCGCAAATACCACTTAGAACGGATCCCTGACGTTAATGACCAATGAAACACGCGTTCGTTTTTCCCCCACGCAATAGAAGTCCCAGAAAAAAATTAAAGAAAAACGAGCAGCGTTCACGCCCTCAACTCGCAGCCAGAACAAGCGGCCACGTGATCTGGAGCCGATTATATACCGCCAATGTTGATCATAGCCACGCGCTGGGGTTGGCAAAGCACAGGACACGCGCTGAGTTCCAGACATTGTTATGGCTCGGCTATTGTCGTCGTTGCAGCGATTGGACACGGGCCACTACCCGAATGCTTCTCGAGCTATCAATTATCACGAGCCCAAATCGAGTGACCACGCAATGCTCGGGTCCAATCTATGAACCGCATTCAAATATCGTCATATGGGTGTACTGCGATCCCCACGTTACGTCATCGAATTTTGCAAAGGAGAGATTGAATGAAAATGATCGCGTTTGTCCTTGAAATTACACCGCAACAAAGGAGCTTCTTGGCCAGTGGCATTGCGTGCGAGTATCCTTGAGTCCCACTAGTGCCAGTAAGCTCGTGTAAAGTGAAAAACATTCCAATTGAATATCGTTGCACAGCTCCTTTAAAAATGTGTTTTAGAAAAACAACTCTCACGGAAAGTTTGTCAGATTTTTAAGATACCCCTTTTTTCAACATATCAAGAAAAGCGTGACTGTACGGCCCCGTCAAGTATTACTGTAATTATAGTAATAACGCAATGAATTAGTGCGAAAATCTGCAAACGAGTCTCGTTGCGTAAATTTCTCTTTATCTCGCTTAATACTATCTTATATGACAACGATTTTTTTGTGTTTTTTTTCTTTCGCAGGATGTAAAACTGTAGTGACAACTTCCTAAAAAAACTTACTTAAAACTGAAATAATAATAAAAAAAAACGCGTATTCAGACAAATTTGAGGCGATCGTCGTGGGGCCTGCAGTTTTCATTAAGCCACCTTCTCCGTTTTCAGCTGAGAGGTAAATACAGTGGCTACGTATTTTACGCACAGACTCGGGAAACTCACGGTTTCATCTCAACTATACACCCACACGCGACTCGGACGTTACTCCGCGCAGCGGTGGCGCCGCTGTCGGCACGGATCGAGATCCGGCCCACGGATGGCCGCGGTCTTTCAGCGATGCCCCCAAAAAATCAAAACGCGTAAAAAAAATAAAATAAAAAGGAAAGGGTCGGCGCTGCGACGCGCGCCAAAAGCGGAAAGATACAAGAAAGACTGAGAGAAAACTGCATCAAAACGTGGGTCCTCTCGTCGTATTGTTTATCTTGCATACGTCATCATCGCAAGCATTATTATTATTCGTAGCTCCCGAGCTTTATGACTGCGTAACCGTGACAAAATTCCTTCGCGTTCTTGTGTACTACATGAGAACCCGATATCTTGCTTACAATGCTTACTGGCCTGTGTCAGAACCAGAGTGGGGTAAAGTACATGATAGAAAAATTAAAGACGTTTTATTCTCGGTAATGCCGAATCAGAGAAGCTCTAGAGAAGGAGGAGAGAAAGGTACGGAGGGGAGGGTATGCACCTCTTCCTCCTCCGTACCTTCTTCTCCTCCTCGCCTGCTGTCCTCCCATTCAGCGGAAAATGTTCGCTAAATTTCCCAGCTATATTTAGCGAAAACTACTCCGCTATGTTTAGCGGGGAATATTCCCGCTAAATTTAGCGGGAAATTTAGCGAAAATATTACCGCTAAATTTAGCGGGAAACTGGATTCGTGTTGAGGTCACGTGACGTCAATTTCCCCGCTAAATGTAGCGGGAAAATTTTCCCCCTAACTTTAGCGGGGAAACGTCCCATAATGCAACGCGCGGTTACGCCGACGCCGACGGCGACGCAGACGCGGCTCAAGCCGGAAACGGGCGCCTAAGGGCTGCGCTCTAAAAGTACTTGAAGTATATAAAGCGCAAAGTAAAGGAGAGGTTATTATGTACTTCAAGTAAAGTAGTAAGTACACCAGAAGCAACGTATATACAGTAATATAAATGCAATGCACTGTCAAAGTAAAGTACAAGTTATTTTAGCGCAATCTTTCAGTCCCCTATACCTTTCACCTTTCACTCCCCTATACAGCGTTTTTCTAAAACTGGTATGCATTGCTCCATGGGAATAATTGAGGGTGCATTAGTTATTTTTGGAAATGGCAGCAAATATTGGATAAGTCAAGTGGATACATAGTAGTTGTTTTACTCTACCGCTGAAGAACTTTTTAATACAGTCACAACTTATATGGCTCTTATTTGCGTCGGACTCATGGCCGGCGTTACTTCACTCGGATAAATGATCAGATGAAGTCTCGAAAGACGATAACCCGTCTTATCATGACAATACATTTTTTTTTTAGAACAGATTTTTTTTTTGTCTCTATTTAGGGTAGACGCAGCATAATGTTTTTAACAAATTTAACAAACACCGAATTTGGGGAATTTACTTTGGAGCCGGGAGCTGCACTTTTCCCGGAAAAGGTGAAAAAAATCAAATAATGTAAAAGTACATACTCACAGAATCTACTTTAAGTAAAGTACAAGTTTTCTAAAGCTACTTGTAGTAGTACTTCAAGTACAATGTCATTACAGTAGTTTCCAACACTGGTCATAACTCTTTGCATATCATCAGATCTATAATTCTCGTTAGTCATCTGCCCTGTGAGAATATGCCAAAGCTCCTGTGCGTTTTGATTTTTGCCTGGTGAGTTCTCTAGGTCACAATTATTTTGTTATGACATAATTAGTAACATATTGCATTTAAAAATAAAGCATATTCATTTATCACTTTATAGTTATTTCTGGGTGTTAGCTCTTGTTTAAAGTTTCCTGTTTAAATGCTTGTTTAGGCTTATTTATTGAGTGCTTATTTATTTATATTTGTCTTACCTATTTTCCAGCCGTCGAGTCTGCGACACGTTCCAAATTAGCGAGAATTCTTGAACACCTCTGATCTATAGTTAACCGATGCAGTTTTCTGACACTTTATTTAGCAGACAGAATGCTTGAACACCAACTATCGTTCGCCCAATTAGTCAGGTTTATACAACGAAACATCAAGTACAGATTTCAAAAAAGCGCCAGTACTTTTTGTTACAGTTGACAAAATCAACGTACGTAGAATACGCTCTTGAGTCGGTAAATCTGGGCGCAATCGTTTACGTACTGATACTCGTAGCGTGACTTCTGGCCAGAGCCCCATTGATTGTCGCAATGGTTCCATGATTGCTTACGCCAGCCAGTGGGAGTGAAGCGCTACCCGCAAGGGAATCTGCTGCGGCGGTGACACTATCGCAATGGCCACCAAAGTCCGAGAAACAAAATCAGCTCAAATTGGTTGGCAAGCTAACGACGTCATTTACATGTCGATATCTTCCTATATTAGCATCACTATAACACATTTTGCATTAATAAAGATAATTAACCAATATCACCATCCGCAATTTAACAAAGGATCCCCACTAACCGACATTTTCCCACTGCAGGCCACCCAAGTCGCTCCAACGTCTAATAACAGCTCGCAGACGGGAGCAAGCGTACATCGTCACAATAAACGAAGCAAATAAAAATAAATAAAAATAATTATCGCCAATTATTCCGCACGGCCGTACCACATCACAAACAGTCGAGTCACGCCCCCCTTTGGGCGCCCCTCAAGAAACCCGGAGCTCCCCACAAAGTGCAGCACGCCCGGAGGAAGAGAGGCACGAAAACACACAAATACGCACACAGATGCACACACATACGCACGCACACGCCCACACAGAAACACGCATACACATACACACATGCACAAACAGACACGTACGGACGCGCACAAACAAGCCAACACGAGACACAACTCCGATCACGAACAACTTAGACTTAATTGCAGCTTTGAGCAACTATAGAGGGTTCCTCGACGCTGAGGGGGAAGAGACCAAGTAGTAAACACTCGGGAAATGCAACACAGGTGCACGACGGTAATAGAGTCATGTCTTTTGTTAAGCGTAATTATAAGACTGTACATGCTCACCGCGAACGCGGCGGAAGATCGACTGCGGGACGGTGTGTGCGTATGCTAGCCCTAGAACGCGGCTTAGAAGAACTGTGCTAGTTCATCCAAGCCACGAGCAGCAAGTCGAGATTTCGCGTCTCTACTCCGAGGTACATACCTGCCGCGGTAATGGGCTCCCCTCATTAAAGGCCCTAATTAAGGTCGCAGACAAGCGTTCCAGCAGCTGGGAACGTTCCCAGAGCTTCGCGCCAAACTGGGCAAGCCAGACTTCAAACAAACAAACAAAAAAAAACACGAACAAAGCGAAACAAAATGAAAATGAGGCGAGTCTCCGGGGTGAGGTAGACGAACACTATATACCACGAGTTTCCAGCTAACAAATATTTTACAACACAATTATAAAAAAAATATATATATATATATATATATATGCATAGACGAAACGCATTATTCGAATATTGAGGACAAGACCCGCCTCCGCGAGCGCGTGCCGAAGCATGCGCTGGCTTATGTTCCCACCAAAGTCTGACCAACAAATCGCGATACTTCCTCGTGTCAGATTATTGGGTCACATTATGGGAAAACGTAAGAGCGCGTAGAGATACACATCGTTCACGAGATTTCGTAAACCATGGATGAAAAGAAGGAACCTACGACCAAACAAGGGAACAGTATAAACTATATGTTTCCGGTCACTGACAAGTTACATATCACATACAGTCAAACGCCGCTACAACGAACGCTTCTACTACGAAATAGCCTGTACAACGCTTTAATAGCCTGTACATCTGCTTTATTGGGGTCATTAAAGTGCGCGACGGATATAACGAAGTGACCTGTATAACGAAGAATTATCGAGGTCCCAACGCTACGTTATACAGGCGTTTGACTGTACACTACAGCAGGCACGTAGCCAGGATTTTGTTTCGGGGGGGGGGGGGGGGGGGGGCCGCCCATGACGAAATGCTGTATGAGGGGGAGAGGGGGAGAGGAGGATCCAGCAAAATGGAAAATTTCGGGGGGGGGGGGGGCAGGCCCTATGTCCCCCCCCCTCCCCTGTCTACGTGCCTGCACTACAGCCTGCAGTGTTTCCCAAACTGTGGGTCGCGAAGTGAATCGGGGACTTGGCCTCTCTAAGGTGGCGTATATGAAAACAAAGTGTGCAGGTCGCAGCTCAACATCGCGCCGGCACTGAGAGTTGCGGTGTCCGAACTCCGCCCTCTTTTTGAGAAACTGCTTTAACAAAGAAATCACTTTAGATATTCGACACAGTCATTTCTGCTGGCATGCGTTTTCTTCTATTTGCGATGGCCCAGCTGATTCGCTCTGATTTTATATATTAACTACCAAATGAAATTCCTGCGTCAGTCTTGCGTGTTACAGTGTTACTGTCCATGCACTGAAATCGAAAAGCTCACAGCATCGTGAAAAGCCGGGGGTTCGCGTCATCATATCTTGTATTTTTAGTGGGTCGATGTCCGCAAGGAAGCAGATGGAAAGATAGTGCGATAACACGAGGTGGTGCCACTCTCGTGAGGATACCTAGCCTCTTTCATTGTTATAGGTATGTCGTAGTAACAGACTGCTAATATATTTCTAATTCTTCCGCAGTCCACTACTGAACGGGTTTTCAATGTATTTACATTATTCAGAAAACTTAAACTAAAAAATAAAACGGAGCTTTGCTTGATTCTTAATTTGTCTCGTAACTTAAAAAAAAGGATAGTCGGGAGGGGCGTGGGTTTCCACCACGCGGCAAGTCGCTACCCGGCTAGAACGAAAACAAGATGGTAAAAAAGAAAAAGAAATAGAGTTGAAACTTCAATAATGATCTGGGCCATAGATAAAACACAAATACGGCAGTTGCCCTTTTGTCGGGTATACATATAGTAGGACCCTAGCAGAGATATTACTATAAAGATACCGGTCGTCCCTACACTCTCACCTGAGTTACCTCTTGCTCAAAGGACGATTAGAGAACAAAAGCTGGCTAACGGTGACCGTTAAAGATTTCAAAATAGAGACGTCCAGCAATAATGTAGACTTCATGTGCGCACAGACTGTTGCAACAGCCGTCTCTGTACTTGTTACCGTGCCATTTGGTCTCGCGAGCCCAGCGTCTTGAAAAATACAGTAATTTAATCAAACAAAAAAAAACAGAAATCGGCGGTGACGAGAGCGGGAATTTTCTACCGGGAACAGCGCTCCAAGCAACGCATTTTGTATTATACTTTCAAAAGAACGCCGTCGTCCCATTTGAACCGGACAGAACTGCAACTCGCTCCACTTTCTGCGTCCACTCATTTTTATTCATCGGCTGCTATTGTAAAGCTGCCGCTCTCTCCAGTCCAGATTGTTGTACACACGTACTATGCCCGAGAGCAGGCGGCAGCACTGAAAGGACGAATTATGTTGGATTAACATAGTAATTAAAGGTTTTCTACATTCTATTGCGATGGACATAGAAAATATTTTAAAAAAGTGAAAGAAAGAAGGAGACAGAGAAAAAAATGCAACACACTATAAAGTTGCTTATCCAGACCAGCTGTTTGTATGAACTGTGCCAGTGGCTTAGAAGCCTTCATGTGCTGAGTGACGATTTTCATGGGTCAGTCGCGGTAGTAATTTCGCAATTCTTGAGAAGGAATGTTCGAATGGATGTTCTTGGAAATGTAAAAAATAAATAAATAAATATATTCGCAGTGGAATATGATACGTTCGAGTGTCTGGAGCGACAAACAATGTTGGCACAAGGGGGAATCTACTCTGCCAATAAGGAGCAGGTACCTGTGAGACTACAAGCAGCACACTGCTGCTCTTATGGAGCGGTTCTAAAAGCGCACTCAGCTGACATAACGATACCGTATCTGGGAAGATCGACTTCCAGCTGCGTGGTGTATGGGATTCACGCAACATAAACGACCTAAGGAAGCCTCCTCCAGAAAGTACCTCGGCCACCGCGGCCTTGAGGGTGCTCACCTTTCCTCTATCAGGGGCAGCGAACGGAGGAAGTTCTTCGTCGCTGCGCGAAGATGCGCTGGACCGCGACGAAGAAGACCGCCACAGGCCCGGAAGCAGGCACACCACACAGCCGCCACGTCCGACCATCGCCACCAGACTCCGACGCAGACGCACGAACTCGTCGCAAAGCGCCGTCGTCGCTCGGGACGATTCCGGACGAGTTCACGCTGAAGCCGTTAACCTCCAAACACGTTCACCTATTTCAGTAGAGGTAACGGCTGCTGTGAGCCGTCGAACACTTCGACTCCAATAGACGCGGTCACGCTTCCAGGAGCGTAGGCTGTCCAGCGTCGACCACTTCCCACTGTTTCCAGGACACTCGGGTCCTAGGGTTCCACGCCGTGCTCACACGATACCGCGCAAGTGCTGGCAAGTGTCGAGGTCTGAAGGTGTCACGGACAGCACACGATCGTTTCTCGCATCTCGGGCTCAGCACACGTCCACTCAAAGGCACATAACCCACACAAAAACGAGATCTATAGATTCCGGCATACAATCTAAGCTCGCAACCCGCACGCTGACGTCTCGCCTTCGGAGGTTCCGCCCGTTCCACCAAAGCGCCAGGGGTCGACTTCAGCGCACAAACCAGATGCACTGCATCCTTTGAGAAACAGGAAACCGGACACCAGTCATCCTTCTTGGGGAGAGATGCGCACCATCCGACGTAACAGCGACAGGCAGCAGTGCGTCCCGGGAGACCGGTCGGGTCGGCTCATACACCCGGCCAAATTTGACGCGGCTTCGGGAGAGACCGAGGACGCCGCTGTGGTACTGGTCGGGCCCGACGGTGTAGCAGAGGCGGCATTCCGCCAGGGCGTCCTGGAACTCCAGCTATGCGGACCAGAGGGAGAGAGGGTGTGCCCCCTTCTCCTTCTCTTCCGGACGGACCAGCAGCAGGCCCTTTGTGCTCTCCAAGGGGAACGTACCACCAGACGGGCCGGAGAGAAGGACCGGCCCGCTGGGAAAGAAGGATGCACGCTGCAGAGCCGCTGATGGCCAGAGGAACGCACACGGGCCCTTCCTCGCCCCTCGCCTCTCGTTATTACGGCTTGCGCGGGGACGGTGGAGACAGTGGAGGGCAGCAGTGCTGCAACAGCACAGAGCACTGCTCTCCTTCTATCGTTTCTTGCCCTCCGCTTGGCTGAAGGATGGGAAAAATCTGGATCGCAGGATCAACCGAGAAGAAGGATGCGAAGAGGAGATAGAGGGGTCCGCGATCGGATGTGCGTGCTCGGATGGTGCAGCAGCTTTTCCCGTGGCAGTTCGTTTATGTTCGTGCGCGTTTCTCTCGGGACGGGAAAGACGTGTGCTCAACGGGTATCTCTTTGCTGAGTTGTCTGTGTTGGTAGGTAGCACGAGCACGCGATCGTTGCGCTTTCTTGTTTCACCCTCAAGGCTGATCAAAGGCCGTCATCAAAACTTCTGGTGAGGGGTCCCTGTGTTTGCGGGCGGCACAAACTTAGACGATGAAATTCGGTATTCGACCCCGGCTTGTACCACTGAAGTGCTAAAAGCAGCCGATGTCGTGCTTGCGTTGTCGGGCTACCCCCTAAATAGTTCCACGGATTCCAATAAACTTTGACATAACGCATCACAGATAACGCGTTACATGGAACTCGTTACACTTTTTTTTTTCTGTGACAAAGTAACGCTGTCTTTCCGAAAACAGCGACGAGCAACGTAGTTGCAACTTTGTTGCGTTACTTTCCGTCCCAATAACAATTAAGTAATGGTGCTTCCTTACCTCTTTAAAGACTTGTACTATGCTGAACTTTGTTAGCACACAAACGGTGGCTGCTCCAGGGCCCTATGGCAAGCAGGCGCTCTCTGAAACACTGCGGGTACCCAATGTGGCAGAAAACTCCCTTCTAGACTGGGAGCACAACATCGCCTCTCGCGAGGTGTTTCCCGCAGCGCCTGCTACGTGGCGCCAGTCGTACAAAGCGCCACTGGTTGCGTGTTATAGCAATAGGAAAGTCTAACATACTCGTATAGCAGAACACCGACCTTGCCTTCCTCCTTACTCGTGCCGTGGCTCCGAAGCGCCAATATGCGAATAAACGAGGAATGCACAAGACAGGTCGACACAAACTCACTCTACTCGTACACAGTGTCGAATGGTATCCAGACTTATACGTAACGCGTTACAAGTAATAGATTACTTGTAATCGATTACATTTTACTGTAATTTTGTAACGCTTCAATTACTTCATTTAAGGAGCAACGATCCTTGTAATTGTATTACTTTTTTTGATGAAATCGATTACAAAATTACCCATAAGACTTTTTCTCGATTTCGTTTTTTTTTTTTGGGGGGGGGGGATGGGGGGGGGGGAGGGGGGGAGGGGTTAGATGTGCTGGAGTCGCTCACCTCTGGGCAACGGTCCTTTTTTGTTTCTTTTTTCGAAAACGTTAAGCATGGGACCTCGAGGATTAGTAAGCCACTTCACTGGGCTTCGTTTCCTGTGTACATTTTTTTTTTATACACCGGAGACTACGTTCGGGTATGAAAAATGACCTTATCCAGCCTCTTGTGATTACTGTATTTAAACAGCACTCTTTTTATTTATTTATTTTTCACGAGAGGGTATGGACGTGTTGGCGTCACTCACTCAGCTCCAAGCGAAAACGGTGAAGGCTTCCTTTCCTTTTTTTTCAGAACAACTGAACGCGAGACCCCAAGGATTATGCTACCGTAATAAAAAAGAATTGAATGAAAGTAAAGTGGGAAGTAATCGATTACTTTAGAGTAACTTTTCGATAACATTTTTGATGCTGTAATTGTAATTGTAATCGGTTACTTTTTACAGTGAGGTAATTCTAACCGGTTACTTTTTTCAGTAACGTGTACAAGCCTGATGGTATCCCATCGAAAGCCGTGAGGCTTCAGCAAAGTTTCCAGTTGTTTCAGTCATAAGCGAAGTGTAGGTTCCTTCTTTCCTTTGAGTGATTGACCAAGACGATCCCAGTGGCAAAATTCTTCGTGTATTTGATCCGGAGTTTTGTAACCTTACTTCGGTCAGATCATTCGAAAACCGAAGCTAGGGGTGCCGTCAACGTTCAGATTAGGAACCTCCAAAACAAAACACACGAGGCCGAGCACAAAACGACAGCCCCTCACACTAATCTCGTTCAAGCACAAAAACAGAGGGGGAGCAACGACCGAACGTCCATAAGCAGACGCCACCCGTGCAAGACCACACATACAACCATCACGCACGAACGAGCACTAAATAAACACAAAGAAAAGGAAGAAGAAAAAAAGTCCGGACTAGAAACCCACCACGACTCGAGGAATCACAGCCGTCCCTAGCAATCTACACTTATTACTAGCACCAAAAGAGAAGGCCCGATTACACGACGCGAGCGCGCACACGGCGAGAACGCATGCTCCTCGGGAGATAAGGTACAATGGTTAAACGATCGGTAGAGCCACGTTATGCCGGGCTAAATAAGACCTTGGAACAAGAAAAGACGTAAGATCCAAACACGAAATAAAAAAAGCCAGGAAAAAAAAAAAACGAACCGTGTGTGTTTGTGTTGGGGAGGGGGGGGGGGGGGTAACTAGAACTATTAATAACTATCAGTACAGAAAACCAGTTTAAGACGCAGCCAACAACCGAGTAATGGGCAAAGGAAACCTGGTGTGCGCAGCTTGAGGCAGTGAGGAGAGCAGCACCGCACTCTGGCGAAGAGAAGGCCAACAGCAACGTCTCACTGCGGGACGGGAACGTCGAAACAGAGCGGCCACCCAGCTTTCCAACTTCTAGGCGGCGAAAGCTCCAAGAAAGAGAGCCCCGCAAGTCGCAACAGCAACTTTTCTAACAGAAAAAAAAAAAGAAGAAAAACTTAGACCAGGATGCAAACGTGAAGAGTAGTAAACCTATAACAACCAGAAAGCGGAGGAGGAGGGGAGAGAGAGGCCACATTCCGCAAGCTGCAATTTCTGAAACGGTGTCGTCTCCCAGGCGGTGCAGCTGCATGCGGCGTGCATTCTTGGGGTCTAGATAAGATCGCGAAGCACCGGCCGAGGGGGCGGGACTCACTACCACCCAGTCTGTGCACCGCCGCGGACCTGGCGAGTGATACATTATTACCGAGAGTAGCGGGATAACCCGTACGTACGTACGTGTGTACTTTCCCGGAAAATGGCTCTATGGTTCGGTCGTTCGCTGTTGTGATCTCACGGCGATCCTGCCGATTACGCGAACAAAGTAATTTGCACAAAAAAGCCAGGACGTCAACGCCGATTGCTGTGCTGAGGATTAAGGAGCTCGCCTTGTTTCGGAGTTTTTTTTTTTTTCTTTTCTTTACTTTTTTCTTTGTGAAATTACTAAGTTTTTGAGCTCGATTCTTGCCAGCAAACATTTGAGAATCTACTGTGGGTAAGAGCCCTATTCAAAACAGAAAAAAAAAATGTAATATATGATTTTCCAATAAACATATAAAAAATTATATAAGGCCACTAGAAGTTCTTAAATATGTTCTCACTGGATTATTGGACGCATTTGTATACTTATTTTTAACGATAGGGAAGTCGGCATAAAACTACAAGCAAGAGCGCTGGGAAAGGCGGCTTTGAGAAAAGATCGCACCATCTAAAGCGAATAGTCCCACATACATTACAGAGCATGAAGAACAATGGTCAGTCGCCCGATACAGCTGACTGGCTTCTCAGTATTTGTATATACTATATATATATTTAAAAAAAAACAGTTTTGTAGTCTTCTTCGGATAAATAATCCAAACATGCGAATGAATGAACCGTACTGATCAAAGGGAAATAAAAATTCGGAAGCCACCGAAGAACAATGATGTGTGGAGCTGAGATTACAAATCCGGATTTCCTGATAACAGCGTTTTCGAATTTTCATTTTCATTTGATCAGTAGGGTTCGGTCCTTTGTATTTTTTATGCAAATATGTACATTTAGTGGAATAAATGGGCGTTTGTCTGCCTTACCGGGATCGACGTTTGTCTACGATAGTTAAACCTGACATATAGGCCAAAAAAAAAAAAAAAACATGAAAGTACAAGCCGCACCATTAAAAAAAAAATTATTTTTCGTGCATAGTCTGACATGTGACCGGTCAAACCAGAAAGCTTATTCGTTACGTATACAGCATGTTCCACTTGATGAAGCCCCATTCATAATTTACAATAAAAGAAAGAGAAAATAATGACACTTTTAGTTTTGTTTCTTGGCATTCGAAGTGCGTGGAGCCGGTAAAACGATGGCAGTGCCTCAAAGGCAATTGCTTCTGTTCACGCATTTATTTGTAGCGCTGCACCGCGGCAACAACACATCGGCGATGACTCCCATGGATCCTTCACAGTGTCACAACTGAGTGACGCGAAACCCGGCAGCGAAGAAGGGTTTTCGACGTGCGCCGCGGCTGATTTAATTCGGCCAATGCCCGGTGACGGTTTACGAACACTGGCGTGGCATCGAGACCATCTGCGGCTTATAAAAGGCGGCAACAGCCACTGTTCCGCTGGGGCGCGGAGCCGGTACAACGATGGCAGTGCCGCTCACGCAGTTTCTTCTGTTCACGCAGGTTAGCGAAGCGTGGTCTTGAAGAAAGGTCACTGTATGCGTTTTACGTGCTCCACCCCACGTATTGTACAACTGTGTTAAGTCGCACTCGACTGTGAAGTCCCGTAAACATAGCCGCTTCTTCATGTTGCAGAGGCTCGCGTTTTATTTCATACTACTTTTATTGTGCGGAGATGTTGAATTAAACTCAGGTCCGACTGTGCAGAATATGTTGGACAGACAAAATGAAATTAAGGCTCAACTAAATAGCACCGAAATCAATCAGATTGCACAAGGTGTCTCTCTAGATGACCTAAAGACTCGACTTTCATGCTTAGAAGCTAAGGTGGAAACTCTTACAAATTTAAAGGCAATCTTAACTGGGTGCAAAAAGAGATGCGAAAACCAACATAATGTCACGCAGTCCCTCGTTTCAAAGATTGATTACCTTGAGAATCGCAGCTGGCGGTGTAATCTTTTATTTTACGGTGTAAAGGACGTAAATCCTCGCGAATCATGGTCGGTATCAGAATCTATTGGTCAGGAACTGTGCGAAACGAGGCTTGGCGCAACACCGACAACAATTGGGAGAGCTCATAGATAGGAAAATTCCGGCACGACAAAAATCGGCCCCTGACTGCAAGCTTTGCGTCATTTAAAGAGAAAGAGACCGTCCTAGGGCACGCCAAGGAATTAAAACGGTCCGGTATATGTATATCTGAAGTTGTCTCTGAAGCGATACGCATCAAAAGATGGCATTTGTGTGATTTTGCCAAGAGTCATAGGAATGACGATACGCGGGTTAACCAGAGCAATGACGCTCTTCATCTTAATAACGTAAAACATATTTATAATCACGACATCAACCAGGCAGTGTAGTTTAAGTGACCATGACATGACTCGGCCACCACCATCACCTTTCTTGTGATTAATTGTCATAGCATTAAAAGTAAGATTGATGATTCTTCTATAGTCTTATAGATACGGTTAAATCATCGGTTGGTATCGGCACAGAATCATGGCTAGCTGAAGAGGTAGCAGATTGTGAGGTGTTTCCTAATCCCTTTGTATGCTACAAGAAAGATAGAAATAGTCGTGGTGGAGGTGTGTTTATCCTCGTAGATCAGCGCATTTCTTATAGTAAAATGTAACTTGATAAAGGCTCCTGCGAAGCGGAGTGTGCCAGTTAAAGGAGTCATGAAACGCTTTTCCAACTTTTTCCTGTTTAGCTTTCCTCCTCAACTCACAAATCGCGCATTCTACCAAACAGTTACAGAAGACGGAAAGGGGGAGTCCCCTCTTGCTCGGACTCTCGTTTCTCTAATCCGGACACATCCATTGTCCCCCTAGAAGATTAGCCGTCACTCAAAATTCAGACAAAAGTTGCTTTCCCCACCCCGTTCACCCCGAAGCTGACAGTGCTGTGGAAGCTACGTGCTCCTTGGGCCAGCCACACTTTTGCCACGTGATCACGCTCTCTCGCGCATACCCACGCGCAGAGAATGAGGTGAGGTGATGAAAGGGGAGCGGCTGATTGGTCCGGCAAGCGCGTAGCTTCCACCACAATGTCAGCTTAGGGGTGAACGGATTAAGTGAGCTCCGGTGTCGTGTGACGTTCGTTTAGGCCCGGTGACGCGCTGCGGGGTCCCGATGACGCGCTGCGGGGTCCCGATGACGCGCTGCGGGGTCCACGGATGTATCACAGAGAAAAGGCAGCGAGCTTACGAAGGGAAGGAGGTACGAAATAGTCCGAAGTCTTCGCAATTTCATTTCATTTAATTTAATGTATACCGTTATAGCGCCCGGTAGGGGCTTTACATAAGGGGGGGGGGGGGGGCAAAAACAACAATATACATACAAATCAACAAGAGTTAGGAATCCCTTCCTCGTTCCGCTCTTTTTTACGTATTGTTAAAAGTGGCAATTGCGGAGCGAAATCTAATGGACTCTTTTACTGTTACGGTGTCGTCGGGGAGGGAATTCAGTCTGATATAGATAACTGTAACGGAGAAAATTTAAAGGTGTTAGTTCTAAAAGTGGCGAGCTGAAGTTTCTGTGAGTTGTCTGAGCGTGCCGAGACGTGGTTGGCAGCTGGGCAATATTTTTCTTTCTTTGAGGGTGAATGATAGTACAGGTGATGAAGGGCAGTTAGTCGAATTATTTTACGTCGGTCTGCAAGAAGGGGTATATTTGTTTGTTGTTTTAGTGTTGTTATACTTGTACGGATATAATTGCGGAGAACAAAGCGGGTGGCTCGGTTTTGAATGGCTCTTAACTCGTCGATGATATATGACTGACGCGGGTTCCAGATGAGAGATGCGTATTCCAGCTTGGGAAGAAGAAGAGATGTGTATGCAATCAGTTTTGTTTCCCGTGTTGCCAAGTGTAAGTGACGTCTTAGAAAGCCTAAAGTTTGATTAGCCTTTGCCGTTACGTGGTTAATAAGTGGTTCCCACGAATGGTAAACCCCTGTCAGTGTGTTATCTTTACCGGCCACCCGCAAGTTCCGTTGGTGTATTATCAAAATTCACACTGATAGCCGACACAATTAAATCTGATAGTATGATTATAAGAGGCGAATTCAATTTGACCTATCAAAACTGGCTCCAGCAAAAAGTATTTTCTGGGCAACCCGTGGACTAACTGCAGTAATGGCAAATTTTGTGACTTTCTTTGCGCTGATCAATGTTGCACTGGATGCATATTTTGTTATTCTTAGAACACTTACAGAATTCTGAGTACTTTTTAAGAGAACAGCTTTAGAATCGAAAGATCGTTTTGTCCCTTCGTGGATTTTGACCAAAAGACGTAATAAAAGTAAGCCGCGGTTTACAAAACAACTACGAAATTTGATACAACAAAAACAAAGAATCTATCGCGTTTTTAAGAAAAATCCGTCAGCTGGAAACATTGAAAAATTGAAAGTGATAACCTGTGAGCAAAACATCGAGATAGTGAAAGGAAAATCCTACTTTCTTTGAGTCATATCAGTCTAAAATCAAAAAGAACCCTAAAGAACTTGGAAAATACGTAAAAAGAAATAAAAAAAAACGATAATGTATCTATTCCATCTCCCGTGAAAGATGACGTTGTAATCACTGAAGCGTCTGAAAAGGCGGAACGTTTTGACTCTTACTTTGGTTCTGTGTTTTCATCGGGCGTTACAAATAAATCGACAACCAGCTATATTCTAGATGGAACCTTGCCCGTAGAAAATATATTTGTTCAATATAAATGGGATAGCAATGTTATTAGAGAGCTAAATGTTTCAAAGGCTGCTGGCCCTGATTGCCTGCCGACAACATTGCTAAAATCTGGTGCTCGTTCAGTGTCCCGTATCTGAAAATTACTTTTGAAAAGTCAATGAATGATTTCTCTGTGCCAGATGATTGGAAGATAGCCTCTGTCGTATCAATCCTTAAATCTGGGCCTCGTGGCAATGTCTTAAATTACCATCCTATTTCATTGATTTCCGTTCCTTGTAAAATTCTAGAACACATCTTGTACACGTCTATTGTTAAACATATGGATGCTCACTGATTGTTGAATCCGAAACAACATGGCTTCCGGAGGGAGTTATTCTGCGTCACGCAGTCTACCAAGTTTACTAACGATTTGTCTGAGGAAATGGATAACCGTAAAACTGTCGACTGTGTTTTCTTGGACTTCAGTAAAGCGTTTGATGTCGTACCTCATAAGTTATTGCTAGAAAAGGTATCGCATTATAATATTAATTATTAGCTATTTCCTGGATTTCCGAATATTTGCACGAAAGATGCCAGTATGTTGTAGTAAATGGAAGTAAATCAAGAATTGCACATTTAACATCAAGAGTCCTACAGGGGTCGGTTTTAGGACCTTTATTATTTTTAATTTATGTAGATGATATTAACGAGTCCGTCACTTCATGCGTGAGAATGTTCGCAGACGGCTGCATATTACATAGAGAAGTAACATATGATAGTGACAATTTCATCATTCAAATGAATCTAAATACATGGCACGAAAAATGGCGAATGAAGTTTAACCTAGATAAAACCGTGTGCATGACGTTTTCTAGAAAACAGACAACTCATAGTTCTTGTTACAATATCAACAACACTCGTTTAAAAACGTTTCAGGTTACGAGTATTTAGGTTTTACCTCATATCCTCGTTGAGCCGGCATCGGCATGCAGATTAAACCGTAACAAAAGCTTCCAAATCTTTGGGTTTCTTGCGCCAAAACACTCGTAACTTTCCACAGGTTAAGCGGGCACTAATATATAAAACAAACGTGATACCTATATTAGGATATGCCTGCATTGTGTGGAACCCCCCAACCACTCTAGAAAAAAAATCTGAAGAAGAGATTAGGAAAATCCTTAAAAGATAGAGAGTTTAGTGCAACGCGCTCAAAACAAATGTTGAAATGAAATACACTGGAATGCCGCAGAGCAAGGCTTCGTTTAAAGTATTTCCAGTGTATAAATCACTCTCAGACTGGCATACCACGTGAAACCCACCTATTTCCCCCATATTGCCTATCCGCGCGTGTAGATCATATTCATAAAGTGAGTGAATATAGGTGCAAGTCTGCGGCTTTAAAGAGTTAATTTTTTTCCAAAAACAGTGTGCCAGTGGAACAAATTAACTTCTGCTGTTGTCTCAATTTTATCAAACGATGCCTTTTTTACTGCTTTAGAAACAGTAGGCTCAGATGATTGATATGATTGCGTAAACGATAAATCCCAGACAGAAGTTTACACGGTAGATTATATTACTTAGAGGAATAGGGTTTCGAGTATTGTTTATTTTTGTAGCGTGAGTTACACTGCCGAGGTTGAGCAGTTTCGAGTGGCTCGCATAATGAGCCGTGCTCCGTGCTGCGCAAGCGCGAGGAGCAGTGACGTCACAGGGCGCACAGCTGGCGGGGCGGAGCCGCCGTCGCCGCGGGCTCCGCCGCCACCGCGCGCGCCTCGCCGGTCTGCGCAAGCGCGAGGAGCAGTGACGTCATTCGGCGCACAGCTGGCGTGCCGGAGCCGCCGCCGCCGCGGGCTCCGCCGCCACCGCGCGCGCCTCGCCGGTCTTCGCATTCCAAAGGAGTGACGTCATAGCCGCGGCAGACGCACTGGCGCCGCCGCGTGCCCAGCTGTGTGCTTCCGTTGCGCAGTAGCCAAGTCTGACGCTGCACCGGAGCTGCTTAGGTAGCGCCTCTCATTTTGTGCGCATAAGCTCACGCTACGTATATCCTGGCATAGCCGAGCTAAGCCACCGCTATTTTTTTCAATGCCTCGAAGTGTGATGGAGTGCGTTGAGTGACGCGAAATCTGAAGGATGCTTTGGATGTCGCGCGAGATGTGTCGGAATACTTTTAATCTCGCGAGCTTTTAAAATGATGTGGAAGATTATTACCTGCTAATTTGATTTCTTTTTTTGTGTGTGTCTATCTGCCAAAAGGCGCTGCGGGTACTGAATAAATAAATAAGTAAATAAATAAAATAGAAGTTTTTACAACCCTAAACCGAACTCCCGAATGTTTACTCGGCATCTTCTTATACGCGTCTTTGTCTAAAGACTAACCCCCCCCCCCACACACACACACGCAAGCACGCACGTGGTTTTTATACTCCGGTTTACCTCAAGTCTAAGCCTAATGAATGTCAAAAGATTACACACCACAAGCACACACACACGCACATACTAAAAAAACGCAAAGTCACCACACATTCACCGCGGTTGATTGGTTTATAGCCGATTGTAGGGCACGCGCAGAAAGACGACAAACGTCGTGACGCTCCACTTTCGTCGTTGCTTCATTGACACCGTTACCTTGAAGCACATGGACCTAAAACAAATACTACAATAAAACAAAAAAAAACATCGCTTATGCGTGTACGCGAGCCGTATAGAGAGAGCGTGAAACGGACGTAATAAACACGATTTTGGCCATTCCCCATTTGAGCGCAGAAAGGTTGAGGTGCCGCCGCGATGCCGGGCAGACATTCACGCGTGTCTCTATACTCCTTTTGCACCATACATGATGGAGAACAGCGGATCTCACGAGGGATCGGAGTAGTCAGTTCGACAATGCCGCGTCAGTGCCACGTGACATTGGGGCTGGGCGCTGCAGCGGAGCGCGGTGCGCGTATAGTCACGCGATGCGTTCGCAGTGCATGGATTGGCCATGGGATGGCTCGTATAGCTTCCTCCGCGGTCCATCGTGAGCTTATACGGGAGATATAGTCCGATGCGGCGACGTGTAATAAAGTTCGCGCCGTGTATAATACACCCGTGAATGCGAAAAAGCGTACTTACTGTCATGGCAGTCGACAAGGGCGCCAAATACACGGAAACGTGAGGTGGGAAAGAAATTGTACCGCCCGCCAAGAAGGCGGAGAGGCGCGTAAACCTGTAGAAGAGGAAAGTAGTGGACACCATCTCTCCAGATCTGCGAGTATAATAGTGCATAATACCAGCTCTCTTTTTAATGTCTTTGCCTTTTTTTTCTTTTTTCGTTCTCTAGCGTCCAGCATTGAATATACGCCCTGACGAGGCCATAACCGACCATTGTCGGCAGCTACAAACGGCAACTGTCTGCTTTCTTTCTTTCTTTTTTTTTTTCAACATATTCATATCAGGGTTTTCGATCGCACTAAGAGCAGACGAACCTGCGTACAACTGCATGCCAATTTTATACTTTCTCCGTGCTCTTTTTTTCTTCTTTTTTTTTAGCGTCACAAAGGAGTTTTAACAAAAGAAAATGGATTAGAAAAAAGAACGGAGGGAAAACAAGAAGAAGAAAAAAAGATTGGAGCCCGGTTATCAGAAATCGAAATGATGGCGGGCTTTTGTCGAGAACACTGTCATTATGCTTTTTGACCGAGACATTCGCTCTATATGCATACACTTCTATATCGATTCACTAGCGCCCGCTATCGCAAGTTTTTCCTCGTATGTCGTTATTACACTGCCCATATGAAAGAGCCCCGGCGATGAAAATAAGATCCCGACAACTCGCATTCCGAATGTATAGTGTCGCGCTTTTGAGCAGAACAGGAAAATAGTCTCATAAGCGCAGGGTCGGACGACGCACGATGCATTTGCGCGTTCGACTGCATAGCGAGCAATTGAAAATCAATATTCACCAATTTTATTTGTATTCCCCACGCGACGCGAAACGTGGCCCTATTATAGCAAAACCTAGATTATACGGACACAAAGTGCAGGGAGCGGGGGAGTTGAGGGCACTAAGGGTCGTCAGTACGCCGAGCTCTGGTTAATAGGATACCGAGTAGACGCAAAGTCTAGCTGCCTTTACCTCTACTCACTGCTGAATCGCGCTCGAACAATGACGCAGTTCGAACAAACTACGTTGCTCTGGCCTCTGGCCAAAGCAACGTAGTCTTTCCGGTGGCAAAGCAAGACATACTGGCTAGCCTTTCAAGCTGTTGGAGGATCTATAAAGACAGATGAATCGAGCAAACAAAATATCAAATAGCGGCCTTTTCTTTAGATAAAAAAAAAAATTAGGAAAGACTCGTGTGATGCAATCAGGGCTTACACGACTTCAAACGTTCCTGCAGACAACTTTCCCACTAAACGCCGTCAACTTAAACAAACTAAAAAAAAAAAGCGAAAGGCACGAGTAAAATATTTTAACGATAAAGAGTTCCTTCTTAGCTGCACTCATTCCTTTCGCGTTATTTGTTTTGATTCTAAATTAGAGGACAACTTAAATGTTTTCTCTTATTAAAAAAAGAAAGAAAGAAGAGTTTTGCTGGTATTGGGCAACCACGTTGAAATTCGACCGCTTGCAAGCTCCAACTCTCCAACTTGAACGTACACCGCGCCACTTTGATCTTCTCTTTTTCGGTAGAACCCCCCAGAAATCAAAGTCCTCGGCGTCATTCCCGAGAGCAAACGACGCTCAAATTGCAACACGCGTGGACAAACACAACATAGAGGACGGGTCGTCACGGCCGCGACCCACAAGATGAAGAGAGAAGAGCGCACGCGAACTGGGGCCTGACCAAGTCTGGCACTCACGCAGCGAGACAGGCAAACAATACAAAAAAAAAAAAAAAAGCACAGAGCCACTGAGAGTGTCGCATCCAGAACGGCTCGGGCCGCATCATCCACTCAGCGCCATCAATTAGCGGCCAGGCTCAAAGGAGGCCGCGCTCTGGGCTCGCAAACCCCGTTGTTGACTAGCGGCTGCAGGGCCCAAATGCCCCAAAGAACCCTGATGTGAGCGCGGGGCTCTGAGGCTTTACCCAGGGACGCACAGGCCATCCAGAGTTCGATTACTCGTGAGAGCCCCGCAAAAAAACCCGCAGATATCGGAGAGTAAACACGCGGTTTCCGGTCGTCGTGCGATGGTCGTCCTTATGCTTCAACAACTCGTCGGTGAGAATCATCAGAGAAAATGTATCTCTAAAGGCTTAAGGCTTACGGGAGCTCCTTCGGAAACAAGATGCGCGTTGACTCAACCTCACTACCAGGTATGGTGGAAGAATAAAAATCAAGATGATTTAAATCGTGACTTAAAGGAACCGTAAAACGATTTTTCTACTTTCGCTAAATACCACTTGGAACCACTCCCTAATGTTCTTAACTGAATAAACTTGCCTTAGTTTCTCTTTCTATGCAATGGCAGTTGCCTAACAAATTCGAGAAATATGAGCATCGTTCATCCCCTCAATTCGGAGCCAGAACAAGCGGTCACGTGGCCAGGTGCCTATCCTATGCCGTCAACGTTAATCATAGCCACGTGATGGGGTTGGCAAAGTAGAAAACGCGTGCTGAGCTCCCGGCATTATTAGAGATCGGCTATTTTCATCACCGCGCTGGTTGGACACGAGCCACTACCCGAGTGTCCGCCGAAGCATTAATTGTTACCAGCCGAAGTCGAGTGCTCGCGCAGTTCTTGTGTCCAATCCATGAGCCGCGCTTCAACTGTCGTCGGGCGGGTGGTTTCGATTCCACAATTACGTCATCAAGCTTTGCGAAGGCAAAACTGAAAGAAATAGCCCCCTTTTATCCTCGCAATTTCGGCACGACAAAGAAGCTTCGGAATCAGTGGCGGTCTGTGCGAGTATACTTGGGCCAGACCACACTCTAAAAAAAGCCCGTGCGCATACTTTCCCGCAGAACACTCGGAGAGCCAATCGCCGCAACTTACGGAGGCAGCTCAGCGAGTGACGATGCCGAAACATATGTTTATACCAAAAAAACGCAGTCTGAGTTGTGACATTAAGCAATGCAAGCGTGACGTTTTGCATTGCTTAATGTCACAACTCAGACCGCGTTTTTTGGTCTAAACATATGTTTCGGCATCGCCATTCGCTGATCTGCCTCAGTAAGTTGCGGTGATTGGATCTTCGAGTGTTGTGCGGGAAAGCAGACGCAAGGGCTTTTTTTAAAGTGCAGTACGCCTCTGCAAAGTAATGAACATTGCAGCCCAATATCGTTTCATGACTCCTTCAAACGAGACCGGTTTTAGTATTTTGATTTAAATCAAACCTTTCACGCAAAAATAATTCCGAAAATGTTTTATTTACCGTTTGTCTCATATTTGTTGCTTTTATGAACAATCGTAATTGTATTTAAATCGAAAGATAATCGAGTCAAAGAGATTTATATTTGGCTGGACACCAGCAAAAAGAAGAGTTCTTCTGAGCAAATCGGAGCGCTGGGCTTTCTTTATGCTTTCACCTGGTTCGTCAGTTACGCAACATCATATTGTAAGCTTTTTCACTAAGTAAAAAACAAATCAAGCAGCTTTTGTTTTAGTATGGTGGGCTTTACATCAATAAAAAGTTGTTAATTAAGCTGCACTTTAAATTTAGAGTAATTCTTTCTTTCACGTTTTTTTTCTTTGTGATGGGAGAGATTTGTTAATTATTCTGCCGTGTTGAAAAAATACATTACGTGATAAGGAGTCACTCTTTTCTAACTAAATGATTTAAACAAAATAAATCTTATTGTGTTTTTTTTTTCTTAGGAAATCATATTTTTTAAATTTTTCTATTAGCATAGATAGAACTCTCCTTTTAACGATTTTATGTAGTCGCGTTATATACTAATGAAGCGACGCAATCGAATGTCAGACACACGAAGCATAGTAGACCGAAGGCCACTGTAGTGTCTAGACAGTTCTCTGCGGCCAAAAGTGGTGTGCCCTACATGCCCACATAGTCGTACGGTAGAACAAGAATCGGAACGCAAGTGGTTAGACCTGTCTTATTCATTACAAATCATAAATCTCTCCCTTTCACATTTTACCCTCTCTCCCTCTCTCTCACTAACACCATCCTTCACTTAACGCTTCACACGCTCCTTCATACACTCCCTCAGACCCTCCTTCCTACACTTAATCGTGCACTCCTTCATACTGCTTTACACATTCCTTAACGCGCCCCTTTACGCAATCTACATACACAGTTTTTCATACACTTCTCTCCCCGCCCCTACACATAGTTTTATACGGTCTCCTTCTATCACACCTCCTCTTTATCGCATCGCAGTATGATATAATATTCACCAAATATATCCCTCACTGCCGTATTCGCCGGCATATCGGCGAAGACTTAATCGAGCCCTAAATATCGTTGGATCCCTTCACTTATAAAATGTACAGAGCGCGACACTGTTAGCGCGAACAAGCGATCGCCGGTTTTTCCAGTTTTTCTCTTCGAAACCAAGGGATGTCATCCAAGTTATTATTGCTACAGAAAGAGCTCATTTAGTTGTATAATGTAAGCGTTAAAATTTCGTGCTCCCTAATACTATTTAGAAGTAAAACGTGAAAATGCGCGTATGTCGTGTTCGCGCTAACAGTGTCGCGATGTGTACCTTCTACAGGTATGTCCTGGGCCGTCTCTCGGCAGACAACCACCAATACTTCCAAAGATATAAAAAAAAGGCATGGTCAGGCGTAGGGAGCCTTCATGAAGGCACCCTAGTCAGGCGATGATCCGAACAGGGGCCCTGGGGCTCTAATCTTTACACTTGGCGAAAAAGTCAGCGAGAAATCCGGCGGCTATGATCGGCCGGCGCCAAGGTCAAGTGCAGTGCCGGACAATCACGGCCTTCGGATTTCTCGCCGACTTTTTTGCCAAGTGTCCAGACAGGACGGATGGTTCCGTCGCCGCCCACAACGGGCCGAAGGCGTACATGCATGTTTCGAAATGGCGCGCCTACCTGCTTGGGGCTGCGTGCTCGGAAGACGTGGCAGTGCTGCAGGCCCGCTCGTAGTTTGGGCTCCCGGGCGAGGAAGGCGAACTGGTGCTGGCCGGGGCTACACGTGCACCAGCAGATGCGACGCACGGCGTGCGCCATCAGCACCACCTGCGCAACAAAACAAGGAGGCCACTGCAGCAAGATACGATGCCTCGCCGCCTCGGTAGTTACGAGAGACCGGCAAACCCCGTTAGGGTCTAGGCGTTGCACGACGCCTGACTCTATGCGGGCATAAACTGAGGGAGAGGAGAAAACGATAGCGCAGGAGGACGTCAGAACGCCGAGCTCTGATTGGAAAGGTTAGAGGGTAGACGTAAAGCTAGTTGCCTTTGTCTTCACTGCACTCGTCGAACGCGTTAGAACGCGGAACGCTGGCGTTCGGCGTTCGCGTACGAACGCGTTCGACAAGTGCACTGAAGGCAAAGAGTGCACAGTGCACAAGTGCACTGAAGGCTAGCTTTAGGTCTACCCTCTAATCATTCCAATCAGAGCTCGGCGTTCTGACGTCCTCGTGCGCTATCGTTTTCTCCTCTCCCTCAGTTTATGCCCGCATAGTCTACACGTGGCTTGCATATGACGTCATCGCACTATGCTGGTGCTCGTTCCTAGTTGTTCTTGGCGAAAAAACAAACAAATAAGAAACCTGGCTTTGAAGGTGAAATAGCTCTTGATGTTTCTTTTAATAAAAAAAATCGATGTCACATGACTTCATGTCACATGGCGTGGTCACGTGACGTCATGGGATCACGTGACACTACGATCTAAAGCTGTGGGTGGTTTCTACTTGGGCTCGTTCTCGATTCGACCTTCTCGTTTGGACTTTCTCAAAAGGACCATTCTCAAAACGTCCTTCTCGCTTGGGGCCGCCGCATTTGATCCGTTCTCGTTACATCCTTCGCGTTTTATCCTAAAAAAAAAGAAATAAATAAATAAAAGGGGGGCATTTTGAGGTGTCGGTGGTATGGCTGGGTCGCCGCATATCCCCGAAGAAGCTTCTTCAAGTCCGCCCCTCCCCCCTCCCAACTCGCCTATACGCAAGCGTTCACATACAGACCCACGCGTGCTAATTATAGTCCCGTGGTTTGGCTAATAGTTCCTGGAATACGTTCCTGCTGCTCTTGAAACATGCAGAAAAGATTATGACCCGCTCGTTGGGTTGTCCGGAAGGGGCAGCAGGCGCTGGACAATAAAACACAGAACTGTTCTTTTGTGTCAAAGCACGGCTTCGTATATCTCTCTTTTCCCGCGGGTCGCGATGTGGTGCACTCGGAGTGATCTCCTCCCCCCCCCCCCCCAACACACACACACACACACACACACACACACTGTACTGTATTTTTACATTAAAGGGACACTGACACCCCCCAAATGTTTTTTTCAATTTTTGCCAGGCGCTTTATTATAGTGTCGGAGGACTACCCAATTAATATTTTGTAACAGAGTAGCGTATATTTTAATAAAGTCAAAAGACGCAACTGCTTGAAACCGAAACCGAAACCCACGCACGGAGGTCGGAGAAGTGGCGAGGGGAGAGTGAGTGGCGGAAGTCACGTGGCTACACCCGATCGTGCGCTTTTTTTTCCCCTCTGCGTAGTAGACGACATGCGTGGCGGCGTAGCGGGAACTGTTTGCCGTGCGAATCTTTTGCAGTTATGTTTGTTCCGCTCGCTGTTCTGTACTTCAAGATAGGTAAGTTGTTTTGTACACTGCGGGGTTGGAGATGAGTAATGAGTGCCCGTGGTGAATTTCCGTGATCGGCTATGAAAAGAATACACTCAAGATGTTGCGTGAAGAGCTGACTCACATATCCTGCGTCCGAAAAAAAGTGGCATTGTGCGACAGAGTTTCCGAAAGATCAACGGGATCGGGACCAATGGCTGGCTGCAATTCCTGTAGAACGTTTACGGGCACCTCGGAAAGCGGACGCTACCTGATTTATATGCTCCTTGTATTTTGTGGAAAGTGATTACATTGAGTTCGCAGGTGTCAAAAAGGAAATCCCATATCATTTAGTTCAGCGACGTTTCGTCCATAACATTTGCTTGTTATTTTTTGTTTGTTATTTTTTTGTTTGCTTTTTTCAGTGATAATTGTAAAAAAAAGAAAAAAGAAATGTAAACATCGCAAAATGTTTGAAAAAAAAAAGGTACGCTATCACTGGGGATAGAACCCGGTCCTGCCGCGTGTGAAGCGGACGTCTTTCCACTGAGCTACTGGCGGAACCCTTTCCTTAGTAATAATGCAGCTGGTAAACTGTAAGTTGGAAAGTTTGCTGCTGATTTTCCTCCAGCACAAGCACTCCCGGGTCGAAGTCGGGAAGCACGACGCATTGGCGACATTTGCACCTAGTAAAGAAATCGTACGCGTGCATATTCAACTCGAAGTACACACTTCGTGCTTGACGTTTGCGCGAGCGATGTCTTCAGCCATGAGAAGGGAGCGACGGCTTGGCGACGTCTTCGTGCAAATCGGCTTGGTGGTCGGGCGTGTCGTACGGGATGAATACCAATTCTTTTGATCAGTCCAAAATTTCTCTTCTAAAGGCAGACATAATTCGCCGGTACCACGAGCGACAGTTCTGAAGTAGAGGTCCCACGCCCGTCGTCCGCTGCCATCGCCGTCCCCGCGAGTCCCACGATACGAGAAACGACGCACGCACAGAATGCTTCCGGTTCTCTGTGGAACATTTTTTTTTTTTTTTCAATCAACGTATTTGCAGTTTTTTATAAGCCACAAAAAATGGGTTTCATATTTTGTTTTATTTTTAATAGTGAGTGTGGGCCTTCAGTGACCAACGACTTTGATTAAATTTTGTGGTCGCGTCGAAACCATAGAAAACGGCCCGTGACCACGGAAAAGAGAGTGAGCGAGACTCGAACCGGCCAGTTCTTGATCGGCGGTGTTCGGGCGGAAAGAAACCGAATTTCTAGCCGCAAATTGTGTTCTGAATAGTTGGGCTCTCATATGTCATGTACAACTAAAAACCTCGGCGAGCATAAATACCCTAGTGTCCCTTTAAAGGGATGCTGAACCGAAATCTGGATTCCACAAAAAACGCGGCAAAAGCGCGCAACGGTTTGCTACAAACACCAAAACATCACTCATACAGCGATATCTCGAACGGATGACCGTATTTTTCAAAAAAGGAGGCGCATTTGACAGAAATGTTCACGTCATGTTTCTCCGAGAAGGAGAGGGAACGGCCTCGCGTCTTCTCCGCCTCAGCCTTTGAGGGGCAAAGCGAAGAGAGGAGGAAACGAGATGTCTTCACGTCACGCGCCTCGTCGGCCCTGGTTCAATCTCGACCTCTTTTTTCAAAAATACGGCCCGTCCATTCGAGATATCGCCTTACGAGTAGTGTCGTAGGGATTGTAGCGTCCTGCCTACATATCCTGCATTGCTTTTTTTTTGTTTTTGTTTTTTTGAAATCCAAATTTTGGTTCACCATCCTTTAAAAGTTTAAATTAGACTGCAGCGTACGCTACAAGCCGTCGGAGCAAATCCAGGGCTGAAAACGTGCCACACGCCATTCGGCCATAGTGCGTACGGGACCAAATGTAAATAAGCCCAAATGCAAAAAAAAAAAAAAACGGTTTGGATGTTTTGAAAAGGTTCAAACGAGAAGGTCCAAACGAAAACGGACGAAATGCGAATGGGACGTTTTGAGATACAGCCAAAGCTGTGTCGTCGATTTCCCCGCTAAACATGGCGGAAAATTTGATGTCACGTGGCATCATGAGATCACGTGACGTTATGACATCACGCTGTCAGCAAACCAACAAGAGCCAAAAAGGCCCGCGGACGGTTTCCATGTGAAGCAATCGCCAAAACGAATTCGGTGGTGCGAAATGCATGCTACTCAGCAGCAGGGCCACCAGAATGGCCGCTAATGTGAAGTCACCTGCAAGCCATCGTACCCGGACTGAATACAAAAGAGGGAGAGCTTGGATCCTTTACTTCGACTGGCCTCTCCTGCTTCTGCATTGAAGCAAAGGCTAAACGTACGATCTGGATAGCTTTGATAGCTGATTCCGCTGCACGAGCGTTCGCGTATAGCCGAGGAGCATCCTAAAGTAAAAAGCTCGTGCTTTACTTATACGGGCAGAAACCGAGGGAGAGGAGGAGACGAGAGCGCGCGGGGACGTCACAACACCGAGCTCTGGTTGGATTGATTAGTGGGTAGACCCAAGGCTAGCTACCTTTGACTTTACTCGTTGTTCGAACGTGTGCGAAAGCGAACAGCGAATGCTGGACGCCGGCGTTTTTCGTTCGAAGAGTGAGTAGAGACAAGGGAAGCTATTAGCCCCGTGCGCGACCGAAAGCGTCGCTGTGGTCGGCCTTCCACGATTGGCCGAACGCTGACTATGACGTCGGAAAGGGGATTTATCATCGACGGAAATAAGAGGAATGAAAGAACTTTAATTTTGACGGTGTTGGCAGTGTTCCTTTGAGAGCGCAATGATTTCAAGCTTCCACCATGCTAATAACAAACACCATCGAACTTGTTGTTTGCAAGGTAATGACGTCACAAGGGGGAACCACAGGAGGGCGCCACCAAAACATCTCGCCGCTAATACTCGGGCCCCGTTGTCAACTTTTGTTGACAGTGAAAGGTACGAGCACACGTGACCTCTCCCATTATGAGCGCTGATCAAAGCTGTGCGCTTTGATACAAGTTTACGATACAAGTTTACGATATGATACACTACGGGTACGCGCATACAAGTTTACGAGCTCTCGTAAACTTGTATGCGCAAACACACAGGACGAACACGAAGGAGTGGACAAGGACAAGCGATTCTCCTTGCCCTCTCCTTTGTGTTCGTCCATTGTGTTTGCGCATACAAGTTTACTCAGTACCATGAACCAACTAGCCCAACAACGACTATTGCCGAGTTCTCGAATCCTCTCCTCTTTTCAGTTTTTAGCCGTATCTTTCTACGGTTCTTATCTAGGCGAGACTTATATATAACAAAAACGACTTTTCCGGTTTCCGAGAACATACAAATCTGCCGATGGTGCCCATCAACACTCCTCGGTGTGACGGCTGTTGTAGTGGGTACACGCGCTGCCTTATTTTTGGTTAACAAATCAAAATTTAGTTTTCTTGACGTGTAACAAAAGCAGCTTCATATTTTGTTCAGACATGGCGAGTCTTGCGAGTAGCTCATGCACTCAAAGCATGTCCTATTGTTACCTCTTGTCGACACTCAATATTTAACAAATATTGCTAACAGAACGTGTTGGCACCTGTCACTCTGGGATGTCTTTGCGTGTCAGATGCCTTTCGTCGGTTCAACATGTAAACCCCTAGCGATTGAGGGGTAGTTTCTTCTCGATTGAAGGGTAAGAAGGAGAAATCGGGGAAGCTGAGCAGGATCTTGGCAGCGTCGAGCGAAGCATTCCTGTAATGCATAGTTGTCAGTCACCTTGAAGCACCGATGACACAAGCAGTTAAATACTGACCCGGAAAACACTGCACCGCGCGTTTCATTGCAACGGGAAGCTTCATTTAGTCCACAGGTTACAAACTCATCTGTTGTAAGTCGCAGTCTCTCGGACGGCTCTATTGTTTCGGCATGAGCCGTGGGGCGGGGCCCGACTAACGGGCCTTCTCTCTTTCAGTCGAGAGATCTCAACGCACCCGCCGCATTCGAGCGAGAGGGAGGACCAGAATGATGAATTCATACAAACAATAAAGGGGAAGGTGGCCGCATTTTAACCAGGCCGGAGGTGAGCCTCTGCGTCGGCCTTCAAGCTTGTAATGATGATATGATTTCCGCCCTTCACTCGCAGCGCCGAAAAGGGTCACGGCTAACATCACCCAGACAGAAAGCCGTATAGCGCTAAATTTCTACGTACCCTACTGACGGCCAGAGTGGGTCGCATATTGGACTCCTTTTCTGAGTGATTGAACTCGTGTTCCAGCCCAAAGCTGACGTAGCGCTCGTGTTCCATATATGCCCCGTGCCGGCCCTCAACGGGTCAACTATAAACCTCAGCACTACGGCTTTTCACGGGTTGTGCTGTCAGGGCCTGCCACGATCACGCTTTCCGTGGCGCTCAGACTTAGCACCATGGTATATAGAAGCACCACGACGAAGAGCCATACCATATATACTGTTTAGGAACACGCGATTCTACAGACCGCAGCCAGAGTCGCGTACTTCGCACACTTTGAGTGTCCGTATAACATCAGCCATGTAATTTCGAACGCAACCTAAACGGCGAAAAGTATCGTTACAGAATAGCTCAAAGCAGCTCATCTAGCCACATGTGCGTTTCGATCACTAGCGAAGCACCGAGGTGGCCTCCGTCGATTGTCACTACTTCGGTCGGGATTCAAATCTGCCAAAGGGGTATACACAGGCTGGCGCTTCGGTCGGTCGGGATTCAAACCTGCCAAAGGGGTATACACAGGCCACCTACAGATAAAAGGCTGCAGTGCTGGACTTTCCACGTCACCTACTGATAGCCCGCGCGGCTCAGCAGACTGGAAGCGAGTGCTGCGTCAGTGTACGGCGGGATCTCCTGCCCCGATTGATTAAACGCGAGTTTCAGCTGAACGCTGACGCTGCACTCGTGTTCAACATGTCACCTGCCTTGGCCCTCACTAGGAGACGTAGAAAACTCAACAACTTTCTATCTAAGTGCTGTTGGTTGGAACCATATTATAAGGGCTTTCGCATGAAGGTGTTACACTTGCACGGCGTTCTATCGACCGCTGTTCACTACCCGTGACTTTTGCATCAATGAAGTTGGAAGCGCAGGCAGGCTTTAAATCAGTTGCACGCGAAACAGTCTGCAGAAATTCTACCCGATGTTGTTAACGGGGGGTTTAAAGTTTAAAGTGGCATTCCAATTTTTTCCTCGAAATATGTTTTTTTTTTTTTTTATATAATCAACGTCGGCTTTTTCTATTTGCTAAGTCACCGAGGTAACATATTACCATCAAAGTGCATGTCTTCACAGGAAGCTTAAAGCTAGACCCCCTCCATCGCTATCCTATGCTTAGTATGCTTTTTTTTTTTTTTTTTTGACGGACTCCTCACTTTACAAAGAGGACGTTTTTTCAGAGCTCCTGCGAAGCTAAGTGATTTTTGGTGTATTTAGTTTAGTTGCGGGAATGTTTATGGGGTAGTAGAAAGCAGTTTTTAAAGTAGCGATAGGATAGGCTTGCTTGTTGGATCTTCTTCGTTGGTGGTGTTGCGCGCTAAAGGCAAGAGGCACACCCCATTGGGGTTGATCCTCCAGGTTTACAGCCCCACTGTAAAGCATTTTGGTCTTATACTAGTGGCTTTATGGCTAGAAGAAAGCAGTTTTTAAAGTAGCGAGAGGATAGTCTGGTTAAAGGAGGCTTTTTTAAGTAGGGTCACCAGACCGAACCACCTGCACGTTTGAAACTTTTGGCGGGCTAGTTGGCTGTGTGGACAGAGGCGTACCCAGGCTTTCTTGGTTTGAGTTTTGGTAGAATATTTGTCGTGGGGTCGCGCTGTGTGTCGGTATGCAATGGTGAATACGCGACGGAAGAAGGATGCGCAGCCTAAAGTCAAAGAAGGACCCGATGTAGAATGGCTTGTGGCCTGAATATCTATCGAGACGGAAGATCCAAAGAGTCGAAAGATCCAATTGGACACATGACAGGCGAGACGGAATATCCATCGAGACGAAGTGTCCAATTGAGACGGAATGTCCACCGAGTCCGAATGCCCAACGAGACGGACGATCCAACCAGGCCTGAATGTACACTGTGACTGAATATCCATCGAGATGGAAGATCCAACCAGGCCTGAATGTCCACCGCGACTGAATATCCAACGAGACGGAATATCCAACCAGGTCTGGATGTCCACTGAGGCTGGATATTCAATGTGTTATGTTTATTTCATTGCTGTAATTTATCGAGCATACTGCTCCCAAATACAAAGTGATAAGCCAGGACCTTTTTTTCGGTGCACATTTTTGTATCCTATGTGAAAGGGCTTGCTGGAATGCTCCAAATTATATTTAACAACGTAAAGATCACATAAGATACGTGATCTCCGTGCCAAAAACAAATTAAGGAAAGAGTCTTTTTTATATTATAAAGGAATGGAATGTGGAATGCGCTGCCTAATGAAATTGTTTGTGCCGCAAATGCGGAAAGGTTTTTTTATGTTTGTTCGCCCTCTGCTATAATGCGTGATATAGGCGCCGCAGGATCAAAATAAATAAATAATAAAGATTAAAAATAACAAAAGCAACCAAAGTCAACACCGAAGCTTATCAGTCATATGAACCCCAGAAAGTTTTTAATAAAAAACAAAAAGAAAACCGTTGCAGACACAAACCAAAAGGATGCGAGAAACAAAGTCTTCAACGCAGCGAAGCATCGTAAACTTTCTAAACAGGGTTCAACACGGAGTCTAGAAAACAAAAGCGACTGATCGCTCCAAAACCAAAATGTACGCGTACAACAAAGAGGTCTTCGAAACTTTATCTTCTACGCATACATGTCCTATGTCACCCCCTTTCCGGTTTTGGACCAAAGTTCTTTTGTATTCTAGTGACCTCAAATCACTCGCCAGGTTAGAAAGGTTCACTTTTGTTCTTGGTTCGATATAACAATAGTACAACACCTCCTGAGTGGGTGCAAACCCTAGACTGCAGACAAACTAAACCATCCACATACCAATAATGAGACGGAAAGTCTAACGAGTCTGAATATCCAACGAGACGGAAGATCCAACCAGGTCGGAATGTACAACGGGACTGAACATCCATAGAGACGGAATATCCGATCAAGACTGAATGTCCAACGAGCCTGAATGTCCAACGAGACGAAAGATCCAACTGGGCCTGAATGTCCAACGTGTCTGAATATCCAACGAGCCTGAATATCCACTAGTGGATCTCTCGTCTCGTTGGATCTTTTGACTCGTTGGATATTCAGGCTCTGAATCATGTAGAATGTGAGGAGTGTGGCTGTTGGTGCTGCATGATGGAGACAGAGTTCAAAACTGTAGCAGAAGCCGAGGAGAGCAGCTTTACCTGCCGGAGTTGCGAGAAGGTAGAACTTGGTTTTAGCAGAATAGGAAGGGAATGGGCGGATACGGTTCAGGAGTTGAAGCGGGAGATATGGGTAGAGCAGGAGAAGCGGGTACAGCTCGAGGCGCAGGTGGGAGATTTGATTAAGAGGGCCGAAGCGGATGTGGACGAGATGACCAGGGAATGGGAAAGTAAGGTAGAGAGCGTGGCGGGAGAGCAGAGGCAAGAAAGGGAACAGCGAGCCGAACTTGAGCGACAGGTGGAGGAGCTCAGACAGGGGGAAGAGTGGAGGGCGGAGTTGGAGGAGCATAAGAAGAAGTGTGAGGAGATGGTGCAGCAACTGACAGGAGTAGTTAATAAGAAAAAGGGGGAGGTGGCAGAGAAAACGGTGGTGGGGGCGGCAGACAAAGGGGGCCAGTTAAATAGTGACGAGGCGGCTGACTGTGTAGGAAAGGAGCCTGCACAGCTGTATAGTGCTGCAGTACAACAGGGTTCGAGGAGGGCAGCAGAAGTTGAGGCAGAGAAAGCACAGATAGCTGGAGGGGATGAAGGCAGGCAGTCGGGGGTTAAGAGGATGCTGGTGGTAGGAGACTCAAACGTAACAAGGGTTAGGGAGGGGCTGCTGGAATGGGTGAAAGGGGATGGGAGGGTAAACGTAGTGGCTCAGTCAGGAAAGTGCATGACAGACGCTATGGCCAAAGCGAAGGAGGAGGTGTGGGAAAACAGGGAGGGAGAGAACCTAGTTGTAGTACACGCAGGACTAAAAGATGTGTTAAAGGGACGGAGCCAGAACCTCGCCAGGCAGATAGAGTTGGGGTTACGTAAGCTGAGGGAAGTCTCCGAGACTGTGCATGCGCAAATATACACCGTCCCAGACGTCTGGGGACAGTCTTTCCAGATAGAGAAGCGGGTGGTGGAAGCTAACCGGGTGATAAGGGGGTTGAGCCGACGATTTGAGTACGGAGTAATGGAAGTAAACAGGGTGGTGTACGAGGCTCGCTCCGACCCTTTTACATGGGGCATCCACTACAGTGGAACCACTGGGAGCTCGGTAGGCGATAGGATTGGACGTCACATCGCACATTTTTGGGGGGCTCCCGGAGCCCTGAGGGCGCCGGTGTAAATGAGGGTCAAAATGTAGATACAGAGGGGAGGGTTTCGGAGGGTGAGAGGAAGCCTCGCAGGACTAGGAAAAAGAAACAGCTTGACATAGGGTTCATAAACATGCAGGGAGGCAGGAACAGAATAAAGTGGGAGGAGATTGAGGAGCAAAGAGAGAGCGAAAACTTTGCAGTGTATGGATTAGCAGAAACACATCTGAGGTATATGGAAGAACCACCATACATACCGGGATATCATTGGATGGGATGCAACCGGGCCAATGGGAAACGCAATTGAGGGAGGGGGATTAGGGGTGTTAGTTAAGGGTCAGGGATGGGAAAGGGAACGAGAGGGCTGCAGGGAATACATGTGGGTCAAAGGCAATATTGGGGGTTTAGACACAATCCTGGGTTTTGTGTATCTAAAAACAGGGAGTGATGCAGGGGAGGAAAATGCAGAACACTTGACATGTATATCAGGAGACGTTAGGGAAATCGGCAAAAACAACGAAATAATAACCTTGGGGGACATGAATGCACATTTGGAAGACTTTGATGGACATACAGATACAACAGGGAGGACGTTAGAGGAGTTCTGCGGAGCTCTTGATCTGGTATTGGTTAATGCTCAGGTAAAATGTGATGGAAAAATAACAAGGGAAAGAAAGAACTCGCACTCGACTATTGACTACTGTTTAATGTCGCGTAAGATATAAAACAGAGTAGGAGGTATGAAAATAGATGAGGAAGGCACAAAAAGTCTGGGGAGCGACCATAAGAGAATCAAGATCAGATTTGGCACAGTAAAACCAGAAATGCAAAATCAAAAACAAGAAGTTAGGAATAACTTAAATGATAAACAACTACAGGAGGTATCTAAGCGAATCGAGAACATAGTATCCAAGCAACCGGAAAGAGAATGGACATATGAAGACTTTAATTAGTGTTTTCAACAAAAGAAAGTTAGAGAAATATCGAATCAAACAAGAAGGAAGAAAACTAAAACACAAGCTCAAAAGCTGGTGAGATAGAGGTTAAGGCAGCAATATCGAGACGCCAAGCGGCATCTAAAGAACACAGATTGGCAAAGAAAGAGGGGGCCACACTAGCCGAAGTAGCATCAAAATGGGAGGAATTTCAAGAAAGAAAGCGGGAGGCAACTGCATTAATACAGGAGAAAATTGGGAAGGCAGGGGTTCAGTGGATGATAGAGATAAACCAGAAGGATAGGAATGCGGCAAAACGGTTCTGGGAACACATCAGTGCGCAGGGAAAAAAGACCGAGGGGTACCAGCAGACATTAACCACACAGGAAGGGACAAAGGTAGAGGGGGAAGAGGCAAGAGAATACGTTAGACACACAATCGAAGCAGCATTTTCGGAGTTTGAATCAGATGAGGCCGTAGGGAATGGTAGCGTCTACACAACACAAGAGGAGGATCATAGTGAAGAAGAGGAAATGACCACTGGGGGAGTGGGAAAAAGCAGAAGGAAGGGTTCCGGCTGGAACTGCGACAGGTCCAGACGGCATACCAATGAGATTCATAAACGTTCTAGGCAAAACAAGCAAATTGAAACTAAGGCAGGTGATTGACCACATACTTATGGGAGGGGAGGTACCCAGTGGCTGGAAATTGAGCAGGATGAGATTATTATATAAGGGCAAGGGAGACAAAGACAGTATCAAATCATACCGACCAATCACAGTAACTTCAGTAATATACAGACTAGCTATGCAAATTGTAAAAAGAAGAATGGAAGAATGGGCAGAGAGAAAGCAGATTCTAGGGGAGCTTCAGAACGGTTTCAGGAAAGATAGACGACTAGATGATAATTTATTCGTAATCACTCAGTGCATAGAAATAGCAATGACAAGTCAAAGGCCATTATGGGTAGCATTTTTAGACATCAAAGGGGCATATGACAATGTGAATCAAGGAAAACTTTGGAACCAACTGTAGGGATATGGGCTAGAGGGAACCATGGTTAGGGGGGGGGGGGGGGGCGCCCATGACAAAATGCTGTATGAGGGGGAGGGGGGAGAGGAGGTGTCAGCAAATGATGGAAGATTTCTGGGGGGGGGGGGGGCGGGCCCCACGGCCTCCCCCTGGCTACGTGCCTGTCTCCCCTGCTCTTTATGATATACCTCAGTGAGATGGAAAAAAGGTTAGAACAGTCTAACCTAGGTTTTGACCTGACTTACATGGAGCAAGGACAAAGTAAATAAAGTATTGCCAGGGTTAATGTATGCAGACGACATTGTACTCGTATCAGAAAGTCGTGAGACAATACAGGAACTGATTAGGATTTGCAGCAGGGAAGGAATTAATTTAGGACTAAAATTTAGTAGGGACAAGTCTGGTATAATAGTTTTCAACGACGAGAAGGAGGAACCCCTATAGATACAGGACACATTGATAGAACACGTAGAAAAGTACAAATATCTGGGAGTATGGTTAAGTAAAGGAAGACGGTATCTAAAAGACCATGAAGATATTGTAATAAAGAAGGGGAAACGAGATTCGGCTATCATAAAACTCTGGGCACTATGGAACTATAATGGATATGAAGTCGTTAGGGGTGTATGGAAGGGAGTCATGGTGCCAGGACTGTCATTTGGGAATGCGGTATTGTGTATGATGTCAAAAATCCAGGCAGGTTTAGAGATACAGCAAAAGAGTGTGGCTAGGTTGGCATTGGGGGCACATGGGAATACACCAAATGAGGCAGTAGAGGGGGATGTGGGTTGGGCATCTTTCGAGAGTAGAGAAGCGATCAGTGAAGTAAAATTTGAACAAAGACTAGCTGAAATCGAGGATACACGGTGGGCAGCGAAAGTGTACAAGTATCTATATATGAAAAGTCTAAACACTAAGTGGACAAAAAGAACCCGCAAGCTGAGATTTAAATACGTTCAACGAGATGGAGCCGATCACAGCATATCAGTAGAAAAGGGAGTAAAGGAAACAGAGAGGAAATTGTGGAAAGAAAGAATGCAGGGGAAATCAGCTTTAACAATATACAGCTAGGGCACAACAACAAGAAAGAAAGAAGGAACAGCTGTATGATAATTCAGTGGAGAGCTCTTTGCTGTTTGAAGCTGGAACGGGGGTGCTAAGAACGAAAACGTACAGGGCTAAATTCCAGGAAGTAGATACTCTGTGCGACGTATGCAACCACTAGAGGGAAACTATAAAACATGTAATTTTAAGGTGCACGGGGCTTCGTCCCACCCTCTTGGGGGGAATTTCTACGGATTTGGAGGGGGCACTGGGTTTTCCGGACATGGATGGACGAATGGATAGGGAAAGAATTGCGGTAACTAAGAGGAGATTGGAAGATTGGTGGAAGAGATCTAGGGAAGGATAAAAAATACAGATAAAAATAAGCAATAAATTCACTTGAAAAGAGAGGGGGGGGGGGGGGTCTGTTATAACAAAATTCATACAAATTTAAAAAAAAAGAAGGGATGACGAAATGTTAGGCTAGGTCAAGGTGGCGCAAGCTGCCGCCCGTTACAAAGGGTATAGCCATTACCATCCATCCATCCATCCATGCGTATGTGCCCGTGATGCTAAACTTTGCGATACATTTCAGAGGAAGAACAGCACAGACATTAAGCACTGAAGCACTGGACGCACCAAAGCAAAAGAGTCTTGGACAGCTCCCGCGAATAACTTCGAGACACCAGTCGTGTGTGCTCTTCCTCCGGAGCAGCACTCGACGTTGCGATGACGAAGGGTTAAGCAGGTAAGTGAGCTCAACGACGACTCGAAAACTTGAAAGCCAACCTCAACGTCACAAACAAACCGCCAAAACGGCGTCGCGACGACGAAAGACTCGGAGCTATGTTTTCTTAAAGACGCAAGCTGAGGCACCAGCTTGCGACGTAGCGTACCGCCTGTCACCGCGCACTGAAAGAATTCCGACAACCAAAAGACTGCCAAGAGCGCAAGCAAAACGACAAAAAAGAAAAAGAAGAAAACCAAGACATCTTAACTCGTCGTCAGCGCTCGGTTCAACCCGACAGGTTCGCGAGCACAGTGGGTCCCTCCCTCGCCCGACGACAGCGGCGAAGATTTATAAACGCGAAGAGAAAGCGGTTTATCCGGTCCGAGACAAATCGGAAAATCGATGGACCCACACACCTCTTCCCACACACGCACGACACAAGGCGCACGATGCGAGATCCGGAGCGCCGAGTTTCTCTCCCGCCCTCTCGCGCGCGGTAACATTTGTTCGACGATGTCGCCAGGTGGATAGAGTAGGAGCGACGACCCCTTAATTCCGGCGATCCCGGTTTCATTTCACTTCTCGCTCGGTCCCGTTCTCCGTCTTGCTTGGGTTCAAAACGAAGCTCGGCAAACCGTAATCGAATCGAATGTCAGGCGTGAACCCTTGCTGACTAGTCAGTTTACAGCTGTCAGGGAACGGCCCCCGACACGCGCCACATACATATACAACAAGCAGGCTCGTATCCCTATCGTTTTAGGGCTCGTTGACACAGTCCCGTTTGTTTACGTTGCGTTATGTTGCGGGACTTTTAACAGAGGCGTCGGAACTATTTGGGACACGGGGGGGGGGGGGGGGGGGGGGACTTTTGCGCTTCCTTGCCCGTATTGTTATATATATATATATTTTATATATCTGGGGGAGGCCTAGTGTTTCGACGCCACAGGGACCTTATAGGCAAGTTACAACCGCGCCGGGACATCCATGCTTTGTATGAAGCGCAGCAACCAATTCAAGGACCAGCTTCGTATGCGGAACACGAAGCACGGATACGCGGCCCGGTGCCTCGCGGTCATATCGTAATGTTACGTAAGAAAATGTAAGCACAAGCTCCTGTGTGAATGGGCCCTTATCCGCGTCAACGTGAAAGCAATAAAAACATTTTAACGGGAGTGATTTGTAAATAAAAATGTACATTGGCAGGGGCAGCAAAGTAAGCAAGACCGTAGCCGGGAGAACGGAGAAACCTATCACCCTGTCTGCCAGCTGTCGGGACTAAGCACCCAACGGTCGGAAAATATGCCAACAAGAACCATGAGCAAGAACCGAAACCACGACCAACAACAACCTCTGTCGCAGAGAAAATGACAGGAATCGCCAATCACCAAGTAGTATTGGGGTGAACGTAAAAGGCATTTCGCGGGAAAAAAATGTAGATAACCATTACTATAACTTCCCACACAATTTAGAGGAGGTTCATCTTTTTAACTAAAAATTTCCGACGGAAAATCCGACGGAAATAATTCAGCTGCATTCCTCTGTACCGGAGCCAAAGGGGTCCTGTGGTGACTGTTGGAAGCCAACATTAGCGGAGACACACGTACACTATGGTCCAAGAACGTACTTACATTTTTGAACTTAGGAAAGCGAGAATGCGGGTACCAAATAGAGATATCGCGTGTGTACGCAATAACTTAAACAATTAAAAAAAAAATAAAGTTTTGCTTGATGCCTCTAAAGTGGAATCCCCTTTGAGTGAGTCTGTCTGCTCGTCGTCTCCTCGCAACTATAGTCGAGTTTAGTTTATAGCACAAAAGCATTGGTCCATTCTCGAACCATACTTCTCAATATTTTCATAAATGATCTAAACACGTGTGTTCAGCATTCAGAGGTATTACAGTATGCAGATCATATCAAACTGTATTGGCAGATCTCATCTATGAGGGACGGTGTAGACATGTTGATGAACGATATAAATTTGGGGCATAATTGGAGTTGTAGGAACATATTGACGCTTAATTCTTCTATAACTGTCGTTTTGTCGTTATCTAGGAAGCTGGACATATCCATTTATGTTGTCATCTTGTCAATGTTCCGTTACGCACGGCCGAATGCACTCGTGATCTGGGTGTATACGGTACACAGACTCTCATTACTTTTAATGAACACATTAATAATATTATGACTGCCTCTTTTCGTGTACTGGGTATTAATTCTAGAATTACGCGCAATTTTCCCACGTCAACCCGCATGTCACGATTATACTTTTCGTTAATTCGGTCCAAGCTGGAGCTTTACTCGGTTGTCTGGAACCGTATTGGGCGTACGAGCCAAGTGAGGGAAGAAAGTGTTCAAAAGCGTTTCTTTCGAATTTTTTGAGTGATCACTATATTGGTTGAACGGTTTATTATGAATGTAGGAGACTTTGGAACGATGCAGTTGCCCTACTTCGAGCTTAAAGAGACGTGAGCAAGATGTAATATATTTTGTATAAATGCCTTTATAGATTATTCCATTGTCCTGATTTCACGTCAGCTATACATTTTCAAGTTCCAGTGCAAGTTTTGCGAGTTTCTCCTGCTTTCTTTGTTAATCAAATCATCTCAGTTAGCCTAATGACCCGCATAAAACACCTGTATAACACCTTTGGTTCAACAGATATTGACGTTTTCATTGACGTTTTTACTCACAATTATTTAGCATTTAAGTATTTTCAGACTAGTTTGTAATCTCACTGTTTGCGCATCATCAGCTGTTCAAGAGCACAGAAAATACACAAATAAACGAACGAATAAATAAATGATTGAATTAATAAAGAGGAGAATGACCAAGGCGAGATGTTAGCCTCCCAGGGAAAGGAATAGCTGTCTCAACTTTTGGCAAGAAAGGGAAACGAAAAAAAAAACTGTAGAAGAACATGGTGCTGTAAGCGCTACACAATAATGTAAAGTTCGCTTTGAGTATTATGACCATATTACTTTCTTTTCCTACGATGGGCTGCTGTAGCTTCCTTTAGGCAATTCAGCATTGATTATACACCCTAAAAATAAAAGCCAGTGTCTCTACTTTCCCGCACAACACTTGGAGAGCCAATCACCGCAACGTATACGGAGGCAGCTGAGCGAATGACGATGCCGAAACATGTGTTTCGACCAAAAAACGCAGTCTGGGTTGTGACATTAAGCAATGCAAAACGTCACGCTTGCATTGCTTGTTGTCACAACTCAGACTCAGATCCGGGGCGGGGCATGTAAGTTTCGCTTTGCGTTCGCGAAATGTAGACCGCTGACGACCACGAAGATTCTTGAACCTTGAAATGTTGAGTGTGCCACTTAGGTACGCGTAATTCCGCTGTTTGTATAACGCGAGCGCAGCGTCAGGGCGGCCTTGAGCAAGCAGACAGCATGACAACGACGACGACCAAGCCCGCGCGCGTGCGCTTTCGAGGGATCCATCCGGGAGATGCGAGACTAAGCATGGGCGGCGCCATCGGAGCATGCGCAGTGAACTGCGAATCATCCCTTGCAAGAGCGACGTTCGCTTTTACCGCAATGTTTCGCATATCGTACAGTTACATCTAGTGAGGACAGGCGTTGAATGAAACGCAGGTGGGCTGCAGTTCGGGCACAGCTTACTCGTAGCCGGTAAAGTGGCGCGCGGTGAGGCCTGCTGAAGCCTTTTTTGGGCGGGATTGTGTACGGTGGCCACCCATCTGCAGTTGCTGAGTCAGGATGATATTGTTTAGCTACTTTTTTGGACAATGGTATTTCGCGAATTCGATGATTAGTTCATCTTCATGAGCCTCCCGTTTTCCTGAGATGGAGAGGGTAAAGGGATCGACTACAATCGAATCGAGATGCCTGCCTCAGCTGCTTAATGCATTTGATGTGCAATAGTACGGGCAAGCGGAGAGGTTCTTTCCAGGTTAGCCAGTTGTATCAAAGCTGTTTCACACGGCGAGCTTCACAAGCTTCTTTAACACGAATGAAGGTCTCACGTCCATCTCTTTTTCTCAGCTTGCAAAATCGACGGTTTCGCGGTAGAGAATATGCGATAAGAAAAGTGAGATACAACCTCTTTGATAAAAGCATTCCTGCCAAGCCAGTCACTAGTCACACGAGCGATAAACATGTAAAACAAACTTGTTCAGCCAACGCCGTGTTTTCTAGGCTCGCCGATCGCGCCTTAATATATGCATGATTACTTTTTTTTTTTTTGCTTTCGCTCGGAAAAATGACCGACCTGAGTGAGATCTGACTCAACCAACCGCCCGCCCTGCATTGAAAGTCACAAAGCACGTTCAAGAGGCTTTTGGTCGCTCCTCGAATCGATTGACCAAATTTACATAAAGTCTAACCCCCCCAACCCCCTCCCCCAAAAGTAAAAACTCCTCCCGGCCTCCTTTTTTTTTTTAATCAGGTAATTTTTTTTAGTCTGAATCGGACAGCAAATGAATTTCGCAAATAATTAAAAAAAAAATACACCCGTGTGAACACACGTACAAGGCAGCCGCAAATACTGACCGCAACCGCGTACATACAGCAATGTCCTACCGAGTACCGTAGCCGGCGGCGAGCGAGCGAGCGGGGGGGGGGGGGGGGGGGGGGGGGGGGGCGCAAAAACAGATCGCTCGTAAATAGGACCTCAACCGCCCACTTAGCGACGGCGGTCGCTCTAAAACGCCCACCCCGGGGACCGCCGAGCGCGGATAACAATTCCTTTCCCCGGGGCCGCGTCAAGCGCGCGCCACTTGGCGTCGCAAAAACTTCCCTGTGACAAACTGCGTTCCTGTTCCTCCTCCTGTACCCCGGAAGATGGATGACTCCCCAGCAAAGGGCGACGGCTCCGAGGAGGGGCCAAGCGCGGGAGACGGGGAACGACGACGAGACGATGGACCGAAGCGAACGGCATATATACATACGAGCCGTCGCAGCCAATCCCATACCGTGTGGGTATCACGTGACCTTCGGAGCCGACACTACGCTAACGATAGAGCCAAATCAAGCAGCTCCAAAAGTTGCCGCGCCTTTGAGGCGCTGCCTTGTCTTTGTGCGCTTGATACATATATCGCCGGCATAAAACCGATCACGCGCAATAAATGCGCCCGCCATCTTGCGTTTTTTTGTTGTTTTTTTTTTTTTTTTGTTCTGAGCGTGATTGATTTGGTCGGTGAATCCGAACGAAACAAAGACGACGAACGCCGTGACGATGCACTTTTGGGGCTGCTTGATTTGTTCCGTCTGCTCGTAGTGTTGGCTGCGGTCGAATCTTAATGGGAAAAAGGAGTATAGATAGGCTGGGATGAACCGTGGCCTCCCCTTCAGTCCATCGTAGGCTGAAACGGAGTAGTACGCGAGCTCGGAGGAAAGAGAGCGGTCGCGCGACTGCGGAGCTGCGACAACGAGGAACGACAGTAAGGACAGCAGAGAGCACAATCGTTCGTTCCTCTCTCTTTCTCCCGACAAATTTGCCTAATTGGGGACACAGTCTGGCGGAGCCACAGCCGGAGCCGAGACACGAGTGATCCGACGTCGAAAAAAGGGTCGCCTTGCGACGCGGCGGAGGCGCCGACACCGCTCATTGAGGTCGTCTGATTTGTTAAACAAACCCTCACGTAGCTGCGAAAAAAAAACACACACATGCACACACGCACACGCACACACACACACACGCGCGCGCACGCACGCACGCACGCACACACACACACACGCACGCACAGACGCACACACACAGACACACCGGCGCGCGCGCGCGCGAATTAATAAAAGGAATTAAAAAGAAAACAGTTACCGCACTGACACCTGCTGATACACATGACACAATTTTGCTCGCGATGGCGTAGCTCCGACGTCGCTCGTAAGGAAAAATACTTGTATACTCGCGGTCAACTTTCTGTGGCAGTCCGAAAAGAGGAGGAAAGCGCGCGTACGGCGGTTGGTACACTCTCTCTCCTAGCATTGACTGCATTGCCACAGAAAGCTGACTGCGAGTATAGTGAAAGCTGAGGCGCTTGAACGTCTCAACTACAAAATCGCGAGGAAAGAAATCGCTCCATGTAAATCGGGCTTAAGAAACACCAGTTCCCCCCCCCCCCCCCCCAAAAAAAAAAAAAAGAAAAAAAAGTATTCGCGTTCCGAACCACACGAGAAAATATGAAAAAAAAAAAAAAAAACGTGTCGAGTCTTCTTTTGGCTTTTGGCAATCATTCATGCGGAACACTCCACTCTTTCTTTTTTTTTTTTTTTGTTCCTTTCCAGAAAAGAAGCGATATATCCGTAACGCCACGAGACAGTCCTACGCGACAACGACCGGCCTGGAAAAAAAAAAACAAAAAAAAAAACGCGGGACGTGAAAAGCACGTATAGCTTGGTCTCTTGGAAAAGATTGCTTCGGGGAGAGACGCGAACGCAAGCCGGAATTAAAGCAAATCAAGAACACCGGCGCGCAACGCGCGAAAACTCGGAGGAAGACAAAGCGATCGGCAGACAACTGCCGGAGCTATCGCCGCGTCGCCTGTGAAGAACTGGATCGCATTCGAGAGAGCCGAAAGGGGAAAGGATGTGAAAAGAAGGCGTCGCTAATGGTCATTCCGATCGTAATGGGAATTGTGGTACCTCGAAGGAGAGGCCAATCCTTCCGCACACTGCAAAAAAAAAAAAAAAAAAAAAGAAAGTTGCGTCTTCCTCTTTTTGCAATGATGATACGTGGGGAACAAAGCGGACGAGGATGAACGCTTCTTATCAGAGGGTTCTCAAGAGCGCCTCGCAAGCGCGTATCGCGTTCGGTTTCCAGGAAAGCCGTGTTTTTCGAGACACGCATCTCTGATGGCGTTATGTATACGCTGGTCGATCTCAAAACGATTTTTCTGTCGACGTTCCGCCCAGTCTCGTAGGGAAACTGTCCGGTGTCTGGAACAGCGTCTTTTCCGGTGTGTTTAGCGTCCCACCTCCTCGCCCACACAGGAAAAGTGGTCTCGAAGTGGCAACAAATGACGTAACGGAATCCCGAGTGTTACGCTGTAGGATGTCGCGACCCTGGTGGTTCGTGCTATAGAAGTGCCGGTAAAAAGGACGAGCGACCGCGAGTGTCGACGCGTCGTCCCGGCGTCCCAACTCCTGGCTGCGGAAGCTTCCATGGACTGTCACAGAGCAGAGCGACTTGCAGCGGTACAGGCGCTTGCCACATCCAGCACCCCTGCTGGGACGCCGCCAGGATCGCTGTCGGCGACAACATGACACTTCTGTGACGTCATCAGGCGGAAATCGAGGAACTACGTTTTGGAGGCGGTAAACACACCAGTCGGAGACGCGTTCTCGTCTGTCGCCCCGAAGGCTGCTTCACACAATTTGCGTTTGAGTGCGATCGACTGTGTTGAAATCGCTTGCGACCGCTTGCGACGAGAGAAAACGCACTGGCGCCATCCATTGCGTAGCCCTGGGTCGCTAAACTCGTCAGACACAACTTTCTTCGTGTTATGACATAGCGGGGGGAGGAGCCGAAAGATTGCAGCGAAGTTTTCTTTTCTCACAAACCCACAGATCCGTATATCTTCGTGACGTTTTTCATTGAAGGGGGGAAAAATCCCTACTACTCCCTAGGCGCCGAGCTATAGAGCAGCACGAGAAAGCACGCGGAGACCAACCTGGTTCGTATACGTATAATGTCACGATGAAGATTATCAGCGGCGACCTTAATGGTCTCTAAAAGGCACAGCGGGGGCTTGGGTAATTGCATTCTAAAATCAACACCGTCAAAGTTGATAGTCTTATATCGTTCTTATTTCCGCCGATAAAACAGAATTTACTAAAAAAACGTCCCTGTCGTCCCTTTTATTTACCTCGGCCCTTTGAATCAGAGTGTAGCCCGACGTGGTAGGTCACAACCAGCCGAGTAGCATTGTCCACCTTTCGATGGATTTCGCTTCCGGGCAGTTGTCCCCCATCAGCGGGGGATAAAATCATGTTATGATAGACTTTCAAAGATTAGCCAAACGGGGATTAATTCTGCCTTCATCAACTGAAATAAGAGTAATCTCAGTTTGTCAATATTGACGGTGATGTTTCGAGAACGCGAGGGCACCAAGCTTTCATTGTACACAACCAAACTTTTCACCGTTGACTCGAACACGCACCATCAAATTTGTCGTTCACAACTGATCATCCTGATCCTGACATCATAGTTATAAACTATAAAAGCACGTCACTGAACGAGCTTGCACACAACGAGCCCTGGCACGAGCCTCTCGATCGGAAGCCTGTCATGGCCGCTCGTAAGTTCATCGAACGCGCCCCGCTTTAATTCCAGAATTTCTAGAACCATAACTTCGAAAATTGCACGCTGTGCTGTTCCTCGTCATCGCTCAGTTGGAACGCCTCTAAGCAGGGTTGTCGAAACAGAAGAACGGGGAGGGGGGCGATTCCCCCCCCCCCCCCCAAGTGGCGTCGAAAAAGGGGGCGCAAAGGGCATAAGGGGAGGGGGATATCGCCCCAGCCCCGGACTATTGAATTTCAGAGAGTTATAATAAAAAAAGACAGATGTTTACAGTTCTCTGTAATGTCGAATTAAAGTGCAGCTCTTGAGGAGGAGGAGGGGAGGGTACGGAGGGGAGGGTATGCCCCTCCGCCCCGCCCCCCCCCCTTCTCCTATCCTGCTCCCCTCTCATTTAGCGGGGAAACCTAATTGGTGTTAAGGTCACGTGACGTCAATTTCCCCGCTAAATTTAGTGAAAAAACGTCCCATAATGCAACGCGCGCGCGGTTACGCCGACGGCGACGCTGCTTAAGCTCGAAACGGGTGCATAAGAGTTGCGCTCTAAAAAGTCGGGGGAAGGGATATCCCCCTTCTTCACTACTATCACCCCACCCCCCTCTCTCTCTCCCGAACAATTTCTACGGCCCTTCCTGACCCCTTTGTGAGTGTGTGTTTGTGTTGGTTATACCTTTCTTTTCCCCTTTCCACAGCTTTTTCTCGCCATTCCCCCTCACCTCTCAGTCATTACCGACGTCTCTATACATAACGCCTGTGGGTGACACCGGTGACGTTTTTGACAGTGGCGAAAGATGAGCTCTAAAACCGCATACACTGCGCACGGCTTCACAATATCACAAAGTTCAATCTTCGCCTCGATTCCGAAGCGAAGATTTTGGCCTCAAATAACTCCTTCCCAAAGTTGTGAAACGTCACTTTGTCGTCAGCAATAACTTCCACAAATGACGATCTTGCAACGACAAAGTTCAGAGTATTTACCGCCCGCCTAGGTACAATCTACGTTTCATTGACTCTATCGCGGCGTAGGGATGTAGGGACACGCGGGCGCGACGTCATCAGTGCAGCCGTTCAATCGGGTGGCCCCACGGTGTTGTTCGCGCGCGCTCCGATGAAGCTCGCTACAACTTTGTGCCTAACATTCTCGCTGGAATTTGAGCACCGAGAGAGCTTGGATGATTGACATCTCGTCCCGCGTGACGCCAACGTCGCGAGAGTCCAATCAGCACGCTCTGCGAACTTCGTGCCCAACTTTGTGTTTGACGAGTTTAGCGATCCTGGAAGAATTTCCGATCCGCGTATATTCTAGGCATCATCCTTTAACCTGTGTCCTCGAATAGTTCTGACAATCTTATAAGGGACCATGTCTCGTAGATAGCGTGGAGATTTGATCTCACCACTACTGCAAAAACTTGAGTCTAGTTATACGCAGATCAGAATATTTCCAGGGGTACCCGATAGCTGGCGTCAGTGTGTTCTCTCGTTTGCGGTTACGAACCGTTGCGCAAAACAGTCCATCACACTCAAACCTATGTGTGAACCAGCCTCCAGGCTCCTAGGGTGTTCTTTTTTTCAAGTCGTTTCCCGTATGTCGCAAGTGAAACGGGTACCGATCATTCGGTATATTTCCTTGTCACAAAAAATGAATTACAAAAAACACCAATCAACGAAGAAAAAAAAAAACCCCGAAATGTTGAACTTCTTTTTCTCGAATTAATCAAACGCATAAACTATTGTTTTCGGTTGATGTGGATCGTACGCAGAAAGGGGATGTGTATTCACAACTTGCACCTGACGTCATCGCAACATGCGTGATGGTAATTCATCTATGTGCTCAACAGCAAGACCAGCGCAATAAAGGTTGACGTGACGTCAATGCAAGCCACGATGAGAGAGATTAAAAAAACACTAAAATGAAAAAAAAAAAAACATTTTTTTAGAGGATCTCGATGGGACACGAAATTTGGTATGTACACGAGAACTTTTTCTTTTTGCGCGCAGTATTTACATTGTTAGACGCGTCTTGGTGGAGGTCACGGCCAGCTCTAAGTTCCACCCACAGAACAGTGACCCCACCCATTACAACTGGATTGGCTTGGCTGCTCGGTCGAACACGCTCACAAGCCTAGTGTCTCCCTGTCGTGATGTCCGGTATGCGTACGGTGCGTCTAATTTGACGTCCAACACCGTCTGCTAGTCGTGCGAGAAGACGCGCGGCAGCCTCCGGCATCGTTTTATATTCCACCACCGTCAATTGTCGTCTGCAACGCCCGTACGACGCGACCATGAAACCGGTGCGTCGGCGTCCATTACCGCCTGCGTCCGTCTGCTATTGCGCCCCATCTAAAAAGACTGCAGCGCTCGCAAGACGCGACCATGAAAACGGCGTTCAAGCGTTCCATGATGCACGAGCCACGATATAATACAAGCGACCGTCTGTGGATGTGCGGTAAAAAGCGACCGAGGGGGCTAAAAAAATAAACAAAATAAATATGCAGTCCGTTTAACTTTTCCGTTTTTGTTATCTTTTTCGCACGACGTCCGCGAGCAAGGTGTGTGAGCGTCATGACGCACAATTAAAACGCGGCATAAAAGTATACACTCTGGCAGGCCAGCACGGGAACATACCTGGTGAACTTGATGCGAACCGAACGCCCGATGGAGTCCAGCCAAACGGCTCGTAAATTCTTACCCTGTGTAGACCAACACACGGCCCTGACGTCACGTAGCTGCGGTGGCGCTGTCGACGGCTCTGCGCGTGCGCAGACGCTTCACTTCACGCGAATCCGGTTTCTGCGCACGCGCAGTGCCCACACCTGGTGTGGGCAAACGCGGGCTTGTTTGTAAACAGCGTGCCGGTCTATAGTATCTTTTCGGTATTGAAACCATGGTCGAAATCACGAAGGTTTCACAATTCACAGAGCAGCGGGGCCGCTTTTACAGGAACCGATATCTTTAGTTAGTATCAACACGCGCGAATGAACAAATCAAGGCAGGTCAAGCAAAATAGTTGACGTGGGACGCTAGGCCACGGCCAGGCTGAACGGAAAGGTGCACTTTCTAACGGCCTACACAATGGAGGTAGTTTCTCTCTGCCGCCACAGTTCGGTGGGGTCGCTGCGATTTCACCCCTTCTACAGGGCTTTAACTCGTTCTAGCAAGACACTCTAATCTCAGCGTGTTGGCTTCTTGGCTCCGGGGTTGAATTGGTGGAATTTCCAGACTAGTTAGAGCTACATGACTTGAGGCCACTTGTAAAATACCAAGACTGTATTTTACAATTAAGTTCGATCAGCGCACAGGGTCAATGGTCCCGGGAAAAATGCCACCACAGTTATTTTTAAAACCTCGGATCATTGACAGGACAGGTCGTACCGCTTATCTCGTCAAGGTTCAGGACAACATGTCCTTGTACTTTAGGGTCACAAGGAAAGCCTCTGTATTGGCTTCCAATTCAGGCCATACTATTTGTGTTTTAAGAGGAAGGGAGAGGTTGTGTTTTTGTGACAGTGAAAGCTATGGACCATAGTGATTGCATAAAAGTGGGGAAAAAAGGGTAGTTGAATACCTGTCTATTCCATCCTTTACCACTCCACTTCGCGCGGCCGCGAGGTGGCATGGAATAGGATGGGATGAATACTTGCTTCCCAGGCGACTACCTCCAGGAGTGTATTTTTAAGGTATATACGTTTATCGAAGCCACACATTTGTGCAACTATTGCCACTGGACAAATTAGTATTGCCAATGGCATCAACTGCCGAATTCAGCTGAACCAATATTAACTGATATAAGCGCGTTTTATTTTTCTTTAGCCTAGCATACTTTACAACCGGATATTTTTTATTTGTTTTCCATAGGAAACACTGCGAAATTAAGCTCCGAATTACGGAGATTTTGGAATCAAACAAAAATATACTCCAATAAACTCCGAATTTTCAGAAAAAAAAATAAACTCCGAAAAACATTCTCCGAAGTTGACGAAAAATAAACTCCGAAAACACGGAATCCTACCAATTAGTAACGGAGCTGAGCCAGCGTTATTATACGCAAGTTCACTCTAAAAAAAGCCCATGCATCTTACTTTTCCGCACAACACTCAGAGAGCCAATCACCGCAACCTACAGAGGCAGCTCAGCGAATGACGATGCCGAAACATATGTTAGACCAAAAAACGCAGTCTGAGTTGTGACATTAAGCAATGCAAGCGTGACGTTTTGGACTGCTTAATGTCACAACTCAGACTGCGTGTTTTGGTCTAAACATATGTCTCGGCATCTTCATTCGCTGTGTTGTGCGGGAAAGTAGACGCACGGGCTTTTTTTAGAGGGTTTGCACGAGTTCGGGAAGGGAGAAAGAAGTAACGTGCACCGAGTTTTCTTTATATAAATAAATTATGATGACCCGCACTTCAGAAACGTAGGGCGTGGACATTCCTCAGCATCTCATTATCACTCCTTAGCCAATCAGGGTGGGACTGTGGGACATTAGCAGATAAGAACGTCGAAGGACCAATCACGAAAAGAACATAATAAGCCACGATGAAAATAATCCCTGGAGGAAGGGGAACAAGAGGGACAAAGGACAAACACAAACCTCCAAACACAGCTAGGTGACTGGTGCGCGGCTGAAAAAATCCGCCTGGTCCGGGTATCGAACCCGGGACCTCTCCATTACAGGTGGAGCGCTCTACCAACTGAGCTAACTAGGGGTTAGAGGTCAGTAGAGAAAACGGGTTTTATCAGCTGCCACCAGTCTAACACCAACAAGGGTGAAGCTTGCAATTTAATGTTATTATTATAATGCAATTAAATGCAAAGGCGCAAGCGAGCTGGACAAGAATGATGAAAATAATCCCTGAAGGAAGGGGAACAAGAGGGACAAAGGACAAACAGAAACCTCCAAACACAGATTCACCCTTGTTGGTGTTAGACTGGTGGCAGCATATAAAACCCGTTTGCTCTACTGACGTCTAACCCCTGGTTAGCTCAGTTGGTAGAGCGCTCCACCTGTAATGGAGAGGTCCCGGGTTCGATACCCGGACCAGGCGGATTTTTTCAGCCGCGCACCAGTCACCTAGCTGTGTTTGGAGGTTTGTGTTTGTCCTTTGTCCCTCTTGTTCCCCTTCCTCCAGGGATTATTTTCATCATTCTTGTCCAGCTCGCTTGCGCCTTTGCATTTAATTGCATTATAATAATAATAAGCCATGTCGGGCATTTATTAAGTTATATCAGCGACTCTAGTGATTTGCCGATATATCACATGGGACAAGCGACTGTTTCAACAATCAAGTACAACAGAATTGTGCAGAGACGAGGAGAAATGAGCAGCAAAGTGTCAAGAAATGTCAGGTAACGCACCTTGTCGTCGGCGCAGCATATCTTGACGCCAGAGGCAGTCACCAGGAACAAGACGGACCGCTTGGAAGGCTCGCACTGCAAGAAAAAAACAAAACAAAAAAAGGCCAAGACTGTTAGGCAAATAACGAAGTTGCGGAGGCACATCTGCTGGGTGTATTCACATATTGCTATATGGTCACTGCCAACTTAAGAAATGCATCCTAATGTCACTTCGCAGATTGTAAAAAGAAAAAAAAAATACGACAAGAAGGCCGAAAAAAACGAATCACAAAGCAAGATGGCTGATCATGATAGGTGGCATATCATGATCAGGCATCTGATCAGGCATGCTTTCGCATTCACAACTCATAAGAAGTGGTTAAGTGTACCTGGAGCCCCCCTTTTTTTTTTACAATGTGTTCAAACTGTTTTTTGTGCGATGTATTAGCGGTTTGACCGCGGCTTAAACGAGAGTCATGGTAATTAGGGTTGTATTTCCCTGGAGCCATTGCAATCCCCAGCGGTGCTCCTGTGCTGCACCATGCCACTCATTATACGCGTTAATTCGCACCGCGCGAGCTGTGAGCTATATGAGGGAGGACCTATCATATCCTTTTAGTATTGCAAATAAAAAGGAATGCTGCAATCGTTCTTTTTTAATACATATACAAATTTTAATTTCTACATTACAAAAAAAAATTGCACCAAAAAGCAAAATAAGTTCATCTTCATGGCTGGGATCTGGGGATCTACACACAGACGCGCACACAAACAAACAAACAAACAAACAAACAAACAAACAAACACACACACACACACACAACACGTACACGTACAAAAAAAACTGTCGAAGACTCCGTCACAGTGTTGTATGGAAGGGCGTTCCTGGGACGGGTTCCTTTTAGGGGGAACGAAGGAACTTCGCCGTTTCATTTTACATCGGTGGAACTGGAACGGGAACTCGTTACATTTTTACTGGAACGGAAAAAGGAACGGCGTTCCTTCTTTTCGTCCAATGGGGTCATTTTTATTTTATTTACGCGAGGGAATATCTAAAAGTGCGCTGTTCCATCCAAGCATGAATTAGCAACTAGCCCAAGCATCCACATTATCAAAAGCAATAACTTTACGAAGAGCAGGATCTCGTTCACTTCTTTGTTACTTATCTTAGGTTTATTTTGTGTGGCCCTCACTCGGTAACAGTGGGTGCAGTAGAACTTATGAACATTGATTCTTTTTTGAGTGCCCGAGACTGCGGTACAAAAAGAAAAAAACTTTTAGTAGAAGGAAAAGATACAGAAAGAGGCATGTTTCAAACTCAGCTACTTTTTTTGCTTCCAAAAATCCTCATACATCCAGAAATCTAAGGCCGACTACAGCCATAACTGAACTTACACAAAGAGACCTACAGTTACGACAAAATAACAGGTTACCAGACATCGAAGGCACCCTTGCATCCCGAAAATTGGTCACTTAAAATATGCGCAAAATTAACCTTTATTCCTTCTCCCCTTGTCCCCCAGCTTCAAACTGAACAACGAATCCAACCTTCACAAAGAAGGACTTGCAGTTTGCAAGACTGATCTTCCAAAAGCCCTACCCTCCCCTTCACTTGCTCGTCTTACGGACAGCAACATCGAGAAACAACTTACTTTTTTAGACTGAAACGTGCGAGGTTGTTGTAAAACGCATGTGCGATATGGGGTAACAGTACATTTGGCTCGTCTGAATCGTTCACCACAAACATGAATATGGTTAAAAGCTGAGATTTTTAAATTTGAATATATCAACAAATAAAACCCTGCTTGCGCTTGTTTTCTTCTCCTGGTACCCTTTCATCACGGCATTCAAATTCGTATGTTCACATTTGATGGGATAGATAAACAAAAGAAAACTTTGTTTGATCTAACTAAATATGGTAATCAGGAAAAATACAAATGTAAAATATATGTAACGACTAAAGTTATGGTGAGCGCGTTGGTGATGATTAAATTATCAGAAAGAATAAACAAAAAGACGGACGTCGTCCTGTTCATCTTTTTGTGTATTCTTTCTGATAATTTAATTTATATGTAACGATACGTTCCATTTTTTAACAGCAGCGGGAACGAGTTCTTTTTTCACAGATGGAACTTGTAACGGGAACGCGTTCCAAAAGTCAGAAGGAACGAGGAACTAGCTTTCGTTCTTTGTTTTTTCGAGGAACGTACACAACACTCCTCTGTCAGGATAAACGGCAGGTGTGCTTCATTTATAATTCATTCACAAGGGTCATGCACCACTTTCCCCGCAAAAAAAAAAAAAAAGAGTCACTACTGCTACACTATGACTCCCTCCCGTTAGTTAACGAGGCGACAGACCCGAAACCCTCATCATCGCCCTTTGCTCGTCGCGTGGTCATTTCACCCGGCGTGACACACCCCGCAACCGTCCCCGCGTTCTCTCTCCTGCGTCGCGCAACACGAGAACCCCATTAGAAAGAGGCTGCCACCTTCTTCGCGATTCCTGAGAGCCGTTCCTTCCAGGTCGGGCGTCCCCGACGCAACGTCAGTGTCCTCGTCACCGTGCCGTTCGCGACACGTCAGTTACTTCGAGACAGCTGGTTTCTTTTTTTTTTTTCCACGAGACTTCCACTGCCAGTCAAAACTGCCGACATCTTCCGGGTCTAGGGCGTCGCGCCGTATACACGAGAAGGAAAGAGGCGGCTCGGTGACTCGTTTATATAAAAGCCCGCACCTCTGCCACCGTGACAGATTTCCGGAGTGCACTATTTCGAGAGTCGTTTCTCTAGCGTTTGGCGAGTGCCCAAGGAGGAAACTGATGCCGAAGACCAGTGCATTCTCGTTGGCTTCCTCCGTGATAATAATAAGAAATATATATTCAAGGTTACTACACCGTTACGATTAAGGAATTAGGGTTCCGCGCTCTCGTTATATGCCGATAAACCTCGAAAAGTAACAATTGAGCCGGTTTGTCTCGAGTTCGGGGAAAACCGAAATACCCCGAATTAGAAGTGTCCCTGAAAAAAAAAAAAAAAAAAAAAAAGTTTCACCGAAAGAAATGTTTATAAGCAGCTTTATTACGCGTTTCACCAGAACACAGCCCGCACTAAAGTTGTCGCGAGTCTGCTTCTTCGAGAATCTTGTCTCGCTTCCTTCTATCTCCGTACAGGGCGCGTTTTCCGACCATTCAATTCAATTCAATTCAATTTTATTGACCGAAAAAAAGTATACAAAATATTGAAAAAAGCATATGAACCCATAGCCGGTAGGCTATTCGGGTCGCGGTAAGTTTCCCGAATAGCTAGAGACTTCCACGTCCCTTACCTGTTTCCTTAAACATGTATATGCCCAGATAAATGCTGAGTTTTCGTCAGACACCGAAAAGCGACACCGAAAAATACCGAACCTATGGGAAGGCATAAAGACGGTGGAAAGCACTCACCCGAAATCAAGTAAAAATAAATCTCCAAAACACGGGAACCCCATACAGTCACCGACAACGTAAAACAGGTAGGGCGTGGCGAGCATCTAATTCTCGCTCCGCCGCCAATCAGGTTGCGGCATGAACCGATAAGAACGCCGAAGAACCAATTGCGATGGCAAGAAGCGTTAATTAACGTAATAAGCCGCGCCCCGCGTTTTTTCTTTAGTTTCAGTGACTATGCGCGTAGAAACTGAGGGAGAGGAGGAGACGAGAGCGCACGGGGGACGCCAGAACGCCGAGCTCTGACGGGAATGATTAGTGGGATGACGCAAAGCTAGCTGCCTTTGTCTCTACTGACTCTCTACTCACTCACTCACTCTACTCACTCACTCACTCTACTCACTACAAAACATTCCTGGCAGATCGCCACGAGAAGCGGCCGCCGAAATGTAAAAGGCGGAGCGGCAGACAACGGATGAGAGGAGAGCCACGTGACTGGCGTCCCGCTGCGGCGAGACGCCGAAACACACTTCTCCCGAGCGAACAAGTGTGTTTCGGGTCCTCGCCGCTGCAAAATCTGTGCACTGACGTCCAGGTTCCCCGAGAAATGGCTCTTTGACGCTCTGTGCTACCAGATCCTCGCGCTCCAAATCTGCGACAGGGCACTTTATGGCTCTGTCGTCGAACTGCCAGGCTTTGTGGGTATAGAGGAGGCTATGCCACTAATCATTCCAGCCAGAGTTTGGCGCTCCGGCGTCCCCGCGCGCTCAAGTCTCCTCCCTTCTCTCGTTCTCTGGCCGCACATTTATAACTCGAGAGTGATGATGAGTGGCGGAAAGACGTGACACCGGAAATGCTAATAACTCCAGTTAAAAATGCGCAAGAAGACGCGCCTGCTAGTTTACCGTAGGAGATTACCGTGATAAACTCAGCCGACTAAAAGCTGGCAGAGCATTACTAGCGGATTACTCATCGACCGCGACGAAAAAAAAAAGAAAGAAAGAAAGAAAAAAGTAAACTAAAGGTAAATGTTCATCACATGTGTAGCCGATTTCGTTCTCGCACGCCATCCGTTCCCTCAATTTGCGTTTAGGTCGTCGAGCTGCCTCCAGTTTCACCCGAGGAGGAACGGTAATGAGGTGGGCGGATTACCTTCGCGGGCTCATTCGCCTTCGAGCCAGATCTTAAAATATAAATCATAAACAAGAACAAACAAAGCAAAAACTAAACGCGGGATATTTAGAAATGTTAGTATACTTGAACGCGTCAACTTTATGGTTGAAAAGGAAAGACCAGGTAAAAACACACAAAAAAAAAATATCACCTCAAGGAAGGAGTGTGTGGTGCCAACCTCGCAGTTTCGTGGCCGCGGTCGCACCCTGCTAGTGCGGCTTTATAAAGAATATTTAGGACTTCGTGACCCAACTAAATTCCGATAAAAACTCGTAAAATTGTGCTCTCTAAAAAGAAAAAAAGTTTTTGAGTTAGCTTGTTTGCGGAGCAGGGAGGCGGCCAATCGAGGGTAATAATAAAAGGACTTCAGGAAATGGTGAAGCCCGGAATGCGATTAAGTATAAAAATAATACGATGTGTGCGGATAAGTGAGTTATTAAACATCATGCGCACCCGTATTCGTTGTCTCGTGTTCTATGGGAAAGCAAACTCACATACCTGTTTTTAGAGTGATATTGTGGGGGAAAACAAAAAGAGGCATCGCTGTTGTCAATTCGCACGTTATGTCCACTCATGCGATTGCTCCGAGTCATTTTGGAAGCACCTTCGGAGCGGTCAAAAATCCGTTTTAGAGCAGCAAAAATAACTTCGGGAGCAGAAGCACAAACTTTAGTTTCATTCGCATCCATGATAATATTACGTTCATATTCACGTGTTGGCCCGCTCGACTAAAAGCCAATTTCTACTTTGCCTTTGCACTTCTGCGCAACCTTTCGGGAATATCAGTTGTACGACAAGCTTGATCCCCTCAAACACACAAATAGCTGTTTGGTTGTGTATCGAAGCACCGAGCACGGCAACAAGATGCTGAGTACTAAAGGAAAAGTATGAACTGCTGCTGTGAATGGCTATTTCGGCCACGGAATCAAATGTAAACCAAATATAGTCCCTGACACAGTGACAGCAGCAGGGCGCGTCTTTCCAACGCCCGCCGGTCTTTAGCACGCACTCGGTGCCTTCCACCGTGCTTTGACTGCTCGCGCGTGCTCGATGTGCGCGAGACGCCAAAGCATTGTTGAAGGCAGAAAGCTCACCCTGGAGTCGGGACAACTGAAGCTCCTCCCTGCCCTTCGCACCATGTGAGTATATTACACTGAAATAATGTTAGAATACGATCATTCTGAGTACCCAGATTGTAGCTTTATTCAAGTACTGGACGATCGTAATAAAAGTGCAATTTTAATTATGAGTATAAATGAAGTTTTATACGAAGAACTTCATGATAACAAAGCTGGGCATGTGAATAATAAATATGCCTTCTTAACAACATCCCAGCCGAACTGGCTAAGGTTATTTTAATTTACGTTTAATCAGACAGTTACAGTATAGCGTCGCTAGCTCTTACGTACGCAATACGAGATAGTAAAGCGTACGCTAAAAACGAACTGCTCGGACCGACATTAGTTATGCATTACGTTGCCGAGTGAACATGTCGCATGATCTTGTTGATTTAATTTGCCAGAGCTGTAGAATTCCACGTGTTTGTAGCGCACTCCTCAAAAGAAATATTGAAAATGAAAACGTTTTTTAATCATTTTATTTCAAATTAAGCCAAGCCGCAGCTGCTTGGTCAAGCGCGCTTTTCTGCGGGGTACGGCGGAGGCTACGAGTACGATTGCGTCGCAAAATTCGATCACGGAGCCTCCGTCAATCGTCCAGTAGAAAGGGCACCTCTTATGAATTCTATCACAATTCATGACCTACTGATGCCCAGTACATAAACTTCGGCAATTTCTTGAAGAGTCCTTCGTCCGTCGGCGATGAACTGCGCGAAGAGGCTTAGCATTTTCACGAAGCACTCCTTCAGCTGCACGGCGGTATGATTCGACCGCGGTAGGTTCCGGAAAGAATTGCCGAACTGAACACGACGCAATTTCACGTAACAGTGAACTTCGCCAACACCACGTCGCCCTTGCTGCGCCAGTCGAGGTAACCGCACTCTTGAAACTGGTGCTCTCGCTGGGCCCGAGATACCTCGAGAACTTCCCACAAAGCCCGGTATCCCGCAACGCAAAATCTCCAGCGTTGCGTGCGTACAAAATACGCCAGCCCGTCTATTCCATTCTGCGCATGCGCACTCTGGACCCGCAATTTCTTCGCGTACGCAAAGCTTTAGCGTACGGTCCACCAAAACTGTCTATTTACTTTACCAACTGTGCCGTGAAACAAACAGAACCGATCCGACATAAAGGTGATCACTAAACAACAGAGTTGAGATACAAAATAAAGCCATAGAGCAGTTATTATAAATGTAGCAACGCCTACAAATCCCTAATAATTTGAAAAAAAAAAATCTCATAAGAATGCTGCATTTTATCATGCATACTATGCCCGCTTTTCACCTCAAGAAAAAAGTAAGTTTTGCTGAATGTTCATACGCCGCACGAAGTAGTTCTTACAAGATTTGGTGGTCGCAGGCAGAAGCGAAGATTTTGGCGTTGGAAACGTGTACGTCTGGATAAGGTAACAAATATCTACTCTAAAATCTACCTACATATACGTCCATTCTCAGCATAAAGAGGGAAATTAGTAATACTCCGCGAGAAGCCGTACTTTTTTGACTGCGGTTCTTGAGGATTTCGCCCACGTTTGAAACGTCCCTTTCTAAAGGAGTGCTTTCCCTTTAGCACGAAGGAGCGCTGTGGGGAAGCAAGGCACGCAAAATCGTTGTGCCTAATTCGCGGTGGTCGTTTCTTTGCAGTACACCCGTGCGCCGTGAGAAGCTCGCTCATCGAAGGTAACTAACATGCCAGTAAACGGGTCACGACCAAAAAACGCAGTCTGAGTTGACATTAAGGAATGCAAGAGTGACATTTTGCATTGCCTAATGTCACAACTCAGAGAGCGGTTTTTTTTTTTCTTTTTTTTTTTGTCTAAGCATATGTTTCGGCATCGTCATTCGCTGAGCTGGCCCCGTAAGTTGCGGTGATTGGCTCTCCGAGTGTTACGCGTGAAAGTAGACGCACGGGCTTTTTTTAGAGTGTAGGTGCCGTTGGGCGCAGCTTCAAAGCTGATAACGTCGCTTCGCTCATTGCAACAGTTAATGCTTTCGTATTAAAAAAAAAAAAAAGAACGGCTACAAAAAGTTTTATAAAAAGAAGAGACAAGGCCCGGTTGAGAGCTGATGTATCCCGACGGTGTCATAATCAGCAAACACGGTTAACAGGTTCTTTCGCACCCCAATAAAACAATATCAAATAAAAACAGAAAAGTCGACAACGAAAACACAGAGAGAACATGCAGAAAAACAGAAAAACAAATATCAGAGGGCCCTTGTAGGCTAAAACAAGACGGCAATAACATCGATAATCTTAGTATCGCCGGATGTTGCGTGCGTTCTTTTTCGCTTGCACGTGAAATGTACGTTCGTACAGTAACGTCCACAAGCCTTCCGCACAACGACTCCGTAAAAACGCATCTGCAAGTCGAAAAAAAAAACTGCCTTAATAAAGAAAATAAAAACGAGAATAAAAATGATTCCCCCGGCGGCAAGTTATATCTCGCGCATCTGCAACACAAATTCTATATAAACAAAAGTTATAAAAGTTTTTTTTTGTCTAATTTGTTTGCCATCATATTCCACTTTCTGGTCCACTTGCTAAAAGCGAGGATGGCCCGCCAAGTCGCTTCACCGAGAATTCAATTATTCAACGTCCACGAATCGCGAACGCGACGCCGGAACTTTTGGGACCAGGAAACGCGGTGGGAGGGAAAAGGGAGAAAGGAACGGAAAGAAATTAGAACGTCGGGAAGAAAAAAAATTCTTTTAAGAAATTGGAGACGCCGTCGTTGTGTTCCAATCAGAGAACGAGCCGCGCGCTTGGCCGAGGGAACCGGAGCTGGAATCAGGGGAACGCGTGTGGATATATACCCTTTCGGCCAAAGCCGCGCCTGCACTTGCGTCACACGGCCATTACGAGGATAGGACAATTGATAGGGCGATGGAACACGGAGAAGTCCACGAGCCATGCGAAGCCAATCCAATGGCGTGTGAGTGTCGCGTGACCAACGGGAGGGGTGCTAGCGACGCGACGGGCGAGTGGTCACGTGATTGTTCCACAGCGCTAGATTCGCTGGGATGGCTCGCAGCGTCCGATGCGGTAGATCGTTAGACGAAACGGAGTACAGAAGTTGAAAGACCACTCACCGAGAAAAGGATGAGCCGTCGTCCTGAAAGGACGGGTTACCGAAATTAAGAATCAAACTTCCTGTTCAAGCTTTTTTCTTTTTTTTTTTTTTTTGCGTGTTGTTTTATTATTTGTGAAGTTAAAAAAAAACAAAAAAAAAACATGCAAAGGTTTTGCGGTTTTAAACAGGGACCTCTTTTCTTCATAATGCGTGACAAGTTCAGGGTATTTATTCACGGCATTCGCAGGAGGTAAACTTAAATGTATATCTCGGCATGTCCAGCTTCTTTCGATTCCCTTTAAAAACTGCGCGTATAAATTCACTCCGTCCATTTTATCTCTTCCACTCCACCGACATTGTCAAATATCTGCAAAAGTTTTCGGTCTAAAACATAATATTTGGGTGCTATTTTTTTCTATCCCGCAGCTCCTAAAAGCCTAGCAAAAAAAAAAAACAAAAAAAAAACAGCATACAAATTTCGTAAACAAATAAATAAAAAATTAAGCGTTCTGTTAATTTGCACGATTTTTCTGTCGTATATGTATTTATTTATTTACTCATTGAAAGTACCCTTAGGGTCACGAGGGCATTGCAATTTGGGGGGGGGGGGGGGGGGGGGGCAGGCTACGGGTATATCAAACAAAAACCAAAAAGAACAACAGCAAAATCAGAGTATAAATAATTATCTGTTAATAAAATACAAAGAAAAATGTCATTGTTAAGACAATTTTAATGGCGTCGCCATCAGATATATGGTTTCCACAGACGATGAAAGGTGGTCCCATGAATCCGTAGTTCGGGGTGTGAACGAACAGTAGAAAGTTGTATTTTTCCGTAATGGTGCGCCTATCTTGCGATGGTGATCGAGACGCGACGATATATAAAAGGAAGTATTCGTAGCTTCTCGCGTAAGGGAGGATTATGATAGATTTTATGAAACAAACACAAACGAGAAAGTTCTCTGCGTGATCCGAGGTAAGGCAGGTTCAAACTACATTTCAGAGATGTTACGCTGACAGTCCGATGACAGTAAGTATGAAGCAAACAGACCAACTTTGAATTGCTCAACTGTAGATATTAATATGTCAGTAACGGGGTCCAAAATTGAGGAAGCCTATTCCAGTTTGGAGCGAACGAGAGTTGTGCAGAGGAGTAGTTGTCTTAAAATTGCACGAAAAAAGTTATTTTCGAGCTTGTCACCACGAACTATCGCCGCATACTCAAGTCTCAAGGAGACGGAAGACGAGCCCCCTTAACTTACAAAGCACCGATCGAGTGGTATGGTCAAATCAGAAAAGCTGCAAAACGTTTTAAAAGGCAAAAAAAAAAAAAATCGTTCGAGCTCTTTATTTATTTACATACGCACAAGTTGATCATTGGCTGACGTTGACGTTTTCTATTCCAACCGCCTGCTTCGCCAACAAGACTCAAAGTCGAAGCGCCACCACCGCGGTGTGACGTAACACGGTCGAGTTGGTCAATAGTCAGCGCTCTTCAGCGCCATGTGTTCGTGGGCTCTGTCGGCCAACATTTTACGATTGACAATTTCCGAAATTCGCGTATAACTTTCGAATAAGCTAACGGTTTATTTTGAAACTTTGGCATTTGTTTCGAATCCGGTAGCGCTAGATTTGGGAAGAATCTGGGCGTTTGAGGATGAGTAGTTTATTTCTGCTCCTAAAAAAAAACGCTGCTTTTTCTTCTTATTTTTGTTTGTGTGTGCGGGGCCGGGGCCGGGACCATCCTCGGCCCCGGCCCCGCACCGCCCCCCCCCCCCCGCACCCCCCCCCCCCCCCCCCAAAGAAAAAAAAAAGCAGCATGTTTTTCAGTAGCAGAAATAAACTACGCATCGTCAAACGACCAAAGCCTCCCCAGATGTAGCGCTAGCGGGTTCGAAACAAATCAAATGCCAAAGTTTCAAAACAAACCGTTAGCTTGTTCGAAAGTTATACGCGAATTTCGGAAATCGTCAATCGTAAAATGTTGGCCAACAAAGACCACAAACACATGGCGCTGAAGAGCGCGAACTATTGACCAAGTCGACTCTGTTACATCACACCGCGGTGGTGGCGCTTCGGGCGCACTTCCGGTCTGGCGTGTGGGCGGAAGTCGCCATGCGGGTAGGGCATTGCTGTGTTCTTTCGGAAGAAACTAATGCCTTCCCTTAACAATAACAATACTTAATTTCAACTCAGGAAAGCTGGGGTGTGCTGGAAAGGCCAAAGGCCCGTACCGAGGGGCCCAGCACACCGACACTCTTCAAAACGCCGCGACTGGGGCTGCACCAGAACAGCCGGGAAAGGTGTCAATATCAGTTTTCACGTGTCTTCTGCCTGTCCGGTTCGTCCGAGAACGTGGAGAGGTGCCGTGAAAAGGGAAAACCAGACGCCGTCGGACCACGAATGCCTGGGCATACGGGCCATTCGTCGGAAGACAATTCGTAATATAGGGCAACTCGTAGCAGGGCTATTCGCATATAACGCAATTCGTCATAGGACGGGTTGCCACTGAAACAACTCGTTAAAAAAACAGAGATAATATTTGAAGATGTTGTTGCCCGCGTACTAGCTTTTTCAGCGTACGGTCGCTTTTGTTATTCAGCTTCTGTATAGTTTTCCCTTTACAAAGTTTAGTCTCCTGTTTCTTTTTAGGATGGTAAACATTCTAGTTCACCTCCAAAGCATAAAATATAAAACTTTCAGGTGCATGACACAGCTACTGCGCATGTGCGACATGGAGAAAATGTAGCTCGTCCATGTGCGCTACACAGACCGCGCATGCACGACACAGCCACAGACCACGCATGTGCGACCGAAACGTTTCACATTCCACAACTGCCTAGCAATTTGCCAGTATTTGTTTCTCTCCATTATTGAGTAAGAGAGGTGCCAAGATTCTGGTGGAAAAGACATAATCAGTCAGTGTCTATTAGAAATTAGCAAAACTCTGATTTATTGTGTCCTGAAAAATAATTAAACCAAGGAAGAGGGTCGCTGGTAATAGGCCATATGCGAAATCCTTGCCAGCTATCATCATCATGCCATTAGGAGCCGCCATATTGGGGGGTTTATCACATCTTCCAGTTGTGGACGAGGCGCATCTGCATTTAACTCGGTTTTCATGATATTAGGGCAGTTTATTTCTACACACAATCGGTTGCTGGTTAGTTTCGGATCAAAGAAGAAAAGAAAGACGGCCGCAAAATTCAGGAAAAGGAATTGTCAGCAACGAGGTCGCAAGACTCTTCACTCAAGCAGTGAACTGGGCCATCCAGGTCAATGAACGGTATTTCTCGAAGACGTCCTGTGAAGGGTTCGTACTGGACTTGCAGCAGGTGATCATAATTTACTTCTATGACTTACACTTTGCCGGGACTATTGTTTTTCGGGCGAAACCGTCGGTACAGGAACCCCCCAATATGGAGGAAATCTGATCATTGATCATGAATACACTAGATGGCGCTTCTTTTTGCATATGGTCTATTTGCTCGATAGTTCTTCCAAGTGACGAATTGTGATGAATTGTCATTCGACGAACGGTCTTACAGCATATTTCTTGTGCGGGAAGCACTTTGGGTGGAATTCACAGATACTTGCGGACGTCAGATTTATTTATTTTGTTCCAACATGAACGCGACGAAAAAGTCAAATTGTACGGGCCGCCCGCGGCCCACGTTCAGTGCGTCATCACGTTCAAAGGGTCGCGTTATTGTTCAAACTGTCGTCTGCTTGTAGTATTCTGAATTTAGCGCTCGTATCGGCACGAATTCTGAACGAGAGAAGCGCGTGCCCCACTGGCAGTGGCGCGTGCTCAGCTCGTGCGTGCTTGTATCGCTTTGGAACAGTTGACCCTGGGATTTGGAATAAAGAAGTCAGGCAGTCACAGGCGTCCTTTCTCGCCCTCGGCGGGGCCCGCGAGCACGCGGGCCCCCGCCGCTACCGGGTCCCCTTCGCGGATGAACCCAACGCCCACTCCCCGACCATGACGACGCCTGCAGCAGCGGCTGCCTCTCCTTTGCCGTTTTTGACAAGGTAAGACATCGCCACCACCGGCATTCAAGGCCATCCACGCAGCCATGCGCCGGTACCCGACAGCACCTCTCGGACCACCACCTTACTTCTAACATCGGCCACCTCTAAAAATCCAAAGCTGCTCTTTCAAAGTCGTGTGCTTTTTCAAAATGCCGTCTGCGCGTGCAAACGACAACGGCTCATAGATTACACGATGACGCGGTAATTGCGATAAAAAGTAAGAACAGGCCTTTAAAGATTTCAATTGGAGGGATGTACATGTGGTGAGTAAGGCCTATGTAAACAGTGCATACAAGGGTATGGTCATCATTGTTACCGGTGACTATCACCGACTTGTCATGTCTGATTCACATGGTCTGATCCTGCTTGCGAGTTTCAGTGACGACGTCGAGCATCGCAGCTACCATCCAAGCTTTTGCAGCACGAGCGACGTTGCGACTAATATAGCGAGCAGAATCTCTTCATGTGAATCAGGCTTTAGAGTCCATCCTGTGGCGTTCACGCGGAATGAATCGACGCACGTCACAATATTTACACGAAGTTTTGCGGTGTGACAAGCCTCGTTAATTTCACGGAGGTCACTAAGGTAGTCAGATATGCTAGGAAGTCAAAGGATTAACAGTCCCAACTTCCAACGCGAAAAGGAGCAGAAGGACTCACACCGACGCCAACAACATCGAATTCTTATGGTTTGTTTGTGGGCGACGGCACGCTTCTTGCCCACACCCCATCGTGCATGCGCACCGCCGTTTGTGTGCTGCTAGGTGCGCTCCGGTTTGTTTGTATACTCATGAGTTGGTGTATTCCGAGAAGGGGAGGGGGCATTTTCTTGTTGAAAGTTTCAAAATTCAAATAGAACTTTTGAATAAAATAACGATTATTGTTCTGATACTCTGGCACCTGGTCCGGTCCGCTAGCGCTACTCTTGGGCAAAGACCGAGCGTTCGGCGCTATGTATACTTCATTTTTGCGGTAAAACAATCACTGTAAATGTTTTTTTTTTGTTTTTTTTAGGATAAGCTGTTTAAGTTCTGGGCGCTGTCATCTTTCTGTCGGCGTGCGTATAGATCGCCTGGCTACAGTTCCTTGCCAAGGAACTGTAACCTCGATAAGACGTGCCCAGGGGTCTCCGACTAGCGCATAAACAAAGTATTTTTCATGCACGGTGGCCAGACTAGCTTTTGAAGCGTGTCTGCTTGCAAACATCAAAACGGAGAGCAAGTGCTCCAAAAAGCGTCTTTGGCAAATCGCAACACAAGAGCTTGGGCAGGCCAATGAATGAGCAACACAGAGAAAGCGAAGAAAACGCGCGACGGCAGCCAAGGGCGCACCTCAATGGTTGAGATGGGGGGGGAGGGGGGGAGGGGCAAAATTCCTTGTGCGACTCTGGAGGTTAGGCAAACACACAAGGAGCGCAGAGAGCAGACGACCTTGCACATACGGCGTACAAAAGTTCGTCTGCTCCTTGCACATCTCGCGCGTTTGTTTGCCCGCGAAAAGCGCCCACGTGCTTTTGTTTCCCCCCGACATCGACCAACGTCGGCTCGCGCTTGGCTGCGTGGTCATCGCGCGTTCCCTTTGAGTTTTTTGTGCAGCCTAGTGTCACTAAATAAGCTACGCTTCAGAGTAACGACACTTGCCCATATTGTGGCTTAAAAGCATGGTTGTCAGATTTCTGAAGCTTTGTCTGAAATCCCAGGAAACGCTTTTCCGCCCTCCACAAATGTTTAAACAGTTCGCGACAAAGCGAAGCAATTTTACATGATCTTCCTAACACCGAATCTAATGCGGAGGAAGTCGCACTTTTGAATCATGACGATCGGCAGTTGCGTCTGCTCTGCACAAGCACCAAAATGGCGGCGCCCACAACAATGTTGAGGAACAGAGTGCCGATACTCTAAGCGCAGCTCATTTAGTGGCTCTAGTGTATCCCTTTGATTGTCCTGCTCCTCCTTATGTTCCGATGCACCAAAGACGTATTTTGGAACACCAAAGACGTATTTTGGAACACACATGGGAACCGCGTGCATGTATGAGTGAGCTATGACGGATAAACATTGTCGAAGTGAGCTCAATAAGTTTCCTTTCTCTCCATCAGACCGTGTAGAATGATCTCAATCGCCCAGAAGGGAATGAAAGCGTCCACCGAAGAGGGGAAGGAGAAATGTCGACAAATGTCCACGAGTCCCGGCTGACTCAGAGAGCAGCGTCAGTGTCCCCCACGCCAGCCCAAACCCAAACCCGCCCCTCCTCCTCCCTCCTCCCCCCTTCCCCCCCCCCCCCCCCCCCAACCCTAAGCCGTGTTACCCGGCACGAAGGGCACATCACGTCTCCTCGTTTGCGCCACGTCATCGCTCATATTCCGCTCCCGGAAGCTGCATGGACGTCATTGTCTCCCCGCGCCGTGCCCCGTCTTTTTCCTTGTCGCTCCTATTGAAACGGGTTCACCCTCCGTTCGTTCTCGCGAAGTGGAGTGCCATCGTATACCGTCGCGCACCGTCGTATATCATTACTGCGTGGTGCACGTTAAAGACCCCAAGCTAGCGGTCGTACTGCAATGGCTAAATTTCCGCTCTACAGCGTATAACCACGTCGCCGAAAACTCTTGGAGACTAGGCTCACGCTGTCTAAATATTTAACGACTAATTTTTTTCGTTTTAGAGCTATACTTCCTTATCGCATTCATTCCATCATACCTCGACCGCGAACAGCCCCAAGACTCTCCTCAGACTATCTGTCTCGCCCAGACTTGTGCCTATCTCAAATACTCTACTCAAGATACTGTATCTTAAATACTTTTTGAAGTATCTTGGTATCTTGCAAATACCTTTGATCGAGAGTATTTGACACTCTATTTTAATTACAATTCCGAGTATCTTGTACTCATTATCTAATGGTGAATTCCACTCGTAGATCCGGAGCGCTTTCCAAAATCCGCGAGGGAGGCAAAATTCCGCTCCGTGGGACCCGCTCCGAATCGACGAGGGGAAGATAAACTCGCCTTTTTGGAGCGACCTCCCCCACACTCCTCCCCATCGCTTCCCCCTCCGCCATACAAAATGGCCGCTGCTCGAACTTGACAAGCCCACCAACGCCTGAAACGACTGACCTTTCCGACGCAGAAATAACACGCGACACAGGCCGTGCGAAATTATACGTACCACGGCGCTCATGTCACAAATAACGAAGACGTCCGCGCACTCCGCGTTCGGCACCGTCACATGCCTTTCGGCCGCGTCGAAGCGGCGGGGCACGGACAGCGATTGCCAGCGGTGGAGTTCAGATTTCTGATACAACTTTAATAAACACAGAGGTAACAAATCATCACTTGCACGGCCGTTGCCTAATCTTTTCTTGCTTTATTGCACGGGAAAACGCCGGCGGAATGCCGTGTAAAAAGGTAAACAATCATTGGCTGCGGAATGAACAGGCCTAACCTTGCGTCTACCTCAGGCTTTCCTGTCGTTCTTCCTCTCACGATCACAGCTGTCAGCGCTTACGATTTACCACGCTCCACAGTCCCGGCTTTGTATCCCTGATCTACGGGAGGTAGAAGCGTTCAAGCCGTCACAATCCCATGTAAACAACCGATGCATCCGAACAGATCCAACTCGACGACCCGTCCGGCCCGCCAACCTTGCCGACCTCGCGACCTCGCCGCGCATGCGCACTGCCGATTTAGAAGGAAATCACGTGGGCCGCTCTGTCAACATCCGGAGAGATCTGTGAAATCCCGCAGAGCAAGCTCGGCGGAGTTTGAGGCGCTCCGTGGAGCGGGCGTTGCCAGAGATCTACGAGGGGAAGATGACCAGCTCGAGCCAGATCTGCGAGCGGAATATGCGCGCTCCAAATGGAGCGCTTTTGGAGAGCTCGAGATCTGCGAGCGGAATTCAACATTAAATACATTTTTGACACTCCGCCATTTTCCGAGCTTTCCGGTATGAAGTGGCGTGGGCGTGGCACGAGCAAACGTGAACATTTTTTCGAGCAACCAAATCCTGTTGCTAGCTCCGATTAGCTCCGGTGACTTTGGCTGAGCTCGTTAAAACATTGCTTTTTTGCCAATTGTGACTCATATTTCAGCCCAAAGTTCGTACAATGAAGGTTTTCCCCTCGCCTTCCCAAAGGCGCCTTTTGTTTCCATAGATTTTCCCCCCAAAAAATCCTCAAACAAAAGGTGTGATTTTAGGGAAGTAAAGATGCCACCCTGAGTCGCAACGCAGACCGGGAAACGACCTACGACAACAATGAAGGCTTGAGTGTCAAAAAAATAACAAATAGAAGAAAATGAAAACTGGACACACACAAAAAAGTAGACATTTTTGTTTTGCTTAATTGTATATTTGACTTCGCTAGGGCAAAACGTCGAGGTTTTTTTTTGTTTTTCGTGTTGTCCATTTGGCACTTACTGCTCTCGCGATCACTGTCTGTAAGGAAACATTGATAAGCAGAGAACAGTACAGGAAACGAACTGCGAGCTGGACGACCTCTCAAAATCCCAACAAAGTGTCCCCCATAGCTGAGGCCTTTCTGAACGCAACCTACTTGAAGAAGGTGCGACCACTGCCGTGGCTATTATGTGGGTTCTTTTTGTTATCCATTCACTCATATCCGTATTCCAAGTTCGTTTATAGTGAACTCCCCATATAGGGAATATGGATTGTAGTTAAACGATGCGTCTAAGGTGCGCCGCAGGACGTGATATTCAGCGATGTCACTATTGGCGAAGCGCTCTGATCCATTTGTCACCCCCACACTTCGGTGTTTACCCAACAGAAGGTCTGTGCACATGCCCACAGGCCTTGTTGGGCATGTTCACGTCATATTTTTTAATAGAGCGCGGGGCACAGTGTAATGAAAAAATACCAACAATTAGTGAAGTGACGTTAAGTGCCGGATCTCTCCCGAAAGTCGTCAGAGGATGCGAGCTTGACCCACTAGGGCTTTTGTGCTGAGCTGGGCACCCTGCATGCTGCATTGTTCATGCAGGCCGGAGTGGTAGCAAAAGAGCCCCTCCTCCCCCTCACCGGAGAATACGAACTACAGCCGAACGCTGACGCCGCGTTCGGTTAAGTCAGCCGAGCGCTGAGCCATTGTATTTGTTGTCCCCATCTATGTAGTTCTAAAGTTAACCGCTTGGGGCGCCACGGTCTGATCTCCTCCCTATAAAGCGACCTCTTTCTTGCTGTCCCAGAAATGTTTTGTAACATCTATCAGTGATATTGCCACGCGCGCTGCCCAGCGAACGCGTGGCCGAATGGTTACCGGGCTTGGCTCTCGCGAGGAGGCTCTCGCGCAGAGGCTCCGGGTTCGATACCAGGAAGCGGAGTTTCTCTTTTATTTATTCTTTCAACTTGACATTCTCGTAAGTTCGAAAACCTTGTCGTCTGATCGAGTTGCGAATGTTCTACACGCCGAACTTTCTACACCGAATGCTCCAGAGACACACGCGGGTACAAAAGGTGCTCCGTGTGACGGTCCGGGGTCAGTCTCGCCCCAGCGGTCGATCCTGCTGTTTCGCCGACATCGTCGATAGCCTTTGTCTATTTTGTTTTGGGCACAAGTTCGCCCCCATGAAACTTTTAGTTTGTTCAGTTATTCGCCGCCTCATCATCATTTGCCATTCGTGACAATATTTTGCTCTTTATAGTCGGACTGCATAAAATAGCCCTCCGATACTTTTTTTTTTCCGTTTTGTGTTGTTGCGTGCTAATAAGCCAGTCTGGTAACCCAGAATTGCGCAGCTATATAATTGTGGTTGTCACTGACGTAGATACAAATTACGAAATGCGAAAGTATCTTCAAAACTAATTGAATTACATTTCTAAGTATTTGTACTCTACTCAAGATACTTTACGATGAAAGTAACTTGAGTAGTATTTTAAATACTTTATGAAGCAGGTATTTAGTAACTTAACTTAAATACTTTTATCAAGTATTTTGTCCAACAATGGTCTCGCCTAAGGCCACTAATACTATAGTTACAATAAAGGCAATGAATGTTGACTCAATCACGATGGGCCGGAGTAACACGACGGACCCAACTGTCATTGAGCCGCTAACGATACTTGAGTTCAACCGAGCTGGCCCACCTCAGTTATACTCTATTTCATCTTACGATGTACCGCAGGAAAGACTACAAGCGCGAGCTCTTTTCTCTACAGGCACATCTCGGCTATTGGCTTCGCTTCTAGCCTTCGCTGCGGTACAACGTAAGCCATACTTGTGCCTATCTCAAATACTCTACTCAAGATACTGCATTTCAAATACTTCGAAGTATCTTAGTATTTTGCAAATACTTTTGAGCGAGAGCATTTGATGCTGTATTTTAATTACATTTCTGAGTATCTTGTACTCATTATCTCAAATACATTTCTTGACATTCCGCCATTTTCCGAGTTTTTCGGTATGAAGTGGCGTGGGCGAGGCTCGAGCAAACGTGAACATTCTTTCGAGCAACCAAATCCTGTTGCTAGCTCCGATAAGCTACGGTGACCTATATTGAGCTCGTGAAAACATCGCGTTTGTGCCGATTGTGACTCATATTTCACTCCAAAGTTCGTACAATGAAGGTTTTCCCCTCGCCTTCCCAAAAGCGCCTTTTGAAATTTCCTAGAGTTTCCCCCAAACAATCCTCAAACAAAAGGGGTAGCTTTACGGAAGTAAAGATTACCACACTGAGGCGCAACGCAGAACGGGAAACTACCCACGACAACAATGCAGACTAATTATTTTTTTTTGTCTGGGATTTTAGGGTTTTAAGAAGCCAGAAGAAAACAAAGTAAAGCCAAACTTGAACTTCTATGACCAGAGTCTGGGTAGCTTGTATCTAATTCCCCAAACAAGGGCCGAAGTTAAGTTTCAATGCTGGTAGTTTGGCTGTCATGTGGCCTCTTTGGGCCTAGATCGACAAAAAAGTGCCGTATTTTATAAGCTTTTTGCTTCTGGTTGTTGGGTTCTCGACTTGGGCCTATGCATTTCCAATTTCCAAACGAGTGTCAGATTTAGGCTTCACTCCCGATACTTCGGTTCAAACGTGGCATCTTTGGATCAAGTCTGGCAATTTGGCAACTATGTTGCGAGCCAGAGAAAAAGCCATAGAAACGTCAAACAAAAATGCTTTAGGACTAACGCCTTGCAGCAAGACCGAACTAGGCCTTAAGTTAGGCCCAACGAGGGGCTTAGAGCGATAAACCCGGGTTCCGGTCCGTCCGCACACGCCGAGTTCACAGTGATTGCTGACATAATATTCTTGTCGAACAAATTTCCAAAATATGAAGGCCTTGGGTAATTAGCGTAGTAGCTACTGTACTTTGTTCATCACAATTTGGCAAACGGCGAAGGGTACACAGTCCCAGTGAGCCAATCTGCACGTTGGAGAGAAGCATGTGACAACATATCATAAGAGTGCTCTCCTTCTGCACAGATTTGTCACATACCTTCCCTCCGTCTCTCTGATTGGCTCGAGGAGGCTGAGGCGGTTGCCCTTTGCCACGTTATGGTGAAACAAAGTATATGCAGCACACTTTTGAAAAAAAGTCTATTTAAGAGACTGAAAGGGATGGTAGTCAACATTTTGCAACAAGACTGCTTCTTCGGGCAAGGGACGAACACAAATAAAAGTTGTCTTGTCCAGGTAATTAGAACAAGTAAATAATCGACCGACCGACACAAAGCACTCTTGATGAAAAACTTTATGGCTGAAATAAATCATTCGAAAGAGAAACATGTGCAGTTAATCTTCTATTTCCGAGTTGCATTAAATTTAACGAATTGTTCATATGTGCGGTGCTATCTCTGGACCCCTAACGAGTAGGGCTGCGTTTTTTTTAAGATTCTAGATGTTGGATTGTTGGATTACACGACCATCTAAAAGGAGACTGACTTTGATCATACACCTGAAGGTTAGTGTGGACCAGAGCCGTATATTAGGAGAGTTTGGACAATAGGCGGAGCAAAGGCCGCCGCCAGCGCCGAATATTCCCCCCACGCTTAGAGCGTAAACTAAATTTGTGACACAGCGTCGACCAATCAGGAGACCTCTACTCCATCTCACAAATGTCGACAGTGAAGACAAAGGCACAGGCGCGTGAGCCTAGCTCAGCGAAACACTATTGTTTGTACGAGACCTCGTGCATAGGAGACACTTTCCAAAGCCACGCGCTCGTGCCCATGCCTTTGTCTGCACTGCTAGAACAGCGTCCTGAGACTGGCTGAAAGAAAGCAGTGCAAAGGGTGGGGTGCGCGAGCGTCTTGAGACGCGGAGTTCCGCTCGGCACGGCTCAAATTATACTTCGTTTCACTTTACCTGCGAGCGAAGCCAAAGCTAGAAGCGCGAGACCAGCGCTTTTTGCATTTCTCCCCAGCTCGCGCGCTCGAGCAAAGCCTCAACGCACGGAGCTTCCGTGCTCGCGCTTCCAGTTTTGCCTTCGCTCGCACATAAGGTGAAACGAAGTATAGTCGTGGCACAAATTTAGAGCACGCGACCACCGCTAGGGGCTGTTTCGCGGCCTGTGGTTGGCCCGAGATGCTCGCCTATTCAAACCAATGTATGGCCAAACTCTCTCAATAAACGGCTCTGGTGTGGACTATTGATAGCGATCGGCAAGAGCCTACTAATACTAATTTATAAGAGACGTCGGATGCAGTAATATATGCATTGATCAAACAAAAATGTGAAGACATGCTGTGATCCGAGTTCCAAGGGGATAAATTAACTGTTTTACGAACGTCAGTAATGGACTTTTTTACGAATGACTGGTACGAATGCTTTGTGAGTGTTCGGCGTGCACGTCACTTAAACAAACGTCAGCTTTTAACTTAGAAAACAAAAAGTGTTACGATGGAATGCAAGCTACTGCAATTAAAGCACGTTATATTAAAATCTCTAGAACTACCAATTTGTAAATTTGCCGACTAGTACAAAAGGTTAAAGATCGCAAGAGCTTCCTCGCTAAAAGTTGTAATGCTGTGCTTAAAGGGACCATGAAACGATTCTGAAATCGAATTTCATCCACCGGACGCCGTAAAAGGTGTGAAAAGAAACACAAAAACACAAAGATAGGAAGCCAAAAAAAGTCTTTGCTATAGAACTTTTAAAAGAAAACTGGACTCTTTTGCGCCTTCTTTCCTTCGAAAGCTCTCTGACTTTTCACTGCTATGCATCCGCGGAACTGCAGCACGTCAGCCGAATCCACGTCGCCTATTGGGTAAGCGCCTACCTCACCAGCACCGCGATCATAAACAATAAATAGCCGGCAAATGTTTCCTAAACGTTTTGTTAAATAATATTCAGATCCACATTTTGTAGCATAATTAGAGATGTGTGGCGAAAATTGCCAAATTTGATAATGCTGAGAGCCAAGCGCCATCTATCGTGTGGTAAACGAAGCTGAGAGCCAGCTCCGGAGGAACTCCATAGGACGAATATGTTGCGAATAACCGACGAATTTTGCCCGGCGGCTTTTGCTCTGCGCGTAGAATCAGCACAGTGCCTGCTACGTCGCGCGCAAAGCGAGCGTGCCGTCGGGCGGCGTTCGCCAGTTATTCGTCACATAATCCACCTTTTTACGAAGTCACCGGTTCGAGATTTTTTGGGTAGAGAACGCGCGTGCACACCACGAGCGCTTTCACGAGATCCTGCTTGAAAGCATGCCATGGCCGCTCGTGAATCCATGGAACCCGAACACGTGTTTTCATACCAGAAACTCTGGAACCATGATTTCGAAAGAGGTGGATTCGTTCCATGGAGTTCAGCCTTTAGGCACTTTTTACGATCAAATCAGCATGGACGACAGCGTCGCTTGGTCGCGACGACCAACGAACGTTTATTTTTCTACGTGTTCTTCTCGCGCGTCCCGACTTCAATTAAGCAGCAAGAAAAAAGTACTTGAAACAGACCACGACGAAGACGAACGCTGGATCCACGAACACCCGAGAAAAGCTACGACGGTCACGAATCCACCGACTCCGACCAAGCGAGCTGCGCAGAATATAGGCCTAGCAGGCACTCCGACTCGGCGCAGCGTTGCTTCAACGGTACTTGGCCAAGACAGTCTGCCCACGACCGGCTGGCGTGCTGAATGGAATATGCCCGCGCGACCCTTGTGGACCCTTCCCGTATTATAGTTTGATCGCTAACCTCAATTTTAGATTAACAGGTGAGGTCAATCTTTTCCCCTTGTCATCTCTCTTGTTTTCCGAGGCAGTGTTGACGAACACTGTCGTCGAAAAGGAACTCTCGTCGATTCTATCTTCTTGTTTTGTGTGATATAGAGCTCGAATAAACGCCGTATGGATTACCTTCGTAACACGGTATGTACACTTTTTTATTAGTATGCCATTTTTATTCTGACATGACTGCACGTCACTGTCGAGCTAAAAACGTTCGTGGGAGCTACGTGCAATGCCAGGCCAACCTTCCTTTGCCGAGTGCCGCGTCAGTATCGAGTTGCAATCGTAAAAGATCGGTCCCGAAGCGCTCAGCAACAGCGCGAATACAGCACTTCCATCAAACGCGCGCGTCCGCTCACAGTGTGAACAGGTATTTACGTGGCTCTTGCTGACACTGTCGTAGTTCAAACGTATCTTTTTTAGCGTCGGCTCGCTCCTGCAGCTCCGATGCCGTGAAAAACGCCGCGGCGATTCGTTTCCATCTACGTCGCTTTGCAAACGACTGACACGGGCCGCCTTTTACCAACAATGACAGCTGGGTTGACTTCGCCGCACTTCCCAACAGGCATACCGGCGTATGAGACTAGTCCCATATGCTGTCGCTGTAGCGCAACATATCTCATTGAATTTCGCACAGCTGCGATGTGTGCATGGCTATCGCGGCGATGAGAGGTGTCGATTCAGAAAATACGTCGGTGACATCAGCGCAGTAAAACCTACCGGCGCACCCCCAACTCGCCGCCGCTAACGCTCCCACTCTCCTACTGCCGAGAGAACTTCGGGTTCCTGTCCCAGCGTACGTCACGGCCGTCAAAATTCCGCCGCAACTTGTTTTGCGGTCAGTTGGAGAGAAAGAAAGAGTCGATATTTCATTATTTTTTTGTGTATAAATTGATGAACGGAGACGAAAACGGATGCCTGTTCGGCATTCAGTGAACGTTGAAGGTTTAATGTAAAAGTTATCTGGCAAAAGTAAAAAGGTCATTTCATGGTCCCTTTAACCGGTGACCAAGGGCTGAAACAACTCTTCCTAGGCCCTACACGCGACGTATACCCTTCGCTTTGATTCTCAGACATTCCAACGCTCAAACGAAGCTAGAAAAATTCGAAAATGTTATGCTACAAGTTATATCGTAAAATGGTTGATTAGTACAAACCGCAAAAAAGGCAGGAGCTTCTTCGCTCAAAAGTTGATAGAATAATGCGATTACCTAGGGCTGAAAGAACTTCCCCTAGGCATTAGGTGCGACGCATACATTTTGCATCGATTCTCAGACATTCAAACGTCCAAACAAAGCTAGGAGAATGCGAAAATTTCATGCTAAAAGCACTAAAGCTTCTATCGATCCTCGAACACATCCGGGAATCCGAGCACCGCTGCGGCAATGCGACTGATGCTGTCCCACAGGGGTCTAATGTCCGGAGCAATCTTGCGCAAAAAAGGTATAAAGTCACATTCCTTCAGATCTTCACATTACATCTGCGTCAGAGAGCAGAAAAAAGCCCGAAATCGTCGGCAAGCAGCGGCACATCACGACCACCGCGCACCGAGCAAACTCGCATCCAGGCCAGCTGTGGGCGCTGCCATCATGCCAGTGACGTCACGGCTCTTAATTGTGAGGTCACATGACGAGTAGTCACTTCTGCGTACAACATGGCGGCAACAGGGGGGGGGGGGGTGCCACTTTCAAACTTCCTGTCTATCACTCTAAGCCCCTCTACCACGTTGGTTAGGCCTCAGTGATTGCCGAACTTGCGCCAAGTTAGGCTTTTCATTGGCGTGCGATCCGGGCAAACACTTGTGCGTAATGTTTGTTGTCCATCGTACGGAGAGAGAAAGACAGTGCCAAACATAGAACAAAGCAAACCAACTCCCGGGCGAGAAAGGCAACAAGCATCGTGTTAACACCAGAGCCAAGCTGGCCAAGGGAGTACTCAACATTTCGTATTCTCGCCTGTGGTACCCGAAAACGTTGGGGGAAAAAAGTAACTGCCGCCAGCAACCACTTAGAAAAAGGCGATATGCGGTCAATTCATAAAGTTTATTCTGGGACGTTTGCAATTCCATTCCGTAAGGAACAAGAAGAAGACGCGAACACAGAGCTACAGTATTTAGCTTCTTTGAGAGGTTTTCACGCGTGTCCCGAACTATCATTGACTGTGATAGACCAAAAATTAACAAAAATTCGAGGCGTCATCGATGCCTCCTCGATTTCTCAATTTACAACCACCACTACGCGTTCTTGTAAAATACTTTGTACGCAGCTAGCGACCAATAAAAACAAAATATTACTGTTGGCATCAGACAGAAATACAATTGTTACCAAAAATCGTACATTTTCCCCGACGGCTTAGACCGCCCCGCTTGGGCATACACACGCCTCGACAGCCTAAACTCGCATCTTCAGCAAACGCAACGGACATCGCATTATTATCTAAAGTTTCCGATTTTCTCTTTTTTTAATATTTAATTTCGTTAAGACAGAAAGAACATAATGTCTGCTGCATCGAGGCAACAGACCAGATGGTCACACGAAGCCTCGAGGTAGCTACAAAACAAAAAGTATAACAATTAATCAATGTCGGCGGCCGAACCAAAAATCATTCGTCACTGGACTTACATAATACCGCAATTTTTTTTTTTTTTTTTTTGTCTGATCAATCCTCGCGAGCGTAACTTTCGAGAGGCACTTCAACTTCCAGGGACGTTTTCGTTGGGTGTGCGGAGAAACAAATATACAATTAGTGTTCCTCACTCAGGTACAATCACATCACCTACTGGGCCATTACACACACTGTGGGTGCCGAACGCACTCCACTTCACTTTAAGTGGATGAAGCTCTCGCGAGCTGGCCGTGTCACATGTGACGCTGGCCCAACTCGATCTATGAGGGGTACCGACTTCACGGTGAAACATATGCCCGAAGAAGCGCACCCTCCTCCGAGCGTTTCAAAAACAAATAGATAAAAAGCAAAACAATCTTTTCCCCCTAACCGTTGGAAGCAGGCTGAAACGACACGTCAGCAAAGTGAAAGAATATTTGGTGAGAGCCCGTCATCCACTTTCCCCCACGCTTTGAAGTAGTGAGGGGAAGCACCACCGTGGAAAGCCACGCTAGTCTTGTCAGCAGTGCTCCTCTCTTTCTCTCCCTCACTTTTTTTCTTTTTCACACACATACACACGCACCCACCCACTCATACACACATACACCAACACGCACGTGCGCACGCACGCACAGCCATAAATGGAAACGGTGACGAACACTGCACAACCTATAGCTTCCTTCATGATGTTCCATTCCGTCACCAACCCCCCCCCCCCCCCCTCTCCAAAAAAAAAAAAAACAAAATCGCGAAAAAAATGGAAGCGGGGGTGAGCGGCTATTGAGTGAGCGTACAGTGAGGCCCCGCTGCATCATCAACCATAAAAGAAATACGACTAAAAACACCAGCTTAATACTAAATATTAAAAAAAAAAGAAAATCCAAAATCTAAAAAGCGCAATCTCCAGGCAGTAATTCCCAGTTACGCTATACACAGGGCTCGACAAGGACGACGAGAAATGCAAGTCCGGGAAGAAAAGGAGGGAAAAAAGTAGGGTGTTTAACGGTAAAAAAAAAAGGGGGAAACAATCGGATATAACAATCGATTGCTAATACGGATAAGAGGGAGATAAACGACGCGTGCCATGGATCGCTTCTTCTCCGTCTAAGTGGAGAGACGATCGTTGTTTAAGTCCCGAGCTCGGGGAGCCAATGATGTCGTCACGTCGGCGAGCGACGGGACTCGAGTTCCCTCGAGAGTGCTCGCGTTGGAACCTCCCCTCCCCTCCCCTCCCCTCCCCTCCCCCCCCCCCCCCCCCCCCCCCCGAGAACACGTAGCGAGGACCGCAGGCGGCTGCCGAAATGGGAGGAAGACTAAAGAATCTTGGTAAAGTTGCGTGCGTGGCTTTCCTTCGCACGCGGTGGCTGACATACGACGAACTATGGCAGACACGGAATATGCTGCGGTGACGTTGAATTCGCAACCTCTACTTTTTGCTCGTCAACATCTTAAAAAAAAAACGCAGAGATGTGGTGAATTTGCCGAGGCTAGAAGAGTTCGACCGCGCTAAAATATTGTGAACTTTTAACGCGAGGTATGAGGAAATTTAAAACGAAAGTTCGACCGAAAGTTTGACTATGATGCGCACGGCACTCAAGAACGAGCCGACACCACCTAACAGGGGAGAGGTGCCCTATGTATCGAGTGTATTGTTTCTCATTAACAAACTAAGCAATGAAATGTTTACGTGCTTGCCTACATATTGTGCAATATATATATATAAAAAAGTACGGTATATTTCTTTCTTTTTCTATAAAAGTACTCTTTTTTTTTTTTGCAGAAGTCGGCCAGCAGTGTTCAAATGTCGAACTTCGTCGCGTGTAGGCAAAAGTTAGAAGATTTTCTGAACCAGTTCGACCGATTCCCCAAAAGTTCGCGACGAAGTCCCTAAATCCATGGTCACACTCCTAATACATCATACAAAGGGCAGTCTGCAGACAAAAGGCGTGTTTCTTCCTCGTATGACGTCCCATTGGTCATACAAAGACCACCTGCAGGCATGCTCCAAGCATGAAGCAAACGGGCTTCAAACGGGCTTCAAACGGGCTTGCGGCATGTACCGCAGATAACGGAGAGTTTTAGGGAACTGTCTTTGCACATCCGATACGGTACGATAAGCCCTCTGGTACGAACTGCGCATGTGCCAGTCTTCTGCGGTAGCGCATGCGCAGTGCGTACCGGAGGGCCCACCTTACTGTATAAGATGTGGAAAAACGGTTCCCTGAAACTCCCTAATGTTGTCATCGTGTCTGCAGCGAAACACCCCGTGTCTTTTGAATGATGTACGCGAGCAGTGTGACATGGTGCTTAAATCTTACGTTGAAGTAGCGTTGGCAAATTGACCGGCTTTTTCTATTCTGATGGTTCGACACCATCATTTCAATAAACACCACGGATGTAGAAGCAAGCGACGGTACTTTAAAGGGGGTGAAATCAAAACCCCGATACTGCAAGGGCTCAACTATAGAGACAAACCAAAAATATTTGTGACCCAAAATCGTTTTTTTTTGGTTTTTTTTTAATCTGCGAGACAACCACCAGCGGTTAAAAAAGCGGTTGCTCAACGCCGTCTCCCATATTTTTCTCTAGACCGAATGCGACGACGACGTAGCACTCGAAAATAATCGAGGAGTAATATGCCGTCGGAGACACATTTGTAGTGAAAATATGAAAGTCCATACGAAGAAACTGCAAGCCTTATTACGAGCTAAATACAAGAGGGTGCCTTTACTCGAAGAAAGCTTGACCGATTATAGTTGCAGGGAGTGAAACAACCCGCGTGGCTTGATGCAAATAAATAAAGAAAATATATACGGCAAATAAATAAATTGATTAATGAATAAATATTAACGTTAATGTCATGCTAACCTAATCTGATCTGTGAGATTCGGTTTTAAATTATCTGTGGTTTTTTTTTTTTTTTTCTCTCGGAACATACACGACTCGATCAGCCAAAAGTGGGTGTCCTAAGACAATATTCAAACGCTTTGCATCACAAAAAAGGAATCACTTATTTGAGGTGTAAGAGAACCTCCATCTGGTCATGGCGTCTTCGAGAGTGACAATCTTAACCCCAACTCGACGAGGGTTTTGCGAGTCATTTCAGGGTTGGAAGCATCCACATACTGTTCTTCGTCTACACTCAACGCCCATATTGAGCCAGTCAACTCTTATTTCCCCAACTCGTTAATGCGCTTTATTTCTGTTGCCCGACATTCGCCTTAATCCGAATCTCTTATCCCATACTCTCAGATGCTCTTCCCAACGAATGAAACACAACCCCTCCGCAGATATATATGAAGGGAATTATATTTTACTCTCCGTCAAACAACGCAGCAATGCGAAACATACGAAACGTAAATTCGGTGTCTTCTCTAACGCGCACACAAAAAAAAAAAAAATGACGTCGCACATTGCGCGGACTTTTAAAACCCCGTCATCCCTTACCCGTTCTCCCTCCACGCGTCTCAACATCGCGTTTCAGAGAAAAATCAGTCATTCGTCGCAAAGCGGATCTCGGGAAGATTAAAGTAGCGCAGTGTGCATGCGAAGTGCTTGTTGGGAGAACAAAATAAATGAAAGAAGCCTACGAAGACCGACCGGCAAATCTTCAGAGCAAAAAACAAACACAGAGTTAAGATACACGACAGCATAGCGACAATCCTTTCAGAACGCATACCACTCCGTACCTAAGCTCCGTATCTGCGCTAAAACATCCCGGGGTGAATCCGCCTTACTTGAAGTTGATTTCCGCTAAATCGGGACTGCCAAAACCAGAAGGACAAAAACAACTACGACAAAACAAGGAACAAGAGGGGCAGCGGCAGCAATGTATTTTTTCGAGCTTGTCCGCCGTTCTTTGCTTTATCGTTACACACGCCCTTTTTCTCCGGGTACGTCAGACTAAGTGAACAAAATTAAGCAAGAAGAAAAAAAGCAGAAGTTGTTCGCGCACGCTTAGGAACTCAACAAGCAGTTGAGAGAACACGAGGTCAACGAGAGTTTTGAGCAGCGGATCGTCGACACGTTGATGTCGACGCATTTTGTTTTCTCCTCCTCGCAACGGTCTTTACGCGCTGTCATCACCGATCCCTGGATGCTCGTCATACTCAAAAGTCGTTTTCCCGAAAACAAAAAAAAAAAGAAAGAAAACCCTATTAAGCCAGACTTTCGTATAACTTGCAAGTACCAAAATCAATGGAAAGAAAGTTTAATAAATATATAAAGCGCAAAAGAGAGATGAGGACATTAAGAAGACAGGATAGCGCTGTCCACTCTTTTTCACGTCCTCGTCAGACTTTTGCGTTTTATATTTTAGCATGTTGAACCAACCAGCGCACCTTCATATTTTAGAGCAAAATCTAAGCTGCAAAGCCAAAAATCGGCGAAAAACTGCCGAAGTTAAATGTCCAATAGCTTTTAGACGATGGCAGCATGTCAAAAACAAAAAAAAAAAAAAACCGCATCTCCATGTGGTGAATGATGTTGATTGGGGCGAAGCTCTGGTGGTGCTGATGATACTGATTTTATTGTTCATACATAGGTAGTGCTGAGTTTCAGGTTGCGTTTCGACTTCATTATTACTGCTTTATGGTCGGTGAAATGCAGAGCCAGTGGTTCTTCCAGCGGATCAGCTTGGATCCGCTAGAAGCCGTCGGAACGCATCTCGACCGCTTAAGTCAGCGGTCCATGTCAGAAAGAGAATGTGTGGTATGGAACGTGGTTATATACGCATTTGAGCAATTGACCGCAGCGCCCTCTGGTCTATAAACGTTGAGCCAATGCATGCAAAGTTTAACGCGATTATATACGCATTTGACCGCAGTGCCCTCCCCTGTATAGACGTTGAGCGGCTACATGCAACGTTTCATTCATGACATCCCCCCCCAGCTCTTGAGTTACTACCACATCTCAGAGCCCCCTACTCGTCCCGCAGTCGTGGCCGAGTGTTAAGGCGATGGACTAGAAATCCATTGGGGTTTCCCCGCACAGGTTCGAATCCTGTCGACTGCGCAAACATTTCTTCTTTTTTTAAGAAGACAGATGGGATGGAAATCGATGTGAGCACGGACGGACGGACGGACGGACGGACGGACGGACAATGCTAGACCCTAAGGAGCTTCGCCCCTAAAATAAAAGATGAGGTTAGCGTCTGTTTGAATTCTACCTTTTTCTAGGGGCTAATATAGGTGGGTGGTTTCATTTGAAATCGAACACGCTTGTCGGGGTGGGTCTTTCGATTTCTTTTGAAAAAATATATGTAATTGCCCCATTTCTGGAAACAACAAAACCGCTTTTCAAAATTAAAAAAAAAAAATATTTCGCTTCACAAAAAAATATTGAGTGGAGCAGGGTGAAAATCTGTTTTTTACTCTATGATTTTTCTACCCAGTTCTGTGCGCTGATATGAATACGGAAAGCATACAAAACTCACAGTAAGTTTTTGTGATATTGTATGTTATTTCAACTATTTTTTTAGTTCAAAGGAAAATACTTTTGTATTTTTGTTTATTGAGATAAAAAATGCCAAACATCGTCTCTTTGACAATCCGGTGACATCTTCAGAGCCTTGTAAATCATGAGTTATTATATTTGTCGCTTACCAAATACTATGCGGGTGTAGCCCTATACATGGGCCATCGACGGGCATAAGTTTAGTTTATTTTATTTTCACTTATTTTTTTATATAAAATTTGGAACATCGTCGAAAATTAAATTAACCGATATTTTGAACCCACTTTATCGAAAAAGGCCATTTTTTTATTTCGTTCAATGTTTTTAATATTGCTGCCAATCATATGAACTTTCAATTGGCTTGATGCGATTTCCCCCTTTTTTTGTTGTATCTTCTCTAGAAGTGATCGAAATCGCTCCCACGTTCTCAGAACGACCAAACGCAGTTTCCGCAGGTCGGCTTCGCTGCAAAGACTATACTGCTTATTTGTGTGTTCAAATGCAGCGGGTAAATTCATTTTCGATTCAGAACACTCGTGCTTGGCAATGTATTGTATTTTCATAATTTTGTAATGATGGCAACTGACATTCCTTAGTCCGATCGTTAGCGGTGCAGCGGATGTACCATTATCCGATGTCTGAAGTCAGGGCACAAAGGGCGGAGAAAACTGAACGAGCTCTTCATGTAGCAAGACCGGGGTCATATATCTGTTTGTCTTATACACGGGTTGTAAGGCTTGAAGCACCTCGCCACAGTACACAAGTTTCGTTCGCAGGACGGCTCCTTAATGCGGACGTCAAAGGACTTCGTTAAAAAAAAAATTAAAACAATGACAAGAAGCGTTCAGCTTTTCGACTTACCGGAGCAAGAAATCGACATATTCAGGAAGTACAAAAAAGAAGAATGGGCCTCAGTAGGTGCTCGCACAGGATTACGCTCCTCACATGTGTGGTGCACAGTTCGCGAGCCGGGCCAGGAACCTAAGGTGACATTAGCACGAGATGTACAGTCTCCGGCAATATGAAAGACACATTCGCCGATGCTGTTTATGCACCGGTGCCAAGTCCGCCTTGGCCGGACGCGCTTTATTTTGAAGGATAAAATAGAACAAACTTTTATTTATTCCCAAACCAAAGCAATGTGTGCCTAGCCAAAGCAAATCTACCGTAGCCACCTAAAATAAAATCGTCAAATCGCTTTTTCATATTCCCGAAGGCTGTACAATCTTTGCATTAAGCTTGGTACGACAAAGTGGAGAAACTAAAAATCGACAGAGACATTAGGTGACTGCTTTCACGGCTTTCTGTGCATTTGGGAATCGTTGCTTCTTGGCATCAGAGATATCAATCAGTCTTGAACAAAACCCGAAAACTTTTATTTTTAACTGAACTCACTCGTTCAAACAGAAGGGCCACCGTCTCGGGTTCACCGCTCGGTCACTTTGGCTCCAGTTTTCGTTCTGTCCGTCTCGACTTACCACGCTGTTTAACTTCTCGGCTGCATCCGACCGCTGCGGTACAAAGTTCAGCTCGCCCCCGCGCTCGATCGTCTCCGCTGAGGCAAGCCGATGCCGTTGCCAAAAAGTTCCAATATTGCGTTGCTCGTGAACAGGACTATTTAAAGCACAACAACATATTGTTTTACAAGTGCATCCTAAATATATTAGCGTTAATTAAGAAAAGTGACTATTTATCGCCAATTGGTGTTTGTGTTCTGTAAAAAAAATGTCTTCGCTTCATGTAAACTCAGTCCGTTTTCCTCACTTTTTTTCTGCAAACTGCTTTTCCTTCTTAAAGAGGGGCATGTGATATTACATATTTTTGATATACACGCTGACAATAAAGAACAGGCAATTACATGGTTATTTGATCGCACGCGACAAGACACGTCATGGATTGGCGCCCGCGCCGGATGCTTTCTGGGTGTAACGGAGAAGGGCCGGGCGTGCTGTACGTGCCTTACAAGCTGTGTATAGCACAAACAGATATATGACCCCGGTCTGGCTACATGAAGAGCTCGTTCCGTTTTCTCCGCCCTTTGTGCCCTGGCTTTAGACATCGGATAATGGAACATCCGCTGCACCCCTAGCTATCAGACTAAGGAATGTCAGTTTCCATCATTAAAAAATTAAAAAAATACAATTTGTAGCCAAGCACGAGTGTTCTCAATCAAAATGAATTTACCCGCTGCACTTGAACACACAAATAAGCAGTATAGTCTTTGCAGCGAAGCCGACCTGCGGAAACTGCGTTTGGCCGTTCTGAGAACGTGGGAGCGATTTCGATCACTTCTAGAGAAGATACAACAAAAAAAGGGGGAAATCGCATCAAGCCAATTGAAAGTTCATATGATCGGCAGCAATAATAAAACAATTGAACGAAATAAAAAATGGCCTTTTTCGATAAAGTGGGTTCAAAGTATCGGTTAATTTCATTTTCGACGATATTTCAAATTTTATATAAAAAATGCAGTGAAAATAAAATAAACTAAACTTATGCCCGTCGATAGCCCATGTATAGGGCTACACCCGCATAGTATTTGGTAAGCGACAAATATAATAACTCATGAGTTACAAGGCTCTGAAGATGTCACCGGATTGTCAAGGAGACGATGTTTGGCATTTTTTATCTCAATAAACAAAAATACAAAAGTATTTTCCTTTGAACTAAAAAATAGTCGAAATAACATACAAGAGCACAAAAAAGTACTGTGAGTTTTGTATGCTTCCCGTATTCATACCAGCGTACAGAACTGGGTAGAAAAATCACGGAGTGAAAAACAGATTTTCACCCTGCTCCACTTAATAATTTTTTGTGAAGCGATATATTTTTTTAAAAATTTTGAAAAGCGGTTTTGTTCTTTCCAGAAATGGGGCAATTCCATATATTTTTTCAAAAGAAATCGAAAGACCCACCCCGACAAGCGTGTTCGATTTCAAATGAAACCACCCAGCAGAGGTGCCATCTCAGCTGCCACACTCTTAAAAAAAAGCCCGTGCGTAGACGCAGGGGCTTTTTCTAGAGTGCTGCAATTCTTTGTAGGTAAGTTTGTCCATGTGTCACCAACGTATAGGCGATACAATTTGGTGTTTGATACTAACCGATGTCGGGTTCGGGCTAACTGTGCCGCGGAGTGTATAGGACCCCATACTTTGACAGAGTGAAACATATTACACGCGTTTTATCCGGGGAGGCTGAAATGAAGCCACCAACTATGTTGCCTGCATGTTCAAGAGATATAGCTCGTGCACTGCGTATGTGCGTGTGTGTGGTTTTCTTCTTAATAAGAGAAAAGGCACAGGACGATAAACTTGTTCGTTGCGGTCCATTATTATCTTTTTTTGTTTGTTTGTTTTACCTTCAGGCGCGAAAGCATGTGAAATGCAGAAACTGTACTTGCACTGTTGCGTTCTTCTCTTCTGTGATGAAAGTACGAGAAACACAAGGTAGATCCAAAATCGGCCAGTATACTTTGTCGTACGCCGTCTCCGTTACGGCTTCTTGCCCATACATGCTCCATGTTGTTGAATATGAAACAACCGCAAGACGATGACTTGCAGATCGCGAGCAAATACTGAGAAATTAGGAAAACTCGTGGACGCAAAATATATGGTGGGGTAGTTTGTACGTACACAAGCTCTATGATATTAACGATGATCTGGAGACGGGGCTTTTGATCCCGGCCCCGACAAAAGTTTTTGAACGGATTGCTTATTTCACTTCATTTTCTTTTTCACTGGCGCGTGCTTTTGTATATTTCATTGAGATAATGCCGTAGCGGACGTATCAAAAGAATGCCGTCGACCAAACAGGTCCACGTCAAGGGCAGTAAGTGAGCCCATTGTTATTACGTTGTAGTCGCAATCAGCATATCACTAACTTGATGCTCATTGAAAGGAGCAGGTATCTGCGACTCCAAGCCCTCATTTTCAGGCCCTTACTAAACAGCTTCCTTCTTTTCACCACCACGCAACCAACAATCTCGTTGCATTATAATAAATTAGCGTGAGACCCACACTGGGCAGGTTCGAATATAGAACGCTAAGTGTCCTTTGTTTAGTGGGAGTAGCGAATACATAGCTTGCAAGGGTCGCAATTGCTGGGACCTGACGGTTACTTCCACTCACTGGTTTCTTCGAACTACAGCTTCTGCGGTGTGCAACTAGCACGGTTACGGTGGCACGGCTAACCGAACACTTGTGGCGCATAAAATACGGGTTAGGCCACGAATGACGTCACATGCAAGCTACGTATACCAACTGGAGAATCATATTCGCCCCCTATTTATTTTTCATTTTTGCCCAAGAAATAAGAAAACAAAGTAACAAAACAAAGGCGCGATTATGAGTACTTTAAAACTGTTAGAGTCCCGTAATTTTGACACGACACTGTATTTGACAAACATGAGTGAACTGTTAACTCGAATGCTTAGCTGAACAAGTCAGAGAAAATAAACGAGCCCCCGCTTCTCGAACGAATCTGGTGCTTTGAAAGTCCAAATGTGCCGCACGGCCGCTTACACGACAGGAAGTCAACAGCACAACTGCTAACTCGGGGGGGGGGTCTCAAACAAAAGCGTCACGCAGCAGAGGTTACTCAAACTTCACGGCGGTGCCACGCGCGTCCATGTACAGACCGACGATAGTTGAGCTTTAACAGCGCGACAGACACCGCGAACATGCGATCGACCAACAGCTACCTGTAGAACACCGGGGTCGGCTTGCTAAGAGCAGCGTCAAATGGGGAATTCCCAGGGTGGGTTTGGACGACACCACCTGGAATATTCAAATGCCTGTGCACTAGAATTTTGACGTCACCAGAGGGAGATCAAGCGAAGACACCGATTGGATACGAATGCTACGACAGCGCTCGGCTGGGCCTCATGTCCAATGAACGCGTTGAAGGACATTCGGCATCGGGCTCGGGTCCAATTGCTGAGTCGGCACCATCCGACTGTAATGACGTTTCACGGAGGAAGAGGAGGGTGTTCGCAGGCTTTGGTGATTCTATAGATGCATGGTGTTGGTTTGGAGCGGTCCAAACGCGCTCCGTGTTCGCGCCTTTAGTGATGTAAATGTGGGCGCGCGCTTGCACGCGCAAGGAGATACCAACAAAGAAAGCGCTCTAAAACTGCTCCATATCTACCGAAGAAATTCCTTATTAGCTAAAATTGGGGGAAAAGGCCTGCCAAGCCTTGAGCGCGCGAGCTTTTGAGACTCAATTTCACGTATATGTGCCACTCCAATCGTGCCCTAGCACTGAGAGTGCTTTCTTTCACACACTTTTAGCCAAGACGCTGCTTCAAGCAAGCCGCGGCCCAGAATTTACCGCCAAGGTTATAATTACAGTCGTACCTCGTTAACATAGGCACCTTTGTTTGTCCAGAAAATGGTTCATAACGAGTCGTGCATGTACTAAGTTCGTCCCCGAAAATTTCGTCAATATAGCGGAGTGTTCGTTTTACCGAGCTCACGGACCCTGCGTTACACGGCGGGATCAAGTGGAACCAAGGGACCTGGACAACATCCTCTGCTGCAATTGGTCAGCGCCGTGCCGCTGGCCAATCGCAGCAGACGGCTTTGTCTCAGTCCCTTGGTCCCGCCCTGTAGTAACAGAAATTATTGTATCCCGCAACACTATGGAGTATTCACTAGCAGCCATAGCTGTGTGCGCGGCTGCTGAGCGCGTGCTGACAGCGAACTTCCACAGTTCTTTTGCAACGTGTATTTCGCACCATCAAGATTGCAGGTCTTAGCAGCCTATTATTGTGAGCTCGTTCTCAGCGTGCGCTCTAAACATCGCCCCCAAATATAACGTCCAGACAATCACGCCTCTAGCGGCACGCTTCAGTTGTGGGGACAATTTTCTTGTTTGTTTTTGATCAGAGAAATCGAAGATGACGATTCGAAGGCCGCTCCTCGTACGACCAAAGCACTGGTCAGAGCGAAGCGCTCGAACCCAGACCGTGCTAGGAGAGGGTCAATTTCTTTGTTATGCCAAATACTTTGCTATGCTGTGTTAGTACACATCGGGCTGTGAGGCCAACAGACTCGATAAAGCGCCCCCTATAGTTCGATCTCCTGCCCAATACACAATTCTAATCCTCAGCCCAGCGTGAGATCTCTCAGCCCAGCACGCGCATTTTCTAGCTTCGGAAAGCGAGCAAATCACGCGCCATACGCACGAACATTGAAAAGGGAAGCGGCCAGGAGCCCTTTTTTGGAAGGGTCTATGGTTGGAGCGCGTTTTTTCAGCGGTACAAGTGTAAAAAAGAGTAAGCGACAAATACTGGAAATCTCTCATTTGTGCTAAAAGTGCGGCACCCCGTACGCACGAGACGACTCACCGCCTCCGGGCAACTGTACGAAGCAGGGCGACCAGAGAGGGTGGTGTCTGCGACGCGACGACTCGGTGACGTGCCTTCGACCGCGAGTCCTCGTGGCGGGGGCACTCGGAAGGCTCACGTAGCGGACGCGACGTCAATCGTCGACCGCCCGATCGCGCAGTCGGTCACCGACTGGCGCGCGGCGCGGGCCTCGGCGGATCGACGCCGACCACGCCGCCGCCGACTCCTTCCGACGGGGTGCTGTGGAGCGCCGTGGCGCCGGTGGCGTTGAAAGGGCACTTTTCTCTTCTCCCTCTCCCCACCTTGAACGAGCAGGACGGAGAACACGTGCCACAACACCACGTGTTATGTACTACACGTTTATAGCTATTTCTCAATTTCCCTAGTCTACGCTTCAACTAATGCATGAGACTCTAGTAACGAAATAAAAGTATATATATATATATATATATATATATATATATATACAAAAATATAGAAAATTTATAGCGTAATTAGTGAAATACGTTGAGAATTCCGGGTACTATTTCCCTTTTTTGGTGAAGTGGTTGGAATAGATTAATAGAGCAAAGAAACGGCAAGGGCGTGCGGTCTCTGCGAGCAGTGAGTGTTTACTTTCAGCGCCGAGATGGTTCGGGGGGGCCCACTTAAGGCCTGTTCACACATGCAGCGGAGCGCTACAAGCATAGCGCTGACCTCGCGCTAAGCACGTGCTGACGGGAGCGTTCACCAGCTTTGTATCGCACCGTCAAAACTGTTTCTCATGGCAGACAATAAGTAGCTGACGGCACGTGAGAAGCGCTACATCAGCGCTTCGCTGCATGTGAGAACCGGCCTTTATGGTTCCTTTTCGTGACGTCATTACGAGGATTTGCATCCCCGTGACGTCACAAGTTGTGGTCCTGGCTACTTATTATCAGTTTCGAACGACACATCATTAAACCAACAGAGTCAAAGTTGACAGTCTGACAGTACTCATTTCTGTCGATGAAAACCCACTAGAATTATGAGCGTCTAGCCAATCGTAGAAAGCTGACCACAGCGACGCTTTCCGCCCTGCATGTCGCCAGTTGTTAAGAGAGCCCAGAATTTTTATCCTACTATGAAGATGGGGAGTGTGAGCGAGAATCACGCGCTCAACAGCTTCATAAAAAGTTCCGTGAACTTTCAGTCGGTCCTGTCTCCGGATATCAATGTCGTCACTGAACCAACGACGTCGGACGCTTTTGTCTGCCACTGACTGGCGCTCCGCGTCGAAACAGCCTTTAGTGTTCTTCCTCTTGCAAGGCGTCTTTACGTACGCGCCAACGCAGATAATAAATCCGCATCGTGTGCGTGTATTTTTGTTTTGTCGAACGAATGTGACGTTTCTAGCCGCACCTCGCCACTTTGAATGGTTACAAAGCTACCGCTATGCGGCCAGTTCGGTGTCTTTCATCGTACGTCATTTCTCAGGGAAAGTGCAAATTGCCGCGAAGGCTGGAGGGCTAAAAAGCCTCTGGAAACGACCGGGAGCGGCCAAGAAACGTCACATCCGTGCGCCAAAAAAAGACTTGCATGCGAATTCTGCGCGTTATAAGTGTTTGTTTTGGGGCCCTTTATATACATATGGAACGGTGCTCTTTGAATGCGTTTTAAGGACAAATGGAACGAAAGTTCCATAGTTTCAGATATCTGGCAACTATCCTATTTGGAAGCTTTGTATGTCATCAAAGGTATTGCTGCTATGTTTTGTTTTCAAATGAGGACGTACAGTTGCCAAGGCAAGTTTCACTTGCCTTGGCATCGTCATCATCACTGATGACGTCATCGTCACGTGACCCCCAGGGCACGTGACCCCCCCCCCCCCCAGTACCCTTCCCTTCTCCTCCTCAAAAGCTGCGCTCTAATTCGGAGTTACAGGGAGTTGTAAACGGCTTTCACTTTTTTATCTCTTCGTTAACGTAAGTTTTTCTTAGTGATGTTTTCGTGGTAAATTACAGTATCGGATCTCGCTAAAATGATTTCTAAGATTTATTTAAAGTGGGTCAGGTTTACTTGCCATCGCTGCATATTTACGAATACCTTGTACGTCATTCTTTTTTTTTTTTTTATTAAGACTACTTAAATGCCTTTAAAGCGAACCAGTATGAAGTTGCTGCTCGCGAGACTCGTACGGTGGTTCGAGGAGCGCCGAGAAATAATAATTGGGGGTTGTGTGGATATTTAAACAGCGTGTAGTTGGTCAGCCATTTCAAAGTTGCGACGAGTCACTCGCTGTAGATGAGCAATGTAGCCAGTGCAGTACAACCGCTAGCCTGGGGTCTTTAACGTGCGCCACGCAGTAGTGATACACAACCGCATGCCAGTACGATGCTCATCCAGATCGAAACGGGCAGGGGTGGGGTTGAACCCAGGATCCCTGGATTCTGCAGCGCGAGCTTTCGCTGCACGTGCTCCGAGCTAGAGTGCCTTCATACAAGACATGTAGGCACCCTACTCCAAGCTGGTGTGCGCTAGCCCACTCGGCCACTGATCCCCTGAGCGCCGAGACATGAGCAGCGCGCCTTTAAATTGGGACGGGAGCAAAGCACGCGCCGAGTGCACGAACACACGCGGGTGTCAGCGGTCAAATATATATATATATATATATATAGTTGTGTCTCGTTAATATGGACTGCTCTGTTCCCGTAAAAAATCGTCCATAAAGTGAGTTGTCCATAATAATGAGACAAAAATGCATGTATTTTCCCAGTTTGTCAACGAAAGTGGTGTCCATATAGCGGGGTATCCATATTAACGGGGTCCATATATATATATATATATATATATATATATAGTTTTTTTTTTTTCTTGTAAACTTAGGTTGTTTTCATGATCCAAACCTCCGCTATCGCCCGCACAGAATTTTTGTTTCGGTAAACTTTCAATATTTGAAGCAAATATTGTTTTATTTGTTAAACTCGCAGCTCGTGTCAACATCCATCACCGCCGCAGGGAAAACTCGGTATTACGAAGGCGAGTCAGCGGGCGAAAAAAAACAATCCTTGCTCAAGCCAGGAAGGAAGCTCGCCCTCTCAAAATGGTACGGTACCCCCTCGCCCGAGAAAACAAAAAAAATCAGTTTGAAGGAAAATTAAACAGTCACAAGAAACAGCTTGTACAAGTAAAAGGGGAAAGTTTGCAAACTTGCCCCTCTTCGAATACGTTGCTTGGAAAAACACTTTTGCTACGGTAGGAAAACCCGTCTGTGCGTTTCGTGCAACGATCAGCGCGGACGACGTAGTCCCGCCCAGGCACGTATCCAGGGGGGAGGCCCATGGGGCCCGGGCCCCCCCCCCCCCCCGAAATCTTTCATTTTGCTGGGACCTCCTCTCCCCCCTCCCCCTCATACAGCATTTTGTCATGGGCGGCCCCCCCCCCCCCCCCCCCGAAACAAAATCCTGGCTACGTGCCTGGTCCCGCCATAAATGTTTCGTGATTGTTTTTACATCGTCGAACTATACTCTGTTTCATACTTAGTGTACAACGCTGTCAAAGCCGCTGGCGCGAGCATGGGGCTTCATCTCGTCGATAACTTGCACGCGTTCTTGCGCAAACGAAACCCCAGATGAAGCCAGGCGCTCGCTCCAGTAGCTTTGAGAGCATTGCGTATACGAAGTATGAAACGGAGTATAGTGGCCACCCCGAAATACAAATTGTTTGCAGTCAACACATCTAGAAGTAAAAGATGTCACATAAAAGAATAAGCAGGGAAAGAACGAGCGCACCAGACTCGAATCGGAACGTATACACACGAGCTCGTGTACATTTAGGGCTCATTCACACTGGAAGCGGATCCGCGTTCGCAAAGCGGTTGCGAACGCGGTTGTATAAAGATCCAGTGCAATTGCACGCGAACTCGATGACATCAAGTGCGCGTGCAATTGTACTGAATCTTTATACAACCGCGTTTGCAACCGCTTTGCGAACGCGGATCCGCTTCCAGTGTGAATGAGCCCTTAAGTTGCTGCGCGCTTTCAACGAGCCTGCCGACTCGTAGGTCCGGCTTCGCTCGCACTAAGCCGCGCTGGTAATACATACATCAAACAAAAGACAATCTGCAGACACTGTCGGGGGCGTGTCTGTTCTTTGTATGACGGTCACACTGGTCGTTCAAAAACTGTCCGCAAGGATGTTCGAAGTACAAACGTGTGTGAGACAAAAGTGCTTCGAAAATCCTCGAGGCGTGTCCGCAGAGAAGTCTGTCATCGTGTTTGCAGCGAACACTCTGTCCTTTCTATACCGTGTACGAACGGTGTCCCTGCGGCTTTAAACTAACATTCCGGTTGCACATTACACATCTCCAGGTGGTCTCAAAATCGATCTTCGGTCCTTCGCTATAGGGTGTCCCGCAAACCTCCATCGACGTTTATTTTATTTTTTTTTTTATTTTTTTTTTTTTTTTAAGGCGGTAGCATTTTTTTTAGGTCGCACCCCCTGAAAACGTTCGGTCGTCACGTCGAAACGACGGCCCTTGCGCGAGAGGGCGAGTTGCCGTCCACCTCTCCTTATCGCGAGCATGCGCGGGGAGCGGGACGAGGCACTCGCTGGATGTGCCGCATTCTTCGCAACGCTGAAGGAAGATGGTTTGACATGTCCTCGTCCTTTCCGGCGTTCGTGTTGCTTTCCTTTACCTCCGAACTGAAGAGGAGTTGACTAAACAGAAGCGGAGACGTGCAAAGTATGATCGTGTTCGACGTGTCAAAGAGGAGAAGAGAGAGCGACGTCTGACTTAGAACAGGGAAGCGGACCTCGATACCGCAACTCCAACGCCCTATAGGTGGCGGGGCGGTAGTTCCAAGATGGCTGAAGAGACGGGGATAGATTCTCCAGGATTTCCCGTGCGCCTGCTCGCTGACGCTCGTCAGTGCGCTAAAAATTATTCATTTGTCTGAAAACGCAAAGTGGTTAGAGCGGGATCATATTACAGGTGACGTAAATGATGATGCGCGTTAGCAAAATGAGCATGCTGATATTTAAAACTTGCAGAAACCTCGACTTGCGAAGCTTTGTGGTGGGCGAGCGCGTTTTACGCACCGGCCACGTCACTGTTTGTGGAAAAATATTTTTGAGGGTGATGAAGATATCGTGTTTGCGCTTTGCCTGGTTATTAGTGCTCTAAAACGTGAGCCGCGTACGGTGACCATCAAGCTTAGGAAGAGCGTTCACAGTATTGATGTCTTCGTGTCACAGGCTCGCAACTCGCTGCTCACCGTCTAGGTTTTAGTGTATTGCAACACGTGTTCAAACTGCTTTATGGTTATTGATAGGAAATTTGTTACCGCAGGCTACCGTGCGGTGTAGTATTACAGCCGGAGGCTCGCGCTGCGCCCTTGAAGCACAATTTTCAGCGCGTGCCAGGAGCGTTGCCGTGCTCACGGTAGCCAACGGTAGCCTGCGGTAACCCTATGCTAAAACTGCCTATTACCATAATCGGCGTGTTTAGGGGTTTTATTTATTGCTGTACCGAAAATGCATATTTTAATATACCGTACTTTTTTGTACCGTGTTATTTGCAACGTTGCGCGCCCAAACTGCCCGTTCTAAGCTCTCGTTACGAACGGCTGGCTAACACAGACGCGCTTAAAACGCTTCGGGCATTTCTTTATTTACTTTGTAAATGCCTGAAAGCAAGTACCCGTATTCTATCTTTTAAAAGTGCTTGGGATAAATGGTCATGTTCCTACGGCCTTAAAACGCAAACCCATTCCCGACGTGTATTGCTCGACATATCGTTTCGCGACCAGTCTTCTTCTACTTAGGGCAAAGAATAGACTTTTCGTAGACCGTACGCTAGAGCTCTACATTTTTAGCGGGAGCGTCTGCCGTCACGTTGAGCACAGATCGAGCTGACGGTCGTGCACAAGACCAGAAATCCGCAGCGTGTGCGAATACGAAAAGTCCCTAACAAAATCAGACATCCCGGTCCTTCGTGCAATGCTGTTACGATGCGGAGCACAATAATTCCTATTTTAACGCGCTCACTTTTTTCGTTAAAACGGCCCCACGCGTCAAGGCCGACAGCCCCTGCCACCTTTTCCGCGCCGCCGCCGCCGCTGCCGTCCCCGTTCCTCTAGTTCTCCGCTCGTCCGCGGGAGGGCGAGCGGCGCGCTGGAGTTGCGAGCTACGACCTTTCGCCGTAGAGTCCGTAGCGAAGCGCCGCAGAAACAGAGTACCGCTTTAACGCAGATTGTGTCTTATCAACCGACGAGAAAACCGCCATGAAGGACCGTCACGAAGGACCGTCACGATGAACCGTCACGATGAACCGTCACGATGAACCGTCACAAAGAACCGTCAGGTCAATTTCCCCAATAAATTTAGCGAGAAAAGTGACGTCACGCGACCTCACCTTGTGGCTTCGAGTCACATGATGCCAACATAATTTTATTTGATGTCGCTGTTCACTATTTTCCTAAAAGTTGGAAACTACAATACATAGCACATAGCAGATGGCAATGCCCGAGAATCTATACGTTTCAGAAAACGAAAATATGTCCCAAAGACGGACGGAGAGTCTGGTCGACGTCGACGTGTCTCTGACCAAAAACGGTTCGCGCGATGCGTGCACAGCGGACCTCCCAGGCGTCTTTGGCCGGCGATAAAGCATCCGAGTGGCCGCGGGGCCGCGTTTAACGAGCATAGGCTCGTCGTAAAAGCCGGGTCAGCTCGGACCGATTGGGTGCCCCGAATAAGCCCCCTTTTAATGGCACGCCGGATGGCCGCGATGACACGTCTGAGGAGACCCCCGAGGCTGCTCGAGGGCCCGCGACTACACTCCATTTACCTTTAAGCTGACAGTGCAGGGATAGCTACGCGCCTGCCGGACCAATCAGCGGCCTCCCTTTCATCACCTGACCTCGATCTCTACGCGTTGGGTACGGACGGGAGCGTGATCACGCACTGTAAGACAGACATACGACCGGTCTAGGCAAGCCTGTAACTCCCACTACACCGTCAGTTTCGCGGTGAACGGAGCACGCACTCCTTCACCCCTAAGCTGCAGCAGTAAGGTGGAAGCTACGTGCTCGTTGGACCAGACACGCACCCATCTTCCGCCACGTGATCACGCACCCTCCCATATACCCGCGCGCATAGAGTGGGTACAGGTGATGAAAGGGAGACCGCTGATTGGTCCGGCTGGTGCCTAGCATCCTCCGCACTGTCAGTTTAGGGTTGAACGGAGTATACAGACGGGAAGGCCGAGGACACGGACACCAGAACCGACATAAGTCGGCGGCGACGGCAGGGTCGGTGGTCAATGCTGAACGGTACTTCAAGAGACGCGCGCTACCTTTATCAGCCACTGCAACAGGCGGTGACCCAAAGACCCTTCCAAACGTTTCTTTCTGACAGTAGCGGCAAGTGTGCCGAACCACAAGGCACGTGTACGCCGTGCATGCGGCCATTGGAAGAGCATGGAAGTTCAGCAATCGCGCGCGCTTAAGACCGACCAGTGTTGTACGGAACGCCGTTCCAAGGAACGGCGTTCCTGGAACGCGTTCCTTTTAGGGGGAACGAAGGAACGCCGCCGCTCCATTTTGTATCGGTGAAACTGGAACGGGAACTCGTTACATTTTACTGGAACGGAAAGAGGAACGGTGTAGATGGTTGAGCGCGTTGGTTTCTAATTTACGATAAGGAAAGAGGAACATTGAAGACATTGTCTGTTTGTTTTCAATGTTCCTTTCCTTATCGTAAAAAAAAAGGGAACGGCGTTCCTCTTTTTCGTTCAGTGGGGTATCTTTTTATATTTCTAAGAGGGAAGTGTTAGAAGTATAAAAATATCTTTATAAAAAGCAGGATCTTGTTAGCTTTTTGGTTGCTTATCTTAGCGTTTATTTTGTGTGGTCCTCGCTTGGTAACAGTCGGGTGCAGAATAGCCAGTGGACACTGATTTTTTTTTTTTTTTTTTAGTGCCCGAGGCTGCGATACAAAAAGCAAAACTTTTAGTACAAGGAAAAGCCACGGAAAGAGGGACCTTTCAAACTCAGCTGCTTTCTTTGCTTCCACAAAGCCTCATACATAAAGAAATCTAAGGCCGACTACAGCCATCGCTGAACTTCCACAAAGAGACCTACAGTAACAACAAAATAACAGGTTACCAGACATCGAACGCACCCTTGTATCCCGAACGTTGGTCACTTAAAAGATACACAGAAATTAACATTTTTTGATTCTCCCCTTGTCTCCCAACTTTCAAACTGAACAACGAATCCAACCTTCACGAAGAAGAACTTGTAGTTTTCAAGACCGACCTTCCCAAAGCCCTACCCTCTCCTTCACTTGTTTGTCTTGCGGACAGCAACAGCGAGAAGCAACTGTTCTTAAGTTCGAACAAGGAACTTTGTTAGATTGAAACGTGTGAGGTTCTTGTAAAACGCTCGTGCAATGTGGGGTAACAGCACATTTGGCTAGTCTAAATCGTCCGTCACAAACATGAATATGGTTAAAATCTGAGATTTTTAAACTTGAATATATCAACAAATGAAACCCTGCTTCTGCTTGTTTTCTCCTCCCCGGTGCCCTTCCATCACAGCATTCGAAATTGTGTGTTCCCATTTGATAGAATAGGTAAAAAAAAGCTTTGCTTGATTTAATTAATTATGGTAATCAGCAAAACACAAATGTAACGTATATGTAACGATACGTTTCACTTTTTTTTTTAGTTCCAAAAATTAAAAAGAACGAGGAACGGGTACAACACTGAGACCAACCAAAGCCTCCACCAAGCTTTTTTTTTTTTTTTTGCGAAATTGCATGTAAATTTTTACTATGTGATTTGCAAAATCACATCTAAAATTGCACCGTGTGAATCGGCATTACTAAAGTAACTAAAACGCACCGTTTTCATTTCCTTTCCATTTTCTTTCGACCTCGCTCGAGATGCATTCATAGCTTGCGTTGTGCCATAATAGACATGTCGTTGCGCAACCGCGCAATTTCAGAGCCCCAGGACCATATTAAATTGCGAAAAGATCTAACCCGAGTTAAATCTTGGCGCAGAACGTAGCTAATGCCATTAAATAATTATAAACGTAAAGTAACCCCGTTAACCCGGGAACTCAATCGCTCATCCTACCCTGCAGCACCCAAGTGACCCCTGCTTGTGTATTTCTTGCTTAGAAGTAACAGACGCAGAAACAGAGAAGTGTTGTGACAGAAACATGCATGCTGTTAAAAGCCGCAAATTAGAGTGGCCACTTTTAAACGGGATTTTGAGTGGCGAAGGACGTAGCACTTCAGTGAATGGCCATCGCAGGCGTAGAATAAAGTGTAAACCAAACGTATTCCACTGAAAATTTGTTGGAATCGAATAAGTGTAATACAAATTCGGAAGTTTCGTTCAAGATTCAAAGGTGTCGCGCAGAGGCAAGTAAAACTTTAATATAAAATAGTACGTCATTTAAGTATTCGCATCAATGGAATTTTATACAGACAGTAATATGGTCACGCGAGGTGAGCATCTGGGCATTGCTCGCCTGCGCTGCAGCAAAGCGATATACCCGGGATCGCGACGTCAGCGCTTCTCCACAGTGCACCAGTGTGCGGCGACAAGCGCACTCAACAAAACCAGCCTGCCCGCCCAAACACATCACGAATGATAAATATTGCGAAACTTTCGAGATCTGTCAGTCTCACTATCAACACTCGATACGAATATGGGATCAGATACTATATCATTTAAAGCAATAAACATTTTCTTTTTTATTGAGGTTTATTATTACGAAAGTGAAATCAACATTTGGCTCAACGACGGTGCAAAATACTCGTAGTTTGGTGCAATGCAGAAGGATGCAGCAAAGTAGTACGCGGGCGCAGTTTCACGCAAATGGCGCAGCAATTGCACATCGCAAAATCTGCAGCTTTTGTTTTTGCGTATGTTGCGTGTTTTTTTTTCCCGTTTCTGTAACGACGAGCACGTCCGCGTGCTGAGCTGTAGAGATTACCCACTGGGCAGTGGACTCTCACACACACACGCAATGAAACGGTGTATACACGTTTTGCAAGTACCGCCTCTGCGCGACACCTCTTTGACACAACAGTCCCTGACAGGGTTAGAACGGCACGAAGGTTCTTCGGTTGTCCCGCTTCGGCGTCTCGTGGGCCTTCAGGGTGCACACACAGTTAAAGCACAACGGAAGGCAACGATCACGTGCTGGAGGTCGTGCGTCCGAAAGAGACGCCCTCCCGTTTTCATCCTATCAATGACTATACAGGAACACAGCTCTGTTACGTCACGGCGCGGTGGTGGAGCGTCGGGCGCACTTCCAGTCTGGGGCTGTGGGCGGAAGTCACCATGCGGGACGTGCATTTCTGTGTTGTTTTTGAAAAAACCAGACAAAAACCTGCCTTCTCGGCAAAATGCCGCGACTGGGACTGTGCCAAAAGAGTCGGGAAAGGTTTGAAGGTCAGTTTTCGTGTGTTTTCTGCCTGCTCGGTTCGTCCGAGAACGTGGATAGGGATCGTGAAAAAGGTAAAACAGACGACGTCGAACCACGATTGATTGTGCGGGAAGCACTTGGGGTTGAATTCACGGATATTGGTGGTCGCCAGATTTATTTGTATTGTTCCAACACGAAAGCGGGAAAACCACAAAGTTGTAAGGACCACTTGCGGACTACGTTCAGTGCGTCTTCAAGCTAAAACGGCCGCCTGATCGTTCGAACTGCCGTCTGCTCTCAAACGCTTCTGCTTGTTGTCATCTTCTCGTTCAAACGGCAGCGGCCCGTGGACCAAACGCCCGGTCATTGCGATAAGAAGTGCAGGCCTCGAAAGACTTTTGAGTTTGAAGGTTGGTTGGGGTAAATAGGCTCGGTGTAAACAGTAGATACAAACATATGTTGATAATTGTTACCAGTGGCCACCACCGACTTGTCATGCTTGATTCACTTGGTCCGATTCTGCTTGCGATTTTCAGTATCGACGTCGACCATCTCTGCTACGGTTCACGCTTTCGCAGCCCGAACGACGTCATGACTGAAAATAGCGAGGAGAATCTCATCATGCAAATCAGGCTTTAGCGCCCATTCTGCGGCGTCCACGCGGAAATGAATCGCCGCATGTCACATTATTCACGCCAAGGTTTGCGGTGTAACGAGCCTCGTTAATTTCGCTGAGGCCGTTAAAGTAGTCGGACATTACCAGGAAGACGTAGAATTAACCATTCAAACGCGAAAAAAAGCACGGGGACTCACACCGACGCCCGTAACGTCGCATTCCAATGGTTTGTTTATGGGCGACGGCGAGCTTCTTGCACACACCCCATCGCGCATGCGCGGCGCCGATGGCGTCCGCTAGAGGCGCTCCGGTTTATTTGTAACATGAGTTGGTCTATTACGGGGTAGAAGCTGAAAGAGAGGAGGAGCTGAGATCGTGCGGTACCGTCAGAGCAGCGAGCTCTGATCGAAAGGATTAGTGGGTAGGTGCAAAGGCTAACTGCCTTTGTCTCCTCCACCCGCGGCCTCCCACCAATCGGAGCGAACAACTGCGCCGTCTCGAACGCCCAACGTCAAACGCTCGACCCTGTGCGAGAATCAGACGACGCTTTTTAGATACGACACTTTTAGAGCTTTTGGGCTTAACCGCTCAAACCATGCACATCACGGCGCTCTGACATCACCGAACGCTCTCATGTCCTCCTCTCCTTCTGTTCTTCTCCGTATAGCCTCGAGAAATAGAGTTTTAGTATATCGTTCCGATGACTCCGATAACGACACCCGATACTCCGCCGCCACCTTTGCGCAAGCATCGTATCATTATCGGGTATCGTTAAAGGGGGGGGGGGGGGGGGGGGTATCGGAGGTATCAGTAAGGTCTGCTAAAACTCTCGAATGACGGGCTAGAAGGGAGGGGTGTGACGATCGCGGGGGCCAGAGCGCGCTACCGCGATTCAGCCTGCAACAGAGCTGAATGTCCTATGCAAGTCGACATCAGCGGCTTCCGGCCCCGGCACCCCTGCTGAGCGGGAGACAGCGTGCGATCGAGACTTCATGCTTCGGTGTGCAAGCTGAATCGTGGTCCGGTATCTCGTTGGTAAAAGCGAGCAATCGCCGTCACAGATCCCCCTTCAAGCCCAACGCAGTCGTGCCTAGGGTCACAAAATACGCTACGCTTGAGGGTAGCGACGCTTCAGCCACCTTGGTGCTGAAAATTATCCGTGCCATCAGTTATCCAAAAAAATTTCTGAACTTGCAGGACACACTTTTTTGTCTTCCAGAAATGTTAAAGCAGTCTGCGACGAAGCAAAGTAACATCGCTTCAACTTCCCTGGCACCGTCTCCGAAACTCCAACAGTTGCATACCCGAATCTTAACGATCGCCAACTGTGCACGCTTTGCACTAAGAACCAAAAATGGCGGCGCCCTCGAGAACCACTGAAGGGGGAGCTGATACTCTAAGCGTTGCTTATTTAGTGGATCTATAGACGTGCCTGAAGTCACTGAATCATGAGAAAGTAGTGCCAAGCTCCCCGTATGGTCGCCATTTTGGTTCATGGAATGAGCAGTTTCTCCTTGACCTCTTCATTCTTGTTGAGCCTGCTGACGGGTAGCTTGTTAGCGATGCTTCTTGAATACCGAGATTTTGTTACCCACACAGCGACGAAACAGGCGGGGCATCTTCGCACCGCCACCACATGCAGCGTTGATGCTTGGCGGCCATAAAAAAAAAAAAAAAAAAATTTTTCCTGTTTCGATATACGCAAGAACAACAATACCATTGTAAAAGATTTGTGGAGAAATATGCACGATTAATACCTTTATTGCACTCACAGTGCCAAAGACACTTATATTGGCGAGGTACGCTTTTGGTACGATGATGCTCCATAACAATCTTGGCGCGAGTGGTTCAGAGCGACCCTTTCGAAGCCTCCAATATTTGAATGGACCGAAATGGCGATTACCATGACAACTGAGACATAGCGAGGTCTCAGTTGCCATGGCAATCACTTAGCGAGGTTTGGTCGTCAGTAGGTTAGTATCTGTTTGTATCCGACCAGGAGGCAAGGAAGGTAATGGCGCTACTTTCCCAGGATCCAGTCATGACTTTAGTCGAGCCTTGCCCGATGTTGCAAGACCGGGGCCCCTCCTGAGAGCTTCCCCGCTCACAGTGGCCAAACTAGTTTTCGAAGGGTGGTTACCTGTAAGCACACATACCGCACCACGTTCAGACTCCCTAACAAACGACCGACTGGCGCCTGAAAATGACGTGCATACAATGAGAAACTCGTATTAATGACGAGACGCGAACGTAATGCGTGCACGAAGCAAATCCCGTCCGACCTCGCGGCGGCAACGAAGTTCTGCGCGAACAGAACGGGGCACCATTAATAACAATCTGCGGCGGTGAAGGCGACTCGCGCAAAGCCTCCCCATTTCTACGGGATCGGCTGTGTACAATGCATGCGTTCAAAGCTAAACGCAAAAAAAAAAAACGGAAAGAAGCGTGCACGCGCTTTATAAATGAGTCTCTCGGAATGGAAGGATTAGGAGACGATGTAGAATGATCGTGGGGACGCTATTAGCTTCCGCGTTCGATATATCCCCAATTTCTTTCCGAACGCAAAGTGCAACCGCCGATGCTTCTTTGTTCCAGTCAAGCTAAGACTGGAACAAAAGAAGGTTGAGCTGTCGGTGTAAGAATGGAGGCCTGAGCTATCCGCCGTCTTTCCATACTCGTCTTCTAAATGAAAGTCCGCATACTAGTCCTATGGACTGCCAGTTCGGCGGAGGGGCGCATTCGTACTGAGATTTCGACGCCTACTGTCAGATACGATCGCTTACGTTACACCCAAACATGTGAGGAGGCACGCTTATTACGACTACTCCTTTCGGTACGTAAATCTGCGTAATATACACGTATTTGGTCGACGTCAATATTGAAAAACAAAACAAAATCAAAACTAATATTTTAATAAAAAATAAATAAAAAAAACGGGAACGGCCGAACAATGACACCGCTAAACCAGAACTGAAGAAAACTGTGGGATATTCTTTAAAAAGGTAGAAGTAAGTAAAATTCAAGTCGCCGGAAAAAAAAAACATATGTAACGTCATCCTTTGAAGACCGCCGCACAAAAATTTTTGCCACTCCAAAGATGGTGACGCCACCCAGCGGAAAAAAACGCGAAGGAGAGGAGCGGTGAGCTGCCGCCTCTCCGAGTGTGCGGCAAAAACTAGCGCGGCCCGGCGGCCGAAATGTGAAACAGAGGAACGGGGATTCAATGCACGGAGTAAGAGTAGCCAACAGGGACAATCCAAAAAGGCGCTAGAGTATAACCCTTTTCAGCGCTTACAACAATATAGCGCGTTCCACAGCTAAGTAAACAAAGATGGCGACGTGCACAAGGTGAAAAGCTGAAAGCAGCTTTTGTGACAATAGGAGAGACTTAACGTTGCACATACGCACAACGAAATAGTTCTAACTTTCAACGCACAAGGTTCCTCACTATGCAAGAGCTCTCCGCAAGCTCAGACTGTTTTAAGCGGGTGTTGTAAAAAAGAAAAACACAAGTTGCGGGAAGTTAGTCATCCCTATGGCCGTCAGGTGTGTCTGCTGTAAATGAGAAATTTTGCCAGTACACTGCGACTGGTGTAGGCTGGGGTCTTTAGCGTGCATCACACAGTAGGTGATACGCGAGCGTACGCCGGTACGATGGCCGTCCTGATCGAAGCGGGCAGGGGTAAAGATGGAATCCAGGATACCTGCAGGTTCTGCAGCCCGGAGCTTTGCTTCCTCGTTCCCCGAGCTGCGGTGCTAACTGCACTTCAGGAAAAGCTCACCCAGATCGAGGTGCCGACAAGTGCAGCATCTCATCATGACAGGACAAACTCTCATCCGCAAAATGCAAAAACAAAATTAAAAAAACTCCTTTTCTTGCCATTCGCTGGGAGATGCCGCCCTCTCCTTCGCTTCCTCGAAGCGGTCCCGTCATTTCCGCCGGGAGGAGCGGGACAACAGGGAATTGAACAAGATCCTGTCGCTCTTCTTCCCTGAGGCTAATCTGCGACGCACCCAGGGATCCTCCAACGCACCCACCAACACACACACACACACACACACATACACACAATGAAACGCGCGCAGGCCGGTGGGGAAGAACGCGAGCATTCCCATTTCCTGACTCGCCCTCCCCCGCACCTTCCCGCGCAGCAGGCGTGGCAGCACCCACCCTTTCCCTCTTGGGGGAAAACACCGACGACAAAAAATATCCCCAAAAGCGGAGGACTCACCGCCCGCCGCGAACGCGTATTCCCTCGATTGAAATGGATCCGCGGAACGAGAGGTCTACCACCGCGCGCGAGCGCAGGGAGGAACCAGGAAATAAAGAACGGTCCCCACACAAAGAGCTCCAAGTCCGTCCGCGAAAGGGAACGTCGAAGGACAAAATAAGGAAGAGCGGGAGAGAGCGTGAAGGGAGTCAAAAGAAAAAAGAAAAGCAGGGCGGGTAAGGAGACCGTGCTCCGATGATGAGATGACGGAACCGCACAAAAGACCTAGAATTTATACTCCGTTCACCCCCAAGCTGACAGTGGGATGGGAGCTACGCGCTCGCCCACCGATCAACCGCCTCCCTTCTATGTCCTTGACCACGCTCCCTACGGGTTGGTACATGGGGGGGAGCGCGATCATGCGACGAAAGGTGGATGTCCGACTGGTTCAATGAGTAGGCACCTTCCACCGCACTGTCAGCTTAGGGGCGAACGGAGTATAAAGGTATAGGCGCGGAAAGCAGCCATCCTGGTTTCGAGTTTGAGGCCTGCCGCAAGCGAGAACGAGCGCGCTCTTTCAAACACCGAGAAAGAGCACCGATAGGGACTGTTGGAAGATGGAGATGAGACTCGCACGTATTCTGCGGAGTGGGGAGCGTACGTCGTTTCCTCGAAGTTCGCACCTCGTTAGGGAAGCGAGCGTATAGTGTAGTTCCCTAATACGTGCGGGCTGTATTGTGCTCGCGCACAATGAGGTGTTCTGGGCCCCCGTATACCACCACCTCGGCGTGAAAAATGCGTTCTCTAGGCGCTATGTATGTTACGCTCAAGAGCGGTATCGTTTTGTTCAGGTTTCTGTGCAGAGATAAGTCATCACCACTGGCAGCTCACCTTCCTAAGCAAGCGCCTATTAAAAAAATGGCCGCCTCCAGGTGGTGAATGATGTTGATTGGGGCGAAGCTCTGCTGGTGCTGATGATACAGATTTTATTGTTCATAGGTAGTGCTGATGGTGCTGATTTGTTTTTATTGCTCATAGGTAGTGCTGAGTTCCGGATCGCGTTTCGATTTCATAATTACTGCTTTATGGTCGGTGAAATGCAGAGCCATACATGCAAAGTTTAACGCGATTATATACGCATTTGACCGCAGGGCCCTCTCCTGTATAGACGTTGAGCGGCTACATGCAACGTTTCATCCATGACATCCCCAGCTCTTGAGTTACTACCACATCTCAGAGCCCCCTACTCGTTCCGCAGTCGTGGCCGAGTGGTTAAGGCGATGGAAATCCATTGGGGTCTCCCCGCACAGGTTCGAATCCTGTCGACTGCGCAAACATTTTGTGAGCACGGACGCCGGATGGACGGACGGACAAGGCTAGACCCTAAGAAACTTCGCCCCTAAAAAAAAAAAAAAAAAAAAAAAAAAAAAATCTAGGTGCATTTTAGAGACCCGAACTGCAGTACGAGACACTCCTGACCCGAGAAAACATTACCAGGCAGGCAAAAAAAAAAATGCAGCGTCACTGGGCCGTGGTCGACGCACACGCGGCCCCTCGTCTTCCGCGGAAGAGCAGAAGGCGATTACTCGAACGGTGTATTGGTGAGATGAACTCGGTGTACACACCCAGTAATAGACCATTTTCAAAAGTCCGTCGAACAACATTGGCGGCCGCCATTGCTAGGAGATGAAGCGCGCGTGATTGGATCCGAGTCGTCGCCGAGCGCCGACGCAGGGCCCAGTGTCCGATACATACTCAGAGTACGTGACGAAGCAAAGGCAAACAAACAATGGCGTAAGCTAAAGAAAAAAAAATCTAACGCGTTTATTTTGTTGAGAAAACGAAAAGGTGGTCCCCCGGTTTCTGTTTGGTGACGTCACTGCAGCGTCGCGCTGTCGCTGGCCGCGATCCTGGCGGCGTCGCAGCGGCGGTGGTGGATGAGGCAGACGCCCGTTCTGTTGCAGGTCGCTCTCCAGCTTGAGAGTTCACGGATGCTTCTTTGGCTGCCGGGAGTTGGGACGCCGTGACGACAGCGACACAAACGTTCGCTCGTGCTTTCTTGCCGCCACTTCTATCGGACCACCAACCGCCAGAATCGCGACGTCCGACAACGCGACACTGCGGCTTTTGTGACGTCATTCGTTGCCACTTCGGAACCACTTTGGATGCATGGACGGGAATGCGGAGAGCGAGTCGTCTGCTTCTTGTGCAGGAGTTGCGGTGACGTCGGAAAGACGCCGAGCTCTGGTTGAAGGATGGTGGGCAGACATCAAAGTAAGCTGCCTCGAGGTCTCCCCACTATCCTTCATTCAGAGCCAATCAGAGCTCGGCGTTCTAACGCCGCCACAACCCCTGCAAAAGAAGCAGACGAACTTGCGCTACGCATACGACGCTAATCACACCAGTCGGAGACGTGTTCCTGGCACACTAGTGAGATTGATTGGGCGACCACATCCAGTATTGTGCGGTATGGGAGAACGATACCTCGAGAGTCATGAATGTAGTGTCGATGTTTGGAGCTAATAAAGTGAGTTTTTATCTAATTTAACACCAAAATAACATACGATAAAAAAAATCCCCAATGAATAACATTAGTAGTGGGATGCAGAACCTGTAGCAGTTGAACATATGGAAAGCATGGTTTCGAATCACATGAAGACAAACGAGTAAACTAGAGTCACTAAATACGTTACGCTTTAGAGTAACGACATTTCAGCCATCTTGGTGCTTAAAATCATAGTTGCCAGTTATCAGAAGCTTTATCTGAAATCGCAGAAAACTCTTTTCTGTTTTCCAGAAATTTTAAAACAGTTCGCGACAGTGCAAAACAATATCACCTGAGCCTCCTAACAGCGTATATCTAAAGCTGAGTAAGTGGCTTTTTTTTTTAATTGTGACGATCGACTGCGTTTGCTCCGCACTAAGCACCAAGATGGCGGGCGCCACTTGCAGATCAGGGAGCGGAGTGCCGATACTCTAAGCGTGGCTCACTTAGTGGCTCTAGAGTGTACTGAACAGTACATGGGACTGGGATAGTTGGTTTTTCATGCTTTGATAAAACTGCGCTGCGAAGGAGTACAAATGACAACATTTTTATTAATAATCCTTCGCAGCGCAGTTTAATTAAAAAGTAGGCTGAACGACGATATGCAAGGTGCAACTAAACCGAGTGCCGCTTGCCTGCACCTCGCGCAGGCGCAGTGCGATTTCAATGCTCTGTGCCGCTCTGGATAAGGAAAAATTAAAAAGAGAAACTGCTAGAGTAGAAAGCTCGAAAGCTCGGGTGTAGTCGAATTCACCGATGCGTGTTTCGTCGGCGAAAGAAAGCTCTAGGACGAAACAATGTTACGCAGGCCTGAAAGGTCGGGCCAAATAAATAATGAAAAAAAAACACACACACAAAAGCTAAACGGAGGAAAAAGTTTGTGTGCGTGTGTGCATGTGTGTGTGTGTGTGGGGGGGGGGGGGGGGCAAATTACCAGCGTGCATAATGATGCGTAAGACGTAGTGAGTGGAACGGATTCACGAAGCGTTACGACATAAGAGGCGGCAGGAAAAAAAAAAAGACAAGAACACAGTGCGGAAATGGAAGAGAAAATCAGATCCAAGTAGAAAGAAACCAGGAAAGCTGCCAAAAGCAAAAAAAAAAAAAAAAAAAACTAACGCGACAATTAAAAAAAAAAAAAGCAACCATGGATTTTAAGGAAACCAAAATAATGCACGAAGAAAAAAATGACGCGAGAGACGTTATCCGAGCCACTAGGGCGCAGCTAGATTCGCGGAGAAAAATCGGCACCCTCCAGGCGAATCGTCGAACGGGTAAACTGCTTTTCAATTCGTCTGGTCGCGATTCTCTCTGCAGATACTATGTTGGCTGTTCTCGATTCCTCCAATTCTTTTTTGCTACTTCTGTTTGCACTGCTCGGGCGTTCGGCTAGCGCCTACTGTCAAAAGACCGAAAGCAATATAATACAAAATAGAAAGCACAAACAACAACAAATTCGCAAAGGCGGTACTCCAAGTCTACAGCGAACGAATATTGGCCGCTCGACGCTTCCCAATGTCGCCTTTTCGGATGCGCAAACGGTCTCGGATAGAATACGCGCTGTCCGTCCACGTCGCGGTACATGTAGAGCGTGGGCGACTTTCTAACACTTGCCACTTTGCCTCTCTGAACCATGGGCACCACCGCTTTGATTTTCCGCCTTTGTATGTATAGTACACGCACGTTGTAGCCGGCCCTAAAGGGCCGAGAAAAATAATAATAGTAAATCATAGTCGTTATCTATATGCACAATATATATATATATATATGCCACATCATTTTCTGCATATTCTACAGCACTCTAGCGTGTGCGATAAAGAGAAATACAACCGCGCAAGCCTGCCACTTTGGCGGGCTAGATAGACCCGCGACAAACGCAAGAACAGCTAGGAGAGCAGCTGTCGAAACTCGGATGAAATGCGGGAAACATGAACCGCAACCTTGTGGGGGGAGGTAGATTCCTTACTTCTGGGGACCGGTGCTCAAAGGGGAAACCTATGCACGTCCCACCGCGCGGCCGACGGCTACCAGCGAGGGCGGTCGCCGCGCCGGGTTCGCCAACGCCATGCCAACAACGATGATCCCGGTGTCCAACAGAGTTTATTGAAAACCAGGAGTCCCCAACAAGACACTGCGGTCAAGCGAGCCGTGGACACAGAGTGCCCGCAGTGCCCGCCCACCTGAGGGCCAAAGGGGTAATTGCGAGCGGAGTCACCGCCGGTGGGCCGAGCTCACGGAGTTCGGGGCCAGGGCTCTCGGCAGACAGACGTCCACTAGGAGGAGGGGACTCCGAGCTCACGCCGCGCGAGCTCGGAGTCACGAGCTCACGCCGCGACTTGACCCGTTGCCAGGAGTCCAATCCAGGAGTCCCCGACCAGACGGCCGTCCACTCGGAGGAGGGCAGGCCTGACTGTCCCGCGCGATCTCGCTGGTGTGTGTGTAAGCGTTGGGTCCCCCGAACACGATACGGAGCGACCAGGCTCAAAGCCAGATGACTTCGGGGAGGGAAACCAGTGGCTCCAAAACCTGTATTAACTTTTTTGTTCAGTCTGCATCTAAAACCACTTCAAAAGCGGCGTCTCATAATCGGGGATACGCTCGCGCTAATGAAGCGCCCAAATAGCTACACGACTCGTGTCTGCTCGGGCTTCAAAACGACCCGGAAGCTGGCAAACGCCGCGAGAACGCGGACAAAAACGCGCTAGAGGGTAGCCGCGGCGTTACAATAGCATCGACCACATTGTGCCACCGGCCGTAGGCATTGTGGCCAGTTCCTTTCGCGGAACGGAACGGTCCCAAAAGAGCTTTTGATCGCTGCCATTTCCAGCGTCCGTGCACATTGACCTGGAGAATCACAACGAATGGACTGCTGGATGCATGCTTTTGCTTATCCGTTGTTTCCTACGCGGAAATTCTCGCGTGCTCGCCCAACAAACGAAGACGTGCGCAGTATATTGAGATGGAACACGAGGAAGTTCATAAATGGAAACTCCTAAACGCAATTTTTTTTTTGCTGGACTATTTGGCATTATGAATATTCCGAAACTTTCACCTCGTTCGGCAGAGTAGCCTTCGCCATGCTCCAAGCTACAAAAAAGACTAAAGCAGTCATGCTGCTCGAACGCCATACAAAATACCCAAATGTTCACAGCAGACACGATGACATAATTGTCTGGGGAGAAGCGTCAAGCATGTTTTGCTTCGTACAGGCTTCGAATATGTTTGCATATCGTCTTTTATCTATGATGTATGGTCAGTGTGAGCGCGGCTTTAGACATGCACAGTATACTGAGATATAACACGGGAAAGTTCACGAGTGGGTAGCTCTTCACCGTGGGAGCTTCTTTCACCCGGACGAGCTAGCACTGTGGATTCTTCCAATGGCGGCGTCCCACGGAGTGAGTTCACAAAACGAGACTCACCCTCATTCGGGCCAGCTGAGTGTTCATCAGTTCGGGCCTGCACCACGATTCGTTGTCAGTCACCGAAAAACTTCCCACGTACTGAAAAGAAAAAAAAAAAGACATTCAGCCGTTAAAAAAAAAATTTAAGAAATACTGTTGAAACCGGTTAGAACAAAGTCAAAGGGAATCTGAAATCCCTTCGCTATATCCGCTCTTTCGTTATAACCGACTTCCGCTAACGAAGTGCAAAAGGGAATGGGAAATCGTGCTTCGCTGTAGCCGCTATTTCGTTATAACCGGTCTCGAAAGTAAAATAAAAAGAAAACATGCGAGAAGCCAATCTTACATCGTTTAAACAGTCTGACTTTATACGCCGAGAAAGTGTGGGAGAGGAGGAGACGAGAGCGCGCGGAGACGAAGGAACGCCGAACGCTGATTCGAACGATTAGTGGGTAGACCTAAAGCAAGCTGCGTTCGTCTCTACTGCACTCGTCGAACGCGCTCGAATGCGAAAGCCAAACGCCAGACTCCAGCGTTCCGCGTTTTAACGCGTTCAACGAGTGCAGCGGAGACAAGGGATGTCTTTGTCTCCACTGCACTCGTCAAAGACGTTCGAATGCGAAAGCCAAACGCCAGACTCCAGCGTTCCGCGTTTTAACGCGTTCAACGAGTGCAGTGGAGACAAGGGATGTCTTTGTCTCCACTGCACTCGTCAAAGACGTTCGAATGCGAAAGCCAAACGCCAGACTCCAGCGTTCCGCGTTTTAACGCGTTCAACGAGTGCAGTGGAGACAAGGGATGTCTTTGTCTCCACTGCACTCGTCAAAGACGTTCGAATGCGAAAGCCAAACGCCAGACTCCAGCGTTCCGCGTTTTAACGCGTTCAACGAGTGCAGTGGAGACAAGGGATGTCTTTGTCTCCACTGCACTCGTCAAAGACGTTCGAATGCGAAAGCCAAACGCCAGACTCCAGCGTTCCGCGTTTTAACGCGTTCAACGAGTGCAGTGGAGAAAGGGATGTCTTTGTCTCCACTGCACTCGTCAAAGACGTTCGAATGCGAAAGCCAAACGCCAGACTCCAGCGTTCCGCGTTTTAACGCGTTCAACGAGTGCAGTGGAGACAAGGGATGTCTTTGTCTCCACTGCACTCGTCAAAGACGTTCGAATGTGAAAGCCAAACGACGGATGCTGGCGTTCCGCGTTCTAACGCGTTTTACCACAGCCAGAGCTCGGCCGCTCTGACGTACCCGCCCGCTCTCGTCTCCTCTTTTCCTTCACTTTCTCGGCGCATAGCACCCGACTCATCGCTACATGGCAACATCCTGAATAAACAAAAGACAAACAATTCCTTAGAACAAAACTATACGCAGATGCATGGGATTGCGTAGCAATTGTATTCACCGATGTTTGTTTGAAAACTAGCTCGCTACCGCCCGCTATCGGCAGACCCCTGCGCGTTTCCTATTTTCTTCTTTTCCTTTTGTCTCGCATCCTTTTGTGATTTGTACTACGTTCTACATAGCGCTGAGGTCCTTACAAACGTAAAACAGGTACTTCTCCGAAGAAAAATCTTCTTACCCGCGATCACTGTCCGTTGCTGGCGAATAAATGCATAGCCTACCGGAAATCTACTGGGGCACCAAATACTTTGGCGCCCTCGGTGTACCAACTCCCGCCGAATGCGGTGAATACCCTAATATCCCGAGAGAGGGTCCATCTAAAATCAAAGGTAAATCGAGTGAAAATACGGAGTAAGCTAACTTTCGGTGTGTAGTAAAATAAAGTAAAAAATGCTATTTTTAGATTTTGTGATTGAGAAAGGCCTGTGATCGTAGGAGGGGGGAAGGGGGGGGGGGGGGGAACCAAGGGCGGCGGAGAAAAGCTCACCGCAGAAAAGCTCACCGCAAAACCAGCAGATCCTGAGAGAAGCTCACCGGCTTTTGAGCGGATACAAAAAAAACCTCACCGACTTTTTTTTTTAATTTTTCCTTAGCGGATTCTGCGTCACACGGGGCAATTCAACACAATTCGCATCGTCACTTCATTAAAAATATGCCCTCTTTTTTTTTGTAATATTTTTAAATTTAATTGGGCATATTTACTAATTCATCAGAAATTATTAATCACCATTCTGTATATTATTGAAGCCGCAAGTATAAAATCAGAACACTGGACACAGGTAAAAACAACAATTTTGACAGCTGACAGTGCGCCGTCGGTAGCTCTCACATAAGAGGCTTGTTCTTTGCGAGCTAATATGAATAGCGGTGTGTGAACCGTTTAGGCTCCGAAGATTGTGTGGTGCCTGATAGATGACGTAGGTGTTTGTTGATCTATATGAGAAAAGCTACGGCGAAAGTACGGAGAAAAGACACTTAGATAAGACCGGAGAAAAGCACGCAAACGGCGGATGGGAGGAAAGTCACCGCCATAGCGTCGGAGAAAAGCTCACCTATTTTCTTCTTTTTATATGACTGTGATATGCGAACATATACAGTTTAAAAAGCAACATGTGGAAACACCAGCACGAACGGCTAGAAAACGTGCATGTTCGTGTAAGAAAGAAGCCTCGATATCCTACTGACTGTTTTATCCTGTTTTCGAAGGTTAACAAAAGACAAACAATTCCTTAGAACAAAACTATACGCAGATGCATGGGATTGCGTAGCAATTGTATTCACCGATGTTTGTTTGAAAACAAGCTCGCTACCGCCCGCTATCGGCAGACCCCTGCGCGTTTCCTATTTTCTTCTTTTCCTTTTGTCTCGCATCCTTTTGTGATTTGTACTACGTTCTACATAGCGCTGGGGTTCTTACAAACGTAAAACAGGTACTTCTCCGAAGAAAAATCTTCTTACCCGCGATCACTGTCCGTTGCTGGCGAATAAATGCATAGCCTACCGGAAATCTACTGGGGCACCAAATACTTTGGCGCCCTCGGTGTACCAACTCCCGCCGAATGCGGTGAATACCCTAATATCCCGAGAGAGGGTCCATCTAAAATCAAAGGTAAATCGAGTGAAAATACGGAGTAAGCTAACTTTCGGTGTGTAGTAAAATAAAGTAAAAAATGCTATTTTTAGATTTTGTGATTGAGAAAGGCCTGTGATCGTAGGAGGGGGGAGGGGGGGGGGGAACCAGGGCGGCGGAGAAAAGCTCACCGCAGAAAAGCTCACCGCAAAACCAGCAGATCCTGAGAGAAGCTCACCGGCTTTTGAGCGGATACAAAAAAAACCTCACAGACTTTTTTTTTTTTTTTAATTTTTCCTTAGCGGATTCTGCGTCACACGGGGCAATTCAACACAATTCGCATCGTCACTTCATTAAAAATATGCCCTCTTTTTTTTTGTAATATTTTTAAAGTTCATTGGGCATATTTACTAATTCATCAGAAATTATTAATCACCATTCTGTATATTATTGAAGCCGCAAGTATAAAATCAGAACGCTGGACACAGGTAAAAACAACAATTTATTGACAGCTGACAGTGCGCCGTCGGTAGCTCTCACATAAAGAGGCTTGTTCTTTGCGAGCTAATATGAATAGCGGTGTGTGAACCGTTTAGGCTCCGAAGATTGTGTGGTGCCTGATAGATGAGTAGGTGTTTGTTGATCTAATCAGTGTCAGCTACGATGTGTTCCTTCTGTTAATTTCACAAACAAAACTTTAGTTGCGAGAACAGCTTCGTCCTGTCGTGGTTGTTGTTTTCACACCGTCGTCGTCGTGTGAGCGATTTTCATCATGTATAACGTTTACCAACCCTCCCTATTTGCTACCTTACAGAAGACTAGTTCTTATATTGGTCACGAGTTACAACGGTGAAAGTGTGCAGCTCTGAAGGTCATGGGTGGCTCGCGTAGAAGGGCACTATCACACAAAGGCAACATGTGGAAACACCAGCACGAACGGCTAGAAAAACGTGCATGTTCGTGTAAGAAAGAAGCCTCGATATCCTACTGACTGTTTTATCCTGTTTTCGAAGGTTAACAAAAGCTTCAAAGAGAATTTCAGGCACTGCGTTGTTGCGCATGCACTTTCGGATTTTCGGCATTTACAGTTTTGATTTTTAAATTTTAGGCAGACATTATTAAGTTTTCGAACTTTTTCCTGTTCTTCAAGTTCATACCGTTTTCAGTTAGGCTTTCGTTGTCTACACCCTAAGAAATGCCTGCGCGCCTACTTATTCGCAAAACACTCAAAGAGTCAATCATTGAGATCTAGAAATCAGCTCAGCGAATGATGAGGAGGAACGAAGTCTGCGCTGTGGCATTACGCAATGCAAGTATGACGCTTTGCATTGCGTAATACCACAGCGCAGACTTCATTTTTAGGCCTAAACGGATGTTCTGCCTCAACATTTGCAGAGCTGATTTCCTAGATCGCAATGATCGGCTCTTTGAGTGTTTTGCAAGTAAGTAGGCGCGCAGGCCTTTCTTAGAGTGTAGAGAGTAAACCACAGAAAACACTCGCCCGCAATTATTAATTTGGGAGCAATATACCCAATAATCTTAACCAGCACGTAGCCAGGATTTTGTTTCGGGGGGGGGGGGGGGGGAGGGAGGGCGCCCATGAAAAAATGCTGTATGAGGGGGAGGGGGAGAAGAGAAGGTCCCAGCAAAATGGAAGATTTCGGGGGGGGGGCTAGGTACTTGCCTGATTCCCACCCCCCCCCCCCCCCCTGGCTGCGTGCCTGATCCTAACAAATAAAACAAAAAAGGACATTTTCTTTTTTACAAAGCTGACGAATTTTAATGATAATAAATTGATAAATGTTACCTATGATCCAACAGCCTCCATATAAAAAGAAAAGAAATATAGGAGAGCTTTTCTCCGCATACGCTCAATGGCCGATGAGCTTTTCTCCGCATCCGTCGGTTTTGCGGTGAGCTTTTCTCCGGTGAACTTTCCTCCGGTGAGCTTTTCTCCGGGATTCGTAAACCAAAGACGAGTCTCCTTCCCAGTCAGCAATGTTCGCATATCTCCCGCCGCGGCTAAGCAACATCATTTCTGCCAATGTCATCATTGGCCAGGGCCCTGCAATTACTGGAAGTGGGCAATCTTTCGGAATTTCTGAAAAAAATAGCAAGTCATGCAAAAAATAGGGGTTGGTCATCTTTCAGGGTGGGTCCTTTTTCAGGGGTGAAGCATCTCTCGTGATATTACGGTGATTAACGATTTATTTTGACGTTTTGGCAAGGCCGGACTCCAGCCGAAAAGTCGTAGAATGCTTCACGAACGACCCGACCCGACCCTACTGTATTATTCGAAGCGTACCTGTTGAGCTCAATATAACAAAGAATGACTTCTGAGGGCAATTTGCTCCTTGTTGCGCGTACTTTGGGGTACACAACGACCTTCCATATCGATCGGTCTTTCAAACGGACACATCTTGAGCACCGCTAAGCTTCCAGAAAATTGTCCCGCCTTTTTCCCACAAGTGGATGTTACTCGGAAACGTCATTCGCACCTCAAGGTGCGGACTTCGAATGTTGTCCAATTGCTCCAAAGCAAGTTCGACCATCAGCCGTTAGGTAAAATCAGAACTTAATACTATATCAAAACGTGTTGTACCAATCATGTTTTCAATCAGTGTTGTACGAAACTGCGTTCCCGGAACGAGTTTCTTTTGGGAGAAACGAAGAAACGCCGCCGTTCCATCTAGCATCGGCGGAACTAGAACGGGAACTCGTCACGTTTTTTGCGGGAACAAAAAAAAAAAGAAGAAACGGCGTTCAATTTTTTTTTTTTTTCGTCCAGTGAGGTCATTTTTATTTTATTTCTAAGGGGTAAACTCTAAGAAGAATAAAAACAATACTTTTTTTTTTTTTACGAAAAGCAGGATTTTGTTAGCTTTTCTTGTTACTTATTTTAGGGTTTATTTTGTGGCGTCCTTGCTTGGTAGCAGTCGGGTGCATGTAGCTGGTGGACATGATTCTTTTTTCAGTGTCCGAGACTGAGGCACAAAAAAAAAAAAACTTTTAGTTGAAGGAAAAGACGCAGAAAGAGACACCTCACGAACTCAGCTACTTCCTTCGCTTCCGCGAATCCTCATACACCAGAAATGTAAGGTCGACTACAGCCGTCAGTGAACTTTCACAAAGAGACCTACAGTTACAACAAAAGACCAAGTTTCCAGACATCGAACGCACCCTTGTAGCTCATTGTTCACTTAAAATGGGATCCGGCCAACTCGTCGACGGCCAACTTGTCGAAAGGGGCAATCTCGAAGGGCGATTTCTCGAATGAGTTGAATGACGGTCCGAGGTAAAAGTTCGTGGTTCCTTGTTATCTTTTGACCTAAATTTTTATTTGCGTTTGGACTAACAACAGCGCCCTTGCATTACAAGACGGAAAGAAAAATCACAAGAGGGCGAAGACAGGACAATACTTTAAGACAAGTTGAGAAATGTTCAATTCAGGATCGTCCTTTTGTTTGTTTTCTTTATTACTTTTTTTTGTATTGAGCCGCTGCATGCAGACTGTCGCCGCGAAGCGGCATGAACGGGTGGTCCGGGTAGATTAACACGCGCCCCAGTGATACACGCGCGACGTATTGATCGTCCCCCATTGTTACCGTGAAAGCGACGAAAGCTGCAAGTTGTTATCTTCGACAAGAAAGAGCACACTGGAGGTCTATTATCGTGTTTCAGAACAAAAATTATATATCATGGCTCTGAAACAGCGGCGACCGGTTGGCCTCTTCGACGGGTTTTCCTTCGACGAGTTGCCCTATGAAGAATGGCCTATAGGGCTGTGCGGCTGAAGTTTCGCCGCGCATACGCAGCGCCACTCCTCCCCCTGGCGAGGCGCGCCCATACTTGTTAGCAGCACGAGGAGCAGACGACGCGGGAGGCTGAGTGTGCTTTTCGTACTGGCATCGCGCTTCGTAAAGCAATGTACTGAATGCTAAAAGTACTCAAATGCCAAAACATCGGCAGAAAGGTATCTGTCTCCCGAAAAGTTTTATTTGGTTTTTGGGAGGTGATTCAAGAAAGATCGCAAGAAGCATGAATCACCAGCCGTGCTGAGGACAGGGTTAATTATCGTTTCTCTGTTTTGTCGCATGACGCAGTAATGCAGCTACGCTTACTTGTCACGTTAATAGGGACTTTTCGTCGATCACACGCGAGAGCATGCAAGAGTTTTGCGTTGCTTGGGGAAGCCGTCACTTTGAGGGCGGACTGAGCTGGTGCCCGTGGGACCCGCAATACGACGCTGGCTTTCCATGATAAGTTCCTAATAGCTACGATGGTTCCCAATGGCTGTCGACAATAGAAACCCGAATATGCAGTTACCACTTTAAATTTGAAAACCAACTCACTTTGCTTACTCGCCAATTTTGATCCCCGATGTTAACAAGAGGAAGCGGGTAAGCGGCAAATGACTTAAGGAAACATTAGGCAGATAATCGTAGCCCCTATTGCGTACCGACTTCAACGCATAATTGAAAAGAAATTGACGACTGTATTCTAGTTCTTCTATATATTATTAAAATGATGTAGTAAGCCCACAAAAAGTATAATTACTTTCCAAGGGCCTCTCAAAATTAGACACTAGAACATTTCTAGGTCGACCAATTTGAGCGTGATGGCAATGTTAGATGTTCACAGGGTTATCCCCAGGAATTTCTGAGAGGTGGACATTACCGGGGGGGGAGGTTCGTTTTTTTTTTTTTTTTGTTAGGTTTTTGGTTCGTCGCGTCTGTTTGTCGCCTCCCCCCCCCCCCCCCCCCCCCCCAACTCCCCGCCCCGGACACTGCTGGCAGCGCGCCGCTAAGATAGAGAAAGAAAAAAAAAACACGCCGAGCGCCCGCGCTCTTTGTTTGAAGCAGTGCGGCAGTCAGCGATGCGATAGTGAACGATAACGTGGCGGTGCGCGGACCTGCTGAGTACGACGGCGACGGTCTGCAGCCATGTACGCAGCCTGAATCGAATCGTCATTCCGTGACATAAAAAAAATATCGAGTGGTGGGCGGCCAGTTGGAGCGGTGGGCGGCCAGTCGGAGTGGTGGGCGGCCAGTCGGAGTGGTGGGCGGCAAAGCCACTGCCGCCCACCGTGGGGAGAACCCTGGATGTTCATAATGTAATAGCTACGATGGTTCGCCGTGGCTGTCGACAAAATAAACCCGATTATGCAGTTACTATTTTTTTTTTTTAAGTTTAAATTGAGAACCCAGCTCACTTTGCTTACCTTCAAATTTTCCATTTTGACGAATTGGTGGAGACTGGGTCAAGAAAACTAGAAACATCAACCGTGGAAGGGACAGAAAGAGGTATCTCTCTTCCACGGTTGATATTTTTAGTTTTTTCGCCCCAGTCTCGGGCAATTCATCCAAATTGTTAATACATACCCCAGCTCGCCTGCGCTCTCACAGTAATTTCTACCGGTTTCGTTCCCCGATGCTTACAAGAAAAAGAGGGTAAGCAGCGAAAGATATGAGGGCAAATGAGGTACATAATCATGGCCCGTATTGCGCACTGACTTGACCGCATAGTTGAAAAGAGATTTACACTGACGGCTGTACTCTAGCTTTTTTATATATATTATTAAAAGGATGTAGATAACCTACAACAGGAATAATTACTTTCCAGGGAACTCTAAAACATTAGACCCTAAGACATTCCTCGGTCGACCAATAAGAGTGTGTTCGCAATGTTAGATGTGTAAATTGAAAGCAACATAAAGAGGACGAGGACAGGGCACGTCACAAAGGCCAATAACTAAACATTCAGGACTGAAATTTAAAATTAAATAATCTTTTCTTGCAAAGAGAGTGAGGTAATATTGACGTTCCTTTCCTGGTACAAACACTCAAGGTATATCAAATTTAATTGTATCTAAACAACAAAAAAATAGTGACGCAAAAAATCTTATTAGTAGTAAACCGCAACGGTGTCCCAAATTACCATTCTGCACTCACATAAAAAAATAAGTTGAAAGAGCTCCTGAAAAGAAAACAAAATTAACAATCTGGTTGGGACACGCCTGTCAAAAAAATTAATTTTACACGAAAAAAATTTTTTTAAGCAATTTTGAAGGCGCGAGACGCGATTTAGTCGGTAGTTAGTCCCCTCCTTTCCACTTGTTTTCTCTTTCGGCATTTCGGGCGCGTGCAGGAGAGGGATCGGCTTCGCCTTCACGTTGAGGTGGAGAGAGTGTATGATCATCTCGTTGAGGTCGGAAGAGCGAATGACCATTCCGTGACGTCATGGACTTTGCACGCAGAATTTCAAATAAATCTCTCGCCGTCAATATTGCTCTAAATTTTTTTTCTTTCGCGTAAATTTTATTTTTCGACACGCGTGTCCCAACCAGACTGTTTTAAAAAACTTCTTTTTTCAGTTTTTTTTTTTTTTTTTTTTTTAAGGCGATGCTTTACGACGCAAATGCAAGTTGATTGGAGATCACTCTTTACTAATAAAGTTTTATGTGGGTTACTGACGCACATTTATGAATTGCAATTATCCCGCTTTGACTGCAGCGGCAGATGGGCGCACAGCAAGGTGTCGCGGCGTATAGTAAATGTTCTTTTATTTTGTTGTTCGACCCGCTCAAAATACCTGGGAACAGATGAGCGGTGGGCTTATTAAAGTCCCGTTTCGGTTTTTTTATTAGAACTTTACCCAGTGTTGCGATCAGGCCGTGCATGCCTCGTCATTAACTCGCGGCATGCTTCCAGCAGCCATAAGCTCCGGGTTTCTAAGAGCACTGACCAAAGCTCAACGAGTGTATGCGGCAGCGCAGATGTGCGCGAAAAGACAATTTAAACAACGTTGCATCCTCATCATTGTCCGAATATCCCTGACTTTGAAGAGCGAGCGAAACCACAAAGAAAAATAGCATTTATCTCGAGGCGGATGTTACAGTCAACGCTATTCTGCACTTGTGAAACGCACTTCGCAGACGACAAATGTTCTTATGATGATAATGCAATTAATACAAAGGTACAAGCAAGTTGCAAAATAATGACGATAATAATCCCTAGAGGGACTAGGTTGTGAGACATAGGACAAACACAAATCTTCAAACACAGCTAGGTTACTGGTGCACGACCGAAAAAATTCGCCTGGTCCTGGTATCGAACCAGGGACTTCTCCATTTCCAGTGGAGCGCTAACTGAGCTAACCAGGAGCTAGACGTCAGTTGAAAAAACGGGTTTTATCAGCTGCCACCTGTCTAACTAACACCAACAAAGTCACCTAGTTCTGTTTGGAGTTTTGTGTTTATCCTAGTCCCACTTGTTCTCCATCTCCAGGGATTAATGGGGAATTGTAGTAGACCGTTTCCGCAGTCCGCTAAGCACCCGGATAGCGCTCCGTAATCCGCCACAAGACCTTGAACTATGCAGATAAGTCTGGCGGCGCGCATGCGCAGCTGCGGCGTTTTCTTCGGGGATACCGTAGCGGAGGAGAAAAACGGTCATTACAATTCTCTATTATCGTCAAATGTCCTCATGCCTGGATTATTTACTCCAACCCGGAGACCTGACACACAGGAAACCTTTCTTTGCAGAGGTTCGCCTCCTTACAAAACTTATCACAGTTTTTCAACAGATAGAAAGCCTCAACGCGGTGCTCGCCATTGCAACTGGCAGCGCGACGAGACAAGAGAACGGCTAATTAGGGCGAATTCGCGCCAGGGAGCGGCGTTACTGGTATCGCTCCAGCGCGCCCCCTGGCCGAGCCGAACGGTCCCATTCGACAAATGGGCTGGCGACGAGCTGGCCGTCGACGAGTTGGCCCCTAGACCCACTTAAAATATACACACAAATGAACCTTTATTCCCTCTCCCCTTCTCGCCTTCTTCAAAGTGACCAACGAATCAGACCTTCACGAAGAAGGACTATATTCCGTCTTGCTAAAACCGTGCAGTACAGTGAAAGCTACAGGGGAGAGAGCGTATCCCAACTTGTCCAAGAGGAGAAAAAGGAGGAGCAGGAGAGAAAGGCTGGGAATCCCAGCCTCTCTCTTCTGTTCCTCCTCTCCCTCCTCTTGAAAAGGTTGTGACACGCTCTCTATCCTGTGGCTTCGGCTGTACTGCACGGGTTTAGTGAGATGGAGTATAGCAGTTTTCAAGATTGCGCTTCCAAAAGCCCTACACTCTTCTCCCCTTACTCGTCATGCGAACAGCAACATCGAGAAGCAACTGTTGCTAAGTTCAAACAAGGGACTTTGTTGGATTGAAAAGTGTGAAGTTGTAAAACGCTCGTGGAACGTGGGATAATCATTTCGTAAAGAGTAATAAAATTAACCCCGCTCCTCCTCGCCAGATTACAGTACATTTGCTTCGTCTGAATCGCCCACCACGAACACGAATATGGTAAAACGCTGAGATTCTTAAAGATGAATATATGAACAAATGGAACCTTGCTTCCGGTTGTTTTCTTCTCCTGGGGGCTATGCAAGACGACGGGACGAAGGAACCGGGACACCGCCGCCTGCTGCGATTGGTGAGCGGCGTGGCGCTGACCAATCGCAGCAGGTGGCGGTGTCCCGGTCCCTTCGTCCAGCCGTGTTGCATAGGTGTCCTTCCATCACGGCATTCGAATTCGTACGTGCCATTTGATGTGATATATATATATATATTGTTAGGAAGGTGAAGACGACGACGGGGCAGTGGCGCGCACGGTCATCTCGCGCCAGGCCCCACGGGCCGGCTCGGCCTCCAAAAATCCTTCGTCTGTTCTATCATCGTCCTTTCTCCTGCCGACAGCATCACCCTAACAGTATGGTGGAGGTGCGGAGCCATACTCATCTCCTTCACTGAACATCGGCGCCGCTTTAATCCTGTGAACCCGCCTCGTTGAGGCAGTCATCCGCAGCAGCAGACCAAACACCAGCCCATGGCTCCGTCACCCAGCCCCCGCCCAGACGCCATGACAAGCCGAATCAGACGACGACGCATCAGACGAAGCTGTCAGACGATCCCCCGCCCCTATCCCCAGCCCCCGACGTTCCGACGCTTCTCAGTGACGTGAGTCCCCCAGCCCGGACCGTGCCGTCGTGTGGCTGGTGCAGAGGTCTGTGACGCTGTGGAAGAGGCCGAAATTCAACGTCTCCATCCTCATCCTCACCCTCGCTGTCGGCAGCCGTCCTTTGTTCTTCTGTGTGTGTGGCTTTGTAAGTGTGCTTCAAGTGTTCATTTATTCACCGGCCGGGTCGGCCGTTTTCGTCGGAGGGAGTACTGTTAGGAAGGTGAAAACGACGATGGGGCAGTGGCGCGCACGGTCATCTCGCGCCAGGCCCCACGGGCCGGCTCGGCCTCCAAAATTCCTTCGTCTGTTCTATCATCGTGTACTGTCTTGTCCTTTCTCCTGCCGACAGCATCACCCTAACAATATATATATATATATACAAAAAAAACTGTCTGATTTAACTAAATATGGTAATTAGCAAAATACAAAAGGTAATGTGCATGTAACGATACATTTCATTTTTTAGACCGTAACGGGAACGAGTTCCTTTATCACAGATGGAAGCTGTAACGGGAACGCATTAAAAAATCACAAGGAACGAGGAACGAGCTTTCGTAACTCTTTTTGAATAACGTATACAACACTGGTTTCAATTAACAAACAAACCGCTTTTTCTAGTTGCGCGACCGAAGTTGCTTGCCAAGGTACCCTGTTGTTGGCACAGCCGCGGAAGTGGATGCGAAAGACGCCAGTTCCGCTGCAGATCGCTCTGCAGACTGCTGATGCGAAGGAAGCCAAAGCAGACGCCAGATGGGACGTTAAACACACCAGTCGGAGAAGCGTTCCGGACACCGTATAGACCAACTCAAATCACTGACGTCACGCCACAGCGGTGGCGGTGCTGTCGGTACTGCGCTTGCGCAAACGCTTTACTCCTCCTGAATTTGGTTTCTGCGCACGCGCAGTGCCTCACCTGGTGGGGCACAAAGCGGACTTGTTTGCAAACACTGCATTGGTGGTTATAAAAAATGCCCCCTACCCAAAAAAAAATGGCAGATTATTATTTTTTTTTTTTGCAAAAGTAAATTATGGGTTGCCGAACGGTCATTTTCCCCCCAAATGTAGCCCTAACGCGGTCCGAACAAGGTGCCAAAGTTTCAGAAATATCCGTCATCTCATTCAAAAGTTATATAAGTGATTTGCTGAAATTTTCAATGGGAAAATGGCGGCCGACGGACATCTCGAATACATTGAGCTTTACGGACAACGGGCTTCATTATTTATTTATTTATTTATTCAGTACCCGCAGCGCCTTTCGGCATTATAGCGGGGGGGGGGGGGGGGGGGGAATACACAGACAAAAAATATATATATAAAGCGAGATCAAAAGTATTTCGACACATCTCGCGACATACAAAGCACCCTTCAGATTTCGTGTCACTCAACGCACGCTATAACACTTCACATTTCAATTTTCAGAAAATCACTTATAAATTTGAATGAGAGAACGGACATATTCATGAAACTTCGGCATCTGGTTCGGACCACTATAGCTTCATTTAAAAAAAAAGGGGGGGGGGGGGGGGATTAAGCGTTCGACAGTACATAGTTTATTTTTGCAGTGAAAAATAAAAAAGACATTGTAATCTTTGGGGGAGGGGAAGGGGGCACGCTGTAGTTCCGCTACAACAGAAGCGCCAGCAAGTCCACGTGTTTCAAACATCGCAACGCAAAAAGGGCTCTCGAATGACTAACGCTCACGCAGGATGTCCATACTCCAGACAGACTCCTCGTCGTGGTCATCGACGAAATCAGGGAGAACGCACCCCGTCCTCCTCCTCCTCCTCCGCCCCCCCCCCCCCCCCCGCCCCTATAGTTTTTTAGATATATGAACGAACAAAACATTTTGCATCGAAATACAAAAAAAAAAAGAAAAAATACTGAAGAAACACCACATGCAACAGGCAGCCAAGTCAAACAGGGAAGAGCCCATTTGCATAATAACTCGACCCCTCGACAGCAGAGGTCAACGTTGTACGACGACAAACAAAAGTGCGCACAAAAACAAAAAATTACGCAACAAAAAAACAACTAAAGCTAGCGCCGGCCGTGCCTAATACCGCGCACAAATTATGGATCAACGACGGATGCGAGGGAAAGCGCTCCGAGAAATTAATTAAGAATCCCCCTTCATCGTTACATATTAACATAAAATGTGCAAACAAAAAGATCGCAGTCTTTGTTAGAGTAAATTTTTTTTCCTGTACCTTCCGCACAACGTATACACGAGGGTAAACCCCAACGCAAAAGATTGTGTGCTTTTTTTGTGTGTTTTTTTTTTTTACTTACAAAAAAAACGGCGCTTCGAGTTTGTTCTCATACTAAAACCGTAACAGTGCCATTGTTGCTAGCAACTTTAGCTGTCTTCCCCCTAAAACTTTATTAAATATACTCGCTGTCCCCGCCTGCTTTCTAGACTGGAGAGGTTTTCGCGAGTTCGGAAGACAAAGTTCAAAGTTTGGGCCACAGAGACAAAGCGAGAAGAATAAAACTAAATATAAATAAACCACTTAAGAAAACGTATACATTTAGTTTAATTACCATAAACATGCGGCTCGCCGACGGACAAGCAAAAGGCAAAGTTTCGTTCGTTCTTTTTTTTTTTTGTTTTAATCTCCGTCACAACCGCAGAATTCGAGGGAGGGAAAGTATTGCGAAATTTACAGACAACGTGCCTGGCTACGTGTAAACAGATGCCCGAGTAACTCGCGTACCGTCTTAATTTCATTCCGAGGGTCTGGGGCGTGGTTCGTCTGAATTGCCGCGCTGTTAATTCAAGTCAGGACATACGCGACATAAAATTAAATTACGTTTCATAAATGCGTTTGGCAACTGCCAGACATCAGTTGTAAGAAGTTTATCTTCTTTTTTTTTGTTTTTACGAATATATTAAAAGGGTATGTAAAACAGAAATGCCGTACTTTTGTTATCTTCATCGAAACGCCACAGAACAAACGACGAAAGTGACCTCAACGGGAAACTGATGATTGTCAATGTTTATCGAGGTAAGAGAGGTCATCTGAGTGTTTCGCGCGACGGTGTAGGGTTTTGCGTTTTGGGTGTTTATTATTTTATTTCCAATTCGACGGGCACCATGTAACATCTATTTAACCAGTCAAATTGTGTGCTTTCTTTTTGCCTTTGTCTCAGTGTACGGGACAATTTGCTGATTACTCCGCACCTAATATTTTACGACATGACGAGTTTCGCGCTCTAGTAGAAAGTGCATTATCATTGCAAGCGCTCGACCAGACATTATTCAAATCTGCATTGGACGTATAGGTAGAAGTTGTACAGTACGGACAAGTATGGTGCCTTCGGCGCATTTTTTGGTCGCTTGAGCTTAGTGCCTATGTTCGGTTATTACGTTATCAGTGGGCTGATGTGATTGCTGCACCATTTGATTATTATTATTATTATTATTATTATTTGCACGAAAGTGCTTCCACGCCAACATTCTGAGACATTTCACCAAAATGTGAGGGACCAGCGCCAACGCCGTGCCAAAAAGCTAATTTATCTTTCTCGTTAGTGGAACTCGGGTCACGCTGCACAATTAGGCCATTAAAATCGGCCGGAGCAATTTTTTTTAACTTTCGATTATCGATTCTATAGTAACTAATTCTACCTTCGTTTCCAACACTAACACAGCACTCGCGTACCGCAATACACCTCACAGTTTGAAGTCTTTTGAGGATTTGTTTGCTCCGTTGAGTGCGCCTCTCCTCAAGCATCGTGTTAACGCGGAGAAGCGACAACAGCGAAGTAGACGCAGTTCACTCCGCGGGAGGACTAGAGGTGTGACTCTTTGTGATTTGCCTGGCCTCAATGCAACCGCGTTCTTAGGCGAAAAGGATCCCTTTCAGGGCGAAAATTCATGCGGGCCTGTCGCGATTAAATTTAAAAAAATATATATTTATAAAAATAGAGAATGATGAGCTTGCACAACCGCGGCGACTATGCAAAAGTATGTTAGGCAGCGATGCCCTTACAAGGTGCGCGCGTCACTTGGTAAGATGCTTCCTCGACTAGGTATAGTAGCGCTGAGCTCTAGGTTCAAGTTTTTGGTCAAACCAAACATATACTTACCACCTTCGTGTGGAGCTTCAATAGTTGAGGGCGCAGCCAATAAATAAGTAGTTCAATTAAAATGCAATAAGATTGAGGCGCGGATGAATGAAAAACTTTAGGAATAACCTTGCCGAGTTTGGCTGAATTTTTAATGCTGCTCAATCGCCATAAATGTAAGTACGTATACGCAGAGAATGCTGTTGCTGCGAGTACTTAAATACCGACAATCTTTTTAACAAAAATACAATTAATGTCGATCTTGCACTCTCAGATCTATCAGTTCGCAGAAAAATCGCTTGTTCTAGCTTATTTCAATTTTTTTTTTTTAAACGTTACACTGCGTGAACGGCTTATGTCACTCCCTCCATATGTCTCCTCGCCCGATCGATCGTGGAATTGCCAATACCAATTGTAATGCGTTTCATAAATACTTTTTACAACTCCCCTTCATTGAGTGTAATCAGCTAGCCTTTGTTGTTTTGGTTGCCGACTGTGATCTTTTCAGGAAAGCGTTAGTTAACCTGTTAACCAGATTTTTTTTTTTCAGATGTACTTGTTAATTAGTGTTTCCCCACCCTTCCTTCCTAACGTTGCATGCCTCGAGGGTAACCGAATGAAATGAAATAAAATTAAAAGTGCGCTGTCCAGATGAGCCACCAGATCTTGAACAGAACATTCAATATGGTACTCAAAATGATTCAGTTCTGGCATTATTTTTTCGTGAAAAGCTATAGTCGGTTTACCTTCAATTTCTCATCTAAAATGACCATTCGCGCATGTTCATGCTATGCACGTGTTCTAAAAGCGACAGCGGCGATGGGGCATTTGAAACAAAAAAGGTTATGTCAAGTGATCACAAGTAAACATCTAGTTTGGCGTTAGAAGGAATTAGACTACTTATAATTTATGTTAATGAGCGGCTCCATATAGGTGCAAAAGCACTAAAGGCCTAGTCTTTTAGTTGGACAGACAAATACACAACTCTTTAATGCAATATTGGAAGTGAAATGATCGTAAAGCAAAGTACATGCTTTCCAAAGTTCTTCGGCTGCTTCAAAGGGGTGTGGGGTTCACCCTTGGGAGCGGGGCACCACGTAGAAACCCGTACAAAAGTGTCAGATTAAAACTGGAATGAAAAATGCGAGATCCGACCCAGATCCGAAATTGTGGCAGGAACAAATGTCAGGCCGAATCCGGCCTGACATTTGTTCCTGCCCCAATTTCGGATTCAGGTCGGATCTTGCTTTCATTCCGGACCGGCCTGTTTCTAGGCCTCCGCGTCGAATCCGGCCCTCGACTCCGGCGATGGATTAGGGCTACGGTTTACCGATCGAGGTCCACCCGCTAGCAGCAGTATCCCCGCACGCCAGCGGCGTGCGGGATCTCAAGATCCCGTGTGGCAGCCGGTGTCGTTCGGCGGACGGCGCCGTTCGCCATCAAACGAGCGGCACCGGAAGGAATTAGATGTTGCAAGCGTACAGCATTTGATAGCGCCCTTTGTGACTTCTATTTTGGATTTTATCAGCAATTTTGGCGTTGAAACAAATGCAGTGGAAGGGTTCCAGAGGTACCAACGCCCGTCTTCCAAGCGGACGCACCGCCAATTATCAACGAAGTTATGACGCTCCCAAGTCGGGACGTGCTACCTGAAATCATCGGTGAGACATAATTGTATAAAAACGATATTACTCGTGCCGCAAAATCTTGTAAACTAAACTTTTATATAATCATCACGCTCCTGTCCTTCTGTACTAATCTCCAATAAAAGTATATACAAACGTAACTGTTTTCCGTTTGCTTTTACGCAAAAAAGACCGTTTTCTAAAAGCTGAAATTGACGAGTCGTACTGGAGTCACCGAAAGCTTTCATAATGCCGGAACACCTAGATTGGGTCTGGAGTGGATCCAGGCCAGGGTTAGAGTACGAAGCCCCGAAAGGAGCAAGGACTTAAGTGGAACACCACCTGATCCAGGCTGATTCACGCCGGATTTGACATTTTCGTACGGGAACACAGTATGTCTGTAGGTCCGTATACCAAAGTGTTTGCTGACTTGAAATGCCACATGCTCTGCCCTATGATAATTTCCGAAGTATCGGCGCTGCATGAATGTGACAGGATCACCGATCGGACTCCGCGCTGCCGCAATGCGCAGATTTAAAGCAAGGCCCCCTCCCCCCAACGAGAGCACCCCGGCCGCCTGCGAGAAATGGACGCTCCCGTTGCGGTCGGTTGTAGCCTGTAGATTCGCCGTGGAAATTTTTGCATTTTGTTCTGGCTCTTGCTCGTCAAGCAACGTTCGAGTTGCTTTTTCCTTATACCTCCCCTCTGCGCAAATGAATGCAAGTTCAAATCGCTTGAGGACCCCTACCCCCTCCCCCTCCATAAAAAAAGAGCTAAATAAAAAATTAATTTAACAAAATAAAAAAAAAATAAACACATTGATTTGGGCTTGGACAAGTACTAACACGTGTTGCCCCTCCTTAGCGCTGAGCAAGATTCAATCCCATTTAAATATTCTTTTTTTGTGCGGATGATCATCAACTGGAATCCACTGCCCTCCGACTCCGTACATGCTATTGCTAAAATCCCCCCCCCCCCCACCCCCCCCCCCCAAAAAAAAAAGAAGCATGTGCACTTTTTCTAAAAAAAAAAAAGAGAGAAAAAAAAAGATTGCATTAAATTTGTTACCTTGTAAACGAGAAAATAACCTTCGACCGCGACTACTCGAAAATGTACGCATCAATAACACGGTATCAGTGATCCTTACGCTCGCCATGCGCGTACGGCAGGCTTCCAGCGTATTCACATGAGCGCATCAATCAAAACTGGCGCGGAGAGAGGTACCAGAGCAAAGAGCGGACAACGTGAATGAATCGAGAAAGAGAAGAGAGAAAGGGAGATAGGTTCTTCTGGCTATGTGGGAAAGCGCCCGAAGGCTCCAGACAGTCAACGACATCTGGCGTCGTGCACCGCTACCGAGAAAATGCGCCCCAACGCCGCTCGGCGCCGCTGAACGCAAACTTCCCACGGTATTATTCAAACCAAACGCGGGACCATTTTGTTTTTCGTCCTTCGCTCGCCTCGTTCAAGTTTCCCCGGGAGCTGCATGTGCGGCAGTTTCCAACACCCCCCCCCCCCCCCTTTTATTTATTTTTTTTTTCAGGAAAACCGGTCGCTCGAACAGGTTTGAAACTTCGAACGCTGGAATTCAACGGAAGTAACATCACTCGTCGGTTTTCACAGCGACCGATGTCATTGGTTACTCATTCTTACGCTCGTTTACTTTCCATACAAACACACACAAATACGACGTGGGGTAAACTCTTGTTACCATCATTATACACTCCGGTGTATTATGGCGACGTAAGCGACCAAAAGCGTCGCTGTGGTCGGCCTTCAATGATTGCTTCGATGCTCACAACGACGCATACTATGCGGAGCGGAAGTTCGTCTGCTTCTTGCACAGGGGTTGCGAACATGCGTCGATGTCAGAACGCCCAGCTCCTATTGGCTGATCGAAAAAAAAGAATAGTGGGTAGACCTTGAGGCATCTAGTACTGACGTCTATCCACTCTCCTTTCAATCAAAGCCAATCAGAGCTCGGCGTCGTTCTGACGTCACCGCAACTCCTGCGAAAGAAGCAGACGACTTGCACTCCGCAACGCCGAGTCACTGGGCTGTGGAGTGGACGCATGCGCGGCGTCTCGTGAAAGGTACCTACTGCGCACGCTCAGAACGCGTTTCACAGCCCAGTAGGCAAAGATGGCAGCGCCCAGAAGGCGATTATTGGAAAGGTTTATACTGCGTTTCACATTTAAGTCCAACCGCCTGCCAACTTTATACGATCAGACGACGACAATCAAGCTGCGCCAAAAGTGCATCGTCACGGCCGGGACTCGTCGTCTTTGTGCGTTTGCTATCATTAGCTAGACTAATCACACAGGGAATAGAAAAAAAAAAGAAAAAAGAAAAGCAGAGGATCCCGGTGCGTGATCCTGACAGGATATGCTTGTCTTTTTAGACTTAGGCTAGGTGGCGCAAGCTACCGCCCGTTACAAAGGGTATACCGTATAGCCATTAACACCCATTCATCCATCCATCCATCCATCCATCCATCCATCCACGGTGCATCACCGTGCGTGATTGGTTCAGCCGGTGATGACGAGCGTATAAAGACGACGACCGCCGTGGCACGATGCACTTTTTGTCGTAGCTCGAATGGCTCCGTCGGATCGGCTGGGGTGACTGTATTGACTCGGTTTTCATCGAAGGAAATGAGTCCAAATGTCAGCCTTCCAACCGGGACGACTCCGACCTTCCACCGCGCTTTCTATACACACGCCGTCGAAATTGAAGCTTGGAAATGAAAGTCTCGATCGTGACGTCACGGGTACGAGTCGTAATAAGGCGTCACCAAAACATCTATACTTCGTTTCAGCTTCCGTCCGAGCGCAGCCAAAGCTACGTGTGGCCGGAGCCAATCACACGCCGGCAATAGGTCACGCGATCTCGCCTGCACTTTTGTATCACTCCGCTGCGCCGCTGGTCGTCCGCGCCGCCCGCGCTCGCCGAGTATTTCGTCTGCTACGGGTGTATCAACGGTATCGTCTGCTACAGGTTTAAAAAATGCCCTTTCACGTTCTGAAATTTAGTCACAGGGGATGTCAGTACGTAGGCTGGCCGCTGGCGTCTGTGTCCCGGCTTTCCTTCTGTTCGGAATTTCGGCATAGTTTCGAGATGTAAGTACACACTGCAACGTGCCCGATGACCCGGCCGTTGATGTTTCCTTGTATTGCCTGGATATACCAGGTTTGAGGCACAGTCCCTTCCACCAGCCTCTCGGCGTCCAATGTGATCGGCAGGTAAAGGGTGCCCTGATTTCGCCGTGTATCAGTGAATTGTAGTGGTCCGAACGCTTTTTTTGTTTACAACGCATTCGCGGGACGATGCGGCCGGTGTCTCCTGCCGAATTTGAAAGTAGACATTCATCACGACCTCTCGCGCCTGACCCCCAAATGTGCCTTTGCGAAAGGACGTTTTGAAGCGACTCGGCGAGGAAAGCAGCGAAGCACATGATTCGGCCATTACGGGAACGAAATCACCGAAATCACAGAGAAAAACCGAGCGTTGCAGCCGTGTTGCCAGCGGATGTATGTGTTTTCACCAAACCACATGCATTTACATGTAATAATAAAAACAGAAACTTCAGATATTTAATTCCTTTAGTTGCGAATCATTCTCAGCAGTGCACATCTGGAATATTGTGCAATGTTTACGCACAAAACAGTTATTTAAAAAAAAAAAAAAAAAACTTTGCGGACTACTTTGTGGTGCGTAGGAATGCTCTTCTCGAAGTTGCGAACCGTCCCTCAGGCTTTGGCTGCGCTCGGACGGAAGCTGAAACGAAGTATAGTCGCCCAGAGTCACTAGAGAGTTTGAGGGAACCGTTTTTGCACGCCCGATACGGTACGATATGGGCCCTCCGGTGCGCACTGCGGATACGGGAGACTTCTCTAGTAGCGCATGCGCAGTTCGTGCCGGAGGGCCCATCGTATACCGTATCGGATATGCAAACACGGTTCCCTAAAACTCCCTACTGACAGGATGACAACGGTCGGGGAGGCCTTTCAGTTGTCCCGCCTCCGGCGCGAGCTTCCTACACTTTGGACGACACTTCTGCGCCTCGCGATCTTCGAGACGCCGAAGATCACTCAAGGCATGCTCAAAGAGGTTATATAAAACTTCTGGAGTGGCGGTCTTCCACACTCTCCCATGCTACCGTGTGAAGCCAGATTTATTTATTTATTTATGTATTACTGCAGGTCAGTTCTCTGGCCCAAGCAGAAGGGGGAGGGGGGGGGGGGGGGGGGGCGGGGGGGGGAGGGGGGGGGGGCAAAAAATACAACATATGGGTGCACATGAAAAAAATGACAAAAACAATAATACAAAAGAAGACATGACCACTGCTGCGGAATGGCCTGAATAAAATCGGCTGACTGAATAATGGTGTCGTGTTTTTCTTGAACTTAATTGATTGAGATATGGGAGTGTATTCAAGCTTACTTTGGATGGCAGGATGTTGCAAAGAAGTAAAATGCGACTCATTTTCCGACGTTTATCGAGAGGTGGTATTTGGTTATCCCTCACAAGTTCAGCGGGTGAGTCCAATATATTGCATTTACTAAATATAAACCGAACTGCCTTTCTTTGTACAAGTTCAAGCGGGTGGATGTCTTTTTTACTGTGTGGATCTCATATGACTGATGCATATTAGAGTTTTGACCTGATGAACGTATTGTATGCGAGGAGCTTAACATTACTGGGGACGTGTTTCAGCTTTCGCCTTAGAAAACGCTGTTTAGAAAACGCTTTAGAGCCAGTATTTGAGATTTGTGTAGAAAATTAGACAATTGGTAAAAATAACACCTAAATATTTATAGCTAGTAACCTCAGGAATGGCAATGTTGTGAAGGTGATACTCAAATGAACTTATATGTTTTATTCATGTACTCCTTAGAAGCACAGTCTTTTACAAAATTCAAATACCGGTCGGCGGGCATCTTATTGAGGGCAAAAAAGAGGCGGCGCTGGAAGGGTGCTAGCACTAGGAGTACTTACTCTGTTGCTTTTAAAACTGCGTATTACAAAAACAAACAAACGATTTTTTGTATTTTTTTAAGGACTCGAGGGCTGTTTAAGATACGTTGGATTCCTTTTTCTTGGATATCTTATTTTAACTTTTGAATTACCCCTGAAATATTACAGAAGCTTCCAGGCCGAGTGGATGAACCAAAATATGTTTTCTGTTTTAATATGGTTGTAAACATGAACTCGTTTCATTTTTTTTTTCTTCTTTTTGAGCCTGTTTATTTTTTCGTAGTACTTACAAAAACATAACGCTCACGACGATGACTTCCGCGAATCGGTTCCGCGAATAATCCACCCCGTGGTAATGAACACAAAGCATACCTCCCACGATCGCGAAAATTCGTGCACGTGAACTATCCCCGAAACCGGCACTTTGAGAAATTGGAAAAATATCAAGCTCGCGAAAATAAAGTTGTTTGTAGTACTTGTTTTGCAGATGCACGGCTCTTATAAACGCACCGTCTTGAGTTTTGGATGCAACTAACTAAAATACAAAATAAGCGTTCACACTCGCGCTACCATACTCACTGCTCTCCGTAGGTATGCTGGAAATGCAGGAAACCCAGTTGGAATGCTACCCGGTTGAAGCCTTCTCGTTTGGCCGCTTGTTTCAAAGTAGTCGTCTTCAAAGTGCACCAAACACAAAACGAACCGCCCCCCCCCCCCTTTCCCCGCCCAACACGCTCCCACGCAGGACGCCGAGTGTTCGGAAAACCCTGCGACTCTATTTTCCCATTCAAATGCACCCAATCATCGAGCTTTCTCCCGTAAGCCTGCTCACGTGCAGTACTAAGCTATAGCGAGCAAGCGAGATCCGTTTTCACGCGATTTGCGCAGGCGAAAGCGACGCAGGAGCCCACCATCCCCTTTGGGAACGGCTGCAGTTGTTTCACAAAGACTTGCCTTCCCAATGAAACGCCGCACATCACAACATTTCAAAGCAAAAATCACACGCCGCATACCGCGTCGGAACGTTTTCTGCCCCAAGTATGATGGCGACGGTCGGCGTTTTTCGGCGTCAGCTACAGGCCAGGCCACCTTCACTCCAGAAGTCTTAATACAACCTCCTTGAGATCACTATACCGCCCTCCTTAAGATCACCTCCTTGAGATCACTATACTACTCCTTGGGATCACTATAGACGGTGGTCGCGAGATGGCTGAAAAGACGAGGATAAATTCTCCAGGATTTTTCGTGGGCCTGCTCTCGCTGACGCTCATGCTAAAACTATTTGTATTTTGTTTTGTATTTTTTGCTACAAATGCGAAGCGGTTAGGGCAGGAGCACATATCACAGGCGATGGGGATGTTGACGTGTGTTCAGAGAGAAGGAACATGTTGATTTTTAGAAGTCGCGGGGCAGAACGAATCAATTCCTTTTGCGAACACGCCGATCAGTGCCATGCGGTAACCGCAGCGCCAGGGCCAACAATCCCCGCCACCGTCTCTACCGCCGTCCTCGCTGCTCTAATTCCCCCTTCGTCCGCGAGACGGCGAGCGGCAGTCTGGAGTTGCGATCATGCTTCAAAAGCCGCGCAACGCCTACTCTTTTCTTCCTCCGACGCTTCGCAATTCGATTAATTTTGTACATTTCCGGATACTTCATGGAAGACTGCCGAATAGAGCGTTTTTGCACGTATACGCCCCTGGTCACGAAACTTCTCCGTAAGGCTATGGGAATAGCCTGCACTGCAGGGAGTCTGGCAACCCGAAAGTGTGTAGGAATTTCGAACCCCTTTTGAATCAGTCACCTATAAATCGAGATAACATGTCAACGCACATACAGCGTTTCTCGTTAATGTGAGCGTTTTCGACTCTGTACACTCGATCAACTGCTCAATCTTTTATATCTGGAACTATCTCCAAAATAATTTCATTTTTGCACTTTTTTTTCGCCCTCAGCGCTGTGATTAGCGCCATGTAGTAGAGGCACTGCGAACTAGTACGCTCAATTGCCTAGCTATTTTTCGCTCGTAAAAGCATTGTGTTCTTTAAAAACAACTCAAAAGAGGTTATTTGTAAGCTATCTTGTTAGATATCAATCAAGAATGACCGGCACGTGCCTACAATAATCAAATACAGACGTAACAAAAGGTCGGTGTAGGAGAAATTGCTTTTTGAAAAGTACATGTAACCGTAAATTTTGCGTGGCTCACCGCTCATTCACACTGGAAGCGGATCCGCGTTCGCAAAGCGGTTGCGAACGCGGTTGTATAAAAATCCAGTACAATTGCACGCGCATTTGATGACATCAAATGCGCGTGCAATTGTATTGGATCTTTATTGATCTTTATACAACCGCGTTCGCAACCGCTTTGCGAACGCGGATCCGCTTCCAGTGTGAATGAGCGGTGAGAGTGGGGCTGCCAAAAGAAAATGCCCCCCCCCCCCCCCACCCTTTTTTCCGGGACATACACGCCTCTAGCGTCCCTGTATTGTTTCCCAGTTACCCGGTTTGTTTTATGTGTTTCAAACTTTCAGTACAGTGTATATACATTTTTCTCCCCATCAAACTTTGGCCGAAGCTTCGTGACCAGTAGGGTATTAAATTACTCCGGTATTAGCTACACAGCCCTTTGAATCAGTAAACGAGCCAAGGTGGTCACCCAGCTCTGGTAATCTATCTTCTTTCTACTCAACCACCATTTTTTGTTTGAATTCTTCAGAACGGACGCCGACACCCCTTATCAAAACAAAGAAAACAACGAAAAGAAGAATTATCTCCTGGTGATAGATGGTCCACTTAGACGGACATGCCGGAGGCTAGAACTCAATACAGCCGCGAACCTCAAAAGTAGAAAAAAAAATTATTAAACTTGTCTCGATCATTCTGATAAGCCTTGGGAGCACAGAACGTGTTGTGCCTGTGTTGCGCGTGCTCTTTCATTTGTTATGCTTCGTTACGGGAAGCTTTTGGCGGTTTCGGATGCGTCGCACGCACAGCACACTAATGTGCCCTCCTGGTTTATCGGAATGATCGAAACAAGTTGACATTTATTTAGGAGTAGGGTGTGTGAAGAAGTTGCTTTAATTATAAGTTTTCGTGGGTTCTATACTTCTCCCGAGGATGCGTGTAGCGCGCATTGAACACTTTGTGCTCTCGAATGCGAGCAGCCCCTCGTGGTAACTAAAGTAAATTACGTAAATTACAACATCCAAGTGACTTACGTATCTCGTGAAGAAGCCATGTCTATACACCTGCTCCTGGTCGTCGATACAAAGGGTCGGCATCGCATGAGAAGCTCGAAAGCTCGTACGTGAACGCCGAATCTTGGGATCCAGAACCCCGACGTTGAGGTCGCCGCGCATCATTATAGGTGCATTGTGTATCCAGGAGTTGATTACGAACGAGAAATTCGAGCTCGTCATGCAGAACTGACCAGGCATGTCCACGATCACTGCAGACGTTTAATAGACATGCTGTTCACGAGATCGCGCCACTCTTCGCCTGATGCGGGAGGTGTCTCACGCTGCAAACGGTGACGCAAGAAACATCACGTAATCGCGAGAAAGTGTGTGTGGGGGGGGGGGGGGGGGGGGGGGAGATTTGTCACGCCCGCTACGCTATGTATTGGCTGCTGCGCAAATTCGTGGCGTCATACGCCGTTGCGCTATGCGTTAGCGCGTTGCAATCTGTCCTGTGACGTTGCGAGATCACTTGGGGGCTACGCTTCGTCATTCGGGGACCCAGCTGCGTGCACCGACGGTAGCCCTGCTACCAGGGTTGTAAAAGTTACTTCAAAGATGTACCTAAGATGCAGTTACAGTTACTCATACGAAAAGGTACTTAGGTACGTACCTAGGTACTTGCTTAAAAATGTACCTAGGCACAGGTACAGTTACTTTAAAGATACTTTCTTTATTAATTTTCCCCAAATTGGTCAGAATATATTGGAAGTAAAGCTTTTTATACTAAAGATGCACACAAAAACGAGTTCGATAAATATGCTTTATTGGTGTCAATGTGAGAATGAAGGAAAACCGCATTGACATGAGCATTCTAGGACACGTTATCTTTTTTGGTTTCGGTTTGAGATGAAGGAAGCAGGTTGCTACTTTCCCCAAACGGAGTTCCGAAGCGATTCGATAAATTGGTGTCGCTAGAACGGCATCGCTAATCCACCGTTCGCTCAAACGAACACAGCCATTCGCTAAAGTGTCGTTCGATGAAACATTATGGGCGGGGCTTCGTTCGCTAAAACGTCGTTTGATCAAGTTAATGCCTCCCAGGTCGTACCCAACTCACCGTTAATCACGGCACATGGTAGTGTGTTAAAACTTTCAGATTTATAGTCTCTACCATTTTGACGAAGCGAATGGAAAAGTACCTGTAAAAAGTAACTTCACTCAGTTACAAGTTACTAGAAAATGTACCTAAGATACAGATACAGATATCGAGAGATGAAAGTACCTTGGTTTGTACCTCAGGTACAACAAAAGTACCTAGATATTGATTTCCAGTTACTTGTACCTAGGCACTTTACAACCCTGCCTGCTACTGCAGGCTCCCGTGAGTCAGTAGGGAGTTGTAGTAGATCGTTTTTCTCCTCCGCTACGGTATCCGCAAAGAAAACGCCGCAGCTGCGCATGCGCGCCGCCATGCCTTCTCTGCATAGTCCAAGGTCCTGTGGCGGATTACGGAGCGCTATGCGGGTGCTTAGCGGGCTGCGGAAACAGTACTACTAAAACTTCCTATTAGGGAGTTTTCGTAGACCACGTTTCCCACTCCGCTAAGCCCTCCGCAACGAAGAAGTTGCTACTGCGCCTGCGCACCGATAGCCTTGACTGTAGAGTTCCGCTAAGCCCTCCGCAACCCGCGCTGCGATACCCGGAACTCTACAGTCAAGGCCATGGGCGCGCAGGCACAGTAGCAAATTCTTCGTTGCGGAGGGGTTAGCGGAGGGGGAAACGCGGTCTACGAAAACCAGAGTCGGTTCAGCTGCCTGCTTTCCCGTTCGCCTTCGCCTTGTGGCGCCGAGAGTGAAGGCATATCGGGCTGCGGATCGCACGGTACGTGGTCCGACGCCCGCTGCGCCGCTTGGTAAATCTCGCTAATTAAGGTTAATCACGCTTAATTATGATTAAGTATGATTAATAATGGCTAAGAGTGCCTTGTATGCTTATGCACTGCCTGCGGGTTAAGTATGATTAATAATGGCTAAATACGCCTCGAATGCTTGTGCGCTGCCTGTGGGTAACATTTTCGCGTGATATCCACCCTTTCAACATATTCTGTGTTAAAAACATGCTTTAGTTTACATTTTATGCGCCAAAAATAAAAAAAAGCATAACGCAAAAAAGCTACACGAAAAAAAAAAAAAATTCCTGCCCAGAGGCTATAGCAGACCACAATCCTCGACGTTTTAGCGCGCGGCCATAGGCAACCTGCAATGCTGTTTGGTTTGGCGCCATCTAGCGACTGAAGCAAGAAATATTGGGTACCCCTGGGAGTGGCGGCTGCATTGTTCAAACGTGAGCTATTACTCTGGTGGCACCGCTGAACCTAGTGTCTGAAGCAAGAAATACTGGGTATCCCAGCAAGCCGTGATCGCGTAACGTGCCAGTTGAGCGGAAGCTATGGCCCTGGCGAGCCAATCGGAACGTGACTGCGTATCACCGGAGCGCGCCTCAACTCCGAAGAAGTATCAGGCTTTTCGCTGCGTCATGCTCCAATATGTGTGTGTTGCGCTCGTATACGTCGCGCATTTCGAAGCCTTCGGCACGCAATGTGGGGCTTATCGTTCGCCGTTTGCCAAGTTACAACGAGACAGGGTATGACCGTGCGCTCTCACCCTGCTGGCGCCGCCTGGCCGTTGCCGGCTGCCTATATTGGCTGACTGCATGGGGCGACGTTTTAGCAGATACTTTCGCTGTTTTCGGATGCGTCCAGATAACAGTTCTTGTCCATTCAGTGTTAAAACCGCACACGACAAGAAAACAAACGGCACGCCCAAAAGGTATCGTGTAGGCTGTGCGTACTGCGGCGTACCAGTGCGATTTCCACAGTCCCCTGCGCCGTAAGCGCCGTCCGGTGTCGAGAGTAAGCGCCGCTCGCGTCTGCTAACGAGGCTAAACAAAATCTGGTCCTTACTTTCGTTTCAGTTTAAGTTCAGACGCAGCCAACACTACGAGCTAGTCGGACTATCAAACAGCTTCAAAATCGCAAGTTACTATGTCTCTTTTTTGTTCTGTTCACAATATTGGTTCAGCGATAATAGAACACCTACAGAAACATGACGAACACCATGATGGTGCAAGCTTTTGACGCTGTTTGATTAGTCCCAGCAGCTCGTAGCGTCGGCTGCGAGCTGACGCAACGAGCTAGTATATAAGTAACGAAGTATATAGGGGTGTGAGAATACCGGTTTGAATCGAATAGCACTGCGTCGTTCATAACCTTCACATGTGGAAGGGAAAGCCACGACAGCCGGTTTTCTTAAGTCTTAAAGTTAGGGATGACACTGCGTTATTCAATTCAAATCGGTATTTGCACATCTCTACGCTACAGTGTCCTTCGCACTACGGTGCACTTAGTACACAGAAAGGGCCTATTCTTCCTCGCACACGTGAATGTACCCGATGCAACATCACCGATCAGTTTTCACCCTTCTAGAGAAAGTCACGCGCCGGCAGAAGACTCGGTTTTGTTGCACGACGGGATTCTCGGTCGCAATCGTCGCATCCGCTTACTGTCAACAAGCGTGACAGTAGAGAGTTTTAGTAGGTCGTTCCGATACCTCCAATACCCCCGATAACACCACCCGATAACGACACCATGCATGCACAAAGGCGGCGGCGGAGCATCAGGCATCGGAGGGATCAGAACGAGATACTAAAACTCTCTAGTAACCATGCGCTCCTCGTTCGCCGGAAACCGGCGTGACTAAAGCCAACGCTTCCTGAGTAGGACACTGTAGCCCCCAAACAGGCGGCGAGAGGCGCATGCAAGCGCACGGCGTCTCAGACAGTCCAGTCAATCGACGTCCTTCGCGAAGAAGGATGGGCGACGTCATTCTCGGTTGTATTGTCGATCGTCCAGAAGAAGAAACCAAACAAGGCCATCGTCCCGGTGCGCGCCTACATGCACGAAGGATTCGTTCGATCGCTCGGCAGCAGCGTAAAACCGGAATGCTCGCTTGGGACTCGTGCGCGTACCAGCTAGAGGACAGCTAGCAAAGTCACTTCCCGTTTCTCATCACGACCTGTCAAGGTCATAGTGCCGCCTCTCCAGACGTTTCCTCGGCTCGAATTGCAGAGGGCGAGCTCGATTCTTTTCGCTGCAACACCTCGTAGGGCCTTTAGCTTACAAGTACTTCAAAATTCGCTGTTTTCGATTTCAAAGGTCGCTATAGTGTTCTCTCCCGTCTGCAAATGGCTAAAAAAAAAAGATCCAGTCCGTCTACTTTTTCTCAAAGCAATTAGAAGAGCCAATCGCTGATATCATGGACATAGGGAGCTCGGTCAACGACAAGGTTCCGTATATGTAGGAGATTCGGTGGCCGAGTTAGCTAGCCCACACCAGCTCGGAGCACGTGGAGGGAAAGCTCGCGCTGCAGAACCGAGGGATCCTGCGTTCAATCCCCACCCCTGCCCGTTTCGACCTGAATGAGCATCGTACCGGCGTGCGGTCGTGTATCGCTACTGCGCGGTGCGCGTTAAAGACGCCCAGGTTAGCGGTTGTACCGCACAGGCTAAATTGCTCATCTGCAGCTGCGAGACAAGTAGCCCGTTGAGGAAGGGTAAGTTCAGACTGTATAAACATACACACACCAATTTGTTTGAGAATATGCTTAGATCTAAGAAAACAGCTTGCGTTATGACACTGAGCGTGGTAATTTGCCGAGCTGTCCCCGAACATGGAAGTGACTGGCTCTCCCAAGCGATTTGCGGACAAGTAGATTCTCCAGATTTCTTAGGGGTGTATGTTCTTATCGTAATTAATTCCACCTTTTCAAAAAAAAAACGGGGTCACGTCTACCGCTGTGCTGCGTCCGAGACGAGCAAATTCCCTCTTACGACACCAAGGGCGTATGCCAAGTCGTCTCGCTGCAGAGCGGCTGGCGGACTGTCAGTTTCCCCCGCCTTAAATCATGACTGACAGCTCTCTCTCGTACCCTCTCTTTCTCTCTCTCTCTGTGCTTGCGGTGCACAACCCACGGGTAACCCGGAAGGACGTAAATAATTGAAACGAGAAAACAACAAGAAGACCGGTAAACGACGGCAAAACGAGACGAGGAACATTCCTCCCGCCAAGTCTGCATGCGTGCACAAAGCAAAACCGTCCGCCGGGTTCCTTGGCCATTAGACGGGCCGGAGAATCACTCGAGCCTGGGATCGCTCAATGTCGAATGGACCGATGCGTGCTTCGGACTAATGCGAAAAGTACCCTTATTAGGCGCCATTGGACGCCATATTTCTTCTTCTTTTTTTTTTTACCCCTTCGTCAGCAGCTTACCCTGTCCACTCTATATGCCCACTGGTCATACAAAAGAGAAAAAAAAAATTCTGCAGAAGATGTTCAAAGCATACAAATGTATGCTTTCAACTATGCAAACTATGCATGTGCATAGTTCGAACATGGCTGCAGACAGTGCTTGTCCACGACGAATGTGACGTCATACAAGGAACCCCTCAGACAATGTTTGCAGACTACCTTTTCTACGATGCATTAGCAGTGTGCCACGGCGAATTTGTAGGTGTTGTGCACCAATCATGGATGCGGTGGTACAAAACCTACACATTCTTTTCTCTCTCTCTGATGACTTTTCAAATTGCGCTTGAACTTTCCCCATGGACAGCCGGTAGTATCGATAACTACAAAATAAAAGTTAATTTTAGCTCCTTAGAAGAATTACGTTTCGAAACTCCTTCCATCCGTCAAAGCGAAGATTTGCCATTGCTATAAGATGTATATAGCGTCACGCTCTCACGGATGCCAGCCTGTAATACCGTAGCTCAGCCTAAAGACACTGAGGCGCAACTATACCTATGAAGACCGGACGGGTCGTTGTGCTTCTTCCGAAGTGCCCAGGAGTACCGTGTCGCGATTCCAGCTTCCAATTAGTTCGTCAGCTTCATTTTGCTCCGCATGCCTATCGCGCATATATAATAACTACCAAAACCAACACTTGGAGATCTGGGCCCGTTTGCTCGAAGCGCTAACCGCGGCTAAAGTTAGCCGCGGTACCTAGGAGAGGGATTTTAAAATCACGTGACTGGCTCGGTAGGGATGCGGGGAAACAAGGCGGTGCCCCGGTGAGTGAGCGCCGCTCGCTTTAAAACTAACATGTCGTGGTAGCTACAATATCGGTCGCGTTAGTCAGCAACGAATGGTGCAGGAGGCTTTCGCTTTGCATTTCCTCACTTACATCTCAAAGCATGGGCAATGACCTCGCCGCATTTTCAGATAGTCTTTCGATTCTGGCCATTCCTAAGCCTAAATGAACGCGATAATTGTCGGCATGGCAACGTCTTTGGAAAGTGGATTGCCTTGACTCAATCGGTCAGGTATTAGCCCCGTGCGCGACCGAAAGCGTCGCTGTGGTCGGCCTTCCACGATTGGCCGAACGCTGACTATGACGTCGGAAAGGGGATTTATCATCGACGGAAATAAGAGGAATGAAAGAACTTTAATTTTGACGGTGTTGGCAGTGTTCCTTTGAGAGCGCAATGATTTCAAGCTTCCACCATGCTAATAACAAACACCATCGAACTTGTTGTTTGCAAGGTAATGACGTCACAAGGGGGAACCACAGGAGGGCGCCACCAAACATTCTCGCCGCTAATATATGGCACACAAAAGCAGACAGCGTCCCACTAGACCTTCCTCTAAATTACCCAAGCATTGCCTTATGTTGTACCGCAGAGAAGGTCAGAAGCGCGAGCTCATAGCGTTGGGAGCTACTATTAACTCACAAGAGCTTGTGCCGCCGAGATGTGCCCTATATAGACCTTTCCAATGTTTACAAAATCACAGTCCAGCGTGCGATCTTCATAGCCCAGCACGTGCGTGTTCGTCGCTTCGGAAAGCGAGCAAAGCACGCGCCATACGCACGAACGCTCAAAATGGCACCCGCCACAAGCTCGTTTTTGGAAAGGTCTATAGAGCAAGGAGCTCGCGCTTGTAGCCTTTCCTGCGGTACATCATAAGGTGAAACAGAGTATAGAAGTGTAATTCTGCTGTCCACGCGCGCTGGCCTTCCTCTTATAAAAGATTCGAAGTAAATAATCATAATAAGGCTTTGACGAACGCGCGTGCAAGGCAAAATTTGTTTTAGACTTTTTGCTTTAGAACAATTACTACTGCAGACGCCAGCACGTGCAACGCGTGTAACTACACATGCAGCATGCACCTCGGCGCTTGGAAAACTTAGAAAAAGGTCTGTACTTCGTTTCACCTTCTGTTGTACCGCAGCGAAGGCTATACTTCGTCTCACCTTAGTATGGACTATTGTTATCCGCGCGTGCTAAAAGCTCGAGCTAGTCGCTTTGAATGAAGCAGCGGCGGCTGCACGAGCGCTCGTGCAGCAAGTGCTCTAGTCAAGGCAGTCAAGGCTGGCCGCTCGCGCTAGCACAGCCTTCGCGGTTAGTCCATGCTAGGGTGAGACGAAGTATAGAAGCGCGAGCTCATAGCATTGGCAGCTGCACTTAAGTCACGAGAGCTTGTGCCGCCGAGATGTGCCCCAGAGCAAGGAGCTCGCGCTTATAGCCTTTCCAGCGGTACATCATAAGGTGAAACAGAGTATAGACCTTTCCAAAAAAGGACACTTGGCAGGTTCCATTTTCAGTGTTCGTGCGTATGGCGCGTGATTTGCTCGCTTTCCGAAGCGACGAACGTGCGCGTTCTGGACTGTGATTTAACACGTGTGGACTGTGATTTTTGTAAACAGTGGAAACGTCTATAGACCTTTCCAAAAAAGGGCACTTGGCAGGTTCCATTTTCAGTGTTCGTGCGTATGGCGCGTGATTTGCTCGGTTTCCGAAGCGACGAACGTGCGCGTTCTGGACTGTGATTTAACACGTGTGGACTGTGATTTTTGTAAACAGTGGAAACGTCTATAGTGGGACGCTGTCTGCTTTTGTGTGCTATCAATACCCGGCCGACTGAGTCAAGGCAATCCACTTTCCAAAGACGTTGCCATGCCGACAATTATCGCGTTCATTTAGGCTTAGGATTGGCCAGAATCAAAAGACTATCTAAAAAATGCGGCGAGGTCATTGCCTATGCTTTGAGATTTAAGTGAGGAAATGCAAAGCGAAAGCCTCCTGCACCATTCGTTGCTGACTAACGCGCTCGATTATGCAGCTACAACGACATATTAGTTCCAAAGCGAGCGGCGCTCAATCACCGGGGCACCGCCATGTTTCCCCGCATCCCTACCGAACCAGTCACGTGATTTCAAATTCCCTCTCCTAGGTACTGCGGCTAACTTTAGCCGCGGTTAGTGCTTCGAGCAAACGGGCCATGAAGTTCAGCGGATATAAGTTTTCTGACCGGTTGATAGATTGTTTCTCAGGCAGCCTCCTGAAGAGGCTCGCACTATTAGCCCCGAGAGCGAACACAAGCGTCGCTGTGGTCGGCCTTCCACGATTGGCCGAACGCTGACTATGACGTAAGAAAGGGGATTATCATCGACGGAAATAAGAGGAATGAAAGAACTTTAATTTTGACGGTGTTGGCAGTGTTCCTTTAAGAGCGCAATGATTTCAAGCTTCCACCATGCTATTTACAAACACCATCGAACTTGTTGTTTGCAAGGTAATGACGTAACAAGGGGGAACCATAAGAGGGCGCCACCACAACTTCTCGCCGCTAATAGGGGACTCGCTTGGGTTGCACCCCAAGTTTAAGATTGAATGGGAATTAACGGCCCAAAGGAGAAGTACAATCTCTAAAAGTTTGCAGATTAATTACCTCAGTAATAAAAAAAAGGTCACCAGCGAAGCAATAACCAAATGCAAAATCAATCCCCAGACTGAAAAAAAAAACAAGAAAAACAAAACAGTATATGTAACATATCTAAAAAAAAAACAACGTATTACGTCCTCATGTTTTGGGAACAAAGGATCATAAATTATATCTCTCTGAACCAATCCCATTCCCCCCGACTGGAAATGCAGATTTTCCGAAGTGGAATGTTACCCTACCCGGCGTACCTGCAAGTTAATGTCTTCTATAAGCAGCCACGGTAAACGAGGCACATATTTTATTCGTATCGCTCTTTAAAAAAAAAAAGCAATGTCGAGGTTCCTTCGGCATATTCTATGCAGTGTATTCGATAATGAACACAGTCTAGCCATTTTGACTGAAAATGATATGCCTAAAGCTAAATAAAGCTTTCTTTTTTTCTTGAATGTCGATTATATATATATATATATATATATATATATATATATATATATATCCTGTAGATTCGCCATGTACACGCATTTGATGTGGCTTCAGTAATGTACTGTCTGTAGACCTTTCCGGAAATATATGTGGCGCCCCCACCGTCGCCTAACGCAAGTGACGTTCCGATGTACGGCACTTTAGATAATCCAGGAATCGAAGACGACCTTGGTTCAACATCTTGCCATTTCAGAACGCAGATGGCAAAATGAAAGCAAAATCGAGTACGTGATGGATTGTTTCGTTGCTAGTTTTACTTTTCGTGCGTTCTGAGGTCCTCGCCGTGCAGTGCAATGTAGGATTACCCCGAGGTCTCCCGCGACTTTCCAGAAAGGTTTCTATAAACGTTCCCACATTTTGTTTCCCTTATTGTTTACGATTAATGTACAAAACAGCTGGCTCGTTCACCAGAGGACCTCGTCCAGGCACGTCCGCCTTTACGACAGCGGTCCACGCACCTAATGAGTGCGACGCCCAACCCCTTCAACCGGCGTGCAGTACAGCGAGAAAAAGAAAGGACAGACGATGGCGCAGGGGGTCAGGTGCACGGGAAAAAGCCTAAAGCGGCGGAAGGGATGGAATCGACGACCCATACTATATACACGTGAGCCCTATAGACAAACAGCGACGACGAGCTCGCACGCACGCTCGTCGATGGCCGCTCTGGAATTCCGACGCGGTCTCCAAAGAGCGCGGGCCTGCCCCGTCGAGTCACGAAGCCAACAAGTAAATGGTCACGGACACGCAGCGCCAGCGACGCCGCTGAACGAGCGCCGCGCGCGCGCAAGGCATACCTCCTCAGTGCGATGCCTTTCGTATAGCACTGCACGAGACCAGGAGGGGGGACCCAAGATTTATGGCGAGCATGTTGGGCGACCGACGAAAACGGGTTTCAAAACCGCATGCCGCATAATATAGTGTATACGTCTCGCGTCTCCTGGGTGCCTTGTTAGCTCGAGGGTTCCGGGGAATCGGCCAGACGTGCGCTCGCTCGCACGGCGGGGACGCCCAGGGTCACGTCGTGTCGCCGCACGCATGCGGTCTACTCCCTTCTCCCCCCCTACCCTGTCGATGAACTGGCGGTGTTATACGGTGCCCCCATGCTCTCGTTTTTTCGCTAAGTCTTCGCTCCTTTACGGGACCCCGTGCCGCCCGCCACCTTCGCCCGGATTGAACCTACGTATTAGAAGACCGGGAGCGAAACGACTCAAAGCCCTCGCACTCTGCGAGGAGTGTGCGACGGTGTCCGTCTTCGGGCGAGCTAGAGCATGGCACAATGAAAAGGCCAGTCTCAAAATGATGACTCATGTGCATGGTAGTCCTGCGGCGGCCCCTCCTTAAGAAAAATGACGATCACTTTTGTTTCGGGGGGGGGGGGGGGGGAAGGGGGGCGCCCATGACAAAATGCTGCATGAAGGGGAGGGAGAAGAGGAGACCCCAGCAAAATGAAAGATTTCGAAGGGGGGAGGGGCCCGGGCCCCGGGCCCCATGCCCCCCTCCCCCCCTGGCTACGTGCCTGATCACTGCTATTCACGAGTTAAGAAACCCAGGGCGTCCCGAACATCTTCCTCTGCAGCCAATCAGATTGCGGCATTAGTTGATAAGGGCGTCGAAGAACCAATCACAACTCAAGAAGTGTGACCGAAACAAGCCGCGCCATCCGTTCCAGAGAGTGATCAGCTACCAATCCTGCTACTCGGCGTTGCATTTCGACACAGGGTAGTGTTACTGCGAATTCATATCGAAAGGACTAATACCCCATTCTCACGGTCAACATAAAGGTACCTTTAACATAGGTCCCTTCGCTATCGGCGAATCAGCCCGTGCTCTTGGGTCGCGAGCACACGCCACGCGCGGAAGATCGTTAATTGATTGGCCGCAGAAAATAAAGGTCCCTCAGCTAAAGGTACCTTTACGGTCGTGTGAATGGGGTATTACATAGCTAGGTGCTTACCAGCAACATCATTTTATTGTTCTTCATTCAAGCGCCTAGAGCAAGCCGAAAAGAAAAAAAAAACGGGACAAATTGGTAGCGTAACACCCACCCTATAACCGAACAAGACTGCAATTGTGAATCTATTCTACAAAAAGCTATGCAAAATCTGTCACCTCGGTTCCTCCCCCTTTTACCCCTATAAAGACAGCACTGTCCTTAATTTAAGGTAGAAAAATATTTTCGTGAGACCTAGATTTTGTGCTTACTGCGTCCTCTCGAATCTACTAAAGAACGGCAAACCTTCCTTTATTACATGTTTACAACAACAGGGAGAACCCGTAATCGTATATCTACAGGCGCCAAAACGCAATTTCCAAACAAGCCTGCCCTTGTCAATACCAGGTATGGGTGCTGCGTGCGCGTAGAAACCAGATTCACGTAAGGTGAAACGTATGCGCATGCGCTGTGCCGGCAGCAGCACCACCGCTGCGACGTGACGTAAGGGTCGCGCTTTGGTCTGTATGTTCTCAGGCTGTCGAACTCTCCACGAACAGCGCTCATTCTCCCTCTCTCTCTCCCTCTCTGTGTTTATTTATAAATCTCGCTAGTGTCGGCGTCCGCTCCGTCCACCCGCCTCGTCACAATTTACGTGAATAGTTAGAGAGAAAGGTTCCCTAAAAGGCCCGCGTCTGGTGGCCCTGCCTTTCCCGGCAGAGGCCAGGCGCGTGGCCCGGACCGGAAGACGTGCGCGGGCGATGCACCGCGTGCCTCGCAGAGATTGTCTCATCACTCATCGAAGACCGCTCATCCACTTCATCCGGCCGGTTCTTCCCTCTTCCGAGCGCCGACTGAGTGATCTGCGACAGGCGGGCGGGCGCACGCCTACACCATGCTTCTTCTGGCAGCGTGCACAATGCTCGGGTGTTGGCCCGGGCCGGGCTTTGCTTCTCTCTTCGCCGCACACTCACACATCGGAAGGCAGAAGGACGAGGAAGAGGAACGCTACAGCTATACGAGCGTCGAGGTCGTGAGCTGCACCGGCCACTCGTCGCCGAGCTTTGTAATCTGGGTTAGGGTTTTGTGTATTCGAGGAAGAGTAAGTATTGGCATGCACCAATCACTTAATGCATTGCGTCTGCGCTGCACACACAAGTGATTGGGGCATGTCAATACTGACTCTTCCTTCATTTTCCGGTCCTTCGTCGGGCGCGCCATTCGTTAAAAAGTCTAGCAGAGGGGATGGGTGGCCGAGTGTGTTATAAAGCACCGCAGCTCATTGCACTGCTACGCTCGCGCTGTAGAACGCCGCGCGTTCAGTACCAGAACGCCTGGGTATGCGACCGGTCCCACTACTAATACAGGGTGTCACAAAAGAAAATTTACGCGGTCTTTTTTTACCGCAAAAATAAACTAGGCATCGCCGAACGCTCATTCTCCGCCCAAAGGTAGCGCTAGAGGTCACAACCAGATGCAAAAGTTTCAGCCCGATCCGATAACTTAATCAAAAGTTATAACTGATTTTCTGAAAATTTCAATGGGAAAATGGCGGCCGACGGAGTTTTCGAACACATGGGGCTCTATGGCACCAGAAACCGAAAACGGGCACAAATGGGCTCCATTTTCCCATCGAAATATTCAGAAAATCACTTATAACTTTTGATTAAGTTATCAGATCGGGCTGAAACTTTGGCATCTGGTTGTGACCTCTACGGTCCTCTACCTCTACCTTTGGGCGGAGAATGAGCGTTCGGCGATGCCTAGTTTAATTTTGCGGTAAAAAAGACCGCGTAAAGTTTCTTTTGTGACACCCTGTACATCATACATAAAAGACAGTCGGCAGACAAGTTCAAAGCATACTCATGTATTAAGCAAACGAGCTTCGAAGTCCACAAATACTCCTGTCATCGTGTCTGCGGCAAATACCGTGTCTTCTTTTGCAGGACGTGTGAGCAGAGTGTGGCCGTAAATGCGCGCCCGCCGGCGGTGGCCATGCCGCAGCGAAAGTCGTCGGCCGACAACGGGACGTCGGTGACATCACCCAAATGGGGACGACAACGACGCGCGATGCGTGCCCGGCCAGGACAGACGCGTGACCCTCTTGCGACCGATTGCCGGATCTGGGCTGTGACGTCTCCGCGCCGGGCTCTTGCCGCAAAACAGGATTCCGACGGACAGCGGGCGTCTCCTCTGCAAGCCGTATCTCGGAGGTGGTGCCACTATGGACGCGCTGGGGGTGGATACTCCGAGTAGCGACCTCCAGTGTCGCTCGACGGAGGGGAATGTCCGGCCGTCGTCAACAAAGTGATATCATTTCAAGAAACACTAAACGGGGAAAAAAAAATTTAATTTGTTAATTACAAAAACAATTCCCCTCCACTCTAACACAAAAATTAAACAGATAGTGCAATATTTACTTGGCGAGACACATTCTGAGTGAGGAGCGATGCCGAAACGACCCGGGAAAGAATCACAAAATAGAAGCACGTTGCGAAACTTAAAATGAGTCTCACGGCGAAAATATAGCGCTATTTTTTTTTTCGATATATTTTGTGACGTGCATGTCCTACCCAAGTACTTAAAGAAATATACGCACGTAACAGTGGGTACACATATTAAAAAGGTCCTAATGGAGGCGGAACGAACTAGCTAAGAATACGGAAAAACGGATCCTTTTTTTTTTTTTTGTACGTTATTATAAAGCTAGTTTACTCCGTCCCGGGTATCCATTACGAGCTCGCCCACCTTATCACTTTGGAACAAGCGTTTCATCCCTGGAGAACACGTTGTCCACGAATTCTTTTTAGTTACGTAGGTGGACGAGAAAGAACTATCGAAATTGCGGTCCTAAGAAAAAGAAAAAGCTTGAGGAACAAACGGCAATTTCAGAACGCACATTTCTCAAGATCTATCTTATTTTATTTTTATATAAACGAACGACGTAGCTGGCGTATAGCCCTTTCTACACTTACCATAAAATAGGATTTAACGGAGTAAATCCATAGAGTTATTACAATAAACGCTAGAGGCTCAGCTGGCGCTAGTGTCTACGGGACTTCCGGTTGCAAATTGAAGCAGACAGCATGCAGTCTACTTTTCCAGTCTTCCTGTGTATTCCTATGGGAAAACGCGCGTGAATTTTGTCTCTTTGCGGGAAAATAACATGAATAACTTTTGTTATTTCGGTTGTACTGGATAGAATGTATCTTTATTAATATGGTGAAAGTGTAATTGCTTTAGTTACAGCATTTTTTCTTTACCACTGAACGATGTTAAACTTTGCTATATTTCAGGCCCAATCCTCTGTTCCATGGCAGGTATGTAGAAACGAGCGACGATTCTAAGCAAAATAACGATCGAAAGGAATGTAGAGTATGTTCAAAGTTCGCCAGCATTCCGTTGGTGCTTATATATTGTTAATATACCCGTCCTATCACTATATGAAAATGACCCCGTCGTGCATCTTTACGAGTGGGTAAAAAAGCGTTCGAAACGTAAAGAATAAAGTACGTGGGCTACTAAAGGTGTGTTTTCTTATTATTTCCTATGTCGGGCAGTTTTTATCGGGCACCTGTTCTCTGGCTTCTCCCTATTTGCCAAGATTTGGAGCGTGCGGGTGATGATTTGAACCCAGAACAAGCATCTTCGCACATATTCATGAGCAGAAAGAATAAAGCAGTACTTATCTATTGCAAATCGGACTATATTACGTGACTTTCACTTTATTTTGATCGTCTGCATGCACAAGGAGTTCCTTATCCAGTGTCACTGCGTAGTTCTTGCCGTCTCTCTTGGTTTTCCACAGGTCCTTCGTTCGTTTGGCACTTATATCCCCCATGCTGGAAAGCGCCGACGCCGTGTTCGCGCTAACAGTGTCCGACAGTGCACATAAATACACGTGCGAAGTGGTTTTAACACCGTTTTTCATGCCACGAATTTCAAATAAAAATGCTGTAACTGACAAATTATTTCGTCTGCGTGACTGAGAAATGTTCCAATGTGCTTAGTACGTGCAAATTATTGGTGATATTTGCTCTTATAATCAAGCGCAGAGAGGAAATGCACTCGCTTTTTTCCATAGAAATGCATTACCGGAAGTCAATTTCTGACTGCTTGCTGTCTGCTTCAAAATGCAACAGCACACTAGCGCCAGCTGAGCCTCTAGCGTTTATTGTAATAACTCTATGAGTAAATCATGAACCTGAACTTTTGTTATTTGCATTATTTTCAATAAATATAATCGTTATGGGGAAAAAAAAGTTGCTTGGGCCATGCCTGAATTCTGTCTTTAAACGCAGCACGAAAAACCACCCGAAAATTAAACGAAAGTCGGAACACGGGAAAATTACTTCACGCCATTTTTAAGAACGCAGCGTATTTATTGCAAGCAAGCAAAGTGCAAATACAGTCTTGGTAAAAGCATATTCACGATTGCCGCACCGAACATATTCTGGTGTGGTTCCTTGCTTTAAAAAATTATGTGGATGAATTTTCTTGCAAGTTCGGATTTTCTTGCGTTTTTTCGGTTGGTTCTTCGCACATTTCTTACAGCCTCCACTATCCACTGTCTCAAGAATTCTGCTCTGCCTCGTGGTAGGCACTAAAGGAAGCGCACGGCTTTAGGAATTACTTTCTTTGCACGAATATACTCGGGCAAACTTTGCGCGGCAACATTTCACGTCTCTTTCTTTGCCTTTGATAACAGCGCCCACAACTCGTGAGAAAAGAGTCGTCGCCCTCTTCTTCTGCTGTTTACAGTGGGCCGGGGTCGCCCCCTTGAGCCCAGTCTAAAGGTTGTATACTTCCGTCTATCTTTCATGACGTTCCCTCCGAAGATCTTCAGCCCCAGGCACACTGTTGATACATCGTACAAAAGGCAGTTTGCAGACACTGTCGGCGGCGTGTTTCTCTCTTCCTTGTATGAAATGATCCTGCCACATTCGTTATATCTATATTTTTAAAAAAAATTACATTAGACATGTTTGAAACATTTATACAGTATATACGTATGTATGCAGCAAACATGTTCCGAACACACGTGAGGCCTGTTCGCACATACTTATGTCGTTATGTATGCAGAGAACACCATGTGTCCTTTGCATGATGCTTGAACCATGTGACTGCAACTTCAAGGAAGTATACCACAGACCGAACTGAGCAGAGTTCCTGCGCGCGCGTGGCATCGTCCTTTCTCCACTGATCTCTATTGTAGCAGGCTGGATCGCGGATCGGGAGCCCGCCGCCGGTGGCACCACCGGCGGCTATTATTCGACACCGGGCATTACCAATACCACCTAGAACACAAGGCCTGCGCGTTTCCTCCTCTAAACGTCATCACTAGTAGATCCCCTCAGCGCCCCCTAGGTAGCCCGGATGAGCACCGTCGTCTGCTCCATCATCTGCGACATCGTCTGCTCCATCGCCTGCTTCAGTGGTTTGTGTAGCAGATAATGAAACAGATGCTCACGCCGAGTGTCTGTTGAAGTTAGACGTTCACGTGGAGCGTCAAATGCATGAGTGAAAATGCCTTACTGCTGTGCGAAGGGCTGCAAAGCCCTTCGCTGGACGCTGGCACTGGACGTCATTTTCGAGGGCGCTGTTTATACTCCGGGTCGCTGCTTTGAAGCGTTCTTCCGCAGAACGAGCGCGCGCGCTAGAAATGCTCGTCTCAAAGCAAGGAGCGCGTGCTAGCTCGCGCTTGTGGCCGAGGGAGTGTTCGCGTACGCGTTGCAAATGAACTGGAAGCTCGCAATCAGCTCGCGCTCAGCAGTCACGCACACAGCTGTGGCCGCAGGTGAATGCGACGTAGTTGCGACGCGGCCCATACTCTCGTCAAGCTTCAGCCTGTTTGCCGCTTGGGGCGGGTCGGGGATCTACTAACGAAACGTCATGCGCAGGCCTTGTATTCTAGGTGGTATTGGCATTACGCGCTGGGAGAAACACGCAAAAGTAGGAATATTGGAGCTTCTACGCAGTGCTCAAAGTCGAGTGTTTTACGGTGTGCTGCGGTCATTATATCGGGTGTGTGGAGAACGAATCGGTATTCGTCGAGCGTTCTAACACCAATTAAAAAAAAATCAAACGTGCTGGAGCACTCACGGCTGATCTGGCAAGCTTGCTCTCGTAGTGGAGTAAACCGAGGAACTTGCCGTCAATAGGACCGTCCTCGGGGAAGCCCGGAAGTTGATGAATGCCGTAAAAGTTCCATCTTGACAGCGGCTCTTTGAGAGTGAGCGAATCCCGCGTAGCAAAGCCTTCGAGCTTGAGTCTGTTAAACTCAACTCATCGAAACCGCAACCGACACCCCGGTAACTCTAGGTAACTCTTGTTTCATTGAGCTGCACTACATTTTTCGCACAGTGGAGTCACTCTTGATCACAAAAATATTTATTTATAAGAATTGTGAGGGCGGTCAGTTTTAATGTTTGCATACAAGGCTATTTGACGGGCTTCCAGAAAAGCAGCCAAAAAGTTTCAGCGCCGACAACAGCTTACAAACGGGGGAAACGGCACTTTTTCTCATTTTCCCCCATAGAGTCTCATGCATTAGCTGGTGTCAAGTGATGGCTGCCGGTAGTTACACTCGACACCAGCGAGAAAAGCCTCGATCCGCGATCCAGCCTACTACAACAGAGATCAGTTCCTTTCTCCCAATAAAGTCGCTGGTTTAACTCGCACTAAAGTCACTATGTCCTGGGAAAGTAGCACCATTGCCTTTCCTGCCAGCTAGCCGAACACAGACAAATACAAATACAGAGGACCAAAACCCCACAAGGCGATTAGCTGATCGGTCTCCATTGCTATGGCAATCGCCATTTCGGCCCCTTCAAATCTGCGAAGCTTCGAGAGGGTCAATCTAATCCAGTCGCATCAAAATCACCACGGAGCATCATCGTACTGAAGGCGTTCTTCGTCAATATAAGCGCCTTTGGCACTGTGTGTGCAATCAACTTATCAATCATGCCTATCCCCACGGATATCTTACAATTATATTGTTCTTCTCGCGTATTTCAAAACAGGAAAATTATTTTTCAATACCTCCAAGCACAGACACCGCATGTGGTGGTGGTACAAGATATTTCGCCGGTGTGTGGATAGCAAATTCTCGGTATACAAGAAACGTCTTTATAAAGCTACCCGTCACCAGCAAATTTAGAGCAGCCCACCAAGAATGAAGAGGTCAAAGAGAAACTGTTCATTTCATGAGCCAAAATGGCGACCATACCGGGAGCTAGGCGCTACTTTTCCACGATCCAGTATACTTTAGCTCGCACGCAGACCGCCATTCCAGCATTTCCGCCTCGTATAGACCTTTCCAAAAACGAGCTTTTGGCCGGTGCCATTTTGAGCGTTCGTGCGTATGGCGCGTGCTTTGCTCGCTTTCCGAAGCGACGAACACGCACGTGCTGGGCTGTGAAGATCGCACGCTGGACTGTGATTTTGTAAACATTGGAAAGGTCTATACTCCGTTCACCAAAGGGTGAACGGAGTATTCGCCTCGAGATTCGATCGGCACGGCTCACGTGGTGAAAAGTAGAACTACGCTTTGCTTTACACTTACTTGGAGTAAAACGAATGCTACGCACGCGAAGCCGAAGCCATGGGAGGTGCAAATGCAGCGCTCGCACACTGGAATCAACTGCTAAGAGCTCGTGCTCTGTACCCTTGCCCGTGCTCTGCGCCATTAGTGTAGATACTCTGTCTCGAGCCGCATTGTGGACAGAGGGAATCACTACGCGCCTCATAGAGAACCATAGGTAAACAAGAGCACGCTTCACTTAATTTCAATCTGGGTTTCGAGGCCAATAGTCTTAGCGTAAGTGTGAACGGACTATAGCTATTGGCGGCGAGATGTTTTGGTGACGCCCTCCCATGGTTTCCTCTCCTGACATCATTACCTTACGAACAACAAGTTCGATGGTGTTTGTACTGAGCATGGTGGAAGCTGGAAATCATCGCGCTCTGAAACCAACACTGCCAAAAGCATCAAAATTGAAGTTCGTATCTTATTAAAGGCTGGTGCACACAGACCCGTTTTCTTACGTCACGTTACGTTGCGTTACGAAAAATTACCAGGAAATCTGTGCTTGGTATTAAGCGTGGCTACCAATTCAAGGATTCAAGGGATGCCACGGTGACCCACCGTCGGTGAGTTAACGCGACAACCAAGGACACAAGCCTCGTTGTAACGTAACGTAAGGAGTTGAGCTCGGTTCAACTTTTCACACAGCACTGTTTTCTTACGGCCAATAGGCCCGTAGCTCTCAAGTTTCTAGCAGCGCTCCATGCGAGCAAAAGGGAATATTTGGCTCGCGTTTCGAACATACGTCAATACGCTTCCCCACTACAGTTTTTTATACTCCGTTCCATTCCAAGTGCCAGCGTAGCAGAGGCTACAAGAGCGAGGTGCGAGCCATAGAGTTATTACAATAAACGCTAGAGGCTCTGCTGGCGCTAGTGTGCTGTTGCATTTTGAAGCAGACAGCAAGCAGTCAGAAATTGACTTCCGGTAATGCATTTCTATGGGAAAAAGCGAGTGCATTATCTCTCTGCGCTCAATTATAAGAGCAAATATCACGAATAATATGTATGTACTAGGCACATTGGAACATTTCTCAGTCACGCAGACGAAATAATTGGTCAGTTTCAGCATTTTTATTTGAAATTCGTGGCATGAAAAACGGTGTTAAAACCGCTTCGTACATGTATTTATGTGCACTGTCGGACACTGTTAGCGCGAACACGGCGTCGACGCTTTCCAGCATGGGGGATATACGTGCCAAACGAACGAAGGACATCTGGAAAACCAAGAGAGACGGCAAGAGCTACGCAGTAACAGTGGATAAGTAACTCCTTGTGCACGCAGACGATCAAAATAAATTGAAAGCCACGTAATATAGTCTGATTTGCAATAAATAGGTTCTGCTTTATTCTTTCTGCTCATGAATATGTGCAAAGATGCATGTTCAAATCATCAACCGCACGCTCCAAATCTTTGCAAATAGGGAGAAGCCAGAGAACAGGTGCCCGATAAAAACTGCCCGACATCGGAAATAATAAAAAAGCACACATTTCGTAGTCCACGTACTTTATTTCTTGCATTCGAATCTTTTAATTTTAACCATTCGTAAAGATGCACAACGGAGTCATTTTCATTGAGTGACAAGACGGGCATATTAGCAATATATAAGCGCCACCGCAATGCTAGCAAACCTTGAACACACTCTACATTCTTTTCGATCGTTAGTTTGCTTAGAATCGTCGCTCGTTTTCACATACCTTCCTTCAAACAGAGATTTTGGGCCTGAAATAGAGCGAAGTTTAACATCGTTCAGTGGTAAAGAAAAATGCTGTAACTAAAGCAATTACACTTTCACAGTACCAAAAAAGGTACATACTATCCGGTACAACCGAAATGACAAAAGTTATTCGTGTTATTTTCCGGCGAAGAGACAAAATTCACGCGCGTTTTCCCATAGGAATGCACAGGGAGGCTGGAAATGTAGACTGCATGCTGTCTGCTTCAATTTGCAACCGGAAGTCCCGTAGACACTAGCGCCAGCTGAGCCTCTAGCGTTTATTGTAATAACTCTATGGTGCGAGCTTTCAGCGTCCCTGCCAAGCACGCGCGCTCGTGCAGTGCGACCATCGTTCAGGAGGACGAGCTTTGGCGAGTAGTTTCGATTTCGATATCACGTAAAGTGAAACATACGTGCTCGCGGAAGCTATGAAAGGAAGTGAAGATGAAAAAAATTTTTAATGGGACGCTGCGGCCGCGAGCTGCATAATTGACTCCGTAAGTGTGACGTCATGGGTTCAAACAAACCGTTGCTAGGGTCGTTGTTATGGGCAAATACATGTGGCTAGGTTTCGCTACGAAAACCCGACCGCTCAAAAATCAGGAGTAGGATTTAAACTTCAAAAAATCACAGATATAGAAAGCTTGAATGTCGTATATGCTTTGACAGAAGTGTGCCGGTAGTCGCTTGTTTCTGAAATATTTACGACTGCAACTTCCGGTCCTCAAGATGCCTGCAGCAGACGACGAATGCATGTATTATGCCGTCTGCTACACGCCCGCCGGCCAAGCCGGCGCCGGCGTCTGAACCGTGTGAATAAAGACGATATTCTGATATTGCATATTTGTTTGAGATATAATGAGTTTCAGACACTTATAAGAATTCATAATGGGGTGCGATGCAAAATATGGTTTATCGAAAGCCCGGGAGTCGATCGAGTTTATCGTCTGCTAAAAGATCGCATTGCACCCGTGTGAAAGGCACTTCAGGCGATCGGTTGAGATCCCAAATTTTGTTTGCGGACTCGCCTATGGGAGGGCGATTCGTATACCTGGTTGTACCTATCGCGTGGAGAAAGATTCTTGCAGTTTCTTCAGATTTCCGCAAGGTCCCAAAGCGCGAAAGAACTGGATAAAAAGCATAAGGTGAGTTTATTACAGATTGTACTCGCTTCGCGGGTTCGATGGGGATCTTCACCAAAAGAGCACATCCACAAAATTTGATGTATACCAAGAAAACAAAATACTGCGAAATCGCGATAAACATGCAATTCTTTAATACCCTGTCATACTGACAACCTCAATAATAATAATAACAAACGATTTACCTCGACGGCTTACGATTTGTATCTCATGCCGGCCTGCACTACGCCGCTAATGCACTTCAGGTCGTCGTCGTAACTGATCTGCATGGCGTGGTTTGATTTTACGGCATTTTCACCCCTCTGAACTAAGCTGGGTTCTTCACAGAAAAACACGCACATTGCGGAGGCCTCGACGGTCATGGCGATGCACTTGTTTTAGTCGCTCGTTTACTGGCGCAATTCAATGAAGACGCCCTCTGCAACAGAGGCCAGCGAATCTATCGTGTCGTCTGCTACCAAAGCAAAGCGGAGTGTAATACTTTTGAAATGGCTTTCATCGTTGCAATACGACACTTAGACGACAAGAACATCTTCATAATTAGATATCAAGAAGTTAGGTTGCTTACAAAAAATTATTTATTTACTTGTAAGCAAAAATCTAGCCTCACGTGGAGTCTCCATGCATTAGTCCATAGCAACGCCCCTAGCAACGGTTTGTTTGGACCCAGACGCCATGTTGTGACGTAATCACTTACGGGGTCAATTCTTTTTTCGTCTTAATTGTTTTTAGACGTTTTGTTACCACGCATCCACAGATGCTGACAGATGCTTGTATTCGAACGTGGCACGTGCAAAATCGAACGTTACAGCGCCACACGGATGGTGGAGCCATAGAGTTATTATAATGTACGCTAGAGGTTCAACTGGCACTAGTGTCTATGCGACGTCCGTGACGCAAATTGAAGCAGACAGCAACCAGTCTACTTTTGCGGTGCTCCTGTGCATTCCTATGGGAAAACGCGCGTGCATTTTGTCTCTTCGCCGGAAAATAACACGGAAAACTTTGGTTATTTGGGTTGTACCGAATAGCATGTACCTTGATTAACACTGTAAAAGTGTAATTGCTTTAGTTAGCGCATTTTTCTTCATCAGTGAACGATATTTAACTTCGCTGCATTTCAGTCCCAAACGTGTGTTCCGCAGCAGGTGTGTAAAAGCAAGCGACGATTCAAAGCAAAATTACAATCGAAACGAATATAGAGTGTGTTCAAGGCTCGCCAGCATTCCGGTGACTCTTGTATATTGATAATATGCCAGTCCTGGACCTGTCACTATATGAAAATGACCCCGTCCTGCATGAGCGGATAAAAACCTTCCAAACGTGGAGAATAAAGTCCGTGGGCTTTGAAAGGTGTCTCTTCGTATTGTTTTCTCTGCCGGGCAGCTTTTATCGCGCACTTGTTCTCAAAGATATCGAGCGCGCGGGTGATATTTTTAACGTAGGACGAGCAGCTTCGCTCAGGGCAGAAAGAATAAAACGGTACTTACTTGTTTAAAATCGGAATAGATTGCGTGGCCTTCAATTTATTTTGATCGTACATGGACTGCGAGTTACTGATCCAGTGTTACTGCGTAGTTCTTGTTGCCGCTCTTGATTTTCCAGATGTCCTTCGTTCGTTTGGCATGTATATCCCCCATGCTGGAAATCGCCGACGCCGCGTTCGCGCTAATAGTGTCCGACAGTGCACATAAATACACGTACGAAGCCGTTTTAGCACCGTTTTTAATGCGATGAATTCGAAAGAAAAACGCCGTAACTGACCAATTCTTTCATCGGCCTGACTGAGAAATGTTCCAATCTACTATAGTACGTACGAAATATTTGGGATATGTTCTCTTATGATCGAGCGCAGGGAGAAAATGCACTCACTTTTTCTCATAGAAATGAATTACCGGAAGTCAATTTTCGACTGGTTGCCGTCTGCTTCAATTTGCGTCAGCACACTAGCGCCAGTTGAACCTTTAGCGTACATTATAATAACTCTATGGGTGGAGCCAGCATAACATGGTCGCGTCTTGCGTAAGTTTTCCGGACGCGCTCGCGCCCCGTTGCTCTGAACACGGCTCTATGGCAGGGGGCGCGAGCGCCCCCTGCCCCAAAGCAACGGGTCTATCGCGGCCGGCCGACCTGGCACGCGACCATGTTACTGTGGCAATCAAGGACACAAGCCTCGTTGTAACGTAACGTAAGGAGTTGAGCTCGGTTCAACTTTTCACACAGCACTGTTTCCTTACGCTATACGTCTAAGTCACCGAAACATTCGTGTCTCGAATGTCGCGTGCCAGGATATCTCCTTGAATTGGTAGCCACGCTTAATACGAAGCACAGATTTCCCGGTGACTTTTCGTAACGTAACGTAAGAAAACGGCCGGGGCAGTGTGAACCAGCCTTTACGTTGACGAGAAATCCTTTGCTGACGTCATAGTCAGCATTCGGCCAATCGCGGCCGGCCGACCACTGCGACGCTTTCTATCGCTCACGTCGCCAACAGGGAGTATGCACTGGCGGCCATAGCTGTGTGCGCAAATGCTGAAGGCGTGCTGATGGCGAGCTTGCACAGTTCTTTTGCAGCGTGCATTTCACATCACCAAGATTGCCGGTCTTAGCAGCCTATTTATGTGAGCTTGTTATGAACAAGCGCACTAAACAGCGCCCTTAAATATGGCGTCCAGTGAATACTGGGCGCCATATTTCCTGCTACGAGCTGCTACGAGGCTGCCATATTTTGGGGGGTGCACATAGAGCATGCCTTCAACACGAGCGCTGCTTCAGGGTTCGGATCGTACTCGGGTCCAAATCTATTCGACACGAGTACTGCGTCAGAGCTCGGCGTAAACTCGGATCCAATCACATACATCGCGAAGGAAACGAGGCCCAAAATACTTCGGCCGCCATTTTTCCTCGACGGACTTTTGAAAAGGGTCCCTTCAAACCAGTTCCCATGTCTTCCAGGTGCTCAGAGATAGAGGTAAAAAATAGCTTTGAACGTACGAATTTCCAGTTGGTAGGTTTGAAACTCGGCTGAGGTGGCCACAATCTGACGGAGGTTAAATGCAGAGAAGGTGCAGGACGGTGCAACTGAGGTTTCGGTTGCACGTCGAAAATCCCCGTGTGATCTCTAAATTAATCTTTGGCCTTCCAGAGTTTGCAAGAGGTCCGAATTCGCTCGTGTTATGCGCACCTAATTTGCTCTATTAGCTCAAGATTCAAAAGACCTATTTCGTTACTATAGTGTCACCAGGAAGTCGGTGAGATCGGTCTAGTGGCAGGGATAAGAGTCACGAGTCATCTGCCCGCGTCCTCATGGGCCAAAGTTCCCACCCAACAAACCCGTTGTTTTCGCTGCCGATTAGATCTGCTGCAGAGGAACAACATTCTCGACGAGTTCTCCTCCAGATTCGTGGAACAATCACCGCGACAGATTGAGCTCAAACAAATACACAGAGTATCGGCGTGAAATTCGAAGATATGGGCAAACGAATAAGATAAGCATTTCAGTCCACCGTAGAAACGTCCACGGGCTCGCAGTTAGGGGTCCTCGATGTTGTTTGCGTACAGCTAAAATATCGGATTGCATTGGGGACACCAATCTATGCAGTCCAAGAAGCGATAATTCAAGAATCGAAGGATTGACGATTGTGCGTCTCACGTGCAAAAGCCGCACGCTAATGCAGCATAAACGTCAATAAACGACGATGTTCCCAATCTACAAAACGCACAAATATTGCGCAGAATCCAGAAAAAAGAAAACGAATCGCCGTAAACTAGAAATGTTAGAGCCGATCAAAATAGCACCATATATCCAGAGCACTACACACCCTGCCGCCTTAAAAATATCACAGCGGTAAGTTGCGGATCCATCATAAATATACTATGACGTTCCTTCATCCGTTTATACAGACATGAACCATTTTTAACATACAAAGTCAAGTTTCAACTGATGACCTTTGCAAACCATGTATTGGCCACACAAGACCACGCGCGCATCAGCACTCTAAAAAAGCCCGTGCGTCTACTTGCCCGCGTAACACTCGGAGAGCCAATGTCACTGCAACTTACGGAGGCAACTCAGCGAATGGCGATGCCAAAACATATATCTAGACCAAAAAACTCAGTCTGAGTTGTGATATTAAGCAATGCAAAACGTCACGCTTGCATTGCTTATTGTCACAACTCAGACTGCGTTTTTCGGTCGAAACATGTGTTTCGGCATTGTCATTCGCTGAGCTGCCTCCGTAAGTTGCGGTGATTGGCTCTCCGAGTGTTGTGCGGGAAAATAGACGCACGGGCTTTTTTTTTTTTTTTTTGTTTCTAGAGTGATGAGTGAATGTGATCGGCCATATATTCTATAAGTTTAATTTTTCAATCAGTATTTGATGATTTAGAGACAGTATACGCCTTACTGAAATCAACAAAAATACTTAGTCAAAAGATTGTCTTCAACGTTATTTAAAATTATTTATTTCCGGAGCAAGATCGGTGACTTTGTTGATCTTCACTTTCTAAAACCAAATTGAAAGTCAGTTCTTCTTGCATGACTTTGGAAGAAATTTTCTAAACGAATTTGGACAATTCTAGTTCCTTCGAAAAAAAATTGTCAGGATGGATATTGATCTATAATTGGTCATTAGGTTTTCATCTTCTCCCTTGTGAATTACGGTAACCTTGGCAAGTTTAATTTTTGCAGGAAACTCATCGCTAGCTAAACTGAGGTTGAAGATGTGTGGGAGGTGCGGCGCAATTATGTCGATGACATATTTGATTGGCATCATTCGAAAATGGTCAACATCACGGCTGTTACTCTTTTTAAGTCGCATGAATATATTACAGTTCATTTGTTGGGTTTAGAAAAAAAGGCATGAACCTGGGCTTTGCGTGACATTTTTAACAGCATTTTTATCCTATGTACTAGAAAGAAGATTTACCAAGTAGGAATTGAAACATTCGACCTATGATACTCCGGATAGCCTTTTATCATTGATCACGAGCTCTCCTATTTTGTAATTTCGTGTGCCAGATTTATAGATTTTCATGTAAGAGTCGGTGGTTGTTTCGACTCATTACTGAAAAGGTTTGCATTGTACTGAGCCTTTGCATTTTTCACCACAAAGTGAAATTATTTCGATATTTGCTTTTAATAGACCAATTTATCTGGATGAAGAAATAAACATTTGAAATGGTCTTTTTTTTCTAATCACTTTGATGTGATCTAGAGTGACCCAAGGTGTTCGTAATTTTTTAGAGCGAGATATTGTTTTATATAAAAAAACATTCATCATAGCACCTCTTGAACAAACCACGAAACACGTCACGGGCATCATCTACATTACACAGAAAGTTCACACATGTCCTGTCAATGGCAGAAATTTTGCTTCTGAAATGCTGCAGACTGTATTTTGGTAGTAGTTGGAAAGAACAAAAAAAAAGTGATTTTGCTTTAGCTTTTAAATCCCAACAACGAAAAGCCATAAAATGGGGACATGGTCGCTGATATCATAACTGATGGTACCAGCTGCAGTCAGTCATTGGCTCATATTTGTAACAAAGAGATATAGCATACTTTCAGTTTCTAGAGTACTTCTGGTAGACGACAAAATAACATTCTTATACCCGATAGCTAAATTATTAGCTCGACCAGCTTGGCCAGCCTAATTTCCAGCAATACCAACAAAATGTTTCTCTTTTTTTTTTAATATGGCAGGGACGGCATAAAAATGCAGCAGCTCGGGCTCTCTCCCCTCCCCTCCCCTCCCCCTCCCCTCCCCCCCCCCCCCCCCCCCCCCTCTTCCGCTCTTGAGGGAACCGCGTTTCAGAACCCATAGTTATAAAGCATGTGCTGTTCCAAACGTTCACGATTGCAAGAGCAGAGAAAATAGCTAAGTTGTATTAATGTGTAGAGAACGGGATATGTTAACAGACAAGGAGCAAACCTAGTCGACATTAGTGCGCAGTTCACGAAAGCAAATCAGACAAGACAAAGAAGAAAGCACTTAGCCCAGAATACGCCGAAAAACACGAGACGATCGGGAGGATCCTGTCTCGGCCAACAGCGCGAGTATTAATTGACCTCGTACGGAGGAAACAAAGCGGCCGGCATTCCGGTCTCCGCTCCTCTCCCAAGACTCCCAGGGAGCGTGCACGCGTGGGCTCGCTGATCGACGATCCCGCCCGCCGAGGTCTCCTTACGGTGTGCTCGCTGACCTCAGCCTCAGCCCACGAAAGGCGCGCAGCTTTTTCTCCTTTCAGCCTGCATCAGTAATAGTCGGCGAGCCACCTTAGCTAGGCGAGGGCTAACCACCTCGGTAGACCGACGAGTTGGCCAGCTGAGCACATATGGCGACTGCCCGTTTGCCCAGCTGAACGACCAGAAAGTTCAGCACAACGCCATCGGCGTCGATGAAGGGTCACATTGAAATCCGCATATTTGCAAGCAGCAACGCTTCAAAAGCTAGACTGGCCACCGTGGATGGAAGAAAAAAGCTCTCTTTAAGAGACAGTCTGGCAACCCTGGGCACGCCTTAGCAACGCTTGACTATACTTTGTTCACCCTTAAGCTGGGACTGCAGCCAAAGCTACAAGCACGAGCTAGACCACGCTCCTGGCTTTGAGACGTGCATTTCTAGTGCGAGTGCTCGTTCCGCGGAAGAACGCTTCAAAGCAGCGACCACAAGCTCTCGTGCTTGTGGTATTGGCTGCAGTTATTTTAGACGATCTACACACGCCAGCAGCAAGATGGCGGCGCCCAGAGGCCGTGCTCTGACGTCATGGCGCTGCGGTGGCGCTGCTGTCGGAACGGCGCATGCTCAGACACTTCACCAGGGGTTTCCCTAGGAATTGGAATTAGGAGGGGGGGGGGGTAGCTCTGAGAATGGAGGAGTCGTTGTGAATTAAGGGGGTGCCTTCGGAAAAACAAGGGGGAGAGTACACCCACGTAGGGTGTAGGGAAATCACTGCACTTTACCTCACGCGAATCTGGGTTTAGCGCACGCGCCGTGGGTGTGGTCAAACGGTAGCTTGTTTGTAAACATAGTGTAGGAGTCACAAGATCTGAGTGGTGTCATCGATGTTGTTCAAAGGACGTAGAAAATGGAACTTCTCGAATTCGGAAGGGGGTATACAGATTCCCTTGTTGCGCGGGTTCGAAACCGGGTCGAAGTAATTCCCGCAACCTGACGGAGGCTTATACCACCGGGGTTTCGGATGCCCGCCAAAAATTTCCAGGTGAAGTTTTTCTTCCGGAGTTCTTAACGGGGCCTGCCAGATGCCTTTCTTTGATTTGGCACGTCATCCTCGAAACTTTGCCTTCCCCAAATTCGGAAGCCGCGATCGGAAAATAGGGAAGACATTCGTCGAAGGGAAAAGGTGAAAAGTGAATGCTGCTCACCCTTCGGCACGTCGAAGAGTTCATCGATGATCTTTAATTTATTTTTGTGTGAATCGGATATGTCACATGCCCCCAAGTCGATAGGGTCTTGATCTCTATTTACATTGTTCCTCAGCTCCTTCCAAGTACAAAAATAAAAATAGTAATTTTATATCGCAACCAAGGTGAAATCGATTTTCCCACTAGTGTCATGGTTCGTAGCCAAACATACCAGAGAGTCAGAAAGTGGCCTTGAGATGAGGAACATATGGTTCGAAAGTTTTCCTGAAGTGACTGTCTTCTCTTTTCTACGGGTGAAACAAGGGAAATTTCGGCCGGTTCCCATCAGTGAGTAAGTGCCGACAACAGACGGAAACGACAACAAATACATGCCCCGAAAGCTCGTCTCGAAGCCGGGTGCGTCGCCTCTTGATGACTCACAAAGAAGGCCCCGCTTTCAGCACGTCTATAGTAGCGTAACGACACTGACGCAGTAATTGGTTGATGCTATCAGCCTACGAGCATCCGATAGCATCAGCAAATGCGGCCCGCTCTAATGACGCATTTTAATGAGCAGCGGCGCCGTCGACCAGGGGGCGCACAGCCTCTCAGCGCCGGAGAAGCAACCTGATGAACCGGAGGCGCTCGTTTCAGCGACGTTTCACATTCTCCCGCAACCCTTTCGTCTTCGCCGACAATTCCTCATGTGCACCAATAAAAAAAAAAAGTTTTGTAAATTTTTTAACGAATAGTATTAAAGTAATTATAGGTACTGCATTATTTGTTGTTCATATACACGGTGCTGCTTTTCGATGCAAAATAGACAACTTCATTCGAAGTGGGTTGGACACAACAACAGGTGAGCGGCGTTTGGCGATTTCCGGTTCCTTAGGAAATTTTGTCTAGCTGTTAGCAAACGACAACGATGATCTGCAAGCCTTTCGAAGCATGGTTCTGGAAACTACAGCCTGGAGGTTTCAGAATTATGCTTGCACAGGTTTGCAGCTCATTTTCGTCGTTTGTCAACAGTAAAACAAAATATCCCAAGGAACCGGAAGTTGCCAAACGCCGCTCACCAGCTTCTATGTGCGTTCGTCAGGTGAATCCGGCGAAGACAGTCTGCTGCACCGAATGACGCAAGCGCGAGCCTGTGCACGCATACACAGGGTGTTCCACGTAAGAGTGACGAAAATTCTTAAAATTAGTGTATTCGAGGTAAAAAGAGAATTTTCTCGGGACCACATTACTCGTGGTGGCAGACGTCAGAAAGTACGCGATACGTACTAATTAGTTCACTAATTAAATAAAATGACTAATTAACTTTTGAATTAGTGAAAATAGACATGATTCCAAGTAGAAACTTGCTTAGCGTCATCGAAAACCACTGAAATCAGTAAATTTCAGACAGACTCTGAGCGCGTGAGAAACCGCAGTAGTGCGCAAAAATTACCACTCGTGAAGCGTGTACAAGGCTGGGGCTCTCATAAGAAACGGAAAAATCGCGCGGGCGCCTTACCGCAACCGCTAGCCTTGTACCCGCTCCACGAGTGGTAACTTTAGTGCACTACTACGCATCTCACGCGCTCAAAGTCTTTCTGAAAATTACTGATTTAGTGGCTTTCGATGACGCTTAACAAATTTATAATTAGAATCATATGTCTATTTTCACTACTTAAAAAGTTAAATAGTCATTTTCAATTAATTGCCGAACTGATTAGTAACTATCGCGCATTTTCTGACGTCCGCCACCGCGAGTAATGCGGTCCCGAGAAAATTATCTTTTTACATAGAATACACTAACACTAATTGTAGGAATTTTTGTCGCTCTTACGTAAAAGTTAAAACATCCCGTACGTATGTATAACCCAATTAGGAGGCCAAATGGCAGGAAAGCACTCGCCTGAGCTACGCTCTAAAAAGAATCCGTTCTTGAAAGGTTCTTCGACGCCCCAAGAACTCTTTCAACTCGCGAAGAACAGTTTCGCCTCAAGCACTGTCGCCCCCTGGCGCACTAGAAAGACAGCTGGGCGATGAAGAACTCTTTCGCATAAAAGAACGAGCTTAAAAGAACCCCTTGTAGGTTTTTCACGAAGAACCCCTAATAGTTCTTTTACGACCAAATTGTTTCAGTGTAAGCGTTTTTACCGAAACAAGCCAAAAAGCTTAAACTATAGTAACAATATATATATATATATATATATATATATATATATATATATATATATATATATATACAGGGTGTTTTTTTTTTTAAGCTTAACAGATTTGTTTAAAAAAAGCCGTGAAAGTTACACTTATGCCGCTTGTGGAGGGGAGTTATACGGCCAGGGGGACATATTATAGGGGGCTAATCGTAATGATCAGTCGGCTAATTAATTAAAATTCGTTAATTAACTTTTTAATTAAGGAAAATAGACATATGGTTCCAATTAGAAACTTGCTCAGCGTTATTGAAAACCCAGAAATCAGTCATTTTCAGAAAGACTTTGAGCGCGTGAGAAGCGTAGTAGTGCACCAAAGTTACCACTCGTGGAGCAGGTACAAGGCTGGGGCTAGATAAGAGACGGAAAAATCGCGCGGGCGCCTTATCGCAGCCTCTAGCTTTGTACCTGCTCCACGAGCGGTAACTTCAGTTCACTACTACGCTTCTCACGCGCTCAAAGTGTTTCTGAAAATGTCTGATTGAGGGGTTTTCGACGACGCTGAGCAAGTTTCTAATTGGAACCATATGTCTATTTTTATTAATTAAAAAGTTAATTAACGAATTTTAATTAATTAGCCGACTGATCATTACGATTAGCCCCCTATAATATGTCCCCCTGGCCGTATAACTCACCTCCATAAGCGGCATAAGTGTAACTTTCACGGATTTTTTTAAACAAATCTGTTAAGCTTAAAAAAAAACACCCTGTATATATATATAGAAAGAGAGAGAGAGAGAGAGAGAGAGAGAAACGCCGAAGGATTAATGCGAGTATTCTACCAGCATGGTCACTCCAGTTCAGAAGGCAGAGAACAGACCAGCCCCGTCAAGTTTCGAGGCCGCCATTTGATAAAATTTCCTCACACTCTAAAAGTGATAACAGACATTAATGTTTTTTTACACATTTAACGGTGTAAAATGGGCGTTCAGACTTTGCACTTGCGGGTATACACCTTGTCAACATATATTTCGAGAAACACACTTTTTTTTTTTTAACGGAGAATGCGTTTGCTTGGGAGTCCCTTCATCTGCTGAAAAGTGCAAGAAGGGTCTGTAAAAGCAGTGGTCGGTGAAGTACATATAAAAAGTATTTGAAGTAAAATACAAAGTAAATTACAGGTTACGTACTTCAAGTCAAGTAGTAAGTACACCAGGTGCAGTCACAGTGTAATTGAAGTATAATACTATAAATACAATGCACTTTCAAAGTAAAGTACAAGTACTTTTTTTTTAATTTTAACACAATCTTCCATGATGGTGAGAGCATGACGTCAACTCCGTAGCTTCCGCAAGCAATCCTTTCGTAAATAAGTGTCATGTCCAAATATTTTTAACCCCCTCGCATGCGCTGACTAAGCGATAAGTAGCGAGAGTTCGAAATTCTGCGGGAATTAAAGCCGCCCCCAGCACAAACGGAGCCATGCGCCGTCTGTTCACGCGCTCCTGGTGAGAGAAGAATATCCCTCTCAGTGTTTCTTCAAGATTGGCAAAGCATCATTTTGTGATACAAATCTAACATCACCAAATTTGAAGAATGTATAATAATACAGCAATTCATGCAAAGGTGCAAGCGAGCTGCACCTTTGCATTAATTGCATTGCTGATAAAACCAGTTTGCTCTACTGACGTCTAACTCTTAGTTAGCTCAGTTGTTAGAGCGCCCCAGCTGGAAATGGAGAGGCCCCTGGTTCGATATCAGGACCAGGCGGATTTTTTTTGGTCGCGCACCAGTCACCTAACTGTGTTTGGAGATTTGTGTTTGTCCTTTATCCCCCATGTTCCCCTTCTCCAGGAATTATTATCGTCAATGGAGAATATACTTTGAAGTCGGGAGTTGTACTTTTTTTCGGAAAGTACAAGAACTTTAAGTAAAGTACACGTAACATACTCAAAGATCGCACTTCAAGTATAGTACAACTTTTGTAAGCCTACCGAAGTAATAGTTTGAGTACGCTGCGTCAAAGGGAGTGAAAAAGGATGCTGCGGTGCGGTAAAAACATGCCCGCTTCAAACAGCGTAGTAATTTAGCTACTACGTCGGCTATTAACTGCCTGTTAATGCTCTTTACTATCAGATAAATTCCGGGAACCTCAAGAAACTATGCTTCATGTGAAATACTGACGCGCAAAAAGTAACGCACGGGTTAGTCCCTTTGGTTCATTTTTGAAGCAGCAGCATCGGGGCTAGTGAGCCAGCAACGCACGTGTAACATTTGCAGAACCGCGGTTACCGGCAAAATTAGTACCCTTCGCGATACCAGTCCCATGCGTAGTGTGCAGTTTTTTTTTTTTCTTTTTTTTTATGTGAAGGACGTTTCTTGTGCTTGTAGCTTTTTAACTGTACTTGAATGCATGAAGTACAATCGCAGGGGAGCTGGAAATGTACATCATCCTAAGGGGCGCTGCTGGAAAAGGGTGTATATGCATTGGGCGAATCGAGCTCCGGCGAAATATTGATGGTCACCAAGTTACCTCAAAATTTGTTTGACGCATTAATAAACAGATCTAAACTAGTAACTCAAATTACAAGTAACAATATTTCGTTTCCCTCGAAGATATTGCAGTTTTAAATTTGGTCAGAGGGACTCTATTAGCAACATTGGAAACGTGACGCCAGATGTTAGATCTGACGTCACGGGCGAAGAACCTAAAATACGCCATTTCAAGAAAAAACAAAATTTCTTCTAAAATGAAAGATAAAATATGTCGTTTTTTTATCATTAAAAAGAGCGTGCCCTTCGAGCGCTTAGGGGAAGCGGTCAACCCCCCCCCCCCCCCCCCCCACCCTTTCTTTTCTTTCCCTTAAATCAACCCGTGATTATGGGGCTATTGCAGCTTGCCTCCAATGAGCTGTAAGAACTTTGATGGTGTGAAATGAATGCTGGTTAAGCTCACACCAGCAACACGAAAAGAAAACACGCACAAAATGATCCCAGTCGACTTGCAAGTCATATAACACGTGAGACGTCACCCACTCAAAAGCGCGGGAGACTTTTAACGTAGCTTTTGGCATCCCCTTAATTTGCCGTTTTCTCCATTGCTATCTCGAATTTAGAGATAATATATAACATGCCGGAAAGAGTGACGCCTGAATATAGCGAAAATGACACATCTCCTGGTTTCCCCCTTTCAGCAGCCACATGCCAACGACCGCGATACCAATGTTTTGCGAAGTTGCTATATAGACAATTGCAAGCATGGCGCCCCGACTGGTGCCCCACGAGAGCATGCAAGCACGTGCAGCTTGTGCGTGAACATAGCTTAGGCAAGCTTGGAATCGCACGGGCTTGTCCGCACCAGCAGACATGGCGGCGGCTAGTGGCCCTGCTTGCAATTCGTCTATAGGGCCATGAAAATTAAAACAACTTGACTCGAAGAGCACGCTCAGTCAGAGTGAGGATCTCCGATGCACCCTTCCGCTTCACGTAGCGCATTCATTGTTCCAATATGTATACAGACAGATTCACGGCCCAATTACAAAGCTCTTTCAGGTATGAGAATGTTATTATGTCATCTATCAGAACTACTCTAGAAACTGAAAGTATACTAGATTTCTTTGCTACAAATATGAGCCAATGACTGACTGCAGCTGGTACCATCAGTTATGATATCAGCGACCATTTCCCCATTTTATGGCATTTCGTTATGGTGATGTAAAAGCTAAAGCATAATCAAACTTCTTTTTTCTTCTTTCCAGCCAGCAGAATACAGTCTGCAGCATTTCAGAAGCAAACTTTCTGCCATTGAATGGACGTGTGTAACCTTTCAGTGAAATGTAGATAATGCCCATGACGTGTTTCGTGATTTGTTTAAGAGGTGCTATGATAAATGTTTTCCATATAAAACAATATCTGGCTCGAAAAATCACGAAAGCCTTGGGTCACTCTTGATCACCTAAAAATAATTAGAAAAAAAAAACCTTTAAAATATTTTATTTCTTCACCCAAATAAATTAGTATATTTAGAAAAAATCGAAATAAGTTGAAGTTTGTGCTGGAAAATGCAAATGCTCAATACAATGCAAACATTTTCAGTAATGAGTGGAAACAGTCAGTCACCAGCTCCTCCATGGAAATCTATAAATGAGGCTCTACAACACGAAGTTACAACAAAAAAAGAGAGCTTGTGATTAATGATAAGAGGCTATCCGGAGTATCATTGGTCGAATGTTTCAATTCCTACTTGGTAAATCTTGTTCCTAGTACATAGGATAAAAATGCTGTTAAAAATACCACACAAAGCCCAGGTTCATGCCTTTTTATAAACCCAACAAAGGAACTTGTGGTTTATAATATATTCATGCGACTTAAAAATAGTAACAGCCGTGATGTTGACCACTTTCCAATGATGTCAATCAAATATGCCATCGACATAATTGCGCCACACCTCGCACACATCTTCAACCTCAGTTTAGCTAGCGATAAGTTCTCCGCAAAAATGAAACTTGCTAAGGTTATCGTAATTCACAAGGGAGAAGATGAAAACCTAATGACCAATTATAGACCAATATCAATCCTGAGAATTTTTTTTCCTAAGGGACTAGAATTATCAAAACTCGTTTGGAAAGTTTCTTCCGAAATTATTCAATAATAATAGACTCTCAATTTGGTTTCAGAAAGGGAAGATCAACAGAGTCAGCGCTCTCGCTTCGGAAATAAATAATTTTAAATAACATTGAAAACAAGCGTTTAGGTATTTTTGTTGATTTCAGTAAGGTGCATACTGTCCAAATCATCAAATACTTTTTGAAAAATTAACTGTTATAGAATACGTGGCCCAGCACAATCAGTCTTGGATTCGTATCTATCAAATTGTCAGCAATGTGTAAACATTGATGGGCATTCATCTTCCTTTAGACCTATAACCTCTGACTTACCTCGGGGCAGCATTTTGGACCTTTGCTTTTAAATATTTTTATAAACGATGTGACAGGTGTTAGTATTCTAGCGCAGTTTGTGATATATGCCGATGACACCAGCCTTTTTGTTTCGGGCATAGACGCCGAAACCTTGATTATTAAGGGAAATTATATACTTTCCAAATTTTGTAAACTATTCGAGGTGTGGCCTTAAAATTAACGTAAACAAAACCAAAGCAGTACATATTTCGATGATTCAATAAGTACGTCTCTTTTACTAAATATCTTACTTTAGATAATACCCAAATTGACACAGTCAGGGAGCACAAAACACTGGGTGTAATTTTCTCTGAACATATGTTGTGGGATCACGATATCAATAATTAAGGCAACAAGTTGTGTATGGTCGTACGCGCAATTAGAAGATGCCGTTCAATATTACCTGTACACATAAAACTCACTGTTTATCATGCACTTTTCCAGTCTCATGCAAATTTTCACCTTGTGCGGGGTAAAACAACTTCAAACTTAAACAAAATAGTCTTACTTAAAAAAAAAATGATGCGCATTATTGCCAATGTACACTGCCAGTGTCACACTCAGCCACTTTTCGAAAATTGCAGGTTTACTACTATTACAAGTATGTGCGAGTATTGTCTTTTGTACACATTCCGTTTTGCAACTGTCAAATTCATAGAGTTTTTCTGGCGCACATCGAAGCTTAATGAAAAAGAAGCCTCGATCGGTATACACGCCACTCTAAAGTATGGTGTGTTACCCATTTCCGCACGAACCGTGCTTTGCAATCACTGCATCACCATCTAGAAAAAAAAAAAAAAAAAAAAAAAAAAAAAAATATATATATATATATATATATATATATATATATATATATATATATTCCCTGGCCAAAGCTGAGCTGTACATGTGTTTTATTTAAACTGAATTTCTGTGTATTGTGCGTTGCGTGCTGTTTTCCATTTTGTACTACATGATGTACAACTTTTTTTTTCACCTTGTTTTTTGTTGCGCTTTCTGTTTTTTTGTTGTTTTTTTTTGTGCACGGCTAAGTTGGTAGGCGGAAATTTGTAATTATTGTATAACAAACGTTGTAAATGTGTTTTATTTTGTATTTTAGCTAAATTGGTGTACTTGCTTGGCATTACGGCCCCTGACCTAGTGCAAGTTACCTCATGGTATACTTTTTTGTCTGGAGGCCCGCCAGAGTAATTTTCTGGAAATAAACATCTTCATTTCACATGCACGCGCTGCCCGAGTACTGGTTACGAGCCGTCGTATACCCTAGTTACACAGACCATATTCTCGGACAGCCATTTCAAAGGTAGTGAAGAGTACGCGTCAGTGACGTCCCGACTTGTTTTTGAGTGTGTGTGGGTGGGGGGGGGGGGGGGGGGGGAACGGCCAGTGGTCGCCCTACCCAGTGTCCGCTGTTTCAGGAGGGGGCAAAACACATGCTTTGCCCCCCCCCCCCCCCCCACACACACACACACACTCGGAGAACTGGGGGAGCAAGCGCCCTCCTTGCCGCCCCCCCCCCCCCCCCCCCCTTGCCCGGGTTGGTACGCCCATGGTATGCGTGCAGGGGTTTCCCTAGGTTTTGAAATTAGGGGGGTGTCTAAATTTTTAGTGGAGGCGGGGGGGGGGGGGGGGCGCATTGAGAATAGAGGAGTCGTAGCGAATTAAGGAGGTGTTTTCAGAAAAAAGGAGGGGGTGTGTAGGGAAATCACTGTACGCGTGCACAGCTTTGATGTGCGCTCAGGCTCCGCAAGCGCAGGTGCGCCCATAACTTTGACAGCATAGTCACAGAAAGTTGTTCAAGAGTATAAGTGTGATAACTGTGGCTAAGCGCAACTACAGAAAAAAGTGCCTTGCAACGATATTGGGTAGGAATGTATCTCGCTTTACATCAGCCACTGACCAAGGTGCGTCTTCGTTTGGGTGCGCTTCCAAGAATAAAAAAGGACCTTTCTTTTAATCTCTGCCTCGCAAAAAAAAAATAAAAAAATAATGGGGTGTGGGTATGTCTATACGGCCTGAACGTAGTTTACCTCAACAGGAGACTTGTCTCTCAGCTGTAGATGAGCAATTTAGCCAGTGCGGTACAACCGCTAGCCTGGGATCACGCAGTAGAGATACACGACCGCACGCCGGTACGATGCTCATCCAGATCGAAACGGGCAGAGGTGGCAATTGAGCCCAGGATCGCTTAGTTTCACAGCGCGAGCTTGCGCACCACGTGCTCCGAGCTGGTGTGCGCTATACTCTGTTTCACCTTATGATGTACCGCAGGAAAGGCTACAAGCGCGAGCTCCTTGCTCTGGGGCACATCTTGGCGGCACAAGCTCTCGTGACTTAAGAGCGGCTGCCAACGCTATGACCTCGCGCTTCTAGCCTTCGCTGCGGTACAGCATAAGGTGAAGCGAAGTATAGTGTGCGCTAGCCCACTCGGCCACCGATCTCCCTTTTTTCGCAAAACTTGATGACGAAGCTCTGGGGACAACGCCAACAATGCAATCTCCGGGAGTGCGTTATCAAGCTTTACAATCACCGCTGCGACGATATACGGCTCAACCAGTGGACACGAGCACGGAGTAGGCATTCGATTTTGGCTCGTGCATATAATCGGCTCCAGATCATGTGGCCGCATTTTCTGGCTGCGAATCCACCTTTTTACGAAGTCACCGGTTCGAGATTTTTGGGTAGAGAACGCGCGTGCACAGCACGAGCGCTTTCACGAGATCTCGCTTGAAAGCATGCCATGGCCGCTCGTGAATCCATGGAACGCGAACATGTGTTTTCATACCAGAAACTCTGGAACCATGATTTCGAAAGAGGTGGATTGAAAAGGAAAAGGTGTTCGTCTTTCTTTTTTATTTTTTTTCCGGCTTTTCATTTTGACTGCTATTGCGTGAAAAAAAAAACGCATGTTTTACAAGTTATAAATGTCAAAGAATAATTCTAAACGCCTTTTTATTAAAAGTAAAAAAAAAATGTTGCTTCGATTTTTGAAGTGTGTCCGAGTAACATATACCTCTTTTAAAGTGTGAAGGAAAAGCACATGAATATGTGTGCGGTTTACTCAACTACATCGGATATTTGTCTATATGCCAGTGCTGTTTATACTTAAAGATATACATGCCTTGGTTTCCGAAATATTCTGCTTCATGTGTAATCTTGACAAGGATAAAACATAGTACTTGCAAGCTTGGTATGTGCGGCGGCGGTCACCTGCAAATAAGTATCTGTCCAGTGTCAGCAGTCAACAAGGTCGTGCGTGATTGCGGTGTCGTGCTTGCTTTATTGTGTACTGTTGGTGCGCGGCGTGACCGCGCTGTTAGTCCCGGGACAAGCAAGCTGTTTCCCAACCCTTAAGGGTGTGAAAATATTTAGTGCGTATGCACCGTTCCAATGTTTACAAAATCCAGTATTGGGAAGCACTTCAAGTACATTGTACTTAAAAAAAAAATAAACTGCTTCAAGTAGGTGTAGAAAACGTATACTTAACTTGAAGTGCATTTTCCGGGTATGTACTTCCGCTTTACTTAAAGTATTTTTTCCGGTACTTTCCAAACAAAAATGTACCACTCCCGACTTCAAAGTACATTCCCCAAATTTAATATCGGCGAAATTAAGCTCTTTCAAGAACCACGCGCTCGCGTCCTTGGTTTTCCCAGTACAATAGAGAACTTCTGAGGTCGAGTATAAAAATTCACCAACATCTACAAAAAAAAAAAAAAAAAAGCGTAATAGAGAACGGGAAAACGCACTATCGACTTTCGAGACGTCATCCAGCCATTTTTCTGAGTGAAGTAATGGCGGCTATAAGACCGACACAAATAAGTGCTTTTAAGTTGACTGTGTTAAATAGTTTGTCAGTGAGATACTCTGTGGCCCCTTGACTTTATTCAAAATTCCCAGCCATTTCCTAAAATAACTTATGCACCCCCACTACACCTGGGGCGATGCATATCAGCTAAAAATAAACACGGCATTGATGATTGGAAGGACGCCATGAAAGATTGTGATAAAAAGCACTTGCACTTTGAAAGTACAACGTATGTATATAGTAGTTTACTTCAAGTACATTGCGCCCGAATACTTTACTTGAACATAACAGTCTAATTTACTTTGTACTTCACGCACTTTTTAGATGTACTTTGCCCTACACTGACAAAATCACAGCCCAGCGTACAATCACCCTGGCCCAGCACGCGCATGCTCGTTGCTTCGAGCGAGCAAAAGCACGCACCGTACGCATGAACGCTGAAAATAGCAGCGGTCGATGCGTGCAAGCATGTGCAGAGCAGAGACATGGCGGCGGCCACATGCCCTGCTTGCAATCGTCTATATATGATCTGATATCATCCAACGCTGGATGACATGAAGTCGATTTGTGGCACGGCTTCTTTCCTCCCTTCGCTCGCACGTGAAAAGGGCGTTCATTCGAGCCCTTTACTTTGGCGGTTCACGCTTCTCCTTGCATTTGTACCGTGACCGCGTGTTATCCGCATCGGGTATGCTTGCACGCTAACGAGAAGAACCTTGAGGCACCCAGAATGGTCTATAGGCCCAAATTCAAATGAAGGACTTTTGGCTGCTAGCATTGTGCGTGTTAGTGGTTTTGGCACGTGCTACGTTTGTTTGCCAAAGAGGAGAGCTGCGCCATGCGGGGTGCAATTCTCGCAAGCTGGGCCGCGACTTTAAATATTTTTTAGGTCCATATCGTTGGCTGACGTTCAAGGTGCTCGAGTTCAAGGGGCGCCAGTCTGATTGCTTTGCCGCTGTCTTCGAGTGTGTGCATCCGACGAAAAAGTTGTTCCGCTACTTTTGTTTCGAAGCTTTATCTGCTGACAAAAACAGCTAATGTGTCATTCTGGGCACAACCTGTGTCAGCGTAATACAAATTCTGAATTGCGCAATGCGCGGGTATAGAGAAACTTGAATATTAATTATTTCCTCGAGATCGCGTCAACCGGCTTAGACCCCGCGACATAGACGTTGCAACGAAAAAAAACAACTTTCGCAAAACTATCTTCAAGACAAGCACGTGTCAACGCGCGCGCTCACAACGTGCGCGCGGTTGCGGCGCAGCGACGTTTCCCTGCAAACCTGCAGTGTCGATAACAAAACTAACAACGAGAGAACATCGTCGCCGCTACTCACCTCACACAGATAACCAGTTTTCGAGTCGTGCTGAGCCAAGGTTTCCGACTGTTTGGGAGGACCGGGGGCATTCCACAGGTGGGTCGGTTTGCGGTGACAACATCCGTCCGGCAGGTCGACCTCTTCGCTCGTCTCTCCGCTGTCGTAGCTGGCTCGACTCGTGCGGCTGAAGACGACCACCCTCCGCCGCAACTTGACCGATTGCCGGACAGTGTCCAGATCAACCTCACTTTCGTCGGACATGCAGTCGGTGCTGTCACTACAGTGACTGCTCCGCCAGCGGTGCATGTTCGTTCAAGTTCGCGGCCCGCCGCTCTTTTTGCTAGCGAATAATACTGGGAACGCGTCGAGACGAACAGACGATTCTTCCAATAGGCTAGCTCTCTTGACTTGAAACCTGTCCAATTGCATTTTAAAATGAGTCAAGAGCGAATTAGTAAGCGCGGAGGTTAACCGTAAAGCTAGCGGCCGGTTCCAGTTCGCGGCCAGCTGACTGAACCGACCGAAACTTTCTCGCTCCTGGCCTGTCCAATCAGGAAGCGAAAACAAAAACTACAAGATGTCTCAATGATGATGATTGCAAACTTAACAGCAGCGCGCCTTACGACAAGATTGAACTGCACTCGCGTGTTCTTCTTTTTCTCTTTTGTGCATAATTTTTATTGTACCACCCAATTTCACTCTTATAAACCTTTAGTTAAGCGACAATTATAATTTATTTTACGACTTTGAATGCGATTTAATCGTGATATGGTCTATTTACAACATTTTCCGGGTTCCGCGACTTTACCTGCCGTCTAGGGCCTAGAGGGGACGCTGTTTACAGAAACGGTGGCGGATCTTTGTATGGTTTTCTTCTCGATGTTTCGCTAATAAGAATGCAGCATCTTTTAAATATTTCACGACCACGGTAACTGCGATCTCGCATCCTGCATTTCTGGGTCGAGCTTCGTGTATTAAGTTTTTTCCGACTCCGTGCTAACCGCCATGAGGATGGCGCACTTGTTCGTCTGCTGTTCCTGACCGATTACGGGTAAGTGTCTGGGGTTTTGTCCGCTATGCCAGACGATTTGGCACTGCTGAACATTTCCCGAAAGTTCTGCGGGAAATCAAGACCGCTGTGGAATGTGCAAACTTCTCGCCTGACTCGGAATTACGATCACCCACATGTCGTACACCGCACAGCTCTCGGTGCTTGTTTTAGCACACGATAACGATGTTTCTCTTCAAATCAGCACGATAGGGCCTCAGTCTCAAGGTCTGACGGAATCGATCCTATACACCGTAGCTTGTCGCCTTGAAACACTATATAGATATTTCTATTAGCTTACGATGTATGAATATCAAAGTCTATGCAGTACATGTGGTTAGTAGTCTGTTACCTTACTTTCTAGCCTCTCTTTCTCTCTCCCCCCTTAACCGCCGACCCAACAAACTTTATTCGGGTCTGGCATTTTACTCGTTGCGGTTGTTTTTACCTCGTAAAACGGAAACGACGTCCGACTCGAGTCCCAACCTGTAGAGCAAAACACTTAGTCATAGATCGTCCTTCCAAAACCTAAAACTTAATTATCCGGATGGGTGTCTTTCAACAAAAAATTCCCGATTAGTTTCCTGCCTATTTTTTCACTCCCTGTATCGTCTGCATTTGTGCACAAGTATATCTAAGATGTAAATGTGCAAAATTAATTGCATAGGTCTTGATGTGTAGCATTTAAGTATTATGTATGTATTCATTTATATATATGTTCATATAACTACTGACTTCGCGAAGTTATATAACGTTGGCCTGCGTTTTCTTTTTTCTTCAGAGTTTCTCACCATGTTTCTGAACACACTAAAAAAAAAGGCAATTAAGCAGATCTTTAAGTTTGGTTATAATTTTTGGGTCGGCAAAAATAAAGTAGAATGGTTATTCTGACATACCAATGATTTGATGTTGTGAATTGACAGGAGTTGAGATGGGCTTCACATTGATACTAACATCTGTCGGGCTATAGCCAACCCGTAGTATACTTCGTTTCACCTTAGAGGAACACTGACACTGGTGAGGAAGCAAAAATATAGTGGAGGAGAAGGTTACCAAAAGTCAGATGGCTGTGCAACTTTTTTTTTTTTTTTTCAATCAATGTATGCAGTTTTTTGGAAGCCACAAAAAATGGATATCATATTTTTTGTCTATTTTTAGTATTGAGTGTGTGCCTTTGATGACCGACGACTTTGATTATCTTTGGTGGCTGTGTCGAAGCCATAGAGAACGGCACGTGACCAAAGAGAAGAGAGTGAGTGTGACTCAAACCGGCCAGCTCTCAATCGGAGGTTTTCGGGTGAAAAGGAAACGAATTTCAAGCCGCAAATTGTGTTCTGGGTAGTTGGGCTCTCATACCATAAAATCCCGAGAGATAGCCCACCTAACATCGAGAGCAAATCGGCTGAATACATGGAGTGTGCTAACTTTCGGTGTACAATCAAGAAAAATTTAAAAGAATTGCTATTTTTAGCAATCCCTTCCCAGATTGTTATGCGGCAAGGGGCAAGGAAGCAAATATGACTGTACTTCCCAGTCAGCAACGTTTTCTTTTATCCTGCCATAGCGAACTAGCTGCATTTTCGCCGAGGCCATCATTGATCCCAACACTACTATTACTAAGAGTGGGATATCTTTCGGTGTTTAAAAAAATACAGCAAATCAAGCCAAAAATAGGGATGGGCTATTTTTCGTGGGTGGGGCATCTCTCTGGGGTTTTTCGGTAGGTCATGCACAAATAAAAACCTTGGCGAGCATAAATCCCCTTTCAGTGTCTCGTTAAAGGGGTCTTGAAAAGGAAACATATCACTCTGATCTTAATTTTCTTTTATTTATTATAATAAATAAAAGAAAATTAAGATCGGAGTTATATGTTTCCACAAAGACATTTACTCCGAAATATTGTGGCGAAATATTGCATCTGCATTTTATAAACCGTGATTAATATCATGTTTTTTGGACTGTGAAACGACCATGCAGCAGCCTTGGGCAGCATGAGCAACAAAACTTCACCTACATAAAACGGTTGAGGAGATACTCAACTTTATTTATTTTTCAAATAATAAATTGAGGGTGATAAAAACATTCAGTTATTTATTGGCATTCATGTATTAGTTATATGCTAAATACATCATGTGATTGCGATACAATGTCGGTTTCAAACACATCCGGGTTTTCTGTCGTTTGATAACCATCATATCCATGCTGCTCGTCCCGCCGCAACTTGCATTCATGTGGAATGCGGTTATTGAACCTAAATGTAGATTAGAATTATAATAAAACATAAAGTGAAGCAATACAAAATTGTGGGTTTTAGTACTTTTGAAATTATAATTTTGTATTGCTTCACTTTATGTTTTATTATAATTAATAAATTAGTAACAAGGAGGAATGTACGTGCATAACCTCTCGCCTATCAGGACATCTGCTTCTGGCCATTTATTTTCGTGGGTGCAGTCTTAGGACATAGTTTTCCCATGACTGGCTTTATGATCAAGAGTTTTTAAAGTTTTTCATCAATTTTCCTTTGAATGTTTTTCATTAATCTTCGTCAGCAGTAACTTGACACGCCACTCCTCAGGTACGCAAAGGCAAATCATTTCGCCTACCGTAAAATACCAGACAAGCGCCTTCTCAAAATTTAAAGATAATCGCGAAAAAATGGGGGATGGGCGCTTGTCCAGTCATCAATTTTACATATCAATCACCTGTGCATATTTTGTCAGATCTTAGAAATTTGGGAATGGGTGCTTAAAGGGATACTGAACCAAGGAATTTAGTGTCCATAATAAGTGGTGCACGTTCTTTCCACGAGCCAGCAGCCGCCGGTGTGCGCGAGCACACGCAACAAAAATGACGTCAAAGACCTCCATTTGCGGTTAAGATGACAGTGAAATGTATGGGCTTCGGGCCAAAGGAGAATAAAGACAAGTTTTTCATCTACACTGTGGTGTTTGGTGTAAAAGGTAAGCGATTAATTGGTCTAACAAGCACGTAGCTTTCACTTGTGGAGATGAAAAGCCTGTGTTTATTCTCCTTTGGCCCGAAGCCGATGCATTTCACTGTCCTCTTAAGCTCGAATGGAGGCCTTTGACGTCATATTCGTTGCGTGTGCTCGCGCACACCGGCGGCTACTGGCTCGTGGAAAGAATGTGCGCCACTTATTATGGACACTAAATTCTTTGGTTCAGTATCCCTTTAATGTGGAATGGGCGGATGCACGGTATTCTATGGTATATTTCCAGCCTTACCATCCTCGTTCTGCGAGCAGACCAGCAAATTTCTGGTTAAAGTGAGGATGTATTTACTGCTTGGTATTTGACGATCGTATTGGAATGCGGCTCAACTGATCAAAGTTGCAAACAATTTTCTCAACCTCTCCTCTGTAGCACGACATACGGTAGCACAAAAAACAATGGTGTCGGCAGGGCAATGGGCAGGAGTGGTTTTGCCACCCACTAGTGTGGCTGACTGCCCATCTCTACTATGCCCAGCCCACCTCTATATTTTGCCTCTGTTGAACAAGACGATGCATATTTTTAAAATGCACGATGCCCCAGGTTGTCAAGTTTTGCAGATTTGTCTGGCACTACGCAATTGAACTGCATAATCCCTGTAAACAAAATCACTGCTGTTCGGCAGAGAAATTGCTGAGAACACAGAAAGTTGCAACTATCCCCCCACTGCCACCCCCAGCCTAACACGCTGGAGATGGTCAGATGTCCACACCTTGAACATGTCTGGGGAGATCTCAATGAGGTCGGCCATCTTACAATTATCTAAGCATACCGGATGTCAGATGTCTTCCGTTGGGGACTTGCGTGCGTGACGTCATTATGGGGTCATTGTTTGAGTGATATCTGCTGACACCCTGGCTTTGCCCATCAAGTCTGGTCTATTTCACCATCTTGTGCAGACTACAAATATTTTATATTGGTTACCTTCAGTGACATATTTGTAGAACTGACTGAGAAGCTCCCTGGGAAACTGGAATTATCTTTGTTACGCTAATAAATGAATCTGGACGATCAAACAAATGAACGTGGGCTGGAGATTGACGGACACATGTTCCAAGTAAACAGTAAACCTCGGAATTTCACAAAAACGTTTCACGGCCCCTTTATTCCTTTGACGGTTGTCGCCAAAAATGTGTACGGGGATGATTACACATTTGAAAGTGATCGCCTAAACTCAAAACTGCACACAACGCGGTAGGTGTTGCCATTGTTATGTCTTTGGCGAATTATAAAAATTATACTCACACAGTGTTTCGCTTTGCTGGGCTATATATAGTTTATGCTGCTATATATAGTTTACTGCTATATATAGCAGTAGTGCCACTGAGAGCACTGGCTCTTCCGATTCAGACGTGTGAAGCTTTTCAGAATTGAATTGAGAGGATGAGAGCTCATCATACAACGAAAAAGCTCTGTAAAGTACCTCCAGTTAGGGAATCTGAAGCCGCCGTAATGTCACGGAAGCAGACGCGCCAAAATGAAACGGAACGGAAGAAAGGTGACTTTTCACCTTCAATATTTTCATTTTATGCTTCTAAACCTAAACAGCTTGCAAGCACTGTATGTGCTCCCACTAGATAATTAATAAGAAAAGAACCTGCACATTGACCCATTATACCATTCCTTTGGAAACAAAACCCAACCACTGAAAAACATTTTTTAGAAAAAAATAACTGGACCGTCAAAGGGTTAAGTCAATGCGCAGTCAAAGGTTAGAAGACACACTAACAAAGGCATACAGACTAGCATTTCAAGGTCATGGCACATTAACTGTGCAGGATTTGTTGAGCCAGTGATAAAGTTTGCGCAGAGAGACTGCACGCTCAGTGATGATGCGCTTTTGGAGCAGCCTGATTGGATCGTCGACCCATAGCTGTCCTCTGACTTACAGTGAAATTAAATATAGCACTACTTCTGAATGCCTTTCTAACTGGGACCACTGACTAGGTTCACAACACTGGAAATGACTCTCGGAAGAAACCTAGCCTGCTTTTGGCCATAGCTTGAGTGTTTTTTGCCGAAAGTAATATATGGGGGGAGAAAATGGACCAGTAGGCTGGCTAGATACATGTTTTTCTAATGTCACTGCTTCTAGTTTCACCAAGCATCCATCTTTTTGTCATTCTAGTTTTGCCGTTGTTGTTTTATTTACAATGGTAGTCGTGACCAAAATAACTAAAATCTAGACTTTTTTATGCTTTCTTTTATCAGTCTGATGGAGATCAAACTTGTTATTGAAAATCGTTTTTTTTTTAATGCACAAATAGCATGCAAGTTTTGCAATCTGTAATTATTGATGACACAATGTAGCCTTGCTCTAATCCTAAGGCATTGAAATTCATTCTGGCCAAAGGATGCATATCCCTCTTGTAGTTTTGCTACACAGGGCAAGTTGGCATTATTTCAGAAATTCCTTCAAACTTTCGAGTGGAAATGCGAAAAGTTTTACCGTGTTAAGGATCGACATCCAGGGTGCCCTGATTTTAAGAACAATTCTTGGCATTTTAGAAACATTAGTTTCACGGACCTTTTGCTCACTGAATGTTAGTTGAGGTCCTTTTAACTTTGGATTAGCTGTCTCGGAATATTTTGGTAAAGCTATTTTTATTTCAGTGCGAACTGAATTGTGTTGCAACAATCTGTCAATTTATTAGTTCAAACGTAACAAGGAAGTTTTTCACAGGAAAGAGAGGCTGCTTAAACTTCTATGACATCTTGGCATGTTTATTTTGCCTGTAAATGTTAACTTTCAGACAACTGTGTGCCTCATTGCTACAACATTGAGGTGGAAGTTCTTGGACAGCATTATTATTAAGTCAGCATTATTAAGTCAGTTCCTGACAATCTCTGTAAAAGTTTGAACCGTTTTTAGTTTCTGGAAATTTCTGATCCTCAACTGCTTAATTTTTGGTTTTATAATAAAATTTGTTGCCTTCAAGATCACATTTCTAACCACAAAAAAAAGGAGCGAAATTAAAAAAAAAAAAAACTTTCAGCCTTTCCACTCTGGTAAAGAAGGAAGACCAGCGAAGCTGTACTATGGTGAGACGACCTCAAGGACGCCGCCTAAGGACGACGTCTAGGACGACCTCAAGGACTATGTCTAGGAAGACCTCAAAGACGACTTCTAAGACGACCTTGAGGACAACGCCTAGAGGACGACCTCAGGGACAGCATCTAGATGAGCCCAAGAACGACGCCTAGGACGACGTCTAGGACGACCTCAAGGACGACTTCTGGGACGATTTCGAAGACAACGTCTAGGACGACCTCAAGGACGACGTCTAGGACGACCTCAAGAATGACTTCTAGGACGACCTCGAGGACAATTTCTCGGACAACATCAAGGATGACCTTAAGGACGACGTCTAGGACGACCTCAAGGACAACTTCTAGGACGACCTCGAGGACGACATCTAGGACGACGCCTAGAGAAATTCAGCCTTTTCACTCTGGCTGAAAACCAGAGTGGAAAGGTTGTCGCCATCTATGAGCAAGGCCGGCAAGCCGATTGTCTGGTTACCGCCATCGCTCATAGATGGCGGTAGCTGTCCAGAGTTTTGTGTCAACATTTCTTTGCAGAGGACACGATCCTGGGGAAACTAGCCCTTAACAGCTTCGCTGTAAAAATGCTGTGCTGCTATTTGTTGGCAGTGCCACGAACTGAGTCATGAGCGAGCCTGGTTCATCCAAAACGGTTGAGTGCCAAAATGGAATTGGCTTTTCGGGGTTGTAATGGGGGACAACGGTGTTTGGGCTGCCGGCAGTTCGTCGCGAAGCGGCGTGTACGGGTGGGCCAGGTGGGTTAATATTTTTAACGAGCCATCCACAGACTGTCGCTGCAAAGTGGCACAAACGGGAAGGGAGGGGGGGCCTGGGTGGGTTAACACGCGACCCGGTGATACACCCACTATCCTCCATTGCGCCTCCAAAAAGCCCGACCCGCGTGAACCAAGGAAAGCAGACGAGCTATACTTGCCCTGGACGGTTTGGCGATGGCTCCACATTGACGAGCTAGGCTCGTCCAAAACGGTTAAGGGGTTAATGAATTCAGTAAAGGAACACGAGGACAGAGTTACCTGCAAGGCTTTGCTATTCATATTCGATTACAAGCTGCGTGTGCTTCTCTTCATTCCTTTAAAGGAGTGGGGCGGTGTCTGATGTCGAGGATCTTCGAACGTCGGTTTAGAGGAAACTCTTCTTTCCTTCTTTTCATGTGTCGCCATCAGGCCTTTCTGCTGACAGCATTCTTTGTCAAGGCATGACGCAGTAGAGGAACAAGCAGAAGGGACTCGAGATGCCGCCGTCTTCGGGAGAGCTATGGGGCTTCACGCTCATGCCCAACACCATAGTCGTGGACTGTCTCATGCCCACGGGAATCATCATACCCCTGGACTGTGCCAGGGACGCTACGCTGGAAAGCATCAAAGGCAAGACAGCTGTTTCACGACGGCATAATTTGCACGCTAGAGTTCCGGCTAATCGAGACTATGGTTTGGTCTTCAGAGTCTGAACCCCCAGGTTCAGATTCCTGAACCTCAGATTTGAAGAGTCAACGACTAAATCGGCGGACTCGTAAATTCGGTAAATCGCAGGTCCTTTAATGCATCATATTTTTCAATGTATCATTCACATATATCTGTTGTTGCGTTATAAACAATGATACAACTTACTGTAAAATACCGCAGAAGCACCCACTTTGTTCAAGCGTCCACTATTAACATTTTCCAAAGTTTTAAATTCTGCAAATTATATGTTAACCGCCCGATTTGACCGGACAAGCGCCCATGTCTAGATTAACCCAGTTCTCAGTGAAAATGGGGTTGGCGCTCCAACGGTATTTTACGGTATATGCATATCTTTTTATAATTATGAACTTTCACTCAGCAAAATGTAGGCCGTATTGACATTTACGACAGAGGAGGTACGGCAGAGCACTTGCCGATGGCCTGCTCTTCTGGCGATCCGAAGATGATGCGAAGCGTGGCGGCACACGTCCACAGCTGCGGACCTATGCGAAGAAGTGTGACTTATACAAAGATGTGACTTATATGTTAACTTTTTTGTGTAAACAGCCATTTTTAGGGGGGTGCGACTTATGGACCGGGAAATACGGTGGTTATTTTCTGGAATGTCAGAGCCCGTTTGAAATTAAGTTAGTTATGTTGCAAACTGTAAAGCATTTGTCGTGATTTTTTTGTTGTTGTTATGTTTTCAGATAACCTTTGGGACATTGCCCAGAAGTACCCGCTGTTCAACAGGCTTGGGGATCCCTCGTCCTACATTTTCGTGTCCATCACACGTGACGCTGAGAAGGAAGAGTTCTACGACGAGTCTCGGAGGCTCTGTGATCTCCACCTCTTCCACCCTTTGCTGAAGATAGTTGAGCCCAAGGGAAACACAGAAGAGAAGAAGCTCAACTCTGAAATAAGTAAGACTCCCCGCTTGCTGGGTCTTCTTCCCGGGCTACAGTAGTTTATCGGGCCATGTGATTTGTTTGGCACATTCAAAAAAGAGCAATATGCATTTCTGACGAGGTCACCCAGAAAGTGTTTTAAAAAAAAGCCATCCACTACCTCTTGGTATGGGTAAAAATTACTGCAAACTGCTGAAATGTAGTGTTTTTTTTTTTTAATAATTATACAGTTTAATACTGGGTGGTCCACACATGCTGTGAAGACCAATGTTTAACGGTAAATTAGCCCTTAGGCAAAACACTGCAATTTGTCATTAAGTGGCATGGGCATCTGACCATTTGTAGGACATGTCTGAATGGACATAGTATTCTCTTTCAGGCAAAACCTAGTGGTATTTTCTCAGCTGAATTTAAATTCAAGGCACCACTGTGGAGGTAACTTATGGGCAGTTTAGTCTCAGAAGTCAAAAGTGCAAGGTAGGACAAACCCAGAAACAACTCGTTTCACGTACCTAAATTCATGCAAGTTCAGGCCTCCACCAAAAGTGGCGTTTGTTCGCAAACAAAACGAGGCGAACAAGAAACATGGTGGGATTACCATGGCACAAAAATGTTGCCAAAGCAAATACAAAAAATTAAATGTTAAAAAAAATATTGAAAGACAAATATTTTTTCCTTGACCTTTTTTAAGCAATCTGTCGCCACAAGAATGCAATTGTATGAGAACGGTGGTTGTCTGCATACCTTTTTTCTTTCTTGTTTTAATGCGAAAGCATTCACTTTCCCATAGAGCGAGCCGACGTCATCAGGTTTAAAGCCGTGCCAAACGGTACCTTAAATCCTTTCTCCAAGTGATGCTAACTCCCAGCTATGAAATCACGCGAAAAGCCTAGACAACGACACCTAGTTTCCCCGATCCCAAAGGAGCGGAGTAAAGCTGATGGATTTCGGCTTCAGTCCCACTGGCTGGCGCGCGTCGTAGTTTCAAGGAACAAGGCTCCCATTGGCCGCTGCGCGTCATTTTCAACGACTGCCACCCCATGGCGCTGCGTGTCCGTCAGTGCACCGGTAACACAAAGCATCCAAGGTCAGAGCAGCGAGGAAAGGGTTCGCTCTGCCGTCGACGGAAATACGCCGCAGACGAAATAAGGGAGCGGAAGTATGACGTGCATGCTTTCGCGTTCACAACTCATAAGAAGTGCTTAGGTGTACCCCGAGCCTTTTGTTACTAACTGTTGCCTCGGTCCCTGGTCAAGGACTGGCCGTTGGAGGCTGTGTGCACGAGTTCGACAACATGAAGGACACGGAGGTGATCGACTTCCGGCGGAACATCCTCGGGGTGTGCAAGGAGGCTGTGGACAAGAGGGACTCTGGGAGTGAGGAGTGCCGGGCCTCTTACGTCTACCCGCCCGAGATTGAGAGCTCGCACGAGCTGCCCTCCAACCTGGAACGCAAGCTGGACAAAGGTGGGTGCCTACCGCCCTCTTACCTTTTCATTGGGGCACCTGATTGTGTTAAATCTTTCCTGACCGTAGAAAAAAAATGCCTGCTTTGTGTGACTTTTTGTTACATTAGTTTTCTAGGAAAACTATAGAGTTTACATTATGATGACATACATCGGAACAAAGCTATATAAGCATACTTCTGAAGAATGCAAACGTCGAAGCGGAGACCCGAAATCTATTGCTGTATCTACTTTATCCGACGCAATTGCTTTCCTAAAATTGGTCTTAACCGGGTAAGGATATGGCTATATACCTCGAAAGAAAAAAAAAAAAAAGTGCCCCAAAATATTTGCTATAGTCGGTTACAAGTTAAGAAGGTAGGAGAAGCTCCTCCCACAAGCGTGATGCACCAGTTTCAAATCCCTCCGCAATCGAAAGAAGACTTCACTGGAAACGCTCCTTGTTCCGCTTCAATGGATAGATAATGGCCACCAAGTGGTGCCAACTTGTCTCCGACCCCCACTTTTTAAGAAAGCGATTTTTGTATTCATCGGAGAAGGAACCGAGCCCCTGAAAGCAGCCTTTGTATCAATCGGAGGGGGAAGCTAATCCCCGAAAGTCGTCTTTGTTTCCATCGGAAGGGGGAAGACTTAATCTCCCTCTCGTGGCTTCCACAATGCTAAGTCAAAGTCGAGAGATCAAGCAAATATGTACAGAAAAGCACGACCCTCCTCGCGCGTTGGCCGCAACGTCACGTAAACGATGGGACGCTATTGGATGCGGAGGTGGCGGAGGGATATTTGATTCCCTTTGAGGGGCATTTGCCGCTACCTTCTTGACTTGTAACCTACTATACATATGTGGTGTTTTCCATTTTCACAACGAAAAGCTCTGCAAAAACTAGCGTTCTAGTTCAAAAAGATCTGGGCTACCGAAAATTGAGTCAACCCTTCATGACTGATATGCCACTGGGCTAAGTGGTTTGTTAATGTGCCGAAGCACAAGTCATCAAAACTGAAATACGACGATCTGGCTTCATCGTCAGACCCACTGCTGCTGTACAAGTCCGAAAAATCGAAGGAGAATTTTCGGGAATAGCTGTACTTGCGAGCGTGTACCGGACCCATGGAGGCGGCCATGGCCGTGAACAACAAAAATGTGCTGTCGGTTTTGTATTTGGCTCGAGAATTGCCGCCACATAGAAGGAGAGAGAGAAACAGGCCTTTGTGCCCATTGATCCAGGTGATCGACGCCCCAGAGGGCGTGATCAGTAAAAAGGCAAAGGGATTGTGAGATAACCTTGGGTTCATCCTTTGCCAGGTCATAGTGGTACCTGTGTGGAAAAATGCAATGCACACGGCCAACAGACCGACTCACGGGGTCTGGGGAGTCCGGGGGACGTCTTTTTAGTGGCCCTTCGCTTCCTTCCAGGGCTGGTGATGGTGTGCGTGTGGGTGCTGTCGGACAGTGGGGAAAAGCAGAAGCACACTCTGGAGGTGGACAAGGACACCCGGCCGGAGAATGTGATCAAGGAGGCGATCCTGAAGAAGCTCAAGTGTAGCCGCATGCCCAAGGAGGAGCAGCTGGCCAAGGCCCAGGAGTACCAGAAGCATTACCTCCTGAAGGTGTGCGGGGTCAACCAGTACCTGCTCAAGACCTACCCACTCTGCCGCTACAAGGTGGGCACCCTACGGCCATTCTCACTCGCTTGGCGCTGCAATTGAGGAATGGGACGGTTATGCTCTCCTGGCAACAACGGTGCTGGGGTTTGGAAGAGGCTGGACCACGGTCCTCCTAAGAACATTTGCGGCTCCTTAAAAATAAAGCTTGGGCTTTGCTCGAGTATGGTTCTGGGACGAATGAAAGGATCCGTGGTTATAATAGATCCCAGGTAAAATGTGGAGAAGGATCCCGTCATAGACACATATGCCATACTGGCAGTAGGAAATTTAGCCACTTTGTGTCAGAATTAGTGACATTGCCCTAGACTGGCTGGATAAGTGGATGATGTCAGTTCAAATATTTTATTCATTTCTTGATAAAAGAAAAATCTTCATTTTAACTGCTGTAGGTTCTTTTCACAGTTTTGTCATAAAAAATTGTTGCTTACAAAACAAAAGTGCTGGATGATGCTGAATGCACTTACTCCTAAATAGAAAGTGCACATCACAAGATTGTCTCATAATTACAGAACCTAAGAACTTGTGGAACAGGAACGGTCACCGATGCTTATAAGAGAAGGACCACGGCTTCGAAGCTTCTTACAGCCTTGCTATCACGCTTTGTGGGTTGTACGCTGTAAGGGAATGCACACTCCGCGACACTGCCAGCGCGAATGAGCCATTGCCAGATTTTTGTTTTTCTCTCAGCATTGGAGGACTGTCATCAAAACTACTAGTATAGTGGTGGAAAGCACTCAGTTAGGTTACTAACCTGAGTGCTAAACTTTGATGCCTGCCACCACCCTTTCGAAGTGAAATGTGAAAAAGTGCTCGAAGTTACGTTCACGCTAACGGTGTCATACACCCACACCACCACCCCGCTCACCGCCGTCCGGCCCTCTTGCAGTACATCCGGACCTGCATAGCCAAGGGCGACATTCCCCAGCTGATGCTAATGCTGAAGGACGCGGTGTACAAGGCCATCCCTCCATCGCACTACATCACGCCCTCCTACATGCGCCGCAACCCGTCCACCTCCTCCACCCAGTCCACCATGCCCCTCTTCCGGGTGGACGAGGTGTTCCGGGTCAAGATCCTCGGCGCCTCTTACGTCAACGTCAAAGACGTCGATAAGGTGGGGCCTGAGCCGTCTTTGGACCAACTACAGTTCTTTGAAAGTGAAAAGAAATGCGGCCGAGTTGTGGAACAACCCCTATAATGACAAACCCGAGACTGCGAACAAATAAAAGAATGGACACAACTCGCACACCCTCTCAAAAATGCAGCTACTGATCTTATTTCACGTCATCGGATTTGTACCTTCGTCCATCCTCCCCGGAGGGTTACCAAACCTCCTCGCAAAAAGATAACAAGGAACGCAAGAAACAAACATCCAGCTGCCCCGGGGTGATCGCAAAGCACAAGCACGACCAACCCTCACTACACTGACCTTTCACTGAACCCCAATAGTCATCTCCATAAACGTCCTCATTTATCTATCCAATGATAAGGATTACTGGCTTACAAAATTTGCAATGCAAGAAATCAGTACCGTAAAATCCTATAAGGGCACCCTCCCCCGAAAGATTGCCCCTCCCGTTTTTCTGGCAAAATATGTATAACGTAAAAATTTCGAAACATCTCCCATCCCCTTTTCTTGTCGGTCATCACGCGATGTCCAACAAGGACCACATCAATCGCACGATCTGCGTTACCGGTACATTTTACGAGGGAGTTAGTGGCGGGTTCAGATGTTTTTGTCCGGGATCTTCGCATCCGATATTGGTTTGTGCGACACATGAGTTGATCCCGCGTGTTTATTGCATCGTAAAATGCGAGTCTGCTGCGTCCGTGATTTGCGGATTCATTCCATGACATGCGAGATTGAGTGGGTTGTCGCGTTTTTTGTCCACGATCTGCGCATGTGATATTGGTTCCCGTGACAAGCGAGTTGTCGCCCCTTGTTTATTGCACCGTAAAACACAAATCTGCATCCAAGGTTTGTGGTATCGGTTCCCATGACATGCGAGTTCGTGGCAGGTTCTCGCATGACCTTGCGCGCCGTGTAAAGCGAATCTGCTGCGTCTGCAATCCGCGACATCTTTTACCATGACACGGGAGTTTGTAGTGAATTCCTGCGTGTTTATCACATCGTGAAACGCAAGTTTGCCGTGTCTGCGATTGACGGCTTGAGTTCCGTTTCGTGTGGTTTGAAGCAGATAGCCCAGTGTCTCATCACTTTTTTTCTAAAGTTTTGCTGTCTCATTTCCCAAACCTCACGTTTTTCTCCATTTATCTTTTCATTTTGGGTGGGCGTCCTTACGAGATTTTATGGTAGCTATGTAGTGAGACGGTGTGTGATTGTCCATTTTTTATTATTTGTTTCCAGTCTCAGCCTTATCATTACGGAGCATGATTCTTTGCACTCCAAAGTGCTCATGGTTTGTTCTAATTCCACAGTTTCTCTTTTTATCTTTTTATACACCCGTATAGAAAAATAAAAGGAATTCGGTATATTACGTGACTCAGCCAACACAAAACTACAATAAAATCGGCCAAGTAAAAAAAAAAAAAAAGCCAGAACATTATTGTGCGCAGAAGCGCAGAAATTGCAGACACATCTGAAAATAATTGATAATCGCCAAGTTGAGCGAAAGCAAACTAGTAGTATCTGGACTCAAGCATCGGCATCGCACATCCACACAAAATCGTAGAAGGAAAGTTTATATGCATGACGCACTATAAAAGTCCAGATAACAAGTCGGAAAGATACTTTTTGGCATGGAAAATACACTGCAGGGATGTGTCGCCATTCCGAAAAGCTGTGGGAGGTAATCTATTCCATTCATAATTCTTGTAGAACCAAAGACTGGTTCCCACACTTGCAACTGCTTACAACCGTGTGACTTAAAACCTCTTAAAATCTCTCGCTGTGAGAGAACAGACACAGTGGTGCCGTCTATTGGGTAGCCGTGGAACACTTGGCATTTCCATACATTTTCTGTTTTTTTCCGCCCATCATTTTGATTTTATTGGCCCAAAAAACCTCTGACAGTGTTATGGGTTATCATTTCTCATAGATAGTGCCTACATTTGATCTTGCAAATCCCGCAAAACCTTCGCTCTGGTAAAATGCAGTCCCAGAGTCTCCTCAACTCTCGTCGTCGTAGATCACAGGAACTCAGTCGCAGCAAACGCAAGTGCAGAGAGAGCCTTAAGGGGGGACACCACCTTAAAATTGCAATTTCTGAGAAAAAAAACAAATTTTCCTATTTTTGTGTATCGTGGTTTCACAACTAATAGTGTATACTCCTATGGAGAAATGAAACATTTTCGATCAGCCAAGGATGCAAAATCACGTATTTTCGAAATATGAAACTTCTGTTTCTTATTTTCAAACTGCTGTAGTTTTGCACCGGTATGCCCTAGAACAGGGGTCTCAAACTCACGTTAGGAGCCGGGCCGCATTCAGAAATCCTAGGTTCGCAAGGGCCGGCACGTCGTGAGAGGGGGGGGGGGGGGGTTGGATTTGCCATTGTCGCCATTCGGAAGTGTGTGACGTCCAGTTTCTGATTTTGACCAGCACGGGGTTCATGCCAGATACCATCACCGCTTTTGTCAACAGTCGAAATCTGCACCAACCATGCTACAACTCATTGCCGCAAAGTTTACCTGCGTTAATTATGTTGCAATTCGCAGCATTACAAAGATAATCTCTACAACAATCTGTGAAAGCCAAGATATATTTATTCATGTGAACCACAAATGTGGGAGCTAAAATTCTATGAGCGCTGGCTTGACACCTGACAACGCTTAGCAGCGACGAGAAAATCAATGTCCGCCTTTAACCCTTGTGCCGAGACGACCCTCATGATCGATTGCAGATGTTCGTCGGTCATCCTTGACCGAAGTGTCGACTTGTTACCTTTAGCAAGGAAAACAGTTGCTCGCACAAGTACGTGCTCCCGAACATGGCGATTATTTTCACTGCTTGTTGGCGCAGCAAGGGGAAGCTTGCCTCGTCGAGGAACTTGTAGAACTTCGGGACTCCGACGTCCTCAAACTTCTGCTTGAGTACGGTGTTCGCTTGCAGTTCAAGCAGTTCCATCTGTAGTTCAGGTGCAACGTCGTCCACTCGCACTGAGAAGGGCAAGGAAAAAAGTTTAAATTCGCTTGAGAGGTTGCTCACGTCCTGGAACCGTTCTTGGAATTCTTGTTGGAGATCACGCAGGAGGTCCGAAAAGGTGTCGCACGATTCTTGGCTCGCGTGCCCTAGTGACTGGAGCGTAGGAAAATGGTCGAGTTTGAGCAGCCTCATTTGGCGCTCCCACAGCTGTAACTTCGATTGAAACGCCTGGATGTCATCATACATTGTCGTAATAAGTTTGTCCTTCCCCTGAAGTTTCCCATTTAGACGGTTCAGGTACTCGGTGATATCCGTGAGGAATGCGAGGGAGCAAAGCCAGCTGGAGTCGGACAGTTCAAAGATGGCCTTGTTCTTGCTTTTCAAAAAGCTATCAATCTCGTGTCGAAGATCAAAAAACCTCTTCAGAACTTTCCCGCGACTCAGCCACCGTACCTCAGTCAACAAAATTTCGCTATGCTCGCTGCCAAACATCTCCAACAGAGATACAAACTGTCGACGGTTTAACGCTCTGGAGCGAATGATGTTCACTGCACCAACCACAATGTCCATGACTCCTTTCATCTGCAGTGACTTGCTGCAGAGTGCCTCTTGGTGTAAAATACAGTGGACTGCTGCAAATCGCTTGCTGATATCCAGTCCAGTCAGTTTCGTCCTCAATCGTTCGACAAGGCCGCTTTTCTTTCCCACCATTGACGGTGCGCCGTCGGTTGCGAGGCACACCGATTTCTCCCATGGCAGCCCGGCACGATCAACCACTCTTTCGAGGGCGGAAACAATATCAGCACCGGTGGTTGTTCCTTTCATTGGCACTAGGTCCAAGAGTTCTTTTGTGACGTCCAAATCTTTGTTTATGCCCCTTACAAAAATGGCGCACTGAGCGTTGTCAGTAATATCTGTGCTCTCGTCGACGGCGATTAAGAATGCGTTGAAGCCGTTGCATCGGGTGAATAATTCTTTCTCGACGTTTTCACTGAGCTCATTAATTCTTTCTGCCACTGTGTTTGGGGAAAGGCTTATCTTCTCAAATGTCTTCTTTATGCTGGGACAGACAGCGTCAGCAACCTCAAGCAGGCACTTTTTTATGAACAGGCCATCAGTAAATGGCTTTGACGATTTGGCGATAAGCTCGGAAACAATAAAGCTAGCTCTCACCGTTTGTCGCTTGTTTTGACCGCCTTTTGGAAAAGGTCTTGCTGTTTTCCCAGCGACGCCTTAAGTTGGGACACCGTGTTCTCGCGGATCTTTCCGGTGAGGGCTTCATACTTCTCTTGATGGCATGACATGAAGTGACGTCGCACATTATATTCCTTTGGCACAGCTACAGTCTGATGACAAATTAAACACAGCACCTTGTTTCGCGATTCCGTGAAGAAATAGGATAGTTCCCATCGCTCTTGAAAGAACCGCTTCTCGTCTTCAACTGTGCGTTTTGCAGACGCCTTGGACAACGACATCGAGATGTCTGCTTGAGAGTTGACGTCGCACGACTGAATCGTTGAAACAGAACGCAACAACCTGTGCTAATCGATGCAAATCTCGGGTGCACAACGCCACCGTCAACCGAAGATCACTCTGGGCGTGGAGAGCTGGTGACCGCATTCAGGGTAAAATGCTTTTCCAAGAACTTGAAGGGAAGCATACAACGATGGAATCCACCAGTTTCGACTGAGATAAACTTGGGTGCAAAGGATAAGTGAAGTGACAATGAACACAAAAGGGAGGTTGGGAGAACCAAACGCTCTGACAAGGTTATACTTCACCCCTAAGCTGACAGTGCGCTGGGGGCTACATATTCGCCGGACCCATCTTATCGCTTGACCTCGCTCAACGCGCAGGAGCGCGCGGAGGGGGGAGTGGTCACATGGTTCAAGGCCGACAGTTGAGTGGTCCAGCGAGCGTGCAGCTTCCACCGCACTGTCAGCTTAGGGGTGAACGGAGCATAGGAAGAAGGTGGGGTGAAACGGAGGGGGAGATTAGTTGCCCCGGATACGCCATCCGCATGTGTGAAGGTGCGGACCAGGATTATAGGAGGCTATGCTTCGACGCGTGGGCCAGGACTCTTGGAAGCCCTTTGTCGACGCCTCGGCTACCCCGTCCGGTCCGACTATCTATTTTTAGCCAAAAGCGGCCCTCTCTCTTCCACAGACACTATTTCATGACACCACGCTCTACGTTTGCGTCATGTATCCTGGCATATGGTCAAAGTCGAACAGCTTGGATTTTATTTTTTAGCGAGCTTTTTACACACTCGGGATGAGCGAAAGTAAAAACATCATTAAAAAAGTCAAAATTAAATTTAAAAAAAAAAAAAAAATTATTTATGCCTGGCTGCGCGGGCCGCAAGAAAACGCCGCGTGGGCCGCATGCGGCCCGCGGCCCGCGTGTTTGAGACCCCTGCCCTAGAATGATGATCATACTCTCGTTGGAAAGTGCATTTCTTCACAGTTTCAGTACATTAAATATCTTTGCTCGAGAGTAAACTCTATTCGGGCAAGAACAGCATTGAAGTCAAGCTTTCACGTAGCAGAGGCTATGCATATGGCCAAAAATCGAAAAGCCCACCCTGATTGAACACAAAACTGACTAAAACCAGCATTCATTTATAGAACGAAAATGCCCCATTATGTGGAATGCTTTTCAAATTGACATTTTGCCTAGAAAAAACACGGATTTTTAGGTAAAAAATAGATAGCCCCCCCCCCCACCATATGTTCTAGTTAAGGCTGAAGCTTAGAAATGCTCAATATTCTCCAGCAATTTTATACGATAGATTTCCTTGCCAAGCGAGGCGACTTACATCAATAGCTGTGTACCTCCCCCTGTAGCTTATCGGAAAATAGTCCTACAGGGATGAAATTTCCTAGAGTGCATTTAGGCAACGAGATGAATAGACCCTGCAAATTTCATCAATATTGAGTAACTGGATTAAAAGTCGACATTTGAAGGTGGTGTCACCCCTTAAAGGCCGACGAGCAGCCGCAAAGGTGGAAACTCTCTCAATTCCTCCTTTCTATTCGAGAAGGAGGGAGACTTCATTCTGCGGAGTGTAGCTCAGAGACCCGCTCCCGTGGGGAGAGGAGGAGAAAAGAGTGCCGATTTTCTTCCCGGCAGAAGACAATTCTGTGGGTCGGCCTTTAACCGGAACTTTGTCTTCCCCGTTTCCCAGATCTACGTCCGCACGGGCATCTACCACGGGACGGAGTCCCTGTGTCCCTTTCGGGACACCCAGCACGTGGCCCACTCGAACCCCAAGTGGGACGAACAGCTGGAGTTTGACATGTACATTCCAGACATCCCCCGCTCCGCTCGGCTCTGCGTGTCCATCTGCGCGGTCTCCCAGCGCAAGAAGAGGGAGGTGAGCGTCTCCCGCTTCCTCTCCCCTACAATTTAGTGACCGATACGTTTCACGGTACTTATGGTCGCGTCTCGTTGATGCAAGCACCTCTTTCCCCCCCTAGAAATCGTCCATAATAATGAGGCGAGAATACGCGTAAGTTCCCAGTTTGTTCCGAAAATGGTGTCTATACAAGTGGGGTTACAAGCTTCGCGTTAACGGGATGAGTCTGTACATGCAACGTCTTCCATGCCGACACCCACGCTTCGTCAGTGCGTCGTTTAGCGGTGCCATAGCTACAGCCTTTTTCATTTTTCATTTATACTATCGGCCCTTTTGGAGCTAACGGTAATCTTCGCTCTGGGCACGATGCCCCGAATGCATCTCCGACCGGCGTGCTTATTGCGTCCTCATTCGTGGTTCCTCGATTTCCGCCCGGCGACGTCCTTGCACTTGCGTTGCGTCGTTGCCTGCTGTGGTTCGGGCTGCGACGCAGCGGCGGAGGTGAGCGCGGCAGGTGCTCGATCTGCCGTATGTCGCCCTCCGGCACGACTCTCGACGGAAAGTGCAGCAGCCAGGAGTTAAGACGCCGCGACAATGGCGCAGCTCGCACTCCACACTCTTTTTTGTGGGAACTTTCACCGCTGAACGCCGGGATCAGGACATCCGACGGCACGATGCACCAGCTCCCTTCAACGTAATTTTTTGTTGTCACTCTGGGACCACTTGTGGTGCATGGGCGGTGTGGGATGCTAAACACCGGCCAAAGGTGCGTTCCAGGCACCATACTTAGAGGTTTTGCCATACATCATGAGAAAAAGACACCGCGCTACGCTTCTTTCCACCATGTGATGGACTGCGGAGGACGTTATGAATACGGTCGTGCGAATATTCGAAACTTTTCGAATATCGAAGCGAATAATGCCATATTCAATTTGAAGTTCGAATTGAATGGGGCTGTTTGGCAACTTGGAGCATTTTCGAAGTATTTACATGTTTGAAATGCTGCAAAACATACATTAGTCTGGACTAAAAAAAAAGAAAAAGAAAAGGAAACAGTATGCGGCACATACTTAAAATAAGTTCACCAACGAAGGCTGGAACGCAGGTAGCAATAATAATAGGAGCAGCGAGTCTACTCTGTTGAATCTATCGTGGACTGCGTTTGTAATAGCTAACAGCAAGGTATCTGTACAAATTAATTGCAGCACTTTTATCCCTAAAGAATTCTGTGTCTCTTGGGGCCATGATTCTTGTTCATTAATCGTGTTCTTGACCTCGATTAACTATTATGGACGATTTTTCTGGGCAATGGAAGTGTTCCTATTAATAAGACACGACTATATTGAAATAAGAGTAATCGCATAGGCAAGCTGGCGAACGACCTTAGCAGAGAAACCTTCACACCTTGTCGGGGTTGTCCTTTCTTTTTTTTTTACAGCGGAGCTGTTAAGGGCTAGGTTCCCCAGGATCGTGTCCGGTATGTCGACACAAACCTACCTTCACAGCTACCGCTATCTATAAGCGACGGCGGCAAGCATACAACCAGTATGGTTTCTGCCGTCACTCGTAGATGGCGGCAACCTTTTCAGCTATCATAGAAGAATTGATACTTGGGTGCAGTTGGTGGGAATTAATCGTAGGAAGCAGCGTGAAAAACAGACGACGACGAAGAAGAAGCACACATAACAAGCGCAGCACTCGTCACGTTTGTTTCTTCGTCCTCGTTTGTTTTGCGCGCTGTTTCCTACGCTCCTACGCTCTTATCAGTTTCGGTTTGGACTCACGATGGATCGGCCGCTCGCCCTTTCGGGGGAAGGAGACAGGCAGCGAAAGGAGCGGCGACGTACGCAGCAGCGCGAATGGGTCTGCAACCGCCGCAAAGCCGCTGTCGCCTCGACTTCCACTGCGTCCAGCGCTTCAGATTCCCTTGCCAAAGAGCACTTCGCTCGCCTGGAAAGCCGCCGCCGAGAACAGAACCAGGGATGTAAAGGGCGCCGGCGGGCCAACGCCACGGACGACGATCGTGCCATGGAGGCCAAGCGCAAGCGCGAGACCCGGCTGGCCCGGCGACGACTGCACTCCACGCCGGCTGAACAGTTCCCGGGTGCGACTGCGAGGTTCCAAAGGGAGTTCGTAGAGAGCCCGTTTGGCGTCACGTGTGCCGTGTGCGACCGACTCTGGTTCGCCGGAGACGTATCTACGATCGGCGGCGTGTCGGACAAGAAGAGGCGGGAATCGGGCGCGTGCGCGTTGCGGCAGTGTATTGAGTACAGCTCCGCTTCCTTCTTCACAAGATTGGAAAGGCTGAACGTCTTTTTTTTTTTGTTTTCTAGTCTTGAGAGTTTTTTACCATGACTATTGATAGCCGCAAACTACTACTTGCTTTGCTTTGGGATTATTCACTTCGAAATTCTTCGTACAAAGGAACTATTTGCACATCCTTAGTTACGAACCATCACAGCCAATCCAGCGCTGTGAATGTGTCGTGTAACCATGCGCCCCACGCGTCGCCAGAATTCTCCCGAAGGTCGCGTTACGCTCACGCAGCACCAGACTGGCTCCGACGGCTCGTGGCATCCTCTGCGATCCGTCGTAAGGTGAAACGAAGTATAGAACGTGCGAGGGCATCGCCCTTGGAAACATTGCAGGAGCGCTGTGCCATAGCGTGGGGCAACATCAGCTTGTTCGACTACAAGAGCGTGCTGCTGAGCGGGCGCATGAACCTGCACCTGTGGCCCGTGCCCAAGGGCATGGACGAGCTGCTCAACCCCCTTGGCATCACGGGCTCCAACCCCAACCGGGAGGCCCCCTGCTTGGTCATCGAGTTTGACCGCTTCCCGGGACAGGTCACCTTCCCCACCATGGAGCAGATCGAGGAGTATGCCACCTTCATCGCCCAGATAAAGCCCTCGGGTGACGAGGTATGGCGCCTCTTTCCGTTCTTGGAGATTGTTTTTGTACATCTCTTCCAGACTGTAGTCTGCAGGGGCAAATTTTGGCCGAATATAAAAGGTTTTTCATACGTAGTCCACACCTGGTGCATAGTTCATACATAAAAATATTCCTATACATAGCACACCTTGAAAAATGCTTGCTCTGTTAGTGCACAAAGGAGCTTGTATCCTACACATTCACACCGTCCGTCATGTCTCGTCAGAATCAACTTTGTCGAAAGGCAAATCCTCATATAATTTGTGCCTGTAAATAGTTCACACAACATAAAATTTAAACTTTTAAACATGTACATAGTCTGTGGGCTAGAATCTGGAAAATATAGTAAATTTTTTTTAGTTCTAGTTCCATAAATTTTATGCATTTAGAGTACCTCTAGGATATACCAAAGAGACCGGTAGTTCTTTTTTAATGCGAAAGCATTAACTGTTTCATTAACTGTTTCACCATGCAAAACGACACCTTAATGAAACCGCGCACAAAGCTAGCCAACAGCACCTTTTACACTTTGGTCCCATTGGCTGGCGCACGTCGACGAGGCTCCCATTGGCCGCTGCGCGTCAGTTTGTGTGGTGTCATCCTGACTGTGTTATCACACTGTTGTGTTATCACTGATCACCGCGTTCCCTCGCCTCTTATCGGTTCTACGGCGCGTGGCAATATATACGGCGCATGGAATAAACTAGTGCCACTAAATAAGCTACGCTTCAGAGTAACGACACTTGGCCATATTGTGGCTTAAAATCATGGTTGCCAGTTATCTGGAGCTTTATCTGAAATCACAGGAAACGCTTTTATGTCCTGCACAAATATTCCAACAGTTAGCGACAAAGCAAAGCAATATTACATGAGCTTCCTAACACCGAATCTAATGCTAAGAAGACACACTTTTGAATCAAGATAATCGGCAGTTGCGTCTGCTCTGCACAAGCACCAAAATGGCAGCGCCCACAACAGAGTCAGGGAACGGAGTGCCGATACTCTAAGCGCAGCTAATTTAGTGGCTCTAGAATAAACCAAGGGGTTCGTTCTGCTGGGAATTACGTTGCTGTCTGTTCCTTCCTCGTGCCGCAAGGCACACGACAGTTTGAACAATAGCTCACCCGATGGCGCTGCGTGTCCGCGAGGCAGCGGCTCCACCGTTCCAGGCCCAATGTCAGCGCGTTGTACACCGCAGATTAAAGAAGGGAGCGAAGGAGCGGCGTGCGTGCTTTCGCATTCACAACTCATAGGAAGTGCTTAGGTGTATTTTGTTGACCTTCTATTCTTTCACGGTGCTTTTCTTTTACTTTTTTTGACGAGGTGTGAGCTCGCTTAGGGGCGTTTGAGTGGACGGTTTGTGCACCCGCTCTTGCAGGACCCCAGTTCCTGGTCGGAGAACGACAAAGAGTTGGTGCAGGAGATCATCAGACGGGACCCCCTCTCCGAGATCTCGGAGCAGGAGAAGATGCTGCTGTGGAAGATGCGCTACTACTGCTGCAGCGTGCCAGACTCACTCCCCAAGCTCCTAGACGCCCACAAGTGGAACAGCCGCGATCACGTTGCACAGGCAAGGAATTTCGTTTTTCTCTTCTCTAGGGGATTTTTCCGTCTGATGCCTTTTCTTTGTTTCGTTTCTTTCTATTTTAGTGAGAGTCAGTCCAGCTACCCTCCCAAAAGGATTTCTTTTCCTCGTGACACCCCCTATCTCTTTCTCAAGATGGCACAGCACTCGTGCGTTTCTCCTGTGCAAGCTACTCTTCGTTTGTTTGTTCTTTTTTCTCCAAAAGTTTATAGTAGACTCTTTGGTGTTTCAGGGGCAATGCCCGATGTTCTCTTGGCAAACATTGTCAAATGTGCGCAAGATGCGATAGATTAGGCTCAGGGGGTGTATTCTGGGATGTGGAGATTTAGGTTGAGGCCGTAAAATACAAACTTTTGCGTGTTCTGCGTATCAGATTTTAGAGCGCAACTCTTAGGCACCCTTTTCCAAGTTAAGTGGCGTCGCCGTCGGCGTAACCGCACTAAATTTAGCCGGAAAATCGACGTCCTGTGACCTCAACACCAATTCAATTCCCCGCTAAATTTAGGGGGGAAATTCAGTTTCTCTGCCAGATTTAGCAGACAAATTAAGTTTCTCCGTTAGATTTAGCGGCAAAATTGATGTCCGTGACCTCAACATCAATTCAGTTCCCCGCTAAATTTAGTGGGGAACTGAATTGGTGTTGAGGTCACGTGACATCAATTTTCCCGCTAAATCTAGCGGAGAAACTGAATTTGTTCATAGGCGACGTGACATCAAATCGTGACGTCATTTTCCCCACTAAATTTAGCGGGGAAACTGAATTGGAGGAGGAGGAGACGAGGAGAGGGTACAAAGGAGGAGGAGAGGCGTACCCTCCCCTCTGTACCCTCCCCTCTTCCTCCTCAAGAGCTGCGCTCGAATTTCACATTAGAGAGATTTGTCAACGTCTTTCATTTCTTTTAAATATATTTTAGCTTTGTGTTTACGATTTTCTAGAAAGTGGGATTACACATCCGCATTACTTTGGGTCATACTACTACGGTATCTTGTATTTCCTTATGTATAAATTTATCAACAATATAAGACGGTCTGTTGAGTAACAGAAAAGGTTGGCACTTTCTGAACAATGGCGTATCTTCCATAGTTTTCTGAGCTTTGTTGGAGGCACTCGTGTCAGTTACCTTTACTTATTAGTGCATGTTTTTTGCACTGCAGCTCTAGCTTTTGACAAAACGACATTGCCAGAGCAATGCCTCTAGCAGTCTTGCAGTTTCACGGCCATTTTGGTAGCAAGATGGACATAAGGCTAAAGGATATAGTCATAGGAAAAAAACGTTTTCTGCTTGCTCAATTATATTCTGTCTAGAATTGGTTCACCCCTCATCTTGCTAGGACTCTAGGGAGACCCCTAGTACGTACCCTATTTAAAGTACAAGCTTACCCACTCATTTCCCACCTTCTTTGAGGCATCACTTAACACCGAGCATGTTGTGTAAAGGAGATGTTGGTGCTCCCAAACATCTCTTAAGAGAAATCGTCTGGCTTAGACCATTCGTTAAATGCGTTGAAGGTGCAATAGCACTAATACTCAGTTCCCACCTTAATATGCAGCCCTTCTTCCTATGCAACAGAGGGGGGAGGGGAGAAAAGGGGGGGGGGGGGGGGGTGGAGTGATAGCACACCGCTTAATGGGGCAGTGCAACAATTTTCGGACTTTGGCCAATTACCTGCGGGAATTAATTTGTGTCACCTGTAGAACAAGGAAAAGAAAACAGTTTTTTCTTGCGCGTGCTTAATTTTAGAAATTTGAACAAATCGAAGGTCAATGTGCCCCTCGGCTCTCCTGCCGTCTTTCAAGTGACGTCAATTGGAGACCACCTGGCTTCCCATGGTGTTCTCTCTTCAGAGCCCCCAGCCGCTTCCTCTGCAATTATCGTCTTTTCAAGAATTAGCATCGCCGAATGTCGCAGCGAGCGGTTGAGAGAAAAAACGGTTTGCCATGGGGTCGACAGCGAGTGTGGTAGCTGAGGGGGACAGGTTTTTGTTGACTTGCTCACATACTCCAGTGACGTGACACCGTATCTCCCGCAACCGCCGCACGCGGCTGCAGATCGGCAGATAATTTGTTTTTTTTCTTTGCGATTACTAAGCGGCCTAGCAAATTTTCGAGGGAAGATGGCACGTTTTTTATCACTGATGCTAAACAATATAAAAAATACAAGCTGCAAATTCTTTCAGCAATAAAATTGTTGCACTGCCCCTTTAATTAACCCCTGCCCTCAAGCCGCGCAGCACAACGTCATTGAAGTACTTACGTGGTGCTGTGACAACAAACCGACAGCTGCACTTGATTTCTGACATTCCCTCCATTGGCTTTGCTATGGTGCAACTCATACCAACACGATCAAGCATGGTTTGTGCATGGTTCCCGTACAAAGCTGTCGCTTTAAAATGGGAGGTATTGCAATGCATATCTGAAATCACCACATAGTAGCCGTATGCCTCTTTATTAACTCCTAGGTCATTGTTCCAACAACATAGGCGTTACTCTGTTCACCGTTCTTACATGCGGCCCCGGCGATAGATGCGTAACCTGTCCCGGACTGCTAGCGCAGCAGTTGATGCGCTCTCTTTCCCTCCGCGCAGCTGTACAAGCTGCTCAAGTCCTGGCAGCAGGTCTCCCCAGAGACAGCGCTGGAGCTGCTGGACTGCAAGTATGCCGACATGTTTGTACGGAAGTATGCTGTGGCCTGGCTGGACGTGTCCCTCTCGGACGAGCTTCTCTCCCAGTACCTCCTGCAGCTCGTGCAGGTGAGCACGTTGGCCGGGAACTCCTTGCCTCGTCGAAAAGCCGTGGGCTGTCGCACGTGTTCCTAATCACGTTTAACTAGAGGAGAGGTGCATACCCTTGCTTGCTTGTTGAGTCAATTTCTGAGCGCACTCGGGAGGTAAGTTGCAACACGGATACTGCCTACATGTAGTTGGAGTGTCGAATTTGGGGCGGAATTTGAGTTATAAACATCTCCTCTACTGAACATGCGCCATGTCGGTGCGTGATCACCTTGTCCATCGGAAGGGGTTTGTGTTCTGGAGTTGCTTCAGTTGGTAGGTGTTGAAGAAGAGACCACATTCAGAAATACTTTGTACCTGCACAGAAATGAGCAGAGATGACTTTACGCATGGGGTTCACATATTCTGTAATGAAGCAAGACATTTTCATATGTGTACCTGCGGGAAACAGACGAGCCATCAAGTAGGCAGCAAAATAGCAAATCTGACCGTGCTGTAAATTGCATGATGTTTAGTGACTAGTATTGCCTCAAAGAAATTGCTACTAAACCAAATGTGTAAGCAATAACTGTAAAACTTCTTTTTGAGCTTCTGATTAAACTCCCTTCACGATGTAGGCATTAGGGAGTTTTAGAATAGCGTACACAAAGGCTTTGCGCGTACACAAAGAGTAGCCTCGTCACCACTGCGCAAGCGCCGAACGCTAATTGCGGTTTGCACTTTGCATACGCTATTTCGACGTGCGCTCTAGTAGGGTGGTCAATTGGGCGAGTTGGTACTGTTTGAACATGGTTAAGCGCACAAAAAGATGAGGACTGAGAAGAGAAACACATGTTTCTCTTTTCAGTCCTTGTCTTTTTGTGCGCATCTTAACCATGTTTAAGCGTGCGCTATTTTTCGGAATTTGCGAGCGCATGCAAATAGTCTTTGCGCTTCTCCAAGGAGGATTCGTGATGAGAAGTTGGCTAGAGCCAAGACGAGCACAGTTAAAGAATGCCGGCTCTCAGGACCGCGGCTGCGGTCACTTTGGCCAATCGCTTCGGCAGTGTCGTGAGCGCGGCTACCAGGGTGCGCACAGGTCCTGGAAACCCTTGAAAACCCTTGAATTTAAAAATTGGGTTTTCAAGGCCCTTGAAAATCTTGGATTTTTTGCTAGACCTTGAAAACCCTTGAATTTGAAAATTTGGCTTGCAGGGATGAAAGCCCTGGATTTTTTGGCTAGGCCTTGAAAATCCGTGAATGGCTATTTATAATAACAAATGCGGGGGTATATTGTTTATTTTTATTATACTTATTGCTTTTGTTTCGTTTTGGTCTAAGTTATCTCTATTTGTTTAGATTTAGCCGATATTCATTGGATGGTTGGCCAGGTTGGAGCAGACCCAAATCCAATCTCATCCGGGCACGGTTTCCGCCATTGGCCTTGTGTTTTGTCGTCGGTTGTAGGAAAATGCCCGGCAAAAGCAGGTTTCAAGGTGCATATGGCTCTGCAGTGATGAATATAAGGACTGGGTGGCGCCAGATACGACAAATCAGCATCGTGCAAAATGCAAGCCGTGCGGAAAAACTTTCGATGTCTCCAATCGGCATTGAAGAGCCATATGAAGAGCACTAAACATGCCGGCATCATAAAGATCGCCGCCAACAGCTCGGTGCACAATTACCTGGCTCCGGGCACGAGTGAACGATCCACTGTCCCGCCTCCACCGCAGCTGCCAAACCTAAGCGCTGCTTGCAAGACACACGAGTTGGTGACAAACGCCAAGGTGTTGTGGACTCTGAAGGTCATCACATCCCACTGTTACTACCGCTCATCGTCACAAGCGGGCAAGTTTTTCCAACACATGTTCCCAGACAGTGAGGTGGCAAAAGCGTTTTCTTGCGGAGAAAAGAAATGCGCCTATGTGACGTGCCATGGACTGAGACCTTTCTTTCTAACGGTCTTGCAGCGGGAAATCGGCCAGTGTGAGCACTACGTGGTGCTTTTTGACGAGTCTTCAAACGACTATTTGCATCGCAAACAAATGGATGTGCTCGTAAGGTGTTGGGACTCGTCTCACAAGGTGACAACAAGGTACTACTACTCGGTGTTTATGGGGCACTCCACGGCCGAGGACATACAAGGAAAGCTGTTGAGCGCTCTCGAACCTTTGCCTCTTGAGAAGATCCTTCAGATATCGATGAATGGTCCCAATGTCAACTTGAAGTTCTTTGAGAACTTCCAAGTGCACCTGCAAGAAACATACCAAGTTCTCTGTGTTGACATTGGCACCTGTGGCCTCCACACAATGCACAACGCCCACAAGGCAGGCGTTGCAGCAAGTAGGTGGGGACTAGATTGCTTACTGTCTAGTCTGAGCGCACTGTCTGAGAGCTCTCCAGCAAGGAGGGAAGACTTTACAACAGTCACTGGGCAGGAAACATTTCCCCTCAAGTTTGTTCCTCACCGCTGGGTAAAGAACGTCACCATAATTGAGAGAGCCTCGTTGTTGTGGTGCGACATCAAAAAGTTTGTTGAGGCTGCAAGAAGCAACGAAGTAAACCTGCCAAAATGTGGATCTTTTCAGAACTTGGTTGAGTTCTGCAGCGACACTTTGCTGCCGGCAAAGCTTAACTTTGCACTGGGTGTTGCCATGGCACTCGAGCCATTCCTAACGGAGTATCAAACAGATAGACCGATGGTCTTCTTCCTTGCAAGAGATTTGGAAACTGTTGTCCGGAAACTGCTAACAAGGTTTCTGAAGTGCGCAGTCTTGTCTGCGTCAAAAGGACTCACCGGCCTCCTGAGGGTGGACATTGAGAACCCGGACAATCGTACTCCAATTGAAAAGGTGGATATAGGCCATACAGCTGAGCAGATTGTCAAAAAAGCCAAAGCCAGTTTGAAGGATGTGTTTCAGTTCCGGATGGAATGTAAACAGTTCCTGATCGCCGTGACAAAGAAAGTCCTAGAGAGAAGCCCCTTGAAATTCCCAGTGGTTAGGGGCCTCTCCTCATTGGACTCACGACAGATGTGTTCGAGGCCAGATGAGTGCCTTCCTGGTTTTAGAAAAGTGTTGGACGTCCTCATCACCGCAGGGAGAATGACTGATCACCAACGAGACACGGTACTGGCACAGTACACCGAGTTCTTGCAGGAACAGAAACATCACCTGCGACTTTTTGAAAAAAGCATGAACAGGATAGATGAGTATTTCTTTGAGCTCATGAAGTTTAATCCATCGTATACAGAGCTGTGGAAAGTAGTTAAACTCTTGCTTGTCCTAAGCCATGGACAGGCAACTGTGGAGCGAGGGTTTAGTGTAAACCGCCAGGTCTCAGTAGAGAATCTGAAGGACCTTTCCTACGTCTCTTAACGGATTGTGTGCAATGCAGTGGAAAGGGCAGGTGGTGTCCTCAACATCCCACTTACAAAAAGAACTGAGGACTGCTGTGTCAGCTGCGAGACAGCAGTACAGTGCACATTTGGAAGCAGAAAAAAAGAAGCAGTGTGAAGATGCGAAGCAGGCAAAAAAGCGCTGCATTGATGAAGAGATTGACACCATGAAAACAAAAAAGAGGAAACTTGAAGCAACTATAGCTGATCTCACAGCCTCAGCAGATGCCTACGCAGAAAAAGCAAATGACCTCACATACATTGTAAAATCAAATAGTCTTAGGAAAACTGCAAAAAGCAAGGCCAAGGAGCTGCTTAGCGTCAGCCAACAAATACAGGAAAAGCTGCAGGAGCACCCCTGAAGTTACCACAAGTGGTTTTGGAAACAATTTTTATTTCGGCTTAGTGCAATGCAAACAAGTTTGCAAGAAAGATTTTTTTTTTTGCTTAGTGCAATAAGAATGATACCTACAATCTTTTGACATCAGTGTTTTATTGAAATCTGCCATGGGTGGCACCGAGTTAGGTCCTTGAAAATACTCCCACAGGGTCTTGAAGTTCCTTGAATATCCTTGAATATCTTTCTTTGAATCCTGTACGAACCCTGGGCTACGTCGGCAGCATCCTCGCGACTGCGATTTTCAACAGAGAATGATGCACTCGGTTTGGTAGGCCCAGTAAGGTGGGAAACCATCATGGGCAACTTGATGCTTGTGACTCACTAACATTTCTCCGCGAAGGTACGGTGTGCGAAGGTCAGTACAGGAGACCTTTTTTGCCCAGGCAACGCAAGCAGACACAAAGAGTCTATCACTCCCGTCGCATTCACGTACCGTATTTACTGGCATAATGAGCTCACTTTTTTCCCGAAGAATTGACACATATTTGGGGGGGAGGGGGGAGGGGGGCGTTCATTACGTGGGGTACAATTTTTGCATTTACACACTTCGTGCAAATGCCATATTAGGTGCCAATATGACACGGCAAGGTACTGTGGCACGTCATCACTGATTGAGGCGCACCCACAACTGGTCGGGGGCGCGCCACAGTAACCATGCTTTATAAATTGCGAACCTTTTTAGGGCGCTTTCGGCGTGCCTTTGTGCCTTTTGCCGAAGGAATAGTGCCCTACGAAGCTCACTCAGCACGGAAAGCAAGACGACCATTCTTAGGCTCTTAGACGATATGTATTGCTATATTGTTAGTATCCGGCGACGTGCTCAGGTATATACCACGACTACGCCTATAAGAACTCGTACGAAGTCCGACCACTCACCGCAGAAGCCCCGCCCACACGGATCAAGTTTCGTTTACGGAGGCAAGAACTCCTACGAAGTCCAACCGCCGACCTTCGAAGCCCGAAGCCCGCTTGCTCGCACAGATCAAGTTTCGTTTAAGGAGACCGCTGTTCCCAGGGGCTACCAGACACTCTCAGCCTACAGTGCAGGGTGCACCTTTGTTACGGGCCGGGGCCGTTCTGTTACGGATTAAATAAATGCATTTACCTGGAGTTCTATGAAATTAGGCCTAACCACTTTCACGATTTCACTGTCCGAAAGCGGACCACAAACGACGGCTTGTTTGTTGACATCATTGCATCCGATAGGCGAAGAACGTCCGGGGCTCGGAAATTCCTCAACCCAAGCTTCGTCGAGTGTGCACGACGCTCGGTTTCACGGTTCATCACTTCCGCAACAACTACCACAACTACGCACTTGCGGCCATTACGAGAGCGGCTTGGCTTGGCTTGACTTGGCCTGACCGCTTGGCTGCAAAAGAAAATTGGCTTTGTGGCTAGCTAAGTTGGACGCGATTCGAGACTCGCAGATCCAAAAAATTGGAGGTGCGTTGATTACGCGAGAGAAAAAAAAAGTCCAAATATTGATGCCCGTTGTGGGGGATGCGCTCATTATGCGAGTGCGTTCATTATGCGAGTAAATACGGTATATGAACAGGTCTAGAATGTTACTCTAAATGGAAAAGCTCTTTTTTTTTTTTCTCAGGTTACAGCATTTTTTGTGTGACCTAAAAATTGTGATTGTATCTTGGTGGCATTGCAAGTGCCAGATGCTTAGGCTTTTGCGTCATGGTGGAGAAACGATATTCTAAAACTCTCTTGCATAGTGTGCGCTCATGCAAGTGCTAAATTTAGCAGTAGCGTGTGCTAAAATTGCATACATTATTCTAAAACTCGCTATTGAGTGTGCCAAGAAACTTTTCTAAGCTCATCTGCAGATACTTCTCAATACATTTTATACACCTAGTGGCCACGAGATATAACTAGCCTTCATGTCTATGAACTGAAAGGTGCCTATTAAAAGTATGTATATAGTGCACAGTCTTCTGCAGAGGGTCTTGAGTGCACTATTACATTCATGTCTTTGTGACTATGCACATTAGGAATCTTACACAGTCACTTAAGCTAGTCTGTTGTATACTGCAATGATCTGAATATAAAGTGTTTTAGGTTTGAAACTCACTATATTTGTCAGCTAAGCCCTACTCAATGTCTAACATTTGACTTGTGTGTGCAGGTGCTCAAGTATGAACCTTACCTGGATAATGATCTCGGGAAGTTTCTCATCAAGCGCTCTTTACTGAACTACAATATCGGCCACTTCTTCTTCTGGCATCTAAAGTGAGTTTGTGGTTTATTCATTAGTAAAATTCTACCATAATAACCCGATTCAAACATCACTCGCCTCCCATTTTCGGCCAAATATTGGTTTATGAAACAACATTAAAATATTGTTCACACACACACACAAAAAAAAGACCATGTTTTACCGAATTTGAAAACATTATGTAATGGAATGAAAGATTGGGAATTTTAAAGCGATGGGGAAGTAAAAACTACATATATACCTGTTTACTCCAGAGGAACTCGATTCTGTCCCAGCCACTTTTGCGTTTCGTAATGTATGTGGAACAAATGGAAAGTGTCTACTGCAGGAGAGAATGGAGAAAGACCCGAAAGGATAGAGTTTCAGCATCCTTGTCCCTTTGCCTGAGAAAGCAAACATACATCCTTCACTGTACCAAGGACTGGTTGCATCCTGCCACAGCCACAGTTCAAGAGTAATTTTCCTGACGCTAATACAAGAATGCAGGCATGCTAGTTTAGTACAACCTCAGCCCTCTAGAGTCCCAACTGTATAGGGTTAAAGTGTCTACATGATTTTTTTATCTTCTTTTCTGGTGTTGTATGTGCATTTGAGAAGTTATGGTTGGGCTACGTTCTGTTTTGAATCTGCTCGAAGCAGCCGTTTGTCCAGTGCTTTGAGAAGAAGAAGAAGAAGAAAATAAGATGGTGCTTGGGAGAATTCGCTTTGAGAAGAGTTGGAGGATGTCCTTGTAGACTTTCTTTCGATGTTGCTCTTTAAGTTCTTAGTTTCAGAAAGAAGAGCTCCGCTCTTTCTACTCTATAGTTTTCCCCAAAATTTGTGTGTTAGCACATACACATTAAAGTCTTGCCTACTTTTTTGTCTCACAAATTATCTGCTGTTGTGGGTGAGCATTGAATTAGGATACTCTGTTATGCTGGAACTGATGTTTTATGGCCTGAAAAAGACTGGGATGCTGCCACGCTTGATGCATTAAAATCCTTGGCCATTCAATCTAGACCTTCTCTTATTCTTTGTCATCTTGCTCAAAATAAGAGTGCCTCCTAATTCTGATTCAGAAAAGAAATGCAGAAATTTTAAATGCCACTTTGACTGCAAACCATTATTGGCTCAAAACTGGAGGGCATGGTTGCCCTCCTTGGTCTGTAACATTGTCCTGATATCCCGTCTCCTAGCAATCGAAGCCGAAACCACTAAGTAGAATAATGGAATAATAAATTATTTACGGCAGTTTCGTATGTTCTGTGTTGCGTTTTACGATTGGTAATGCCATACGCATAAATTAAAGTAAAATCACGACTCGGATTATAATGTCTCTATGCCCTCCTTTAGCAACCCAACCTCCAACACTCGCACAGCGGTTTGTGGCGGCGTTCAAAAGAGCATGTCGTCGTCATCTTGTGTATTATATTGTCCCATAATCACCCTTACTAGACGCTGCACCGCAGGCCTTCATGGTACAGGCTGTCTCCTTTCTGCGACGCCTGTGGCTCTCCAAAGTCATTAAACAATATTATCATTATTTTTATTATTTAGCGGGGCAAAAGCAAGTATGTCCATTTCACACTTACGCGTAACACTATCGAACTTGCTGATGTCAACCTGTGTCTCGGTCCAGCATTTGATTTGCACACGCTCCTGCGCAAGTAAGGTGCGAGATGTGAAGCCGTGTGCTCACGCCAGTAGTTTTCACAGTGTCGTATGCTAAGTATGAAACGAACTACAGTTCAGCCTCGATTTAACAAAGTCACCGGGACCCGCTAATTACTTCGTTAAATCGGGAACTTGGTAAAATCGAGGAAGGGAAACCTCGCACATAGCGTTCCCCTCGCTGGGGAAGGGGAGGGAGAGGAACGCGATGCGCCATGGACTTTGCCCTCCATGCCTCTCCCTTGCAAATGCCCACAAAAACAAAAAAAAAAAAAGAGAAAAAGAAACAACGGAGGTTACTTTAGCTTGTTGCTTGCGGCCGCTCGCGTGTTGCTCACGGCGACTCCGGCGTTGCACGCGTATTTGTATTTGGTCTTTCGTCGCTTCGCCGGTCTCCACCTTCCTTCGTTGCGTCTTGCGCAGTGTCATTTTACAACGGACAGGGTCAGTGAGGTATTGTGTATTGTTGCGAATTTGCGAGGATGTCTACCAAGCTGACGAAGCTTCGGACGACGACGACATGTCCGGAAGTTCTGACGATGATTAAGTTTTTGACATCGCCCTGCGATTTAGCCGAGAGTGCTGTAAATAAAGATTTGTTTCTTTCTTTTTCCCTACCTTTCCCCTGTTCATAAAAAAAAAAAAAGGTCGACCTATATTCGAATTATTTGGCTGCGCGGGGAATACAAATTTATTCGTTAAATCGGGAAATTTATAAAATCGAATTTCGTTAAATCGAGGCTCAGCTGTATAGCGTGCAAAAGAGTAGTGGTGCCATTTTATGGTGCCTTGCTTGCTTGGATTGCTAAAGTAACAATTTGGTAATGTAAAAGCTGGAGGCCTTGCGAAGCTTAACATGTGCCACCTGGTTGACGGATGGACGGTGCCCAGGTCGGAGATGCACGACCCCTCGGTTGCGGTGCGGTTTGGGCTGCTCCTGGAGGGCTTCTGCCGGGGCATCGGTACCCACCTCAAGTCTGTGGTGCGCCAGGTCGGGGCTCTGGAGAAGCTCACCCAGCTGACCGATTCTATGAAGGAGCGCAAGGACGACACACAGAAGGTGTCAGCCCTTCTTTTTCACTCACCACACTGCTGTATGCGGTGAAATGCTCAGAGATCACCGTTACGCAATTATAAAACTGGAAAATCGGCTTGCGACAGCCAGATCGCGGCATACCTGAGCAGACCTCTAGAAGTGACCAAAATGCTTTCTTGACGTTTCTGTGTAGCTCAAGTCGAATTGAATGCACCAGTATTCGAATCGTGGTTTTAAAGTTTGCACACGTTGTCATTTGTGCAAGGTGAACCCTTCCTGTTTATCTTGCGCGTGTCGTATATCTGGATAGTGTAAACAACTTTATTTTCTGGAATCTTGCGAAGTGTGGGTTTCAGGAACAGTTGACGGCACAACATTTCGCAATTTGAAACAATGTGTCACGTATTTGTTACTTTGGGGTGGTAGATTTGCACGATAGATTTTTCTCGAGATTTTTGTGAGTCGCAAAACTCACAAAACTTATTCTTGCGAAAATTAAGTTGCATACGGTATTTTGAAAGGAGTGTTGACCGAGGGAAAGTAGAATGTATTTTATGTCACCTGAATTCTTGATACTGGTGAGGCTCTATGAATGCTTTAGGCATTGTGTTTTAAGTCAAAGGGCAACTCCGCTCAATTCCGATAAATTTAGGCTTACATGTGATTCCATTTCACAAAGCACTACTAAACAGCTCTACGTCTTCGGATTCGCGAAATGTGGAATATTATTTCTGTAATCTTAATTTAAACATTAGGTGATACGGAAACCGAAACTTTGGTTGCGTCAGGCAACATTGGTCTCATGTCCTCAGAGTCATGGCCACGTAACGTCGAACCACATGGTCTTGTGACGTTCGTGGGGGCGAGGTACAGGACACGCGACGCGAGCAGGTCGCTTCGCATGGCGTGGGCGGTGATGGCCCGAGGGAGAGGGGGAAGAGGAGAGGGGGAGCGGAGAAACCGGACATGGGGAACAAGTGCAATCTAGCATAGACAGACCAATAAGCGCGCAGGGCAGCGCAAACTAGAGCATCCGCGTTACGGTGATCACATGGACGCCGTTGAGCCAACACCGGGAGGAGAAACTCGTGACGTAATCGTTCAATTTCGCGCTGAGAAGTAAAAAACAAACAAAACATGAGAATGACGTAGACATGCCTCTGACGTAGTGGCTCAATGTTGGCCGCACCAACTCCGTGGCATTGACTGCGCTGATGATTGCGCCTCACGTCGCACGCTAGAGTTGGCAGATTTCGGCGACTTGGCTCATTTGAAAGTTTGTTGGCCAGTTTATTAAATATCTAGACGGAGTTAGATCGTAATATTTGACATGGGGTCTTCCTATATGATACTGAAGAGGGCTGCATAGTTTTCTAAATATCAAAAATGAAGCGGTGTTGCCCTTTAAATACAGAGCATAAAAAGGTACACTTTTTTTAAGACGTCTGCCGAAACTCACTACGTCCCCTTTCTTTTTGTAGGAACGGCTGAAGTTCCTCATGGAGCAATTTTCCAAGCCTGATTTCCTGGAGGCATTGCAAAACTTTCCTTCACCACTGAACAACAGCTGCATCTTGGGAGACCTGATGTGAGTGGCTCGTGCAGCACTTTCGTCTTTGAAGAACGTTCGGCGTGAGATGGCACTCCCTTCTCCGTTTCTTCAGAAGTATCTTGCGACAGGTGTGTGGTTTCATGTTTCAGAGTTGCCGACTGCAAGATCCTCGACTCTGCCAAGAAACCCCTCTGGCTGCTCTGGAAGAACCCCGATCACCTGGCAGAACAGATACTGGACCATCACGAGATCATTTTCAAGAATGGAGATGGCAAGTGATCTCTCGCCTATGCTGGCTGGCAAAGAACCTTCGCCGTTTTGGTTGGTTCTGGGATGCGCAACCGAGGCGAGGGCGTGAAAGTCTTTTCAACACCCTCATAGTATGATATCTACAGGGTCACTTTACGAGTTTAATTAAGCACTCCCTCGCTCTTGAGAAAATACATGGGGAAAAGATGGTTTGTAGGATATTGTGAGAACACATTGAATGTAAGCATTCCACCCTTACTCTTGGACCTCCATTAGGCGGCTGATGTAACTTGTTGTTCTTGTCCCCCTTTTCAAATTATAAAACGAAATAAAGATTATCGTTATTGGATCATTATTATTATCGCTTAGAGATGCGTAAGTGCATCATTTTGTCAAAACTTTTTTGTGTGTTTTCCATCAGATCTGCGGCAAGACATGCTAACGCTGCAAGTCATCCGCATAATGGACAGCATCTGGCAGAAGGAAGGGCTCGATCTCAGGTGCTCGTCCCGTCGTCGCTGATTCGTGATTGCAGCCTTACAACGACGTTTACTCCCCCTTCGCTTTTTTGGGGGTGCTCGTTTCAGCTCTGTAAATTTCCGCATCGCTTGTTGCAGGATGATGCCATATGCCTGCCTCTCGACGGGGAAGCAGGTGGGCATGATCGAGGTGGTGCGCAACGCCAAGACGGTCATGAACATCCAGAAGAAGGGAGGCCGCATGGCGGCCTTCCAGGTGGACTCGACCCAGCTGCACAAGTGGATTAGGGAGAAGAACAAGAGGGAGCGGTACGCCTCCACCCTTCCGGGCAGTTGGGGGGCCGCAGGCCGAAAAGCATCGTCTAAGGCGACGTTCACACACTTGCGACCGGGGAGGACCAAGAGATAAGACCGGTTCTTATGCAGTCGCAAAAGGCTTAAAAACTGGTCTCGTCTCTCTTGGTCCTCCTTGGTTGCAAGTGTGTGAATGGTGCTTTAATCGTTTGTTGAATGCTGGCAATAGCTATAAACTGTAATTCAGTCGCAGTAGCAGTATGTCTGCTACGGTCGCCGACAGGACGAGAACAGCACAGAGCTCCCTCGGTTGTTCCGCCTTCACCACGAGCTTTCCGTCTTCGACAGCACTCCGGCGTCTCCTCGTCAGGTCCGAGCATGCATGTGCAGCAGAAATACGTAGGCAGGCAACGAGCGCATGCCTGGGGCCAGGCATTCGAAAGAGACACCCTGCAATTCTCGTCCTGACGGCATTTATGGCTCCTTCACTATCTTAGCTGGAGCTGGAGAGCATGGATGTTCCGTGAAAACAATGTTCTGGGACACTACGCGAGGTGTGCACATGGCCTGGAAAACCTTTCATTCCTTTGTCACGAGCAGGAGGCATCTGTTTAACAGTTTTGCTGCACATTTGCACCATCTGTTTCTGGGAAAATTCTAAGGAAATGACTGTCAGGCTTTTGGAATGAATGTTTTTGGTTAAGTTTGGTTGTTGTAATTCAGAAATGTTCATCGTTTCCAACAAGAAACTTTTTTATCGGTTGTGCGCTATCCCGTTTTCATAACCTGTACCCTTTAGTGGAGAAGGCGCAGTTCAATTGATGCAGCAGATTTAGTTGCATTTGACAAAGGCATAAGGAAAGTTGGCGATGGAAGGGCAAAGAAACATCTTTGTTTTGAGATTTGTCTCTTCCATAATGCTGAAAGGCCTAAGTAGATTTCATTTTTACTTCCAGAGAATCTACTTTATTTAGCTCACGAGGCTTTATTTCCAAGAAAGAAACGTCGGACAAACACACATTCAGTCAAGTTGGCACTGGTAGCAGAAACTTTAAGAAAGTGGTAGGGCACACTTCGACGTTAACAGTGAAATCCATCAATTCAGAACATATGCATGTTTCCAGTGATAAACAAGACTGCTATAACATATTTAATCCTGACAGTTGTAAATTAAAGTTCCATTCTAGAATATGCTAGAGTGCATGCATTGTGAAGAACAAGGAATTGGTTGATGAAGGTGTAAGTCATGCAGACACTTTTAATCGCGCTTTTAAAACTTACAACTTCACTGCCTTGTTTTTTTTATCTCCTTGGTCTAGTTTATGCACGGCACTGGGCTGCACTCAGTTTTAGTGAAAACTAGCTTTCTCATGCAGAAACAACATAGCATGGATGAATGATGTATGAACACCACTTGTGCTCGGATAATGGAGGTTGTGGTATTTATTCCTTTCGGCCCAGCAAGAGGGGCTCCCGCTTTATGCTTTCAATGTGGTTCCTTTTCTAGGAGCTGAATCCTGCATGAACGCATAAGAAAGTTGCTCTTTTCAATCCTGCTGAAATTTAGGAAAGTCGCAGTAAGAAGAGCTTGCATCCACAGACTTGTACCACATTAACGTTCATACTTTCATTACCATAAACTTGTTGTTTATCGATGAGTATAATCATACAAACAAAAAGAAAACTCATACAGTCCATTTTATAGTAAAAATCTATGCTCAATTTTTATTTTTTTTAATTTTACACAAGTAAATTCATCTAATGCAATGTCAAGAAGACAATTTCAAGCTTGTTCGCTACAGGAGCATGCATGCTTCTTTGAACAGCAGCCATTTTGGTATGTAATCGGCTTGTTGTGAATTACTGTGCAGAAGGATAGGGTAGAGGATGTGGGTTTTGTTGTACAGGTACAAGCAAGCCATCGAGACGTTCACCCTGTCCTGTGCTGGCTACTGCGTCGCCACATTCATCCTGGGCATTGGGGACAGGAATCCGGACAACATCATGGTCAACGAGGAAGGACAGGTGGGTCTCGTTACTCGGAGCATAGATGCATTTCTCCACCATGTTTAGCAGGGAAATCCTCCTGCTATCCCGCTAAATTTAGTGGGAAATTTTAGCAAGACAATAAATGACATGCAATATTGTACACATCTAGTTATCAAGGGGCACGCCAAGAACTAGGTCCGCCTGTTGGTAGGGGCGAGAAAACAACCAACGAACGGACCGGCAAAGAACACGTCCCTGCTTAGTGCAACAGGTGCGGTGCCAATTGTGTAAGCCGTGAGGGATCGTAGATTGTGCAGGAACAAGGTTCACAATTTTTAGGGGCGAAGCTCCTTAGGGGCTGGCCATGTCCGTCCGCCGTCCGTTGTCCGCCGTAGGCCGGTGTCGGGTGCTCGTGCTTCTGCTCGTGAGATCACGTGCTCACGAGCACATGAGCACATGCTCACGTGCTTGTGTAGGGCAAAAAAAAAATTGGAAAAGAAAAGATGAAAAGAATTATGAAAAAAGAAAAAGAAGAAAAAAAAGAAAAGGAAGAAAACCACACATTCTTCTACTGGCATGAATGAAAAGGCTCAAAGAAAAAGAAGAAAAAAAAAGAGTAGGGGGTTCTGAGATGCCATCCCATCTGTCTGCTTAAAAAAAGAGAAAGAAGAAAACCACACATTCTCCTACTGACATGAATGAAAAGGCTCGGCATGCTGCGGCTCGGCGTCTACGCAGACAAGCACCACCAGAGCTTCGCCCCAAGCAACATCATTCACCACGTGGAGATGCGGTCAATTTTTTCTTTCTATTTGTTGTTTTTTTAGACGAAGCTCCTTAGGGTCCAGCCTTGTCCGGAGTCCGGTGCTTGCGCTCGTGAGCTCACGTGCTCGTGTAGGGTAAAAAAAAAAAAAAAATTATGGAAAATAAATAAAAAATTGATGAAAAAAAATGTTTGCGCAGTCGACAGGATTCGAACCTGTGTGGGGAGACCCCAATGGATTTCTAGTCCATCGCCTTAACCACTCGGCCACGATTAAGGGACGAGTAGGGGGCTCTGAGATGTGGTAGTAACTCAAGAGCTGGGGATGTCATGGATGAAACGTTGCATGCAGCCGCTCAACGTCTATACAGGAGAGGGCGCTGCGGTCAAATGCGTATATAATCGCGTTAAACTTTGCATGCATTGGCTCAACGTTTATAGACGAGAGGGCGCTGCGGTCAAATGCTCAAATGCGTATATAACCACGTTTCATACCACACATTCTCTTTCTGACATGGATGAAAACGAACGAAAGGCTCGGCATGCTGCGGCTCAGCGTCTACGCAGACAAGCACCACCAGAGCTTCGCCCCAATCAACATCATTCACCACGTGGAGATGCGGTCAATTTTTTTTTTCCTTTTTTATTTGTTACTTTATGCTAGAGTACTGCACGGGCCTACCTTCTGAGGCCCAGCCCATTGACTCGGGTCGGGTTGGGCCGGGCCTGGGCTGGGTTGACCTGTCCCGGGCCCGGCCCGATCAGATGCCTATCTGATACGGCCCTGCCTAAGCCCGGCCCAGCGGGAGGCGCCTCGACAGTGAAAGATAAGGCATGTCTCGGGCTCGGGCTTTCAGCTTGGCCCAAGCCTGCGCAGAGCTCTACTTTACACTCAGCTTTTGAGAAATAAAACTGGCGACAATGCAGAGAAATGTGCGAACGTCCTTGCATGGCATGAACCCATTTATAACTCTGAACCCTAATCCTATTACAATGTTTTATCAGCTTTAGTTTTTAATCCGTTCCCTTTTCTAGTGCACGTTGTAGGGTTAACCTGCTTTTTTCTTGATGCGAAAGTAGCTCGGGGTATGTGGACGAGACCAAGCTTGTGAAGGCGGAGCAAAAAATTGTAGAGCCTATCCACCTCACGTGAACCTCAAGTATGATTCCTAGAGGACGACCTCAAGGAGGACTTCTAGGACGACCTCGAGGACGACGTCTATGACGACCTCAAGGACGACTTCTAGGACGACCTCGAGGACAACGCCTAGAGGACAACGTCTAGAACGACCTCAAGGACAACGTCTAGGACGACCTCGAGGACAACGCTTAGAGGGCGATGCCTAGGACAACCTCTCGGGTGACCTCAAGGCGACCTCGAGGACGACGTCTAGGGCGACCTCAGGGACGACTTCTAGGACGACCTTGAGGACGACGTCTAGGACGACCTCAGGGACGACTTCTAGGACGACCTTGAGGACAACGCCTAGAGGACGACGCCTAAGACAACCTTGGGTGACCTCAAGGACGACCTCGAGGACGACATCTAGGACGACTTCTGGGACAACCTCAAGGACGACGCCTAGAGGACGACCTCTATGATGACCTCAAGGACGACTTCTAGGATGACCTCTAGGACGACCTCAAGGACGACTTCTAGGACGACCTCGAGGACGACGCCTAGAGGACGACCTCAAGGACGACGTCTAGGACGACCTCAAGGATGTGGGAATTCGCGTACCGCCGGCGATTCGCCGTTTCCCACGTGGTCCGTCAACAACCCGAGTCCAGCCTGGTTCTTTCACGGGAGCGGGAATCCGCTCCCCGTTTATTGGTACATAAAACACAACGCTACAAAACACTCAATCTAAACTACAAATACACGCGACATTACACCAATATTTACAAACGCATGTTAAGCCCGAGTTACACACAAAGGGGACCCTTAGGCCTCGTGTCCCGCGATTGCCCTAAATCCGGTCGCACCCACTTGCCTGGTCTCGGTGCCGTCTCGAATCCTAAGAGACTTTTGCCTCCCGGTTACCCGACTATATCGATCGATGGGCGAGGAGGTTTCTCCTCGCCCGCCAAGGGGCGCCTGCAGCGCCATCCAGTGGCTAGGAGAGAAAGCGGCACGTCGGGAGCCGAATTCAAGATCCCGATCGACCCCGCGGCGACACGACCCTGTGATCGTGTCTGAGGCGAGGCAACAGCATTGCTGCCCCGCGGCACCTATGCCAGGTTGGTTTGATGGGCGCCCTCGTGAATGCACGGTGCGCCATACTCCCCTCTCCTAAAAATCGAAGTACGCCGGAATTCAGACGTACGGCTATGACCATAGTACGGCTAGGCTGCTCGGGAACACCGTCGCTTTGTTTGGCCTGGAGACCCCCCCACACGCACACACACACCACTGGTCCCATGGGTCGTCCTCACTGAGGTCCATCAGTTCGCCCGAGACCTGGGGTGCGCGGCCACCGCACACCTCACAGTAGACTGTGTCGACTTCGGCTTGGCGGCGGCCCCCGGGGCAACGGGGTCCCTGAGCAGTGCGCCTGGCCACCATGAGACTGACCCGCCATGGAGTGGTGCGCCGTAGAGGGACTGTGGTTGTGACCCAGCTGCGACAGCCCTCCCGGAGCGATGCGGGTCTGGAAGTCCAATTTCACCAAGAACTGCACCCGGCGCCCTGCGTGGCATCGTTGACGTCCATCGAGGCTCCCCGAGCTGTGGTTCCGGCCGGGGAATACGCTGCTAGGAGACGAAGAGTTCAGCCCAGGCTAGTGTTCGTCCAAACGGCGACTCATCCTTTCATCGTCTCCCAGGAGAGGACCATTCGGTGCACACCAAGCCGCGTCTCGAGGCAGCAGCCGCAGGGCCGATGACGCACAAGATGGGAAAAGTCCAAGGCGCGCGACCAGCGAGGGAGCAGCACCCCAACACCAACAGCAACGCCGCACAAAAAAAAAACATTCCAAAGCAAAAACAAACACTGAGGGTTCCGAGGCACCCCTCCCCCTACCCACAAAGAAAAACAAAAACAAAAAAAAAAAAAAAAAAACAATGCCGGGAACGCCGATTTCGGATCGTTCCCCCTCTTTTTCCCTTTCCCGGGCCACGCACTCTACGAGGTTTCGATCCCATCGGGTTGCCTCCGGCTACGCGTGTTGTAGCTGTGCCACGGTGGTCCCAGGAAATCCTGAGATCGTTGGTGCCCGCGAATGCCCCTTTGCGGCCGCTTGACCGGCTCATCCCCTTCCCTGGGGAAAAAGGGTTTCAGTTCGCCGATGTGAACTGTCCCGCGGACGAGATCAGAATTCTGGTCCCTCAGCGTGTATGTCAGTCGGGACTTCATGGAATCGATGACGAAGGGGCCAACCCACTTGGGCGCCAACGCCGCCGAGAAGAACTTACTCGCATCGCTCTGAACGTGACTTCGCCGAAGAATGGTGTCGCCCACCTCGAACTGCGCATCGCGGTGCGCTTTGTCGTAGGTGTTCTTCTGCTCCGCCCGCGCGCGAGCCCTGTTTCCGCGAGCGGCGTCCAGCGCCCGCCACAGTCGCTCTCTTGTCCGCGTCGCGAAATCCTAAGAGACTTTTGCCTCCCGGTTACCCGACTATATCGATCGATGGGCGAGGAGGTTTCTCCTCGCCCGCCAATGGGCGCCTGCAGCGCCATCCAGTGGCTAGGAGAGAAAGCGGCACGTCGGGAGCCGAATTCGAGATCCCGATCGACCCCGCGGCGACACGACCCTGTGATCGTGTCTGAGGCGAGGCAACAGCATTGCTGCCCCGCAGCACCTATGCCAGGTTGGTTTGATGGGCGCCCTCGTGAATGCACGGTGCGCCATAAGGACGACGTCTAGGACGACCTCGAGGACGATGCCTAGAAATGATAACAAGGGATCAGGACCTCACTATCTAATAATGCCAAGGAAGGCTGACTCACGCTGGTTGCCCCTTTTTTTAGAGCGCAGCTCTTAGGCGCCCGTTTCCGGCTTGAGCGGCATCGCCGTCGGTGTAACCACGCGGTGCATGTTGGGACATGCACCGCGCGAGCCCCCCCCCAGGTCACGTGACCTCGGGGGGGGGGGGGGGGGGGGGGGGTCACGTGACTTCGAAGGGGGAGATTGAAGGATGAGGGGAGGAGGAGAAGGAGGAGGATGAGGAGGGGTATACCCTCCCCTGAGTACCCTTCCCTCCTCCTCCTCCTCCTCAAGAGCTGCGCTCCAATTCGGCATTACAGGGAGTTGTAAACGGCTTTCATTTTTATTTTTATTTACCGTATAAACTCGTGTAAGGGCCGCACTATTTCTTACCGATTTGAGGGCAAATTTTCGAGTTGCGGCCCATACACGGATTAAAAGAACATATCTGTATCCACATTCCCAAATGAACGTATATGAGGGCGCTCGGCTGCACTGGTCGAAAAAGCCTTCATTCCGGAATCCCGACTCAATTGTCAGTCGGATTTAATTAGTTTACATACTGCGCAATACGCTTTTTTTTTTTTTTTACATTCTTGATAGCATGCGCGGCAACTTTCGGCTTGAATCGCGTATGACTGTTGAAGTGGTACTTGCCCATAGCTCTCAGATTGCGTGAAAGGCAGACAAATCACGACGCTTTGACACGAATCGAAGAACAAAAGGAAACCTCCCCACAGCGTACAGTGGCGTTCGGAAACTTGAGTGCACGCGCGAGCCGAGCCCGCTGAACCCCTATTCCTCGCGCTTGCCACGGAACCTGACATATCCTTTATCTTTTCTCAATGCCTTGCCGCAACATAAATGCATCCCGACAGTGCGGCTAACCACGATCGAGGTCGACAGCCATTATGCCATACGGTGATACGGATGAGTGGAGAGAAAATGTCAAGGATGCGGACACGTGCCGCTACGTGCTCGGGCGGTGGCTAGTGCCACCTAGCGATATATATTCATAGAAACATGGCATTACAGTCGGCGCGCCTCAAAAACAAGGGGGTGCGCCGCATACGCAAATAATTTCTGTAATCTTTTTTTTTTTTGCAATACTTTGTCCTAAATACGGGGGTGCGGCCCTTACACGGGTGCGGCCCTTACACGCGATTATACGGTATTCATACTTGCCATGACCAATGGGGAGTTTTCTGTTGACATGTGAGGATGCATTTTTCCCCAGACCCTAGCCCATAACAGCTTCACTGTAAAAAATTGAACAGCTTCACACATCCATGCCACCAACCATAATTCAAAACACTTTAAGTTTACAGTGAATTATATGAGCAGCAAGCTGAACTTGTTAGTGTTGTTCACAAGCTTTCATTTGTGCACTACTAAGCTCGGTTAATTTTAATGTAATTATTTCTTAAATGTGGCTTTGGACATTATTAAGCTTACATAGGAGTGGCAAGTAAGCAACAAATTTTACTTAAAATTAAACCAAAAGTGATACCCAATTATACCTAATAAGGGGATTAATAAAACCTCTTCAATCTCCAATTTAAAAAAAAAAATTAAAACGGGAAAAAAAGGAAAGGAAAACAAGCATGACCAGTGATGCATGGAGCTTGTCAGGACATTGCTGCCTAACATACGTATATCCCTGTATAATAGCCGTCTTTCACCTTCTTATATTTTACTGCAAAGTAGATTTCAACATCCCCCAAGTTCCAGTTTATTGTTAAATATGATCATGCTTGTGCATGTAGAAGCCTGCTCCGAAAGTGTGCTTTTCTACTAAGCATGCAGCTGTGCTGTGGTGAAGAGGGATTTGCAGGATTGTGGTTTTAGCTCTGTTGCTATCACTTCTCTGCAATGCACCGGTGCTCGGTGAGAAGCGCACTCAATAGGTCTAACCATAGCCTCCTCTATACTGACAAAGCCTGGCAGATCGCCACGAGACGCGACCGCCGAAAGGGAGAAGGTAGAGCGGCAGACAACGGATGAGAGGAGAGTCATATAACGGGTGCCCCGCTGCGGCGAAACACTGAAACACACTTCTCCTGAGCAATGGAATGTCCGCTCGTGCTCCTCGCGTTCCTAGCGCTACCGCTTCTTTTCTCGTCGGGTTTGAGAATCATGTTTCGGGTCCTCGCCGCTGCAAAAGCTGTGCGCTGAATACCAGCTTCCCCAAGAAATGCTCTCTGCTACCAGATCTCTTTCTTCAAATCTGCTACCGGACACTCCATGGCTCTATCGTCGAACTGCCAGGCTTTGTGAGTATAGAGGAGGCTATGGTCTAACTAACCCGTTATGACCGTGACTTAGCCAGCACTTCGAAAAGTATGAATACAAAAGTTTGTTTCGAAGTAAATAAATGTTGAGTGTAGTGTATTATTCGAGCATACTATTGGGAACTTTAAATATTCATACAACCCTAATCACTTCCAACAAAGGCTGCTTATGAAATGTCCTATTTAGTATTGCCATACTTATTTCTTTATTGGTATATTCATATCACTGGTCCTTGTCCAGGACACCTGTAAGAATGGTTATGGAGAACAAATATTTAACACAAATCAAACATTCCAGATATTTTGTGCTAATTTATTGTACAGTTATAGCGCTACACTCCGGTATTTATTGGAGTAGAACCTAACCCTAAAATTCACCTTCGACGAAAACTTTAGCTTACAAGTTAGCTCGTTTTATAATGACCAAATGGTCGGGGTCTCACCGCAGTTCAAAGAAACTCGAAAGCTTGGGAAACCTACCCAGCATTCCTTCCTTTGCAATGAACCACCCTAAAGGGCAACTCCAGACAAATTTCAACGTTGAGAAAACAACGCTGTCCTACATCGTACCATCTGGAAAACCTGCACGTCAAATATCGCGACGCTATTCCACCTAAAGGTTTATTAACCGGCCAACGACCCACGGTCACCCACGGTCCACGGTCACCAAAATCCGCCCAACCTTGCGGGCGACGCGCGATGCGCGGAGCAGCGCAATCGACGCTGCTGTGTGGACACAGTCCACACTACGCAGAACGTTCTACAACTGGAAGAATTGTTTTGTTTGTTTGTTACTTTTCGAGGTGCAGAGCACGAGGGCGAGAGAGAAAAAAGAGAGTGTGGGGTGCAACTGTGCTGGGTCAACAATGCCATCACATCGTCCGTCGCTTTCGTTGATGACTCTCTGTACCACGTGATGTCCAGTAGTTTACGAGCAGAACCAATGTTGCCTGCCACGGGCAAGGTTTAGTTTCGGTTTCGCTTTGTGATTTTCATTTAAATGAGGTTTGCAAGAAAACTATTTAGCTTTTCGGAAAACGAATGACATAGAACCATTTATTAGTGGTTTTGACATGATGATCACCCGTAATCCTAGAATTTTCGGATTTGACCAGAGTTGCTCTTTAAGGTCTTGGAATGTCGAGTCACGTGACGTTTGAAGTTTGTTTAGAGGTGGTTGCTCTTTAGAAAGCACTTTGTGACGACGTGTGTAATAAAGAGTTCCACCCATGGAAGATGAGGTGACAGTGCGTGTCTCCCTGTCAGATCTTTCACATTGACTTTGGACACTTCCTGGGCCACTTCAAGAAGAAGTTCGGCATCAACCGTGAGCGGGTGCCCTTTGTCCTCACGGAAGACTTCCTCCACGTCATTGCCAAGGGACAAGAAAACCCCAGGAAAAGCAAGGAATTCCAGAGGTAAGGATAGTTCTTGTCTCTTCCAGAGCAAAGGGCAATTCCTGGACAGACGAAATCTGCCATTTTGATTGGTCCACAAAGCTTCTTTTATGAGACGCCGTGTTATGGCTGTGAGATGAATAGCCAGGACTAATGTACGAGTATTTTATATTGATTGTAATGGTGGTGGAAAGTTTTTTTTTTTTTTTTTTTCCCCGCTTTGAATTAAGTTTTCTCTCATTGAATCGAGTGCGACTGCATTGGGTGTTCGGACCTAGCTCGGCTTATTCGGGCATTAAAAAGAAGAGTCGCCTGAAGTGACTGAGCGCTTAACAGTTTGCTCCCTCTCTGTCTGCACCAGTCCATAGTCTGTGGAAGTGTGATGAAGATGTTTATTTATTGATCTATTTTCTATACCTTGAGAACCTAAGGCATTCGAGATAGGAGTGGTTACAGTCTGTGGTGATGAAGTAATTGCACATTTATTATTTATTAGTACAGTAAAATGGCTTCTAGTTATTACAAGAGTAGCAAAGGCGTTCTCGAGGTGCTGGTGATCTTTGATTGATGCCGTTGGTATGGGAAGGTGATTCCGTTTTTCTGGTGTGCACGGTAGTAACGACTGAAGTAGATATAGCAAAGTAAAGTTGAAGTAATGTTCTAATGGCATAGAGATATTTACCGATATAGTCAAGGTACTGATGTAATGACAGTCGGCGCAGATGAGGAACCCTCGTCTGTGTCTACTGTCAGTCGAGGATACCCTCCTAGTCCCAGCACTGATGCAGTAAACCTGTGTAGGAACCTGCAAACCCTGTAAACAATGACGCAGATAGTGGGGACTGCTTGGCTCATAGTTATGCGTCACTAGATCTCTCAGATCTGCTTATGCAGTGGTTAAACTGGAAATACACCTTGTTTAGGAGCGAGGACGATAATAACATGTGCACTAAGTATGACATTCGTGATGACAAGTGGAGTATAGACCTCACCTAGTATAGACATTTTTCGAAGCAGGACACGACATAACCACACGAAAAAGAAAAGGATGTGGTTCTCCTCTACCAACATCCATTTTTTAGTGCCTTTAATGGCACAGAGATTCTAAATGTCGCATCACCTTTATTGGCAGAATCCGGTTCGGTTATTTCTGCGAGAGAATGGCTTCGTGATCCGCATTGGGCTCGCACCCACGCACATTTTGTGCATCCTTTTTACGGCGAAATTCTCCTCACGCAAACATTCCTGCGATTCCGAGGCGTGCGCTACTCCATCGCTGCCAAGCTATCACACTCTCTTCTTCGCTGTCTCCCTTGATGCAACCACATCACCTATGGCAAGACCAGGGTTCTCCCCAGGAATTTTTTAGGGGTGGACATGACCACCATGTGGGATGGGGAGAGAGGGAGAGAGAGGGGAGGGGAGGGGTAAAGGGCAGTAGTAGTATAGTTTGCAATGCTGCACAATCTGGCTTGCCGACAGAATGCACTTGGTGTGGCCCTGTGAGTGACGCCATGCCATGGTGATAAAGCAAAGATCAGAATGACTTGAAAAAATAAAAATGGGGAAGGCAAGTGGGGAGCGAGCGAAGAGGCAAAAATAAAGCAAGCCACAGCATGAGCAAGCATTGAGCAGCGAAAGAGTCCTCTCTGCTCTCCGCTGCTCACCGCCTGCGGAGAGAACTGTTGGCAGTGCGCGTTAGTCACGTCTGTTTATTTTGTGTTTCTTCTCAGCCAAGCACCCCACCCCCCCTCCCTTGCCCTCCCCGTACTGCCAACTTTCTCTTTGTTTGAAGGAGTAGCGGCAGTCGGTGATGCGATAACACGCGCTAACGTAGTGGTGCATGGGCCTTCTGAGTACAACAGTTTGCAGCCATGTGCGCGGGCAAAATTGCATCGTCGTCCTGCGGCATAATCGAGCGGTGGGCGGTCAGTCAGAGCAATGGGTGGTCAGTCGGAGAAATGGGCGGTCAGTCGGAGGGGTGGGCGGCAAAGCCACTGCTCAGGCACGTAGCCAGGATTTTGTTTCGGGGGGGGGGGCCCGCCCATGACAAAATGCGGTATGAGGGGGAGAGGAGGTCCCAGCAAAATGGAAGATTTCGGGGGGGGGGGGGCCCGGGCCCCATGGGCCTCCCCCCTGGATACGTGCCTGCCACTGCTGCCCACCGTGGGGGAAACCCTAGGCAAGATGCGACATCACTCTGTCTCCCTCTTGCCTCCCCAGCCCTAGCTAGCCTTCACACGTCAGCAGCCCCGAAACAACAGCCGTCATCACTGCCGCTTCGGGGTTCTGGAAGGTTCTCCGGCGCATCTAACGCATCTGCTACGACTATCCTACTAAAAGCAAAGCTGCTAAAGCAAATAACCTAAAGCACATTAACTAAAAGCAAATATCCACACTGACTAAAAACAAATCTCCTAAAGTACACTGGATGAAAATTAAATCTCCCCGAAGCACGTCGTTCAACAATGCAACAGCTGCGTCGTCAATCGCATCACGATATGTGCAGTCGTTTACAATTTTCGTTTTCCTGGCAGCTTCCAGGAGCTGTGCGGCAAGGCCTACCTGCTGCTGCACCGCCACGCTCACCTGCTCATCACCCTGTTCACCATGATGCTGTCCACGGGAATACCCGAGCTCCAGTCCATCGACGACATCGGCTACCTGCGCAAGACACTGCAGGTGGGACAACTGCCCTTTGCCCTCTTCGGGGTTTTTATCTCGCCGAGGGGAAACCGCCCACGTGGCATGGGTCCCCACTCGATTTCTGGCCCATGAGTGGGATTCCATGTCTTTGGCAGCGTTGGGTAAAGTACATGTAAAAAGTACTTGAAATAAGCACAAAGTAAATGAAAGGTTATGTATACTTCAAGTAAGGTAGTAAGTACACTGGAAACTATGTACTTGAAGCAAAGTACTACTATAAATACAATGTACTTTCTAAGTAAAGTACAAATTTGTTTTGACGCAATTTTTTTTTTTGTTTTTTAACTGGCACGAATTGTTTTAAGGGTAGTGTGGGGTGCATTAGTTATTTTCAGAAATGGCAGCAAGAATTAGATAAAGTCAAGTGGCTACAGAGTAGTTGTTAAACTTATAAGGCATTTAGTTGTATCATTCTTATTGCCACCATTGCTGCACTCCGAGTAATAATGACCAAGTGACATCTCGAAAGAGGATAATGCATTTTCACATGACGATACATAATTTTTTTTCTTAAAGGTTGGTGAACTTCTATACTTGCCCTCTCCGTATTTCTTCAGAGTTGACAAAGCATAAGTTTGTTACACAAATTTAACAAAACCAAATTTGGGGAATGTACTTTGAAGTCGGGAGTTTTACTTTTCTCAGAAAGTACCAGCAAAAATACTAGCGCAAGTACATACTTGGAGAATGTATTTCAAGCAAGGTACAAGTTTTTTAAATCTACTTGGAAGTAGTACTTTAAGGGGAAACACTACCCCAAAAAGAAAAAAAGAGATTTCTTAAAAAATGAGTTGATTTTGAAAAAAGCCATATTTAAATCCACCCACATCTAGAGAGTTTTTCCAGAAAGCTTCATTTAGTTTAAACTGCATGGTTAGTTTTGTAGCGTGAGCTACACTGGCCGAGGTTGAGCAGTTTCGCGTGGCTCCTGGAGAGCCGTGCTGCGCATGCGCAAGGAGCAGTGACGTCACACAGCGCACAGCTGGCGCAAAAAAGTCAAATTTGGAGGTTTTACGTACTAAACCAATGACGGGCATCTGGCATGCCCCAGCGGAGGACTGAGGATTAATTTGGACCACCTGGGGATCTTTTGACGTGCAACCGAAAGTTCAGTTACACGGCGCCTCTTCCGCAATAAGCCTCCGTCAGATTGCGGGCACCTCGGCCGGGATTCGAACCTGCCACACGGGGATCCGCAGGCCAGCGCTCTCGCCTCGAAGCCACCGAGGCGGTTGCACAGCTGGCGCGCCGGAGCCACCGCCGCCGCGCGCTTCGCCGCTGCCGCGAGCGCCTCGGCGGTCTGCGCATTCCAGAGGAGTGACGTCATAGCCGCGGCAGACGCACTGGCGCCGGCGCGTGCCCAGCTGTGCACCTCCGTTGCGCAGTAGCCAAGTCTGACGCTGCACCGGAGCCGCTTGATAGCGCCTCTCATTTTGTGCGCATGCGCAGAGGTATCAGGGGGGGTATACATATAGCGAGGCGTTCGCCAGTGTGGTATAGCCATGGAGGAGGAGAGCGAAATTGCTGCTCAGCGGCGCAGAAGAACGGAGAAGCTTAACTCATCGGATGCCGAAGTAGTCACATAATGCGTATACCGTGTGTGTGTCATTGAAGCAGCAGTAAGCATGATAATCAAGCTAATCCTAGACAACCAGGAAAGCTAAGAATAACCAGCAGAACCTAAGCTCACGCTACGTATATCCTGGCATAGCCGAGCTAAGCCACTGCAATTTTTTTATTGATTACGGTCCATCGATGCTAAGAAAAAGGTAGATAAACGAGCACTTTGAACACATTAGAAAAACTTGTTTGGTAGCGGGATAAAAGAAAAGGCTCACTCATTGTTTTTCCTAACTGTAATTTAAGGGACAATGCAACTGTGGCATGGTTGTTTTTTTTTACTGTGCGGATGTCTTTTATAAAAGATGTTAAGATTTTGGCGACAACAGAAAAAGGCAAAACATTTATTTGATTTTCTATCGTGATGTTAGCATAAAATAAATTACTTTTTGGAAATTTAGTTTTCGCGCTTGCACTCTCCGGGCATTCTGGTGCATATATTGTGAAGAGAAGTGTTGGGTATTGCATTAGTTTTCTAACGATAGTTTTCCTCAACCATGTCAGGATGTTCCTGGTAAAAATGACTATAATTTCTTTCATAATTCATGTATACAGATGAAACTCTGCACTGTATCCTACCTCGCACTGCCAGTATATACTCTAAACTTCAAACTTCACTCATATTAAGCCAAAGGTTAAAACGTTGACCCTTTTGGGTAGTGTCCTCCTTTAAAAAAAACACAGAAATAAAAAAAGAAATTTAAAGGGCATAAATGAAACTTAGAATTTTTTTAAATACTCTTCTTATGAAATAAAGAAAATATTCCCGCAATATTTATGTTGTTAGGTAGCCACACAGCACTTCCGAAGACTCGTAGTTGCGACAGTCGTTTGCTGCAAACTAGGTCGGTGGAGGAGATCTTCCTCTAAAAACCTCGGTGATTGCACAACAACTCAAACTCATAAAAATGAACAAGCTCAACGAGCTGCGCTCGTTGAGCATGTCGCAAACACCGGCAGCCATGCTCGTTATCTTTTGAAGCCAAAGCGGGCAGGCAATCTCGGGATATATTTGAAAGCAATAATGACTCTATCTATATTGTTTGTTTCTCAAACGTAAAAATATTGTTGATTAAAACACTATTACGGCACGGAGAGACAATTTTACAACAAACATTTCACACGTTAATCATCCCCTCAACCAATGAGAGCCGAGGAAAGGTGCTTAGTTTTGTAAGCACCGGGCGGGGCCTAGAGCAGGGCTACCCCCCCCCCCCCTTAATTGCATCTAACAACGTATGTATTCCTAAAAAAAGTTTTTGTTAAAAAAAATTACAAAATTTTTTAACTTTTTTTTTTTGTTTTTTAAGGAGACATGCATTAGGGTAGATGTTTTATATAGAACTACGTCTTTATGTCACGAAACTTGTTCACTGAAGTGATGTCACAACACCGGAGCTCCGACCAAATTGCATCGCTGCTCTCCCTAACAGTGCATCACTGCTGCCAAGACTCGTGCAGTGCGCACGCACGTCCTTTGTTATCGGCTGACTTGCTCGTTTGCTCGCTTCAACTCAACGCACTCCTGTTTGATTGAAACGACGATAGACGCCGCTCTGACAGCCGTGATTCAACAATCTTCGCTCATAGCTCTGGACAGCGGCCAGGCGGCCGAGCTCGCGTGCTCTGCGGCATCGGCAGTTGACGCGACTCTCACGCGTGACTCGGTGAAGCGTTAAAAACAATCGCACACAATTCCACATATGCGATTCGGAGATGGCGGCGCGGTTGCCTCTACCGGTCTCGGAGCCACGGGCATTCGCTTATTGCGCACCCCGACATCGTCATGTGGCAGGAGACCATGGACGTTTCTTCAACTGCAACCATAGTTCTACGGAAATTTATGCTGCATAACACACCTATGCACCGACCAATTTTTAAAACTTATTTACAATATTGAAATTAAATTGTGTATGGTGCTTAATCTTTTCTTTACTGTTAGATTTGGTATACCGTATTTTTCGGTGCATAAGTCGCAGTTTTTTTTTTTTCAAACATTTTTCTTGGTGCGTCTTATACAACAATGCGACTTATATGCGTTTTTTTTTTTTTTTAATTCACGGTGCAACATAGTTTTTTTTATGCACCGCACATCATTTCTTGTAGATCACCGTAACCACGTAGCCGTAGGTGGTGCTGCCTTTTCCAGGAGGCACTGCTGTCGCCGCACCCTTCTACATTTTTCACAACTGACTCAGAAAGTGAGAAATTTTACGGTTTCCCCGAAGCGGCTCAATGTGGATAGGCAAGACAGTGAGAATAAAACTTTTACAGCATCTGGTCGATGTTGCCTAATTCAGCCATGGTTCTGTATTCTTTTGATTCAGTCCAGTAACACTGAAAAATAAGTGGGCTGGTATACACGCATTGCAAAACATTTTCTCGCATCTCTCTTAGTTTACGTTTGATGAGCAGTTTTTATCTGCCGTGCTTCAGCCGTGTTCCTACATGAAAAAGGCTCAAGGTACATCTAAGCACTTCTTATGAGTTGTGAATGCAAAAGCATGCAAGCCGCTCGTCTGCTCTCTTATTTCGTCTGCTGCGTACTTTTCGTCGCCGGTCAGCGCGCGCGGTCTCTTGGGCGCGCTGACCTTGGACGCTCCGTGTTAATGGCGCGCTGATGGACACGCAGCGCCATGGGGTGAGCGGTCGTTTAAACTGGCGCACAGCGGTCAGTGGGAGCCTCTTCAACGCACGCCAGCCAATGGGACTGAAGCCGAAAATCCATCAGCTTTACTCCGTTCCTTTTGGATCGAGAATTTAGGTGCCGTTGGCTAGCTTTTTGTGTGGTTTCATAGCTGGGAGCTAGCTTCACTTGGAGAAAGGATTTAAGGTGCCATTTGGCACGGCTCGCTCCATGACACAGTTAATGCTTTCGCATTAAAAGGAAGGATTGAGGTTAGCCTATCTCTTAGCGGTACCCAAAAAAGTGTGTCAAGATTTATCTATCTGCCCGCGTATCGATGCTCGCGGCATCTCCGTGACTTTGCCTAGGCTAGGCTTAGTGGTCCAAAACATGGTTCACGAGTGTCTGGCACGTTAAACTCTCGTTTGCTCGGCATGTGCACGCTTGAATAAAGCCGATTGCCCTCTCATTTCGCATGTTTTACTTCATTTTGCTGCAAAACACTTGATTGCCCCCGCCAGACAGCGTTGTGCTATGGGCATTTCTCGCGAGTCCAAATGTCAAAGTTGCGTGTCTTACTTTATGTGTGATCTAGCCAATTGTGTAAAAATCCGATTTTGCAATACCAGTGTGCGTAAAACGAAAAAACTCATCGTGTGAACCGTGCAAAGAGGTGCGACTTATATAAAGGTGCGAATTTTATACCAAATTTTCCACGAAAACGGCTCAATATACGGAAGTATGACTTGTACAAGGGTGTGACCTTTAATCCGGAAAATATGGTAGCTTGTTTTTTTTAGGTTCTGGATGCAGCGTACATTCAGAATATAACTATGTTATTGTGCTCTTGTGCACGTGTAGGGGGATTCGTAGCAGAGTGGGCTAGCGCACACCAGCTCGGAACACGTAAAGCGAAAGCTCATGCTGGGCTCAATCCCTACCCCTGCCCGTTTCGATCTGGATGAGCATCGTACCGGCAGGTGGTCGTGTACCACTACTGCGTGGTGCACGTGAAAGACCCCAGGCTACCAGTTGTACTGCACTGGCTAAGTTTCTCATCTACAGCTGAGAGACAAGTCGCCCGTTGAGGCAGACTAACTTCAGGCTGTAAAAACATGCACACAAACACAGATGATGCACAACTACACACTTAGAAAAGCATTGTAAAATAAACTACTTAGCTCCTTTTAAACTACTGAGTGCAATAAACAACAAAAATAATCTGTTCGATGCTTCTTTTATTTTACAATAATTAAAAAGAGCAAAATGCCATTTCAAGGGACTAGCAAATGCTTCCTAATTTTTTTATAAATATAAAAAAAAATAAACATTCTAACCAAACCTGGACTGTTGCATTCTACATAATCTAAAGTATATGCTTACCAAATTTGGTTGTGATAGGACAGTATTGAGAAAAAAATTCTTGTGCACAAACTGTGAAGATGCCCCAAAATTACATAAAAAGAAAAATGCATTCGAATGTTACAATAGATAGGTAGCTAGACTCTTTCGTGGTGCGGAAAATAATATTTTGTTAATAAATTAGCATGTGAAATTGAAGCTAAAGAAGACTGCAATGGAGAGGAGACGGCTAGGCCTACTTGTCAACGTAAATGTGATGGCGGGCGATGTCACAACTTGAAGAACCATGCAGAGAAAAGTGGCTCAGATTTGTCCCGTTCTTGGTTGCCTGTAGGTCTTCAAATGCGTATTTGACTAATTTCACGATTATAGCCGGCACTAATTATTTTCATACATCAAATGTAAAGGTTAAAAAAATAATAAAACACCATTAAACCGAAAATCAAGTTTTTTGGAAAATATTGCCATTTTTCGACTTGCACCTCCCCTTAAAGGGCACCTGAAAAGAAAAGAAATGTGTTTCTTTTTTACAATCTGGTTGGGACGTGCGTTTAAAAAAAAAATAATTTTACGTGAAAGGAAAATATTTTTTAGAGCAATATTGCCGGCGCGAGACGTGATTTAGTCCGCATTCACCTTCTTCCCACTTGTTTTCTCTCTCGGCATTTCGGGCACGTGGAGGAGAGGTGGATCGGCTTTGCCTTCACGAACGAGATGGTCATTCCGGAATGACCCGTGACGTGATGGACTTCGCGCGCAGAAATTCAAATATATCTCGCCATCTGTATTGCTCTATTAAAAAAAAAAAATTCTCATAAAATTTATTTTTTGACACGCGTGCCCCAACCAGATTGTTTAAAGAAAACATTTGTTTTCTTTTCAGGGACCCTTTAAAGCCCGACCTACAAATGTTTGCTATCTTGGTGGTATCTTGACGGAGGTGGACTCCTTTTGTGGGGCTGGATGAGCCAGGATTATCCAGCCCCAAGATGCAGCAACAAAAAGTGTCCCCCCCCCCCCTCCCGCAGTTAAGATAAGAATGGCAGAGGGGGACATGGGAAGTTGCAGGAAACGGGACATGGGCGTGCAATTGCCTAACCTCCAGTGAACATGTTTGTGACTCAAATAACTTGGGAAACGTTCCAGTACCGTGTTGAGATGGAAATGAGATAAGGAGTGCAGTTCGCAAAGAAAAAAGGAACTTCCCAAATGGTTCACTGCAGCTGTGTTCCAGGCAAACACAAAATAAAACTGTAAATAAAGATTTCTTCTCGCGAAGAGCGGGAATTTTTTTATTCGAGGACAGCTCCAGCTCAGGTGGTTTTTTTTTGTTTTGTTTTTTTTTTCAGTTTAGATGATACCTGTTAGGGGGCTACTTTTTGGCACTTATCGGTACATACCACAAGCATGAAGCCCTACTCACGAGACATGCTTTCATGGTTACAATACTACCATAAGTCGCCACCCATAAGTAAGAAAACGCATACAGTTGTGGCCAAACTCAAAGGGTTGCCAAACCGAAATTTGGATTTCACATAATAAGGCCGCAGGAGCATTGAATGGGACACTACAAACTCCAAAACATCATTCGTAGATTGATGTCTCAAACGGATGGCCATACTTTTTGGAAAAGAAGGACGCGATCTAGCGAAGAATGTAACCTTAAGATTCTCCTGGAACAAGTTGAGAATGAGGGGAAGCGGCCTTGCTTCTCTCTTTCTTGTTTCAGTTCACCTGCTCGAAGGAATAAAGCAAGGAGGAGAGGGAATGAGAATTGTGACGCAAGATCTCTTGTCGGCCCTGCTCCATTGCGCATTTCTTGTCCAGAAGTACGGCCATCCGTTAGAGATATCGCTGTGCGAGTGATGTTTTGGGGTTTTGCAGCGTCCCGCCTATCACTCCAGCCTCGTTTTGTGAGCTCCGAATTTCGGTTAAGCATCTCTTTGCGCTCGAGTGCGCTGCCACACATTCTTTTTTCACGGAGTATAAGCCTGGCAGCAGCTGGCGACGCCGATTTGTCACGTGGCACCGAGCACATTCGAGTGTGCGGCAACTCCCCGGGCATAAACAAAAGAGAAAGCACCATTTTTTTTTTCTTTTTGTTGTCTCGTGTTTGTAGGCCACACTTTGCATCAAACGGCTAGTTTCCCCGGCAGAAAAATAAATGCTGCGTGAGTCAAAACAGATCGTTGGCCCTTTGAAGGGTTTGTATAAGGTGGTTTCTTAACATATCGCATCATCATTTCATACAGAGGCGACCAAAACGGCAATTTGAGTATCAAAATTTCAAAGAACGAGCTTACCTGTAAAGAGTCAACTATTCAATACGGGAATTCACTATAACTACGGCAGCTGTAAGTAGAGACACGCTGTGGCCAACACTATAAAAGGCTGCCATGGCTGGGCATTGTTCCATTTATGCCTTTCCGTTACCTAGGTGGAGAAGTCCGAGGAGCAAGCCCTGGAGTATTTTCAGAACCAGTTCTTTGAGGCCTATGGCGGAGCCTGGACAACGAAGGTGGACTGGTTCTTCCACAGTGTGAAGCACTTCTAGCGTGCCGCCGGCAGCAGGCAGCAGCGGGAGACAACAGTGTGCGAAGGCCGGACTAGAGTGAGAAACACGAGTGTACAGGACGGTGAACAAAGCAACAAGGAACTGGCAACAGAGTCAGACATTGCTCCACTTGGCAGCATTCTTTGCATCTCACTGCCGAGAGAATAATTTGCTCCCCATTTTTAGAGGTGTTTTTTTCTCTCTTTGCTATATACATAATATACGGAGTGTTTCTTTTTTTTTTGGGGGGGGGGGGGGGGGGGGGGGGGGGGGGGGGGGGGGGGCTTTACAGATTTGTTTTATGAGAGCCGGGAAAGCTGCATTAATGGCGGTCTTTGCAGCTGAGTTGTGCGCCCATCGGGACATAATAAGGGGCTGATTGTGACGATAAATTCAGCCATTAACTAAATTTTGTTCATGAACTTTTAAGTTTGTGGATATAAACATATGGTTCTTATTAGAAACTTGCTGAGCGTCGTCAAAAACTACTATATCAGTTTTAGAAGGACTTCGAGCTCATGGGAAGTGCAGTAGCACGCTAAAGTTAAAGGGGCAGTGCAACGATTTTCAGACTTTGGCCAATTAACTGCTGAAATTAATCTGTGTCACATATGAAACGATAAACCGAAAACCACATTTTCTTGCGAGCGCTAGTTCTTATTTTAAAAAATTGAAACAAATCGAAGGTCGAAGTGCCTCAACTCTCCACGCCGACTTTCGAGTGACGTACTCTGGGGGTTCACGTGGTTTCCCCTTGGGCCCTCTCTTCAGAGACCCCAGCCGCTTCCTCCGCGATTGTCGACTTTCAAAGGATTAGCCTCGTCGAAGGTCGCGGCGCGCGATGGACACAAAGGACGGATCGCCACGGGGCTGACTGCGAGTGTAGCAGCGGAGGGGGACAGGGTTTGTTGACTTCTGCGTACCCCCAGAGACGCTGTCATTTTAGTTCCCGTAACCACCACAGGCGGCTGCAGATTGGCAAATAATTCGTTTTTTGCCTTGCGATTACGCAGCAGAATAGCAGTTTTTCGGAGAAAGGTGACGTGTTTTTGGTCACTTGGGCCTGGATAAACAATATAAAGAATGCAAACTGGCAATTCTTTCAACATTGAAACCGTTGCACCGCCCCTTTAACACTTGTGCAACATGCAGAAGGCTGGCGGAGAGAGAATGTGGATGATCAGAGACAAAAAAAAACGCGCAGGCGTGTTGTCACACCGATAGCCTCGCTCCTGCTGCACGGGTGGTAACTTTAGCACTCTACCAAACTTCTCATGTGCTCCAAGTATTTTGAAAATTGACCGACTCGGTGGTTTTTGATGGCGCTCAGCAAGTTTCGCATTGAAACAACGTGTTTATATTCACTAATTAAAAAGTTAGTTAACATATTTGAGTTAATTGGCCAACTTATCGTGACATAGCCCCCTGTATTTTGACCCCCTGGCTGTATAACTCGCCCTCACAAACCGCACTAGTGTAGTAGCTTTCACGGCTTTTATAAAACAAACCTGTAATGCCTAGAAAACAAAATACCCTGTATGTGTCTTGCAGCAGCCTTTTGGTTTTTCATGGTTCCATTCCTTTTTTGGGGTACTTAGTGCTAGTATCCACCATTACTGCAAACGCACAGAAGGGAGGGGATTGTCACGGAACAGCACGTGACAGCACGGCACATACCAACACGGCATATAGTCGAAACAACGGAACGTCTGAACGGCGCAATGCTCGAGAGCGGCACGCATCAAAGCAGTGCAGCAATGATAGGCATGTGTGCATAGCGTGGTGCTGTATAGAGAATGTCATGATGTGGTGTTTAAATGGCATTCCTGAAAGGCTGCAGTTTTATTCACCACGCAATATATTCTATCAGCATAAATATTTTTCAATCCCCATTTTACTATTATGTATCGATGATTTGGACTGAAGTATGGAAATTGAGTCAATGACGCATTCACACAGCTTGTTTATTTATTGCCTTTGCCATTAATTTTAGCTCAGTCACTGCTAGTAGCATACTGGGCCCTAATAATTTGAAAACACTGAAGTTCAGGGGTTTTAACAACCAGTTGTGGTAGCACGAAGGTTTATGTATGATACAGACTTTTAATGTTTTAAATAAGCCGTTTACCAGAGACTTTTGCTGGAGGTTTGATCGTGATTTGTGTTCAGTTTCTGTCGTTGCTCTCAAGATATAATGCTGAAAATTACGTAAAGCAAAAGCACCATTGACTGCTAAACATAAAAGTAGAAACTGCAGTGCCTCCCTCCCTTAGGAAGAGAAGCTACCTCTACACACATTTTTTTGTTCACAGTGGAAATGTCTATATGTCTGCTCGAAAAATTGCCGTCAATTAAGCTAGATCGTTTTCATTACAAAATGGTGAGCACTTTCATTGAAGTTCAATACTTGAAATGTTTTTCTTACCAGGTGATATCTTTGTTAATGGGAGTCTACAGCCCTTGATGTAATATAAAATACAGTTTTTAGTAATAGTTTTTAACTGTTGATAATCTGGAAATAGTGTTTACTAAATATAATTTCATCAAGAAGCATGATAGAGTAAATGGTGTATTTGAACAGCAGTTAAACAAAGCACCATTGCTAACAAAATTCCCTTATTAGGAAAAGACTGTAAAGTTAAGTTTAAACTCACATTAAATAGCTACAAACAAGTTATCATAGCCACCTTGAGGCCTTTTCTAAAATGCCAGATCTTCTTTCTTTTTTTCATTCGTAGACTGGCTTTGTGGCATTGAGATTTGGTATCAGTTTCCAAAGCACAAAGATGAGAGTTTAAACCCTGGGTGGTTCCTGTTCTAAGGAGACTTTTGAATGTTGCTCATAGCCTCAGTTCCTTAGTTGCTTTACAACATAGAACCCCAATTTCTTCTATTTTCCTCGCATATGCTCTCTTTAAATACACTCTTTTGTTTTTTTGGTTTTGTCGTGTGCTGTCATGTCGTGGTGCCACAGGAAGGTGCTTTCGAGTGTCTTTGCAAGTGTAAATGATTGTTGTAATGAGCCTTGCTTAAAAAAAAAAGAAGAGGAAAACAGTGTGCATGTTGTGCGTGTTTACAGGAGATTCTTAATGTCTAGATAGAAACTGAGGGTTTTCTTCCAGGTCGTTTTGAACATTACAAAAGTTTGCTGTATGTCTTATCTGGAACTGCTAAGTGAGCACAGTTGTGCTATCTAGAGACATATCTGTGCAGGGACCTTCCATTTGCTTCTTGGAAGAGGTCTGTAAGCCTCTGTGGCATGGATGCTGACAAGATAAGCCAGATGCTCCACCTTTCATCTGCTGGTCCTGTTGTGCTTGGAAACTTTTATAAATTTGGTTCCCAGCTTAATATGTGATAAGAAGAGTGGTTCTTATTCTTTTCTTAGTGTGTCAATTTAGGATAAAAAAAAAATATGAGCAGCAGCAAAGTGTAATGCTCCTTATAACTTTCTTTTATTTTTGTTAGGAGATGACAGGGCAACAGTCAGCACTGCCATGACAATATACTGGGTGACCCAAGGAGCGGCCAGGCTCTTTAAATCGACTGCAAAAATCAGTTTCTTAACCTATCGCGTTCCGATTTTGTACAGCGTTGGCCACAGATGGTGCATTCTTTTGTAAAGAGCAAACTTACTTGAGGAAAAAAGTAAAGAAAGAAAAAGGCTTAGCTCCTATGGAACCGCTTACGCCATCTCTTGTCTCCCGTGCGAAACGGCGCCGTATTGTTTGAAGACTGGTGGCTTTGCTGCATTTCCATAGGCGCTAAGCCTTTTTTTTTTCTTTACTTTTTCACCAGATAAGTTCGCTCTGCAAATTGCACAAAAAAAATGCGCCATCTGTGGGCAACGCTGCACAAAGTCGTCGCGCGATAGGTTAAGAAACCGAATTTTGCGGTCGATTTAAAGAGCCTGGGTGCTCCTTGGGTCACCCAGTACATAGAGGCATGATAGGCAATTGTGGGGTCTTGGTGAGAGATTTTTCAGAATGAAAGTACCTGCTTCTATAGGTGCAAAATATTTTTTTTTTTATTCTTACTCGATGTATGATATAAATATTGCCGCCATGCTTGCAGTTTTTTAGGTAAAATGTGACATGTGCTTGGGTAATTATCACTCTCGCACGGCAGCTGTGCTATTATGAGTGAATGCATCGTAGCAAAGCGAGCTCAGTTCAGGCTGCGGTTGACACGGGGGGTGTGTTGACTGGAGGTTTTGTCTCATTCGCTGCACTGTCCAAGTTACAATTCTTCTTGGTGCGTTCGACGGTGAAGAGTGTCCTCCAAGATCAGCCATTTTTCGTCTTTGTCTTTCTGTTGCCAAAATATTTGCCTTTGCATGCCTGAAAGGATTTACTGAATGACTCTTAACTTCTGCAGCTACCCTCACTGAGTGGGGGAGGGGACTGCATCACACGAATATATCCATTGCACAATAAAAATAGCACGAGGTAGTCTTTTTGTCATTTATGCAGATTGCCTCGTTTTTTTCTGCAATTTGTGACCTTCAATGGCACTTTAGAGTAAATATCCTGGGTCCTTTCCATGAGCCACATGTTTGCATTGGAAACAGCTCCATAGTGACCAGTGGCATTGCTAAAGTCAGCGGCACCCAAGGTGGTAACCTGCCGCGACCCCCCCCCCCCCTCCCTTTCCCCCTCCTTCCACTGCCCGGCTGCACCCGGGGCAGTCCGCCGCCCCCTAGTGACGCTACTGATATTGACATGGCTAAAATGGGTAAGTGGCCAAATGCACCGCGGCTTGGAGCACGTGGAGCGAAAGCTCGCACTGCAGAACCCAGAGATCCTGAGTTCAAACCCCCCCCCCCCCTCCCCCTTCGCTCGTTTCGATCAGAAGAAGTGGTATACCGGCATGCGGTCGCGTCTCAATACTACAGTGTGCGCATTGAAGGCCCGAGCCTAGCAGTCGTGCAAATTGCAATATGTGCCCGACTACACAAGTTTCAAAGTTATGATGTTTCTCAAAGATTTATGGCGCTAAAATAGCTTTAAAAGCTGCATCTCTTTTCTGCATTTTTGTTTTTCCCAGTCAAACTAGTCCCAACGTGTAACTTGCTTTGTGCCGGTGACTAAACACATAGGGAAACGGGGCAGGATACAGTGGCATTCAATGAGAATGGAAACATTTAGCGTATACTATTGTGAACATCAAGATCCCGAAACATTCGTGGTGTACTGTATTTTGGAATGCACAAAAACTGCATGTGGTGCTTCCTGATTTGATGCCCCAGGTCCAGTGACTGCTGTATATTCACTTACTAGCTTTTGTATTCATAGTAGGCTTACTGTATTGATGTGGACTGCAAATATCACCATCGGACCTAAGGCAAAGCATTGCTAGCATTTTAACTGGGTTTGTATTGGGTGCTGGTCGCTAATTTTACCACAGATTTTTCTTCCTGCGTGTTTTTTTGTGTTTTTGATTTTATATATGGTGAAACCTCCTCGAATCAGACACTTGCAGCGCATACTAGTAACTAGGGTGCTTCTGTATTAGGGAAGTGTTGGAGTTTGAGCTTGTCCTACTTCAGATGTCGGAGCAACGGAGGCACTGCATCAATGCTTTATTGCTGCCTTTTTGTGGATGGATATCAAGGGACATGTATTCGTTGTAGGTGCGTGTGTGGAAATCTGTGTACAAAGATTTCATAATGACCAATTATGTGGTGTCACTAATGTATAGGGTGTTTGAAGTCACCCGACTCGATCTAAAATGGACCGTAAAAATCAACGCCTGCATTTAACAATCTAAACTTTTCGTCAAAGGTGTATTTCACAGGTCAATTTTTTCTTGTAAAATTAGAAAGCGTAGCTTTCTAATTTGCGGCCAAGAAACTTGCCAGGGTCAATGGCGGGTGGCGACAGAGATGACCTGTGAATGAGTGTTTGGTAGGGATGTCGCAAACTTTTGTCGAATGGGATTTTTAAGTCAAACTTTCGGGGTTCGACTGGTTTGACGAACCATCTAACTTTTAACCAGATTCAACTGGTTCGACTTTGTGGACAGTTTGTCCAGACCTTGATACAAGCGTGTCTAGGTTTGGAGAATTGTTTTTATGGAAAGGGTTATTTTTATTTTTGAACAGTTGCAATTAACAGAAACTAATTCTAATCACTGAAGAAGTTAATAGCTTAATTTTTCGGTACTGTATTAACTGAAATAACCATAGAGATCATATACTAACTCTAGAGGAAAAGGTCCGCCATTTTCCCATGCATTCTAGCTGCCGCAAGCGGCGGAGCATGCAGGCAGACCCTCGGGGTCCCACACATGGTTATCATGGCAACCGAAGCCCCGCTGTCCCCGATCGCACCTCCGGAAAGGGAGTCCCATACCATTTGTTCTGCGAAGTTTCGTCGACTGCATTCGATTTCACGAATATAATTATATCATCAGAGCAGTTTCATGAACTTCAACAATCCACGAACTTACCGGTGGAAAGGTATTCGCGTTCCTTTCGAAGCTTTCTTTTTGCATAGTGCGCAAATGTACGGCCTCCCGTCAACACTAAACTAAACCAGGTAACCGGCTCCGCGGGTGGCCGCGCCCCAGGAATACGAAACCGCGCAACCACCAGATTTCCGAGATTTCGACAGAAGGGAAGTTAATGCAGCGTAATGAGTATATTGCCTTTTATAAGCGTTAGAATAGCTCAGAATTTAGTTTACAACGTTAAATTATCAGTTTATTTTGCTGAGAGTTTTCAGTCTTCGCGATTACCATTGCGACTGTCGTCCTTCAGCTGGCAACATTGGTTTCTTTCTCTCGTGTTCTGTCGCTCTCTTTCGCGATCTTTCACTCAAGACCCAGGATGTCGGCGCACGGGATTTGCCACTCCTCCTCACCCACCTTTACCCCCCTGGAAATAACCAATGAGTGCTGCCCTTAATTCATCCCTTAGCCATCACCATCCAATCCGAAGCCAACTGGCCAGCCTGTTGTGCATGCGCATAGCAGTCGAACCTGAGTCAAACCTTTGCTGAACTTTTCACAAGAAGTTCGAAACAGTCGAACCTGGTCGAACTCGAACCCCGACCGGTTCGCGACATCACTAGTGTTTGGCGCTCGTATCGATAGATGGCGCTACCTCCTTCTTGAGACTGCCCGCAACCACCGTGGTTCATTAAAATGAACATAATCTTTATGTAATGTAGCTTTGGTTTAAAAATAAATGTGTACAATAAAATCAAAGCTTAAAGTAAAAAAAACGTGTTTGCATAACGACGGCGCTTTTGTTGCCAACGGATTTCGTCTGCGTGTCCTCTGCTTTCTTTCGCTGGTCGGCTACACCTTCGGACGCTGCTCCCGACGCCATCCATCAATACGCGCACCAAGCACACCCCGCAACTCGACTCGGTCGTCTGCGTCGCAGTCCACCGTAGACCCTGGCAAGTTTTTTGGCCCTATTTTTTTACACAAAGAGAGCTACGCTCTGTAATTTTACAAGAAAAAACCAACTTGTGAAATACACCTTTGACGAAAAGTTTAGAATGCTACGTGCAGGTGTCGATTTTTATGGTTCATTTTAGATCGAGCCTGGTGACTTAAGACACCCATACATTGCAGAGCAAAATCTTGTGGTCTTTGGTACTCTGAAGACATTAAGAAACTTTGACCATGGCTGAACAGAACTCAAAATTGTGATGATCTCATACACAGTCTCCCCAAAACCTTACCTGGTGCCAAGACTTCATCTTTGTCAGGATTCACAGAGTTAAAAACTGGTTACTTGGGTTTGTATATTGCAACAATACCTAAGGTTTAGTTTAGTAGCAGTAAGAAGGTATGTCATGTTCTTATACCGGTATGAGGATCAGTAAATACAGGAAGTTCCATTGTTCAGAGAAGAAGGTTATTAGAAAGAAATACCTAATAAAAGGAACAAACTTACCTCATTCGTTTAGTTTTCAGTAGGATGCGGACAAGAGGAGCACCTGATAAAGGGAGTGTATTCGGTGGGTCCATATAGGTTGTTCTTAATGGGATTCTAGCGTATGTGCACGGATAGTTTTGCAACAAGGCTCGGTATGCTACACTACAAAATAAATTGTGACAAATTAAGGAAACCTGCCAGTCTAGTGCACGTAAACCAGCCAGGACTCATCAAATTATAATCTTAAATTGACAATTGTTGGCAATCTCCCAGCTTTTATAAAATTGGAGCAGATGTACTTCTGGTGTGAAAAGGTATTTGTGAATTATCCCGAGCCAAAATAAAAAAAACTTCCAGCCTTTCCACTCTGGTGAAGAAGGAAGACCAGTGAAGCTGCACTATGGTGGGACGACTTCTTAGACAACCTCAAGGACGCCGCCTAGAGGACGACGTCTAGAAAGACATCAAGGACAACTTCTAGGACGACTCCTAGGACGACCTCAGGGACGACGTCTAGGACGACCTCAAGGACAACTTCTAGGACGCCTTCGAGGACAATGTCTGGGACGACCTTAAAGAGGACTTCTAGGACGAACGCAAGGACGACGTCTAGGATGACCTCAAGGACAACTTTTGGACGACGCCTAGAGAAATTCAGCCTTTCAACTCTGGGGGAAACCAGAGTGGAAAGGTTGCCGCCATCTATGAGCGATGGCGGCAACCCGGTTGTCAGGTTGCCGCTGTCGCTCATAGATGGCGTTAGCTGTCCATAGTTTTAGTGTTGAGATTTATTTGTCCACGGACACGAAACTGGAGAAACTAGCCCTTAACAGCTCCGCTGTAAAAAGATATATATATATGGATATAGATATATATGTGTATGGTCACGATGAACGCAGCTTCATCGAGATCATATGCCACAGGGTCATTGTGTCCCCAATGAACCTCTGCTTCAGACTCTGCTGCGACTTGTCGACAGCCTTGCGAACTTTGCGATTTCTTCCAAGTAACTCGCTTTCTAAAGTGGTTTGAATGTTTCCTTACACATGCTCAGCAGTGATGTCCAACATATAGTTGGCCCTTCATCTAGCTGAGAAACTCAACATTCCTCGATGAATTTGACTGTTTGGATCAGACGTGCGCGCTTTTCTAAACTGCGACCCCCCCCCCCACTTGAAATTATATGAGCATGGACTGGCAAAGCCCCCGTCAACAGATGAACAAGTACCTGTAGTAAAGATGAAGGAATTCCTTCGTACATTTTATTCTTTCATCTTTACTTCTACAACAAAGTATGTTACGAAGTACTTTGCCCTACTACGAAGTATTTGGATTAATTGTATAGATCTACTCCCTTTAATACTGAGCAGGCTGTGGCACTAGTAGTTTGGACATAGCACAATTATCTGGAGATCAATGCTTAGCACCAGCAATGAACGAAACCCTTGAAACAGCTCCCAACAAACGATTTAACGCCGACTAAGCGCGACTCGAGGTCGGCACAAATGCTGTATCAGCGCTTGTTCCAATTTTGCAGCTGCAATTTGGCAAGCACTAAAAACCTTAGTGTATGTTAGCCATGCAGATCTAAGTCTCTTGGAAGCAGCAGAGAGGTGCTTCTGTTGTCCTGCCTCCAGCACAAACTTAACACTTGGATAACGCCTCGAGCGTGCATGCGCAGCCAAAGCACAACAGAAGACAAGTAAGCGCTGAATGCTGGGCATCAGAAAGATACGGCCTGCCGCTCTCATCTTGTTGGTGAATATAGGCAACAAGATATGTCGGTGGCTCCATCTCGTAGTGCCCACCTGCGACGTCACGACCAGGATTATTGATTGCCTTCAACAGTGTCTAAAAAACGCGGCAAAAGCTTGTAGTCATCGCGTCCCAACATCATCAAGGTTGACAGTCCGACATCCTTCTTATTTCCATTAAAGTAGAATTCGTCGTAGCGAGTGTTTGGCCAATTGTGGAAGACCGACCACAGCAACACTCTTAGTCGCGCACGTTGTCAATAGCAGTCGACATTTCGCGTAGAGGCTCAAGTTGGCCGACTCTGAATTAAAAAAATCTCGGCTACCACTCCGAGGCTTCAAAGAAGTTACTATGGCTCCGACCGCTTTTGTGTTTTGTTGCGACGAATCCCAGTTATATCAAGGTACGGCCGAGGGGCAAAAAGCAGCGACGGAGCATTCCAACCAAGAGCTGCTCGATGTGTATCAGACACGAGCTACCACCAAAAGAAAGGGAACCTCCGTTATTTGCTTTGCAGAGCTGACTTGAAAACCAATATGGTTTATTCCGAGAAGGTGTCTCATTGTACAATGCGAAGTTACACAACACAAGTCATATCTTACAAAATTACATTAATGGTTGGGTGTCCACACCAGAATTAAGGCACTAGCTGAGTTGGTATGTACAGGTGTGTATTGCATTTGATGGCGGGGCACGTTGACAAGACAGACTTGCAAAACGTCACAATTACAACACCCCACGAGTAGAAACGTCTGAGGGTTTCTTTCTCTGCGAGAGGACACCACTGCTTGGAAGGGGCACCAATGGACCTTTGAAAAATGCTACTGCTTACAAGGGAGATTGCTTTTTATGTTAGAAGCGTGGAAAAGGAAAACACTTTTGTGGCACCCTTCGGACTATGTCGCACACTGACAACTCAAGACATGGTTGCACTTTCCGGCATGCAATAAAGGGTGGAAAATATAATTTTTTTATCACTTTCAAAATTAGGCAAAACACAATTAAAAACACCGTGTGAATGGGAGCGGACCAAAAATGTAAAAACACCTGTTGTTCCTGCAAAACAGCATAATAAAAAAGAATGTTCCTCAAAAACAAGCTGGCACAGGCCAAATCTGAAAGAAGCATCGACAATGTCTCCTTGTTGCTCCAAGCATTAGGCAACGCATCATCAGGGATTAATGGGACAATGATTTCCAACATTGCATGTACGTGAAAAGTCTTAAGTAATCAGCAAGTGACAGATCTTGAATTCCAGAGCCACTACGAACATTCGCTGAAGTAAAATACATAATGTTCTATGAGGTCAGTTTCTAGGGATACAGTAGGATTAAGTTTTGAAATGAACAAATCTTGTTAAAAGAGTCAAATTATATCAATGGAATGGCTTATTTCAAAGTGGGGCAAACATTGTGCACATTCCTTTAACAAGGAATATGTGACAGGCAAATGTGACATTTATAGAACGGAGTGCTTTTAATGCCCATGCACAAAGGGTTCCTGCTTGTAAATTGAGGCACTACATGCTCGCAATCGCAATTTTGCAATGCAGAAAAAAAGTAAAATATAAAAACCACTCACAAACTTGTAGAAAATGCTGAGTTAGGTAAGCAAACGAAACAATGCGAAGTTGATGGCCACCGGCAATAGCGAGAGTTAAAGACTAGGAAAGGGCCGTTACTGAGGACCTTTTACACGAGTCCAAGGGGGTCGGCAGAGCAAGAGGATAGGAAGGGGTTCAAACAGCTCAGCAAGCAAAGGTCGGCGTGTTATCTGTCTGCTCTCTTTTTTTTTAATAAATAACCGCAAATTTCTTGGTATGTACAGGTCCATCTTAAAGGCAGATCACTCGTGCCCCCTCCTCCGCACGGGGCCCCTAGATGCCCTCCACCCTGTCAATCTCTCCGGCATTGAGCCGAGCAGGATCCGCCTGCACTGTGAAGCCCAGCAAGGAGCTGTCCACTTTCTGCATCTTGCTCTTCTTCTTCTTCTTGGAGCGTGCAGCAGTAAATCCATCTCCCTGCGTCGTGGCTGAAGCCTCGCGGGCCGCCATGCTCGCGATGCTGCTGGCCGCCAGCGTGAAGGTGTCCTCTGGCCGTGGCACGGAGCCACAGCTCTTGAGGTAGCGCTCCCGCCTCTGCAGGAACTGATGCACAAAGTCCTTAGTGTCCTAGGCTGTTGCCAAAGAAGTTGTGCACATACTCCTGCACCTCGGCCGGGGACTCGACGTCCTTGAGGATGGCCACCACCGTCGGGATGTCCAGGTAAGACTGGATGCCGCCCAGCACTTGCACGCACCATGCTGTTAGCTCGTCCGTGGGCGCCGCCTTGGCATGCACTTCGAACAGCTTCATCACCTGCTCCTCCGCCTTCTTGCTCTGCTGGCTCTTGGAAGAGCGGCCGCTTGAAGCACCTGCCACGGGGTTGCCTGCCAGTGACGGGAAGCTGCCGTCGCCCGCCGCCGGCTTGCTCGTCGACTTGGGGGCCGGCTTTGGGGCCGGTGTCGTCGTGACCGCCTCGTCCCAGAAGCCCCTGGTGTTGTCATCGTCCTGAACCATGTCCAGGTACTGGAAGCTGTTGTTGAAGGACTTGAGCAGGCTGTTGGACGTGGTGCCCCAGGCACCTGACAGCTGGAGCACGCTGCTCTCCTGTTGCCGCATCTGCTGTTGCTGCTGGCGCTGCTGCTGCTGAGCCTTGCGCATCTTGTCCACCCGCTCGGCTTCCTCCTGCTGGATTTCTGACAGGGACTTGACCACCGTGCCCGCCGGGGGGGCCTGTGCCCTTGAAGCCCACGTTAGGGTAGACTTCTGCGGCTGTTGCTGCTGTTGCTGGAGGAACAGTGCCTGCTGCATGGCCTGCTGCTGCTGCTTGCGCAGCTGCTGGGCACGCTCCTCGGCCAGACTACGCTCCTTCTCTTCCTGCATCCGCTGGATCTCAGCGAGAGAAAGGGCCGACGTCTGGACAGGCTGGCTGGTCTTGCTTCCCCACACGGGCCCTTGTGGCTTGTCCGGCCTCACTGGCTCAACCCTGGCTGGCTGCTGCTTGGATGGCTGTTTCAGGGCCATGAACTCGTCCGCATCCATCAGAGACACCTTGCTGGGGCTCTTCTTCGCAGCTGGCGGAGCCGGCATTGCAGTGAAAGCTCCCGTTGGTGGAGCAGCAGCTATGGCCGAGGCGGCTTTTGCTGCTGCAGCAGCTGCGGCTGCAGCCTCCTTCGCAGCCTTCTCCTGTCGTTTCTTCTCTTCAGCTGCCTTCTTAGCCTCTTCTGCTTTTCGTTTTCGCTCCTCTTCTGCCTTCCTCTCCTCCTCCATCCTCCTGCGCTCTTCTTCCACCTTCCTCTTCTCCTCCTCTATCCGCTGCTGCCGCAGCAGCTCCTCCTCCTTTTGCCTCCGCCTCCTCTCCTCCTCTTCCTCCATCCTCCTTCTCTCCTCTTCCTCCCGTCTCTGCCGTTCCTCCTCCTCCCTCCTCCGCCGTTCCTCTTCCTCCTCCTGCTGCCTCTTCTTCTCTGCCTCTTCCTTCCTCCGCTCCTCCAGCAGTCGCCGCTCCTCCTCCAGCCGTGCCTGCTTCTGCAGCTCCTGCAGCCGCCGTCCTTCTTCCTCCTTCATTCGCATCTGCTCGGCCATGAGAGACTGCGATGCCAGCTTTTCCAGCCACAGGGTCTCCATCAAGTTCCGGCTAGGTGCAGCGGTAGGCAAAGGGGCTGCCACGATACTGGGATCGGCATCCCACACGCTGCTGCCCCGAGACTCTGCCGTAGACGTCGGGGCCGCAGTCGACACCGGCTGTGGAGGCCAGCTGGGACCCTCGGGCAGAGACGAGTCCTTGGCAAGGGAGTGTGGGATGCCATAGACTGGAGGCAGCCCCATTGAGCTCAGCAGGTTCACGACGGGTGCGTGGTCGCCAAAACCAGCTGGCCGAGACATGGGATGGCTGGCCATGTAGTACTGTAGACAGATGCGGTTCTGGTCAATGGGGGACAGGTTGGCAAAGGCGTCGTTGGTCTTGAGGTGGTTCTGGATCTGCTGCATGGCGGCTGCCCTGTACACCTCTTGCATGTAGTGCTGCTGGAACGCATAGGTCACTTGATTTGGAGGGAGGCTGGTGAGGCCGGGGTGCGGAAGGGGCGGCATGGCTAGGTTGGGAGGGGGATGGCCGCCAAGCTCTGCACCCAACGGGCTCTTCATCGGTGCAGGCTGCTGGGAGGCGGCAAAAGGCACGACACCCCAGCTCTTGATGAGAGCCCCCAATTTGGAGAAACCCATATCACAGACCCGCTTCACCATCAAGTCCATAGTGAAGTAGCCTGCCTGAAACCACTCCATCATCTCGGGGGACGAGAACGGACCCTGGATGTCGCCTTGTGGGTCCTTGTAAAGCCATCGGTAGAGGTGCTCCGGCAGGTTTTGTTCCCCGGCTACAGACTGTGACACAAACTTCTTCTCCTCCTCGGCTGTCCATTCGGCCATCATGTTTTCCGCAGCTTTGGCGAGGTGTGCAAAGCTGTCGTCTTTTGGCGACGTCGACACCGTCTTGCTAGCTTCCTCCGGTCTGCTTTTAGGCTGCGGGCCTTCGAGCGGACACTGGGGCTGCGAGGGGGGAATCGGCTTGGGTGGACTCCGCACGGGCGACTTGTCCGCTTTCCTAGGGGGCACCTGGTGCGTGCGCTGGGGTGGGGGTGACTTCGGCTTCTCGGCAGGTGGCTCACTCACCCGCTTCGCGAGCGCAGCCTCCCTGGTCGGCTTGTCTTCTCGTTTGGCGGGCGGGCGAGCCTCCGCTTGTGCAGGAGGCAGCAGGTCTCCCTCCCAGCTCTCTTCCTCGAACTCCCTTGTGTCTAGGAAGGCGCCCTTGGCATCGAAGGAGCCCACCTTCTCCGTGTCTCCCTGGTCTTGGATCCACTCGGGCAGCTGCTCGGGGGGTACGCTGCCGTGGTCCTCTATCCAATGCCTGTCCTTCTTGGCCGGGCCGTTGGTCGCCGCGGTCGTGCCGTCGTCCTCGTCGCCCTTGGCGTGATTTCTCCACGACTTCCACTTCTCGGTCGGGGGCTGTGCGGACGAGACCTTGCTGCGCCAGTTCTCGTCTTCCTCCGAGTGTCCCGAGCGCCAGTTCTCGGCAGGCCTGCTGGTCGTTGCGCTCGTTGCGCCGGCCCCGCCGCCAGGACCCCCGCTGGCGGCGGCGGCGCCTTCTTTGCGGAACGTGTCGCCGTCAAAGCCCGGCCTGGCCGGGAATTGCCGATCGGGCTTCTTGTCGTCCCAGCGCTGGTCGCGCTCCGTGAGGCTGTGGCTGCGCTCGAAGGGTCTCGCACGGATGAAGGCTCCGAACTGACTCGTGTCGCCGGACTCCTCGCTGCTGCCGCCGAGGCCCCTTTGGTAGACGCCGCCACGGCCTCGACCGCGACCCCGGTCCACCGATCCGCCCCGAGGTCCTCCCCGACCAGGTCCCGCACCGGGCACTGCGCCCTTGCCCACAGTGAGCCGAAGCACTGCGTCACTGTTCACCGAGCGTGCCCAAATCCGCTGCTCCTCTTCAGTCATCGTGACAAGCGCCAGCGGCGGCTGCGTGTTCTCGACGGCCAGCTGCTGGAACTCGCGCAACGTCTCCGGCATGGGCGCGCTTTGATCAAACATCGCGAGCATCTCTTCCCTCCCGTATCGGTAGTTTGAGAGCTTGTACTTTGTTTGCCCGGCCGTCGGGGCTGGTGCTGTGACCCCGTTGGTCTGAGTCAGTGCGCGGAGCCACTCGGGACCAAACTTGAGTGCCGTTTCTCCCATCTCGAAGCGATTGGAGCTCGGGTTTGGCGATTGGGAAAGAAAACTAAGCCCTGACACGACAGCAAGGATCAAAATGGCCGACAATTATACGGTACCAGACCCAAGAAATGCTCGCACTTCTGAAAAACTAGTCGAGCTTTGTAGGGGGCGCTAGTGATAAGATAACATCCAATAAGCAGCCGTAAAAGTACAGTGGTAAAAGAACGCCTCGAAAACCCGCAGCGGCAGCATCTTACAAAGCAAGTTGATTGAACCACTGGTCTCGTCGTAGATATCTTAGATATCAAAGAACTGCACACCTGGGAACCAGAATACAAAATAACGTGGCCAATAAATTGAGTGTTCGCCTTATTATAATTTATAGTCGCTCTTACTGGAAGCCAACGGTATTGTTCTACCGTTTTCTTAATTTTTATTTGTGCGTGTGAGTGGTAGTAATTTGCCAAATGACACACGGTTCAGAAAGGCACCGTTCGCAACATTAGAACGCTGTCAAAACGCCGACAATAGCAACGATAATATCACCGCTTGCTGAAGTAGCACAGACCGTTGCCTGTTGCTTCGTGCACTTGAGCGAGATAATAAAAATAGACCGCGTCGCACTCCTTAACACATTGTATTTCGTATTGTTAGACTGAACAAAAATGGCAAACTTGATTCCTCTTAATCGTACAAGGGCAGTATTTGAAATACGTATTTGAAATACTTTGATTATTTTTTATTTCGTATCCAATTACATATTGGGGAAAGTATTTGTCTATTGTTTTTAAACACTTAAAACTGAGTTTTTTCATAGTGTCGAACCGGAACCGAACCGAAACCGAATCGTTATTATAAATCTTCGCCGCCATGTTAACACTGAGCCGGACCCAACGTTACTAAAACATTCAGTTTGGGAAACTCGCCGTCGAAACCTGGGCCGCTGGCGTCCACCGAGACCGAGCTAAATGCGACAACAGCGCCACTCTTTGTCATTTGTCTGTACTGTGGTCACCTTAAAGGGATTATCCGGTCAAATTTCGTATTCATGAAAACATTTAGACCTCATTGTCAATGGCTGTAGGAGCATCTTCCACGACAAATCTGAATTTTGTGTGCTTCCCTGGAGGAGTAATTGTATTTTAACCCAAGCGTGCATAAACGGCGTTTTCCTCTTCCACCTTCAGGGAAGCGGAGTTTCTGAGGTAACATCAGGCAAAGAACGCGCCGAACTGAAGTGCACTTCGAATTTTGTCCTCCGCGTGAGCGGTACGACGTGGTTCACCCTCGCTGCTGCGCTAGATTTTTTTTTTTTATTTTTTTAGAATGAAAGGGTATCTTCGTTGTGCGGTTGTCACGCTCCACACTTCTCCGCGACATTTACAGTGGCGAGTAATATGGAATGCTGCGGTGCGTCGGGAGCACTGTGTTCCCACGGAGGAATTAGGCATAGGATATGACAATTGCAAGACTGATGTGACGTCACGTCAGGCATGGGAGTGCAGCCGTTGATACTTGCGAAATTCGGCATGGAGTTTCGTTCAATTATCCGTCGTTGATTACACTAAATTGGGGTGTCGTTTAATGGAATAAAAATGGCCGATGTTAATCATTAGGCTCCCACCAGGTAACCATCACGAAATCTTAAGAACTTCCGGTTTTCACCGGACAATCCCTTTAAGCCAACGTTACTAAAACACTCAGTTGGGAAACTCGCCGTCGAAACCTGGGCCGCTGGCGTCCACCGAGACCGAGCTAAATGCGACAACAGCGCCACTCTTTGTCATTTGTCTGTACTGTGGTCACCTTGAGCTTTTAGAAAGCCTTTTTTTGCGAAAAAACAAACGGAAAAGACTCTTTTTGTATGAAATTTATTGGAGTTTAGTACAAAATGGAGGGCGCGTGATGTTTCTAAAATCTTTAGTTTGCAAGGTATTGCGGTACAATTAATATTGTTTCATACAACCATGAATCAGCGATGCTTTCAGGTGGCGCGTCCCCACCTAGGTGCATTTCAACTTCGGTAGCTAGACGCGGCGCGTCTGCCGGGGAGACGGGGGTGGCGCTCTTGTAACCTCTTCCACAGTATCTGTTCTGGCCCCAAAATGGCCGATTAAAGCCAAAATAGAAGTGACGTGCGGTTCCTCGAATGGCCGCTGCAGGAAAAGTGGTGGCGTTGTGTTCGTCATTAGCTCGGTGCTGGAGGACAGATCGGAGACACTTTTTGAGGGCAGTCTCTATGGCAGTTTCCCAACTGAGTGGTTTGTTGGCCGAACCTGAACCGGGAAAACAATCCGACGGTAACATGTTCAAAACGGTTCACGGTAATGGACCTCTTGGCGAATATGTGCTGCCTCCTAGACACGCGACTGGGTTCGAGGCTAAGTGGCGAGAAAACAACGCGCGCGCAAGGCCTCTCCCAGCCGTTCCACACCCAAAACGTGAGCTACATCCTGTTCACCATTGAGGCGCTGTGACCTAGATACGGTTCCCCCAAACTAGCCTTTGTCCCCATCGTGCGTAATCTTCCGCCCCGAAGTCGACACAACGAAACCATCTTCCCTCTCTGCTCGGCCAGAAGGAAGAGAGAGAGGGTACTGAAACTATTTACTCTCGAACCGATGTTTCTACAAAAGGTCCATTCCACAACCCGGGCGATAATAAGGAGTATTCACTGGGCGCCATATTTGTGGGTGATGTCTAGAGCGCGTGCTCTCAACGAGCCCACATCAATAGGCTGCTAAGACCGGCAATCTTGAGGGTGCGAAATGCGCGTTACAAAAGAACTGTGGAAGCTCGCCATCAACACGCGCTCGGCAGTCGTGCACACAGCTATGGCCGCCAGTGAATACTTCCTATAGTTCCGACAGCCGAAGGCTACACAGTTCACCGGCATGATTGCGGTGCACGTCGTAATCTAGAATGAGCGTCGTCAGTACGTTGACTCGTGTTCACCTTGTTCGCAACATCAAAACTTGAGTCTCGAGGGTCTCCAAGGCGCTCAAAGACGAGAAATGCAAGATGGCGGATTGTTTGGAACTAGATACTCTCGAACTCAGGCGCATCAAATACTCCGCGCATGCGCACCGCGTATTTCTACAAAAGGTCCATTGCTTTTCTAGGTATCACAAAATGATTGTTGTCACGAATGACAAGGTGAAAGAAAGAATAGCTGCCCAAAAATAAAGAGGGAACAGAAGAAAGCAGAGGGTCGCGGGCGTCGACGACTCGACGCCGACTGGGGCCAAACTGACTGCGGCTCGCCACTCGGAGCACGTTTTGTAGCCGCGTTGGTTTCTGAACATTCGGTAGAACGTTCGGCGCGTAGAACATTCGGAAATCGATCAGACAAGAATGTTCTCGAACTTACGAAAACGCCAAGTTGAAAGAATAAATAAATGGACATTCCGCTGGCCGGAATCGAACCCAGATCTTCCGCGTGACAGTCAAGCCCGTGTTGCGTTCCTATTGGGCTCGCGTTCGCGACGGGTAATAACCTAGACAAGCCGGAACGTTACTAAATCATTTACTTAAAACCAAACCATTCTAACTGAACAAAGAACGTGGACGTCCGTCGGACGGCAGGGATCGAAGGTGATGTCTCGCGCCTGTCTGTCTGTTCCTTCGATCCTCGCGCATCCACCGAGCTCGGGTCCCTCCTTTTCCTCCTCTTCAACTTGTCGATCCCCGAGGCCTGCAGGAGCTTCGGCGAATGTTGTTTTGGCAAAGGGCACGTGCCGCCACAGACTCCCCCTCCAGTGAGGAGGCGAACGTTTGACCATTACGCGATTTGCTGATGGAATCTTGTGGGGGATGAACAGCGACGGTTAACCGCCTGTGTTTTAACATCCGCGATGCCTAGACGCGCTGGAAAATACACATGTCGTCCAGAACGTGTTTGTGTATGCGATTGTTTTGCATTCGAGGAGTCGGGGAGCAATCGGTCGGGAGGAGATGGAAGGTGCAGTTGGTCTGGTGGGATCGGCATTGTTGCTGGCGGTGTTTCTGGTTGGTGTGTGACCTTTGGAAGTGTAGTTGGTGAATCACTGTCCACAGTGGCGTAGCCAGGATTTTATTTCGGGAGAGGTTCAACGGCACCCTCCCCCCCCCCCCCCCCCCCCCTCCCGCTCTCAATGACGCAGGGTGAGCGCGCCGACAGGGACGCTCAGGCAAAGATTAGGGAGGCGCTGTTAAGATAAAACGGGTAACGCTGCATTGTCATTTTTGAAAACGAATTTGGCTTCATTAACGGGAATAGACCCATCCCAAAACTACTCCCTCTTCAGGCAGATCTGAAAACCCTGCACAGTGACGTGCGCAAAAGACACCATTAATGTGGCAAGGCTATTACTTGTATAATACTGTTCTTAAGTGAACTATATATAAGCGATCGGTTTTCCATTTTTATGGTGTCTTTTGCACACGCAGCTGTGCAGTATTTCAAACTCTGCCAGAAGAGGGCGTAATTTCGGGATGGGTCTATACACGAACTCATCTCTGTGACGTCATGGCGCGGTGGTGGCGCGTCGATCGCACTTCCGGTCTGGGGCTGTGGGCAGAAGTCCCCATGCCAGACGTGTATTCCTGCGTTGTTTTGAAAGGAACCAGACAAAAACCTGCCTTCTCGTCAATGCGCCGCGACTGGGGCCGTACCAAAAGTGTCGAGAAAGGTTTGAAGGTCAGTTTTCACGTGCTCGGATCGTCCGAGAATTCGGATATGTGCCGTGAAAAGGGAAAAGCAGACGCCGTCGGACAACGATTGCTTGGGCGGGAAGCACTTTGGGTTGAATTCACGGATACTTGTGGTCATCAGATTTATTTGTTTTGTTCCAACATAAACGCCGGAAAACCGTCAAGTTGTGCGGACCGCCTGCGGACTACGTTCAGTGCGTCTTCAAGTTCAAACAGCCGCCTGATTGTTCGAACTGTCGTCTGCTCTTTCAAACGTTTCTGCTTGTCGTCTGCTCTCTTAGACGACGCCGGTCCGTAGACCAAATGTTGGCCCGGTACTTGCGATAAGAAGTAAGTGCAGGCCTCAAAAGACTTAAATTTGAAGGTTGGTAAGCAGGCTCGATGTAAACAGTAGATACAAGGAGATGTTGATCATTGTTACTAGTGACCATCACCGACTTGTTACGTCTAATTCAGTTGGTCCGATTCAGCTTGCGATTGTCAGTATCGACGTCGACCATCTCAGCTACGGTTCACGCTTTTGCAGCCTGAGCGGCGTCGCGACTGAAAATTCCGAGCGAAATCTCATCATGCGAATCAGGCTTTAGCGTACATTCTGCGGCGTCCACGCGGAATGAATCGCCACATGTCACATTATTCACGCCAAGTTTTGCGGTGTAACGAGCCTCGGTAATTTCGCTGACGCCGCTCAAGATAGTCAGACACGCCAGGAAGACGTAGAACCAACAATGTGAACGCGAAAAAGGGCAGGGGGACTCACACTGACGCTGACAACATCGCATTTCAATGGTGTGTTTATGGGCGACGGCGAGCTTCTTGCCCACACCCCCATCGCGCATGCGCGGCGCCGGTGGCGTCCGCTAGGGGCGCACCGGGCGCTCCGGTTTGTTTGTAAACATGAGTTGGTGGTGGCTCACTGTTCTACTGTCGTCGTAATTGCGGCCCACCAACTTTAAAAGCTTCCTCCCAGCACACAACTCCCTCCGCTTTTTGAGGTAGCACTGCAATACCAACACGTGAAGGCCAGACAAAACACAAGGATAGCTATACTTTCACAAAAAAAAAAAATCCTGACACTGAAAAATTGGAGCAACCGACCACGCACAAAAACTAGGGGCCCATATTTAGGGCGAAGGTAATTCTGAACAATCTCCAAACCAAAATCTATTATCTCTTAAAGGTTTAACAAATTCGTGCTACAGAACCAGATGCCGAAGGAAAGAGAGTGTTATCTTTGTTAGGCCGTTTTATCTTGCAGCGTGGTCCAAAGGCAGCAGCAGCATAACCTCGGGGAGAAGTCATCAGTCCGAACTCGTCGTTCCGTCACTCGGAGAAATGACATGACGCACCACAAAGAAACTACACGCCGAACGTGGAAAGGAACCTGATACGTTGCGCCTATGCGTATAGTGAGAATATGAAGGCTTGTTTCTTGGGAGTTTCTGATGTTCCTTGCAACGAAGAGATTAATCTAATAAGGAATTGCATCGGATGCCGCTTCGACATACAAAGCAGAAAGCAAGACGGACTTCATCGCATCCGTGAGCGACGATTTTCGCAAAGTGAGGGAAACTTCGCCAAAAATAGGGAAATTTTAGGCGTCCAATACAAGAAGGAGAAACGTGAAGCGCCCGTCACGTCTGCGGTATACAGGCGGTCGCCCTCTGACCGGAGGCCCTATTTCAGAACGTCTATCGTCTCCTCAAGATCCTAGCGACTCTGCCCTTAAAGGGGCCCTCCAACAGTATTTGAGCGTCTACTTTTTTTTGCGGTTTCTCCACGCTAGTGGTCCCGGAAACCCAGTGGACAACGAAAAAGTTTAAAAATATTAGCGCATCATATTTTAATTTGGTAACTCGGAAACACCTCCTCCGACGGTGGCGCCGCGAGGTGCCGAATGCGCGCGTATAACGGCGCTCCCTTTCACTATACGTCAGATTAACTGGGTTTCGTGATTGGCGAGAGCCGTCCCAGAAATTTTGAAGCGGAATAAAGTATATCACACGTTAACCGTCATTATTTCTCTAAAAAGTCGTTTTTATAGAGCTAATAAAGTTGCAAATTAAAGTTAAAAAAGGGCGAAAACAACGCCTCGTCGCTCATGCGCGCCTCCCAGCGGCGGAGTACCTCCTACTCGCCGAGGTGGCTCCGGCAGCTCCGGTGGCGGAGTTGCGGGAGACGAGGCTTCCGCAGCTGTCGAAGCGGACTGAGGCAGAGACGCGTCGCGGCGCTTGCGTGGTGTGTCCTCGTACGGCACGACGCCCAGCTCCGCACTCCTTTTTAAGAATTCGGCGCTCAAAATCCGATAAGCCCGGTAAATTCATCGATGATGGCAACCCGATTCCAAAGCTACGATGGTTGCAGCGAGGCCTAATGGCCGACCGGGCCGATGGGCTATCAACCAAACTCGCGTCCAATTGGCCACCGCTTTGCTCCAATCGCTAAACTGTTTCATTTTACGTCATGAAGCGCAATGTTTTGCTTATTTAAAGTTGTTTTCTGCAATATTGAATTTGCTAATAACTCACAAAATATTGCGAATTTCTGTAATATTTTTTTTCCTCGGTGTTCCTGCTTTCATGGAGCTCCGTTTCAGTACGAACTTCAAACCAGTCAAAAAATTGTTGGTGGGCCCCTTTAACAACGGCGGAAGCTGAGCGCTCGTTCTCTTCACTACGACGGTTGAAAACATACCTGAGAGCGTCCACTTCGAATGAGCGACTGCTCGGTCTATACTTCGTTTCAGCTTAAGTCCAGACGCGAATCCCGGAGAAAAGCTCACCGGAGAAAAGCTCACCAGAAATAAGCTCACCGGAGAAAAGCTCACCGCAAAACCGGCGGATACGAGAAAAGCTCACCGATTTTTAGAGCACAGCTCTTAGGCGCCCGTTTCCGGCTTGAGCGGCGTCGGCTTCGCCGTCGGCGTCGGCGTCTCCGCGCGGTGCATTATAGGAAATGTCCCATAATGCACCGCGCGAGACCCCCCCCCCCCCCCCCCCCGGGGTCACGTGACTCCCCTCCCCCCGAGGTCGCGTGACCCCCCTCCCCCCCCCCCCGGAGGAGATTGAAGAATGAGGGGAGGAGGAGGAGGAGGAGGGGTATACCCTCCCCTGAGTACCCTCCCCTCCTCCTAGAGCACTGCACGGGCCCGGGCCAGCCCGAAAGCCCGAGCCCGGCCCGGCCCGCGGGCCGGGCTCGGGCCGGGTAGCACGTATTTTCTCGGGCCCGGGCCGGGCTCGGGCTTGAACAAAAACGTTTTCGGGCCGCACCGGCCCGGGCCGGCCCGGGCCGTGCCTCGGCAGTCAGTCTTTTGTCGTAAAATCTAAATTGTTGATAGCAAAATGTTTGCTCATTAATCTTTTAGGTTAATTAAAAACAAGAAAAGCGAAGGGAAAAGTCACTACAGTGTCCTTAGAAAAAATAACAAAAAGGAGTCTCGCAGTTAGAAAGCCTCCAAAAAAACGAGGGCACTCCGGTCGGAGGGCACGAAATGATTGTCGTTTTTCTTTGCTTTTAAACTAAAAAAAGAAGAAAAAACGTGACCTCGACATTTTACTTTCTGCGGGGGCCTTACTATGCCACCAAAGATAAGCTAACGTACCCTAGATAATTTTTTTCTTCATGGAGCCTTTTGACGATGTACTAGCGAGATTGTGATTCTCTTCTTTTCTTCTAGAATCTTTCCAGGTTCGAAATGACCAATAGAATCGACCAACGTCCTGCCGTGTTACCAACCGTCCAATCAAAAATGGACGTCCGTGCCCGATATAATTTTATCGGGCCCGGGCCGGGCCCGGGCCGTGTATCCACCGGGCCGGGTCGGGCCGGGCCTAGAAATTAAAAATTCTGTCGGGCTCGGGCCGGGCCCGGGCCGTGTCTCTACCGGGCCGGGTCGGGCCGGGCCTAGAAATTCCGGCCCGTGCAGTGCTCTACCTCCTCCTCCTCAAGAGCTGCGCTCCAATTCGGTGTTACAGGGAGTTGTAAACGACTTTCACTTTTTTTCTTCTTTTTATATGGAGGCTGTTGGATCATGCGTAACATATATCAATTTATAATCATTAAAGTTCGTCAGCTTTGTCAAAAAGGAAATGTCTTTTTTTGTATTATTTGCTAAGCTTACTAAGTATATTGCTCCCAAATTAATAATGGCGGGCCAGTGTTTTCTGTGGCTTACTCTCTAGGCAACTAAAGCTTAACTGAAAACTTTATGAACTTGAATAACATGAAAAAGTTAGAAAACTTATGTCTCCCTAAAACCTAAAAATCAAAACTGTAAACACCGAAAATTCGAAAGTGCATGCGCAACAACGCGGTGACAAAAATTTTCTTTGAAGCTTTTGTTAACCTTTGAAAACAGGATAAAACAGTCAGTAGAATATTGAGGCTTCTTTCTTCCACGGAAATGCACGTTTTCTAGCCGTTCGCGCTGGTGTTTCCGCACGTTGCCTTTGTGTGATAGTGCCCTTCTACGGTAAGCCACTCATGACCTTCAAAGCTGCACACTGGCACCGTAGTTACTCGTGACCTGTATAAGAAGTAGTCTTCTGTAAGGTAGCAAATAGGGCGAGTTGGTAAACGTTATACATGATGAAAACCGCTCATACGACGACGACGGAGTGAAGACAACAAACACGACAGGACGAAGCTGTTCTCGCAACTAAAGTTTTGTTAGTGAAATTAACAGAAAGAAAACAGCGTAGCCGACACTGATTACATTAACAAACACGTACTTATCTATTAGGCACTACACAATATTTAGAGCTGAAGCGGTTCACACACCGCTATTCATATTAGCTCACAAAGAACAAACCTCTTTATCTGACAGAGCTACCGACGGCGCACCCTCAGTTGTCAATAAATTCTCTTTTTTACCGGTGTACGATGTTCTGATATTATATTAGCGGCTTCATTGATATACAAAATGGGTGATTACTAATTTCTGAGGAATTAATAAATATGCCCAATGACCTTCAAAAATATTACAAAAAAGATGACATCTTTTTTCTTTTTTTTTAATGAAATGGCGAATGCGAATTGTGTTAAATTGCCACGTTTGACGCAGAATCCGCTAAGTTAAAAAAAATCGGTGAGCTTTTCTCCGCATCCGCTCAAAGGCGGGTGAGCTTTTCTGAGCATCTGCCGGTTTTGCGGTGAGCTTATCTCCGGTGAGCTTATCTCCGGTGAGCTTTTCTCCGGAGAGCTTCTCTCTGCCGCCCTCAGACGGAGCTGATGCTACAAGCGCGAGCATGCGGCCCTGAACAGCGCTCGCACTGCATGAGCGCGCGTGCTTGGCAGGGACGCTGAAAGCCCGGAACTCGCGCTTGTAGCATCGGCTGCGTCTGGACCTAAGCTGAAACTAAGTATAGCGCTTTTGAATGTTCACCGCGACATTAATGTTCAAGCGGAGGACGTCCGGGATATTTTTTTCCGTGAACGCAGGCGGCTGCATTTTAATCTGTAGGCGATTGGCATAAATGAGATGATAAAGAGAACCTGCAGATTGCTTTCTAATATAATTAGTCACAGTTACATTTTTATTCGCGGTGATTTCTAGTCGAAAGCAGGTAATTCTGATCACAAAAGGAGTGCGTGAGCGCAGCGCCACCCGTTGCTTACAGTGCAATTTTTTTTTTTTTTTACAATTCCTTTATTATTCCTTACATCACTGACATTGTTTTATATTATCACCGTGTGTTCGTTTTATTATGTTCACTTTGGTTTGATTGAACTGTGTATTTCAGTGAGGATAGTTTGTTATACTTTGCATTGAAATTGCCATCCTTCACTCCACAAATGTTTCAAAATATCCGTTCTATATATATCTAAGATCAAGTTCCGCATCCCATCGAATAAACATAAATTAAAGGGGCCCACCAACAATTTTTTGACTGGTTTGAAGTTCGCGCTGAAACGGAGCTTCATGAAAGCAGGAACACCGAGGGAAAAAAATATTACAGAAATTCGCAATATTTTGTGAGTTATTAGCAAATTAAATATTGCAGAAAACAACTTTAAATAAGCAAAACATTGCGCTTCATGACGTAAAATGAAACAGTTTAGCGATTGGAGCAAAGCGGTTGGCCAATTGGACGCGAGTTTGGTTGATAGCCCGTCGGCCCGGTCGGCCATTAGGCCTCGCTGCAACCATCGTAGCTTTGGAATCGGGTTGCCATCATCGATGAATTTACCGGGCTTATCGGATTTTGAGCGCCGAATTCTTAAAAAGGAGTGCGGAGCTGGGCGTCGCGCCGTACGAGGACACACCACGCAAGCGCCGCGACGAGTCCGCTTCGACAGCCGCGGAAGCCTCGTGTCCCGCAACTCCGCCACCGGAGCCACCTCGGCGAGTAGGAGGTACTCCGCCGCTGGGAGGCGCGCATGAGCGACGAGGCGTTGTTTTCGCCCTTTTTGAACTTTAATTTGCAACTTTATTAGCTCTATAAAAACGACTTTTTTGAGAAATAATGACGGTTAACGTGTGATATACTTTATTCCGCTTCAAAATTTCTGGGACGGCTCTCGCCAATCACGAAACCCAGTGAATGTGACGTATAGTGAAAGGGAGCGCCGTTATGCGCGCGCATTCGGCACCTCGCGGCGCCACCGTCGGAGGAGGTGTTTCCGAGTTGTCAAATTAAAATATGATGCGCTAATATTTTTAAACTCTTTCGTTGTCCACTGGGTTTCCGGGACCACTAGCGTGGAGAAACCGCAAAAAAAAAGTAGACGCTCGAATACTGTTGGAGGGCCCCTTTAAGCAATATTGCATATTTTATTACTTTGAGCATTTTCTACCCCACAAACATTTTCCCGAAAGCCTTTAAGTTAGAGATGGTCCGTGCTCCCCCGTTGCTCCGTGCCTCGTGCACAACCGACTGCGTGAGCACGGGAGCGAGCGGGCCCGTTGGGGAAGGGGGGGGGGGGGGGGGCAGCTTTGGCATTTCGGGAGGGGTTTCGACCCCCCAAACCCCCCCCTCTGCCTACGCCACTGACTGTCCATGTGAGCTGGTTTCACACGATCCAAAGTAACAACCTCCTGCCGTCCTCGGATGTCCAATGTCATTGTTTTTGACCCTCGCCGCAGTATCTTGTACGGGCCGTCGTAGGGTGGTTGGAGAGGTTTTCGTACAGCGTCATGCCGCAAGAAAACATGGGTTGCAGTCTCCAATTCGTCGCTGATGAAAGTGGACTGGCCACGGCTTACGCGAGGAGCTGTGACGCGGAGCTGCTTCATGGCTTCTCGGAGTTTGGTGGCGAAGCTTGCGGGATCTTGACAGGTGTCGGATGGAGTTGACGCAAAGAATTCACCTGGGAGCCGAAGGGTAGTCCCGTATACCAACTCAGCCACGCTGCAGCCAATGTCACTCTTGATTGACGTGCGGATGCCGAGGAGCACGAGCGGCAGCACGTCCACCCAGTCATGTCGTTGGTGAGCCTTGAGAGCAGCCTTCAACTGACGGTGAAAACGCTCCACCATACCGTTGCTCGCGGGGTGGTATGCTGCCGTTCGAATCCTTCTTGACCCAAGCAGCTCCATGAGGCTGGAAAAAAGGTTGGATTCAAACTGCCGGCCTCGGTCCGTGGTGATCGTGGACGACGAGCCAAACTTTGAAATCCATTGCGCTATGAGCGCACGCGCAACGGTCTCCGCGGTGATGTCGGGCAGCGGAATCGCTTCAGGCCAGCGTGTAAAACGGTCGACACACGTCAACAGGTAGACTTGTCCCTGTGATGGTGGCAGCGGTCCGACAATATCTATGTGGACATTGTCGAACCGCGCGTCTGGGTTGGCGAAGGTTCCCAATGGTGTTACCGTGTGACGGTGGATCTTTGCGCGCTGGCATTGTAAGCAGGTGCAGGCCCAGTGACGCACGTCTTTGTTGATACTGGGCCAGATGTACCGGGATGTTATAAGGTGTTGTGTGGCTTTTATGCCAGGATGGGATAGCCCATGAAAGGCGTCGAAAATCTGCCGACGAAATTGTTCCGGAACGTACGGGCGCGGCGAACCTGTCGAAGTATCACAAATGATTTTGGTGGGACACATGGGAAGTGGAATCTCGTCGAACACAAGCCGGCCGGGAGATGTGCGGAGCTCTCGTAGTTCTGCGTCCTCGCGCTGCGCTGCAGTCAGCTGGGCGAAGTCGATGGCGGCTGAATGTTCAACCGTGCAGGAACCTATTCGTGAAAGGGCATCCGCCACAACGTTCTCAGCACCATGGATGTGCCGGATGTCATTTGTGAGCTCGGAGACGCTGGACATCTGTCGGAGTTCTCTCTGAGAATGACTTCCTCCGTCTAGTCTCAAAGACTGGAACGCATGAACGAAAGTCTTGTGGTCAGTCAATATAAAAAATTGCCGACATTCCCCCATGTGCTGGAAGTGCCGTAGTGCCAAATAGACCCCAAGGAGCTCTCGACCGAACGTACTATACCGCTGTTCTGTGGGTGTCAGCTTCCGAGAGAAGAAGGAAAGCGACTGCCAGTGTCCGTTCACGTTCTGCTGAAGCACCGCACCAACAGCGATATCTGAAGCGTCGGTGACAACTGAGAGTGAGGCTCCTTCCTTTGGGTGAGAAAGCATGGTGTTGGTTGCAAGGAGCTGTTGTACTTGATCAAATGCCGATGTGGTGCAGGCGTCCCATGCGAGTTCGGTTGCTGAGCTAGTCTTGACCGAAAGCATGCTGTGTAGAGGTGCAAGCTTGGTAGCGCAGCCCGGGAGAAAACGGCGGTAAAAGATTACCAACCCCAGAAGCTCCCGGAGTTGCTTCTTGGTGGACGGCCTCGGGAACTCCTGGATGGCCTGCACCTTGATGGAAAGTGGGCGGATCCCGAAGAGTTGATCGTATGTCCCAAGAAATCAAGCTCCAGCTTTCCTAAAGCACACTTGCTCACATTGACAACGAGTCCATACTCGACAAGGCGTGCGAAAAGCAGTCTTAGGTGTGCGACGTGTTCCTCGGCAGATGTGCTTGCCACGAGTATGTCGTCGATGTAAACGTAGCAGAACGACAGCCCACGCACCACCTGGTTCATGAAACGCTGGAACGTTTGTGCTGCATTCTTCAACCAAAAGGCATCCGGAGAAACTCGAACAACCCAAAGGGCGTGGTAACTGCTGTCTTGGTGATGTCCGAGGGCTCAACGGGAATCTGATGGTAGGCGCGTACTAAGTCAACCTTCGAAAAGATGGTAGCGCCATCCAGCGATGCTGTAAAGTCGTGGATGTGGGGTATCGGGTACCGGTCTTCAGTTGTGATCCGGTTGAGGGCTCTGAAATCTCCACATGGGCGCCAGTCCCCTGGTGTGGACTTCGGAACCATGGGAAGGGGCGAGGACCAAGAGCTCTCTGACTGGCGAACAATGCCCGGCCAGCTCGAGCATATGCTCGAACTCTTGTCGGGCGATTCGTAGCTTGTCTGGTGGCAGTCGGCGTGGACGCGCGTGGTCCGGAGCACCCGCCGTCTCGATGTGGTGCGTCACGGTGTGCTTGATGGGACGCTCATCGGGTCCAACACGCGTCAGCTCCGGGAACTCTGCGAGTAGCCTGGTGTACGGCGTCTCATCTGTTGGAACTGCGAACGTGGGACTGATGGAAGCAAGAGACGAAGCAATTCCTTTTACCACGTCAGATGAGTTGTTTCGTCGCGGAGGCGTTGGCCTTTGACGTCCATAAGCAGTCCAAAGTGCGTCAGAAAGTCAGCCCCGATGATGGAGTGGGGAAGATCCGCGCAGACAAAAACCCAATGAAAGGTGCGCCGCAGTCCAAAGTCGAGTGTCAAGGAGCGCTCACCATACGCTGCAATGGCCGTGTTGTTGACGGCGCAGAGCTGTGACGTGCTGGGGCGCCGGCGCTCTTCCGCGGTTGCTGGGATGACGCTGACTTCTGCTCCCGTGTCTACCAAGAACCGAACACCAGTGCTGCGGTCCGACACGAAGAACAAAGTTCGGCGGCTGTCTGCGTTGGCGGTAGCACTTGCCACCGTTAATGCTCTGCCTTGGCGTTTTCCGTTTGGGAGCAGGGTGACTCACACTTGCGAGCAGCAGACCCGAACCGCTGTTAATACCAACATTCACCTGCGTTCGTCCGGGACGATGAACGAGGCTTGCGTCGTGGGCGTCCGCGTGACGTGCTGCGGCCGCGTGGAGCTTGCAGCTTCGCCATCATGTCGGCGAGACGGCGGACCTCTGCTCGCAGCTCGCTCATCTCATTCGGAATGCTTCTACTTTGGATTGCTGACATGCTGGTTGACGGTGCCGAGACCTATGATTTTATCCGCAAGCTCAGCAATCTTAGCCAGACCAATGTCTCCTGCGGACGCGAGGACCATCCTCACATTGCAAGGCATCCGCTGCAGAAATAACTCACGAAGTAGGGACTGGTCAATGGTGGTCGCCTTTTCTCCGAGGAGCTGCTCCAGTCGGTGCAGCAGCTGGGTGGGGGTCCGGTCGCCCAGTTCTTCGGCTGTCAAGAGCTGTTGAAGACGCTTTTGCTCCGAGGCACTTGCCCGTCGGATAAGCTGGGCCTTGAGGGTGTTGTAAGCATCCTCTTCTGGCGGTGAAATAAGCAAATCCCGCACCTCTGTGGCAATGGCAGGTGGCAGGCTTGACACGATGTGGTGGTACTTTGTCATGTCTGCTGTGATGCGCCGAGTCGCAAACTGTGACTCAACCTGCACGAACCAGAGCTGCGGATCAGCTGGCCAGAAGGGAGGCAGCTTCAACGTGACCGTCGAAACGCCCCCAGTGGAACTCGTCGCATCGTTGTCCGTCATGATGGCTGGTTCGGTTGGTTGCGTTGAAGTTCTTTACCGGGTCACCACTGTTGCGTTCCTATTGGGCTCGCGTTCGCGACGGGTAATAACCTAGACAAGCCGGAACGTTACTAAATCATTTACTTAAAACCAAACCATTCTAACTGAACAAAGAACGTGGACGTCCGTCGGACGGCAGGGATCGAAGGTGATGTCTCGCACCTGTCTGTCTGTTCCTTCGATCCTCGCGCATCCACCGAGCTCGGGTCCCTCCTTTTCCTTCTCTTCAACTTGTCGATCCCCGAGGCCTGCAGGAGCTTCGGCGAATGTTTTGCAAAGGGCACGTGCCGCCACACGCGCTAACCATTCAGCCACGCACGCACTCGCTCGGTGGCGCGCGTGGCAATATTTTAGAATAAAAAAAACTGGAAGCTGTATTTCTATGTATTGATCAAATCTTCATAGACATAATTGCAATGTATGAGAAATTGTGGGTTTAGTATTAATCATGCGTCACAGTCACGTGACTTCATGCTGTCAGGCAACGATACTAGATTACCTCAGTTGTGGAACTCCCGCGGAAGGGGGTACCCCCCACTGATCTCAATAACAATTGCTGGATCGCGTTTGCCCACTCCGCGAATGCGGCCACTGGCGGCCATCTTTTTGGCAGAGTTATATCACCTCTAGCCAAGGTACAGCTGCTGCAGCCTCTATCATTCATCCATGGCAGACGGCGTTTTGGCAGCTGTGGTGGCGTTTGGTGGCAAGCTGCCATCAAAATAGCGTGAGTGAAATTTCGTGCTTGATTGAAATTGTTTTACGAAACATATTTTTGAAACCCGGCGTGAGCGGTAGCCCGATCTTTGAGGACCCGGTGAAAGTTTCACGAAATTGCAGCACCGGGGAAAAAGCAGCACAGCACGCATCGAAAGTCGAATCGAAAGAAGCATCGAAAGCAGACGCCGGTACGGAGTCTGCTTTCGATGCGAGCTGCGCTGCTTTCCCTCGGTGCTGCGCTTTCGTAGAACTTTCGCCGGGTCCTCAAAGATGAGGCTACCGTTCACGCCGGGTTTCAAGAATCTGCTTCGTCGAACAACTTCAATCAAGCACGAAATATCACCCACGGTACAGCGTACTAGATCTACGGCTATTTTATGGCAGCCTGCCGCCATTGCGCTGTCCGCCATATTACTATGATGGCTAGAGATGATATAACTCTACCAAAAAGATGGCCGACCGTGGCCGCATTCCCGTCCATAGGCGGAGCTGGTCAAACGCGATCCAGCAAATAGACATAGAGATCAGTGGTACCCCCCCTCATTCACTTCAATCCGCCTGCCGTCGTTCGAAGCGCCATTTAGATTTTCGTTTCATAGCTGTGCGTTCCAAAGAGCAGAGCGGCAGCACCACCTAGACGCCGTGCTTCGAAACGTACAAACGTTACTAGAACCACTCAGTTGGGAAACTCTCATAGAGACTGCTCTGATATAGTGGCACCGATCCGTAATCGAGAACCGAGCTAATGGCGATCACAACGCCGCCATTTCTCCCGCAGCGGCCACTCGAGGATCTGCACGTGGCATCTATTTTAGCTTTACTCGTCCATTTCGGAGCCAAACAGATACGGTGGAAGGGGTTTCAGGGGTGCCACCCCCACCTCCCAAGCGGACGGGCAGCGAAATACCACCGCAGTTAAAGGGATACTGAACCAAAGAATTTAGTGTACATAATAAGTGGCGCACGTTTTTTCCACGAGCCAGCAGCCGCCGGTGTGCGCGAGCACACGCAACGAAAATGACGTCAAAGACCTCCATTCGCGCTTAAGGTGCAACCCCACCCTTGGTTAATGTGATTCTGAACCAACAGATGGCGGTGGAATCGCCTTCCAGACCTGTACATCAATGCGAGAAATCGTGTGTGGTGGCGCTTCGATACAGTGGGGTATTTTTCTATAACCTGAATTTGACATCCCTGGTCCTTCGCTTGTTTTTCTCTGCACGAGCTTTCTTTGGAACGCGCACGGCTGCGCCAGTTCTCGTGCAAGGAGGCCAGTTGCCTACGCTCCAAGCTCACGTCTCCAGCAAATGTGGTCAGAACAAAACGCGAAAATCGTCCTCAGCTAAATGGCGAGACACATGCACAACAAAACAATCGAAGCGTTAAAAAATATAAAATTCCCTGTGCGCCGTTAGCACCCCGCGGGGATTTCGGAGGCCAATTACACATACTTCAATGTGATCAGATTTATACCCGTGCCACACGGGCAACTCCAATGCAGACATGTACAAATTACTCAAAAAAGGTAGTTAAGTTAAGTTACTGAGTATCGACGCCAAAAGTAATTGGAGTAGAGTAGAACTTACGCATTTGTAATTGTAATTGAATAAATTACCAACTACTCTAAAAAAGTAGCGAGTCACTTTTGAAGTTACTTTCAAAGTTACTTTTTTATATTTTTGTGGTAGCAAAATGAACAGCAGTTTTGATCCGCGAAAAACTCTGCAAGCCTATAATAAATTCAGTCATTTTAAAGCTTGCGTTTTACTAAAATGGTTTATTCGCTCGCAGAAGCAATTGACTTTCAAAGTTATTATCGGAGAGTTTTCTCCGTTTCCTCCTAAAAATGTCCCCAGCCAAGCTAAAAATACGTTCTACCGACGCGCTGGATGGTGCGGCAGCGTTGAATTTCAAAAACAGGCTGTGCAGGGTCGGGTAAGCCGGTGTCGGCATCTTCGGTGTCTATGACGAAACATGTGAGGTTTGCTTCGGTTAGAGGGTCTTTTATAACAAACTCTCCTTCTTTTTTCTTTGAGCTGAGATTGTTATGACTGGCCCCTTTTTATTCCCACGACGTTCGGAGAGTACGCTCAGCGAGTGCACCTAACCGTCAAGGGTTTAAAGGGACACTGACAGGGTAAAAATACGTGACTCTGTAGCAAAATATTAATTGGGTAGTATTCCGACACCATAATGAATCGCCTGACAAAAAAGGAAAAAAAAAAACATTTTTGGGGGGTGTCAGTGTCCCTTTAAGTCTAGCTCCACGACGATGAGATCATCCGGACGACCGCGCGTCTCGTTGCAATGCTAGTGCTACGCTACTGAAAAAAAAACAATTGTTTTGGTTTAACAGAAGGTGAAACGAAGTATACTTCGCCGCTGACGCCGGGTCCAACGAAGGGATCTCCCAAGGGTGACTCGCAATCCTCGCCGGCAACAAGGGTGCCCTGACGCCCCTGACACACCTGACAAGTAAATCGTTTTCATCAAAGAGGAGGTCTCCCTGGCGTGGAAGGTCGGAAGGACACGAAGCATTAAGGCCCGTTCACACTCTTGCAACCGAGTACGACCGAGAGAGACCGAGACTTGTTAAACCTCTTAAAATTTCTTAGGACGAGAAAACACACTGGCACGCTGGCGCCATCTATGTGGTGACCCTGGAACTGCATTTCACAAGAGCGAAGGTTTTGCGGTACTTCCGAGGTCAAATGTGCGTAATACCTATAAGAAAGGCTCGTTTATAACGTTGACAAAAGTTTTTCGAGCCAAGAAAGAAAGTATAATGCGCGAGAGAAATAGAAAAATATGCCGGACCGCCAAGTTACACTTTTACCCAATAGATGGCGCCAGTGTGTCCTCTCGTTTTAAGAGGTTTTAAAGGGTAACTGCAAAGAAAAAAAAAAGTGTTTTTTTAAACAGCCTAATTGGGACAAGCATGTCACAAAATAAATGCTCCGCGAAAAAAATATTTTTTTTAGCAATATTTACGCCACAGGACGTAATTTAGTCGGAGTCAGAACCTCTCCACATTTGAAACTCCTGCTCTTTCGACCCCCGCGGAGGAGAAGTACGCCCCGCCCCTCACTCTCCTGACGCAGTGTCTCGACTTCCGGTAAGATCTGGCAACAAAGCACGTTAAACCAGAACAACCAGAAGCTGCGCGGTTTTGCGAGCTCATAGCGAAGACGCGAAGACGTGACCGGAGAAGAGCCCCTGTGATGTTCGCGGTAGACGGAAAGTATCATTCGTAATCGTCGTGTGTGATTTGAAAGCGAAGGGAGTCACAGGGTCCACGAGTGCGCAACCACAAGCCAAAGTTCAAGACGGCGCTGCGTTGACTTCGGCGATCTCGTTCTGTTTGGTGCAACACGGCGATGCGAAAAACAGCTGAAATGTTCGTGGTGTGTGTGGTGTGGTGCTTGGAACTTACACCCACACTAACACTGAGCGCAAATTGGTTTTGTGGGGTTGATGTTTTACGGGTTCAGTCCCGTCGTCGTCAGCTGATCCAGTCAAACTGGGGTGCTATGTTGCGCTTTTTGGACTCCCAGGAGACTTGGAAGAGGGAAGTGACGTCAACGACTAGAGAAACGCAGATTGGATGTTGACAGAAGAAAACAAAATCAACATCCAATCTGCATTTGCTGCGTTGTTGACGTCACTTCCCTCTCCCTAGTCTCCTGGGAGTCCAAAAAGCGCAACATAGCCCCCCTGGTCAGCAGGGGGGCTATGTGGCGCTTTTTGGACTCCCAGGAGACTAGGGAGAAGGAAGTGACGTCAACAACGCAGAAAATGCAGATTGGATGTTGATTTTGTTTTCTTCTGTCAACATCCAATCTGCGTTTGCTCTAGTCGTTGACGTCACTTCCTTCTTCCAAGTCTCCTGGGAGTCCAAAAAGCGCAACATAGCACCCCTGACGACGTTCCGTTTCAAAATGTAGAAGATTCCCGACGCATACCGTGAGTAAAAAGCTGCGGGCGTTTTCAACAAAATTACATCGTTTTAACTGAACAATGAACTCCGAATTGTTGCCCTAAATCTGCCGTTTTTATGCTTCGTGTTGTTGGACTGCGTTTGCACAGCGACTTGTTGCGCTCATCGTGCGGTGTGAATAAATTTGGGCAAGATTTCGTACTTGCCCACAGATGCATGAACTGAGACCATTTTTTACGTAGTGAACACAGTGCTTTTTTATTTTGTGTGTCTAGTCACGGACGTTCGATGCACCCAGTGCGAATCTCGACGGCCTCCGGAGCGATATGACGAGAACGTAACTGGACACGTTTGTCGCTACGCGAACGCCCGATTGCCTCCAGCCAAATAGCATTCCTTTCGGGAAGACATGGCTGCTGGAAGGCTCGCTGTCGGGATCACTCATCTGACATCTCCGAAAAGTTGGCATTTGCACCCGCAAGCAAGCAAGCAAAAAAAAAAAAAAAAGCACGCTAAGCAAGCAAAGAGAAAAACGAAAGAACCGCGCTATGAAAGCCAAAACCCCGCGTCGCTTCCTATCACTAACACCTGCGACAGCTGCTAAACACACAGTACTTCACTTTAGGAAGTCTCACTCAAGTACCTCCCTATTGAAAGTAATTCTAAAGGGCCCACCAGCCTTGAAGGATTATGGGACCTCACAGACCTTCAAAACCCTTAAAAAATACCCTACAGGAAAACCCTTCAGGTATACACGCGGAAAAAACCTCCAGCCCCACAGCCCTTCAACCCGTCAGCCCAAACCCCTTAACCCATCAACCCTTTAGACGCCCAAATGACTGTGAACCATAGACAGAAATGCAGTTCAAAACGTTATTGGAAATTTATTGCGGATGAGTTTTACATGCATATTAAAACTCAAAAAGACGATAAAAAACAACGCTTGTTCAAACACGAGTGCAAGGAGCTGTAGACGAAAGAGTTCATATCAAATAGGAACAACTGTCTTTTTTATCGCAACGAAAAATATATTTCAAAGTACTCACAATGCTGCTGGGTAAATTCCTGATGTACGGTAGTTCAGCTAATAAAATCTAGCAGGTGCACCTCACGGACACATACACAGTCTCAGTAAGCACGTTTAGCGAAAACCACAAACTCGCAAGCAGCAACCGTCACCGCTGAGAAATCCTGAGCATAGTCACGGTTTCGTCCATGATGCCGTCGGGGCGGCGTCTTCGGCGTATTTTTCGCATGCTGGATGCTTCTGAGGGTGGTTCTCATTTGAACCCGTTCGCATTTCTACCTTCTCGTTTTCACCTTCTCATTTCAACCCTGTTCAAAACAACTTTCGCTTTTCTCCATTTCTCACTTAAACCGTTCTCAAAACGAACTTTCGCGTTTTGACTATTCTCAAAACGACTCTTCTCATTTTAACCATTCTCAAAACGAATTTTTTTATATTTTAATCTTTCTCCTTCCAAATTTTCTCAAAACATACTTTCTGGTTTTGACCATTCTTAAGAACACTTTTCTTCTCATTTTAAACTTTCTCATTTCAAACTTACTAAGAACATACTTTCTGTTTTTTGACCATTCTTAAAACTACTTTTCTCATTTTAACCTTGTACATGAACAGGGTAGGGAAAAGCAATGATTTCAGCAGACACTCACGGGAAACCGAAATAAAGGAACAAATGACATTATGAAATCCAGGCACCTGAAGCTTTATTATGCCTTGAAATGCTACTTGGAGAATTAAATCTAGAGTGCATGCCATTCCACGGCATGGCGGACGACACATAGGCAAATATACAATGATCGTAGATCCGTACGATCACTCCGACACCGGTTGTAAATAATTCAATATCCTCACAGGGAATGCCAGATGAGCATAATTTGCATCCGTTTATTCACAACTGAAATGAAGAAAACAATATGTGCCTGGTAGGAAAGCCCTCAAGCCAAGCATCATCGCACCCGCACATTAAAAAAAAAAAGAAAACAAAGTTGCCGCAGATCTCCGTTTGTGACTTTCTAAGTAGGGCGAAGGCATTCTCTGGCCTTTGAGTGGTCCGTGTTTTGTTGCTGCGGTCATTTTAGATAGTTTAACCAATTACCATCTTGTGGGAACAAAGCTTTAAAATAAAGATTTACCGAGCATGGGATCGCATTGAGGTGCGATGACTGATTCTGCGGCAAAAAAATGTTTTGAACTATGCGTCTCGAGAAGAGCCGTTCAGTAGCCTAACGATTAGCCAT